>CM048826.1:42231991-43442142 GCA_026586065.1 Dioscorea zingiberensis | reverse complement strand
GCCCTGGGCCCTGGGCCTGGGCCCTGGGCCTGGGCCTGGGCCCTGGGCCCTGGGCCCTGGGCCTGGGCCCTGGGCCCTGGGCCCTGGGCCCTGGGCCTGGGCCTGGGCCCTGGGCCTGGGCCTGGGCCTGGGCCCTGGGCCTGGGCCTGGGCCTGGGCCTGGGCCTGGGCCTGGGCCTGGGCCTGGGCCCTGGGCCTGGGCCCTGGGCCTGGGCCTGGGCCCCTGGGCCCTGGGGCCTGGGCCCTGGGCCCTGGGCCCTGGGCCCTGGGCCTGGGCCTGGGCCTGGGCCCTGGGCCTGGGCCCTGGGCCTGGGCCCTGGGCCCTGGGCCTGGGCCTGGGCCTGGGCCCTGGGCCTGGGCCCTGGGCCCAGGCCTGGGCCCTGGGCCTGGGCCTGGGCCTGGGCCTGGGCCCTGGGCCTGGGCCTGGGCCTGGGCCCTGGGCCCTGGGCCTGGGCCTGGGCCCTGGGCCTGGGCCTGGGCCTGGGCCTGGGCCTGGGCCCTGGGCCTGGGCCCTGGGCCCTGGGCCTGGGCCTGGGCCCTGGGCCCTGGGCCTGGGCCCTGGGCCTGGGCCTGGGCCTGGGCCTGGGCCCTGGGCCTGGGCCTGGGCCTGGGCCCTGGGCCTGGGCCCTGGGCCTGGGCCTGGGCCTGGGCCTGGGCCCTGGGCCTGGGCCTGGGCCTGGGCCTGGGCCTGGGCCCTGGGCCTGGGCCTGGGCCCTGGGCCTGGGCCCTGGGCCCTGGGCCCTGGGCCCTGGGCCTGGGCCTGGGCCTGGGCCTGGGCCCTGGGCCTGGGCCTGGGCCTGGGCCCTGGGCCTGGGCCTGGGCCTGGGCCTGGGCCTGGGCCTGGGCCTGGGCCTGGGCCTGGGCCTGGGCCTGGGCTGGGCCTGGGCCAGGCCTGGGCCTGGGCCTGGGCCTGGGCCCTGGGCCTGGGCCCTGGGCCCTGGGCCTGGGCCTGGGCCCACAGGCCTGGGCCTGGGCCTGGGCCTGGGCCTGGGCCCTGGGCCTGGGCCCTGGGCCTGGGCCCTGGGCCCTGGGCCCTGGGCCTGGGCCTGGGCCCTGGGCCCTGGGCCCTGGGCCTGGCCCTGGGCCACTGGGCCCTGGGCCTGGGCCTGGGCCCTGGGCCCTGGGCCCTGGGCCCTGGGCCTGGGCCTGGGCCCTGGGCCCTGGGCCCTGGGCCCTGGGCCTGGGCCTGGGCTGGGCCTGGGCCTGGGCCTGGGCCTGGGCCCTGGGCCTGGGCCTGGGCCCTGGGCCCTGGGCCTGGGCCCTGGGCCCTGGGCCCTGGGCCTGGGCCTGGGCCCTGGGCCTGGGCCTGGGCCCTGGGCCCTGGGCCCTGGGCCTGGGCCCTGGGCCCTGGGCCCTGGGCCTGGGCCCTGGGCCTGGGCCCTGGGCCTGGGCCTGGGCCCTGGGCCTGGGCCCTGGGCCTGGGCCCTGGGCCTGGGCCCTGGGCCCTGGGCCTGGGCCTGGGCCCTGGGCCCTGGGCCTGGGCCCTGGGCCTGGGCCTGGGCCTGGGCCCTGGGCCTGGGCCTGGGCCTGGGCCCTGGGCCTGGGCCTGGGCCCTGGGCCCTGGGCCGCAGGCCCTGCAGGCCTGGGCCTGGGCCCTGGGCCTGGGCCCTGGGCCCTGGGCCTGGGCCTGGGCCCTGGGCCCTGGGCCTGGGCCTGGGCCTGGGCCCTGGGCCTGGGCCTGGGCCCTGGGCCCTGGGCCTGGGCCCTGGGCCTGGGCCCTGGGCCCTGGGCCTGGGCCCTGGGCCTGGGCCTGGGCCCTGGGCCCTGGGCCTGTTTTCAGGCCCTGGGCCCTGGGCCCTGGGCCCTGGGCCCTGGGCCCTGGGCCCTGGGCCCTGGGCCCTGGGCCTGGGCCTGGGCCTGGGCCTGGGCCTGGGCCCTGGGCCCTGGGCCCTGGGCCCTGGGCCTGGGCCTGGGCCCTGGGCCCTGGGCCTGGGCCTGGGCCTGGGCCTGGGCCTGGGCCCTGGGCCTGGGCCCTGGGCCCTGGGCCTGGGCCTGGGCCTGGGCCTGGGCCTGGGCCTGGGCCTGGGCCTGGGCCTGGGCCCTGGGCCTGGGCCCTGGGCCTGGGCCCTGGGCCCTGGGCCTGGGCCTGGGCCTGGGCCTGGGCCCTGGGCCCTGGGCCTGGGCCCTGGGCCCTGGGCCTGGGCCTGGGCCTGGGCCTGGGCCCTGGGCCTGGGCCCTGGGCCTGGGCCCTGGAGGCCCTGGGCCTGGGCCCTGGGCCCTGGGCCCTGGGCCTGGGCCTGGGCCCTGGGCCTGGGCCCTGGGCCTGGGCCCTGGGCCCTGGGCCTGGGCCTGGGCCTGGGCCCTGGGCCCTGGGCCTGGGCCTGGGCCTGGGCCTGGGCCCTGGGCCTGGGCCCTGGGCCCTGGGCCCTGGGCCTGGGCCCTGGGCCTGGGCCCTGGGCCTGGGCCTGGGCCTGGGCCTGGGCCTGGGCCTGGGCCTGGGCCCTGGGCCTGGGCCCTGGGCCTGGGCCCTGGGCCCTGGGCCTGGGCCCTGGGCCTGGGCCCTGGGCCTGGGCCCTGGGCCTGGGCCCTGGGCCTGGGCCTGGGCCTGGGCCTGGGCCTGGGCCTGGGCCCTGGGCCTGGGCCTGGGCCCTGGGCCTGGGCCTGGGCCTGGGCCTGGGCCTGGGCCTGGGCCTGGGCCCTGGGCCCTGGGCCTGGGCCTGGGCCCTGGGCCTGGGCCCTGGGCCTGGGCCCTGGGCCCGCAGGCCTGGGCCCTGGGCCTGGGCCTGGGCCTGGGCCCTGGGCCTGGGCCTGGGCCCTGGGCCTGGGCCTGGGCCCATGGGCCTGGGCCTGGGCCCTGGGCCCTGGGCCCTGGGCCTGGGCCCTGGGCCTGGGCCTGGGCCACAGGCCTGGGCCTGGGCCCTGGGCCCTGGGCCTGGGCCTGAGGCCTGGGCCTGGGCCTGGGCCTGGGCCCTGGGCCCTGGGCCTGGGCCTGGGCCCTGGGCCTGGGCCTGGGCCCTGGGCCCTGGGCCCTGGGCCCTGGGCCTGGGCCTGGGCCTGGGCCCTGGGCCACTGGGCCCTGGGCCTGGGCCCTGGGCCCTGGGCCTGGGCCCTGGGCCTGGGCCCTGGGCCTGGGCCTGGGCCTGGGCCCTGGGCCCTGGGCCCTGGGCCTGGGCCTGGGCCTGGGCCTGGGCCTGGGCCCTGGGCCCTGGGCCCTGGGCCTGGGCCTGGGCCCTGGGCCCTGGGCCTGGGCCCTGGGCCTGGGCCTGGGCCCTGGGCCCTGGGCCTGGGCCTGGGCCCTGGGCCTGGGCCCTGGGCCCTGGGCCCTGGGCCCTGGGCCTGGGCCTGGGCCCTGGGCCCTGGGCCTGGGCCCTGGGCCTGGGCCCTGGGCCTGGGCCCTGGGCCTGGGCCTGGGCCCTGGGCCTGGGCCTGGGCCTGGGCCCTGGGCCTGGGCCTGGGCCTGGGCCTGGGCCTGGGCCTGGGCCTGGGCCTGGGCCTGGGCCACAGGCCTGGGCCCTGGGCCCTGGGCCTGGGCCTGGGCCCTGGGCCCTGGGCCTGGGCCTGGGCCCTGGGCCCTGGGCCTGGGCCCTGGGCCCTGGGCCTGGGCCCTGGGCCTGGGCCCTGGGCCTGGGCCCTGGGCCTGGGCCTGGGCCTGGGCCTGGGCCTGGGCCTGGGCCCTGGGCCTGGGCCTGGGCCTGGGCCTGGGCCCTGGGCCCTGGGCCTGGGCCTGGGCCTGGGCCTGGGCCCTGGGCCTGGGCCCTGGGCCCTGGGCCTGGGCCTGGGCCTGGGCCTGGGCCTGGGCCCTGGGCCTGGGCCTGGGCCCTGGGCCCTGGGCCTGGGCCCTGGGCCCTGGGCCTGGGCCCTGGGCCCTGGGCCCTGGGCCTGGGCCCTGGGCCTGGGCCTGGGCCCTGGGCCTGGGCCCTGGGCCTGGGCCCTGGGCCTGGGCCTGGGCCCTGGGCCCTGGGCCCTGGGCCTGGGCCTGGGCCTGGGCCCTGGGCCCTGGGCCCTGGGCCTGGGCCTGGGCCTGGGCCTGGGCCTGGGCCTGGGCCCTGGGCCCTGGGCCCTGGGCCTGGGCCCTGGGCCTGGGCCCTGGGCCCTGGGCCTGGGCCTGGAGGCCCTGGGCCTGGGCCTGGGCCCTGGGCCTGGGCCCTGGGCCCTGGGCCCTGGGCCCTGGGCCCTGGGCCTGGGCCTGGGCCCTGGGCCCTGGGCCTGGGCCCTGGGCCTGGGCCTGGGCCTGGGCCTGGGCCCTGGGCCTGGGCCCTGGGCCTGGGCCCTGGGCCTGGGCCCTGGGCCCTGGGCCCTGGGCCTGGGCCTGGGCCTGGGCCTGGGCCTGGGCCTGGGCCTGGGCCCTGGGCCCTGGGCCTGGGCCCTGGGCCTGGGCCCTGGGCCTGGGCCTGGGCCTGGGCCCTGGGCCCTGGGCCTGGGCCTGGGCCTGGGCCTGGGCCACAGGCCTGGGCCTGGGCCCTGGGCCCTGGGCCTGGGCCTGGGCCCTGGGCCTGGGCCCTGGGCCTGGAGGCCCTGGGCCTGGGCCCTGGGCCCTGGGCCTGGGCCCTGGGCCTGGGCCTGGGCCTGGGCCCTGGGCCCTGGGCCTGGGCCTGGGCCTGGGCCTGGGCCTGGGCCTGGGCCTGGGCCCTGGGCCCTGGGCCCTGGGCCCTGGGCCCTGGGCCCTGGGCCTGGGCCTGGGCCTGGGCCCTGGGCCTGGGCCCTGGGCCCTGGGCCTGGGCCCTGGGCCTGGGCCCTGGGCCTGGGCCTGGGCCTGGAGGCCCTGGGCCTGGGCCCTGGGCCACAGGCCTGGGCCCTGGGCCCTGGGCCTGGGCCTGGGCCTGGGCCTGGGCCTGGGCCTGGGCCCTGGGCCCTGGGCCTGGGCCTGGGCCCTGGGCCCTGGGCCTGGGCCTGGGCCTGGGCCTGGGCCCTGGGCCTGGGCCTGGGCCCTGGGCCTGGGCCTGGGCCTGGGCCTGGGCCCTGGGCCTGGGCCCTGGGCCCTGGGCCTGGGCCTGGGCCCTGGGGCCCTGGGCCTGGGCCCTGGGCCCTGGGCCCTGGGCCCTGGGCCCTGGGCCTGGGCCTGGGCCTGGGCCCTGGGCCCTGGGCCTGGGCCCTGGGCCTGGGCCTGGGCCCTGGGCCTGGGCCTGGGCCCTGGGCCCTGGGCCTGGGCCCTGGGCCCTGGGCCTGGGCCTGGGCCTGGGCCCTGGGCCTGGGCCCTGGGCCTGGGCCCTGGGCCTGGGCCACAGGCCTGGGCCTGGGCCTGGGCCCTGGGCCCTGGGCCTGGGCCTGGGCCTGGGCCCTGGGCCTGGGCCCTGGGCCCTGGGCCTGGGCCTGGGCCCTGGGCCTGGGCCCTGGGCCCTGGGCCTGGGCCTGGGCCTGGGCCCTGGGCCTGGGCCTGGGCCTGGGCCCTGGGCCCTGGGCCTGGGCCTGGGCCTGGGCCCTGGGCCCTGGGCCTGGGCCTGGGCCCTGGGCCTGGGCCTGGGCCCTGGGCCTGGGCCCTGGGCCCTGGGCCTGGGCCCTGGGCCCTGGGCCCTGGGCCTGGGCCCTGGGCCTGGGCCCTGGGCCCTGGGCCCTGGGCCTGGGCCCTGGGCCTGGGCCTGGGCCCTGGGCCCTGGGCCTGGGCCCTGGGCCTGGGCCTGGGCCCTGGGCCTGGGCCCTGGGCCCTGGGCCCTGGGCCTGGGCCTGGGCCTGGGCCTGGGCCCTGGGCCCTGGGCCTGGGCCCTGGGCCCTGGGCCCTGGGCCTGGGCCCTGGGCCCTGGGCCTGGGCCTGGGCCCTGGGCCCTGGGCCTGGGCCCTGGGCCTGGGCCTGGGCCCTGGGCCCTGGGCCTGGGCCCTGGGCCCTGGGCCCTGGGCCTGGGCCTGGGCCCTGGGCCCTGGGCCTGGGCCTGGGCCTGGGCCCTGGGCCCTGGGCCCTGGGCCTGGGCCCTGGGCCCTGGGCCCTGGGCCTGGGCCTGGGCCCTGGGCCTGGGCCTGGGCCCTGGGCCTGGGCCTGGGCCCTGGGCCCTGGGCCCTGGGCCTGGGCCTGGGCCTGGGCCCTGGGCCCTGGGCCTGGGCCCTGGGCCTGGGCCCTGGGCCTGGGCCTGGGCCCTGGGCCCTGGGCCTGGGCCCTGGGCCCTGGGCCCTGGGCCCTGGGCCTGGGCCCTGGGCCCTGGGCCTGGGCCCTGGGCCTGGAGGCCCTGGGCCCTGGGCCCTGGGCCCTGGGCCTGGGCCCTGGGCCACAGGCCTGCAGGCCTGGGCCTGGGCCTGGGCCCTGGGCCTGGGCCCTGGGCCTGGGCCTGGGCCTGGGCCCTGGGCCCTGGGCCTGGGCCCTGGGCCTGGGCCCTGGGCCTGGGCCCTGGGCCCTGGGCCCTGGGCCTGGGCCTGGGCCCTGGGCCTGGGCCCTGGGCCTGGGCCTGGGCCTGGGCCTGGGCCTGGGCCTGGGCCTGGGCCTGGGCCTGGGCCTGGGCCTGGGCCCTGGGCCTGGGCCCTGGGCCCTGGGCCTGGGCCCTGGGCCTGGGCCCTGGGCCTGGGCCTGGGCCCTGGGCCTGGGCCTGGGCCTGGGCCTGGGCCTGGGCCCTGGGCCTGGGCCCTGGGCCTGGGCCCTGGGCCCTGGGCCCTGGGCCTGGGCCTGGGCCTGGGCCCTGGGCCACAGGCCTGGGCCCTGGGCCTGGGCCCTGGGCCCTGGGCCCTGGGCCTGGGCCTGGGCCCTGGGCCTGGGCCTGGGCCCTGGGCCCTGGGCCCTGGGCCCTGGGCCTGGGCCTGGGCCCTGGGCCCTGGGCCTGGGCCCTGGGCCCTGGGCCTGGGCCCTGGGCCTGGGCCTGGGCCTGGGCCTGGGCCCTGGGCCCTGGGCCCTGGGCCCTGGGCCCTGGGCCTGGGCCTGGGCCCTGGGCCCTGGGCCCTGGGCCCTGGGCCTGGGCCCTGGGCCTGGGCCTGCAGGCTGGGCCCTGGGCCTGGGCCTGGGCCCTGGGCCTGGGCCCTGGGCCTGGGCCTGGGCCTGGGCCTGGGCCCTGGGCCCTGGGCCTGGGCCTGGGCCTGGGCCCTGGGCCCTGGGCCCTGGGCCCTGGGCCCTGGGCCTGGGCCCTGGGCCCTGGGCCCTGGGCCCTGGGCCCTGGGCCTGGGCCCTGGGCCCTGGGCCTGGGCCTGGGCCCTGGGCCTGGGCCTGGGCCCTGGGCCCTGGGCCCTGGGCCTGGGCCTGGGCCTGGGCCTGGGCCCTGGGCCTGGGCCTGGGCCCTGGGCCTGGGCCTGGGCCTGGGCCCTGGGCCTGGGCCTGGGCCTGGGCCCTGGGCCTGGGCCTGGGCCCTGGGCCCTGGGCCTGGGCCCTGGGCCCTGGGCCCTGGGCCCTGGGCCCTGGGCCTGGGCCTGGGCCTGGGCCCTGGGCCTGGGCCTGGGCCTGGGCCTGGGCCCTGGGCCTGGGCCCTGGGCCCTGGGCCCTGGGCCCTGGGCCTGGGCCTGGGCCTGGGCCCTGGGCCTGGGCCCTGGGCCTGGGCCCTGGGCCCTGGGCCCTGGGCCTGGGCCCTGGGCCCTGGGCCTGGGCCCTGGGCCTGGGCCCTGGGCCCTGGGCCCTGGGCCTGGGCCTGGGCCCTGGGCCTGGGCCTGGGCCCTGGGCCTGGGCCCTGGGCCTGGGCCTGGGCCCTGGGCCCTGGGCCTGGGCCCTGGGCCTGGGCCCTGGGCCTGGGCCTGGGCCTGGGCCTGGGCCCTGGGCCTGGGCCTGGGCCTGGGCCCTGGGCCCTGGGCCTGGGCCTGGGCCCTGGGCCCTGGGCCTGGGCCCTGGGCCTGGGCCCTGGGCCTGGGCCCTGGGCCCTGGGCCTGGGCCTGGGCCTGGGCCCTGGGCCTGGGCCCTGGGCCCTGGGCCTGGGCCTGGGCCCTGGGCCCTGGGCCCTGGGCCTGGGCCCTGGGCCCTGGGCCTGGGCCCTGGGCCCTGGGCCTGGGCCCTGGGCCCTGGGCCTGGGCCTGGGCCTGGGCCCTGGGCCCTGGGCCCTGGGCCTGGGCCTGGGCCTGGGCCCTGGGCCCTGGGCCCTGGGCCCTGGGCCTGGGCCTGGGCCCTGGGCCTGGGCCTGGGCCCTGGGCCTGGGCCTGGGCCCTGGGCCTGGGCCTGGGCCTGGGCCCTGGGCCCTGGGCCTGGGCCTGGGCCCTGGGCCCTGGGCCTGGGCCCTGGGCCTGGGCCCTGGGCCCTGGGCCTGGGCCTGGGCCCTGGGCCCTGGGCCCTGGGCCCTGGGCCTGGGCCCTGGGCCCTGGGCCCTGGGCCTGGGCCTGGGCCCTGGGCCCTGGGCCTGGGCCTGGGCCCTGGGCCTGGGCCCTGGGCCCTGGGCCTGGGCCTGGGCCCTGGGCCTGGGCCCTGGGCCCTGGGCCTGGGCCTGGGCCTGGGCCCTGGGCCCTGGGCCTGGGCCCTGGGCCCTGGGCCCTGGGCCCTGGGCCTGGGCCCTGGGCCCTGGGCCCTGGGCCCTGGGCCCTGGGCCCTGGGCCTGGGCCTGGGCCTGGGCCCTGGGCCCTGGGCCCTGGGCCCTGGGCCTGGGCCCTGGGCCCTGGGCCCTGGGCCCTGGGCCTGGAGCCCTGGGCCCTGGGCCCTGGGCCCTGGGCCCTGGGCCCTGGGCCTGGGCCCTGGGCCCTGGGCCCTGGGCCCTGGGCCCTGGGCCTGGGCCCTGGGCCCTGGGCCTGGGCCTGGGCCACAGGCCCTGGGCCCTGGGCCTGGGCCTGGGCCTGGGCCCTGGGCCCTGGGCCCTGGGCCTGGGCCCTGGGCCTGGGCCTGGGCGCAGGCCCTGGGCCCTGGGCCTGGGCCCTGGGCCCTGGGCCTGGGCCTGGGCCCTGGGCCTGGGCCCTGGGCCTGGGCCTGGGCCCTGGGCCCTGGGCCCTGGGCCCTGGGCCTGGGCCTGGGCCCTGGGCCCTGGGCCCTGGGCCCTGGGCCCTGGGCCTGGGCCTGGGCCCTGGGCCCTGGGCCCTGGGCCTGGGCCCTGGGCCCTGGGCCTGGGCCTGGGCCCTGGGCCCTGGGCCTGGGCCTGGGCCCTGGGCCCTGGGCCTGGGCCTGGGCCCTGGGCCTGGGCCTGGGCCTGGGCCCTGGGCCTGGGCCCTGGGCCTGGGCCTGGGCCTGGGCCTGGGCCTGGGCCTGGGCCCTGGGCCCTGGGCCTGGGCCTGGGCCTGGGCCTGGGCCCTGGGCCTGGGCCCTGGGCCCTGGGCCCTGGGCCTGGGCCCTGGGCCTGGGCCCTGGGCCCTGGGCCTGGGCCCTGGGCCCTGGGCCCTGGGCCTGGGCCTGGGCCCTGGGCCTGGGCCTGGGCCCTGGGCCTGGGCCCTGGGCCTGGGCCTGGGCCTGGGCCCTGGGCCCTGGGCCTGGGCCTGGGCCCTGGGCCCTGGGCCCTGGGCCCTGGGCCTGGGCCCTGGGCCTGGGCCTGGGCCTGGGCCCTGGGCCCTGGGCCTGGGCCCTGGGCCTGGGCCTGGGCCTGGGCCCTGGGCCTGGGCCTGGGCCCTGGGCCTGGGCCCTGGGCCCTGGGCCTGGGCCCTGGGCCCTGGGCCCTGGGCCTGGGCCTGGGCCTGGGCCTGGGCCTGGGCCTGGAGGCCTGGGCCTGGGCCTGGGCCTGGGCCCTGGGCCCTAGGCCTGGGCCTGGGCCCTGGGCCCTGGGCCTGGGCCTGGGCCTGGGCCTGGGCCTGGGCCCTGGGCCTGGGCCCTGGGCCCTGGGCCCTGGGCCCTGGGCCCTGGGCCCTGGGCCTGGGCCCTGGGCCCTGGGCCTGGGCCCTGGGCCTGGGCCCTGGGCCCTGGGCCTGGGCCTGGGCCCTGGGCCCTGGGCCTGGGCCTGGGCCTGGGCCTGGGCCCTGGGCCCTGGGCCTGGGCCTGGGCCCTGGGCCCTGGGCCTGGGCCCTGGGCCTGGGCCTGGGCCTGGGCCTGGGCCTGGGCCCTGGGCCCTGGGCCTGGGCCCTGGGCCTGGGCCCTGGGCCCTGGGCCCTGGGCCCTGGGCCCTGGGCCTGGGCCCTGGGCCCTGGGCCTGGGCCCTGGGCCTGGGCCCTGGGCCTGGGCCCTGGGCCCTGGGCCCTGGGCCCTGGGCCTGGGCCTGGGCCTGGGCCTGGGCCACAGGCCCTGGGCCCTGGGCCTGGGCCCTGGGCCTGGGCCCTGGGCCCTGGGCCTGGGCCCTGGGCCTGGGCCTGGGCCCTGGGCCCTGGGCCTGGGCCCTGGGCCCTGGGCCCTGGGCCCTGGGCCTGGGCCCTGGGCCTGGGCCCTGGGCCTGGGCCTGGGCCCTGGGCCTGGGCCTGGGCCCTGGGCCCTGGGCCCTGGGCCCTGGGCCTGGGCCTGGGCCCTGGGCCTGGGCCTGGGGCCTGGGCCTGGGCCCTGGGCCCTGGGCCCTGGGCCCTGGGCCCTGGGCCTGGGCCCTGGGCCCTGGGCCCTGGGCCTGGGCCCTGGGCCCTGGGCCCTGGGCCTGGGCCTGGGCCTGGGCCTGGGCCCTGGGCCCTGGGCCCTGGGCCCTGGGCCCTGGGCCCTGGGCCCTGGGCCTGGGCCCTGGGCCCTGGGCCTGGGCCTGGGCCCTGGGCCCTGGGCCTGGGCCTGGGCCTGGGCCCTGGGCCCTGGGCCTGGGCCCTGGGCCTGGGCCTGGGCCTGGGCCCTGGGCCTGGGCCCTGGGCCTGGGCCCTGGGCCCTGGGCCTGGGCCCTGGGCCTGGGCCCTGGGCCTGGGCCCTGGGCCTGGGCCCTGGGCCTGGGCCCTGGGCCCTGGGCCTGGGCCCTGGGCCACTGGGCCCTGGGCCTGGGCCTGGGCCCTGGGCCCTGGGCCCTGGGCCCTGGGCCCTGGGCCTGGGCCTGGGCCCTGGGCCCTGGGCCCTGGGCCTGGGCCCTGGGCCCTGGGCCCTGGGCCCTGGGCCTGGGCCCTGGGCCCTGGGCCTGGGCCCTGGGCCCTGGGCCTGGGCCCTGGGCCCTGGGCCTGGGCCCTGGGCCCTGGGCCCTGGGCCCTGGGCCTGGGCCCTGGGCCTGGGCCCTGGGCCCTGGGCCTGGGCCCTGGGCCCTGGGCCCTGGGCCCTGGGCCTGGGCCCTGGGCCTGGGCCCTGGGCCTGGGCCCTGGGCCTGGGCCTGGGCCTGGGCCCTGGGCCCTGGGCCTGGGCCCTGGGCCCTGGGCCTGGGCCTGGGCCCTGGGCCCTGGGCCCTGGGCCTGGGCCCTGGGCCCTGGGCCTGGGCCTGGGCCTGGGCCTGGGCCCTGGGCCCTGGGCCCTGGGCCCTGGGCCTGGGCCCTGGGCCTGGGCCCTGGGCCCTGGGCCTGGGCCTGGGCCCTGGGCCTGGAGGCCCTGGGCCCTGGGCCTGGGCCCTGGGCCCTGGGCCTGGGCCCTGGGCCTGGGCCCTGGGCCTGGGCCCTGGGCCTGGGCCCTGGGCCTGGGCCCTGGGCCCTGGGCCCTGGGCCTGGGCCCTGGGCCCTGGGCCCTGGGCCTGGGCCTGGGCCCTGGGCCTGGGCCCTGGGCCTGGGCCCTGGGCCCTGGGCCCTGGGCCCTGGGCCCTGGGCCTGGGCCCTGGGCCCTGGGCCTGGGCCTGGGCCTGGGCCTGGGCCCTGGGCCTGGGCCCTGGGCCCTGGGCCTGGGCCCTGGGCCCTGGGCCCTGGGCCTGGGCCCTGGGCCCTGGGCCTGGGCCCTGGGCCTGGGCCTGGGCCTGGGCCTGGGCCCTGGGCCCTGGGCCCTGGGCCCTGGGCCCTGGGCCTGGGCCTGGGCCTGGGCCCTGGGCCTGGGCCCTGGGCCTGGGCCCTGGGCCTGGGCCCTGGGCCCTGGGCCCTGGGCCTGGGCCCTGGGCCCTGGGCCCTGGAGCCCTGGGCCCTGGGCCCTGGGCCTGGGCCTGGGCCTGGGCCCTGGGCCCTGGGCCCTGGGCCTGGGCCCTGGGCCCTGGGCCTGGGCCCTGGGCCCTGGGCCTGGGCCCTGGGCCCTGGGCCTGGGCCTGGGCCTGGGCCCTGGGCCCTGGGCCCTGGGCCCTGGGCCCTGGGCCCTGGGCCCTGGGCCTGGGCCCTGGGCCCTGGGCCCTGGGCCTGGGCCCTGGGCCCTGGGCCTGGGCCCTGGGCCCTGGGCCCTGGGCCTGGGCCCTGGGCCCTGGGCCCTGGGCCCTGGGCCCTGGGCCCTGGGCCTGGGCCTGGGCCCTGGGCCCTGGGCCTGGGCCCTGGGCCCTGGGCCCTGGGCCTGGGCCCTGGGCCCTGGGCCTGGGCCCTGGGCCCTGGGCCTGGGCCCTGGGCCCTGGAGCCTGGGCCCTGGGCCTGGGCCTGGGCCCTGGGCCCTGGGCCTGGGCCCTGGGCCTGGGCCCTGGGCCCTGGGCCCTGGGCCCTGGGCCTGGGCCTGGGCCTGGGCCCTGGGCCTGGGCCCTGGGCCCTGGGCCTGGGCCCTGGGCCCTGGGCCTGGGCCCTGGGCCCTGGGCCTGGGCCTGGGCCCTGGGCCTGGGCCCTGGGCCCTGGGCCTGGGCCTGGGCCCTGGGCCCTGGGCCTGGGCCTGGGCCTGGGCCTGGGCCTGGGCCCTGGGCCCTGGGCCTGGGCCCTGGGCCTGGGCCTGGGCCCTGGGCCTGGGCCCTGGGCCCTGGGCCCTGGGCCTGGGCCTGGGCCCTGGGCCCTGGGCCCTGGGCCCTGGGCCTGGGCCCTGGGCCCTGGGCCTGGGCCTGGGCCCTGGGCCCTGGGCCCTGGGCCCTGGGCCTGGGCCCTGGGCCTGGGCCCTGGGCCTGGGCCTGGGCCTGGGCCTGGGCCCTGGGCCTGGGCCTGGGCCTGGGCCCTGGGCCTGGGCCCTGGGCCCTGGGCCTGGGCCTGGGCCCTGGGCCTGGGCCCTGGGCCCTGGGCCTGGGCCTGGGCCCTGGGCCTGGGCCTGGGCCCTGGGCCTGGGCCTGGGCCTGGGCCCTGGGCCCTGGGCCTGGGCCCTGGGCCTGGGCCTGGGCCTGGGCCTGGGCCCTGGGCCCTGGGCCTGGGCCCTGGGCCCTGGGCCCTGGGCCCTGGGCCCTGGGCCCTGGGCCCTGGGCCCTGGGCCCTGGGCCCTGGGCCCTGGGCCCTGGGCCCTGGGCCCTGGGCCCTGGGCCCTGGGCCCTGGGCCTGGGCCCTGGGCCTGGGCCTGGGCCCTGGGCCTGGGCCCTGGGCCTGGGCCCTGGGCCTGGGCCTGGGCCCTGGGCCTGGGCCTGGGCCTGGGCCCTGGGCCCTGGGCCCTGGGCCTGGGCCTGGGCCCTGGGCCTGGGCCTGGGCCTGGGCCTGGGCCCTGGGCCTGGGCCCTGGGCCCTGGGCCTGGGCCCTGGGCCTGGGCCCTGGGCCTGGGCCCTGGGCCCTGGGCCTGGGCCCTGGGCCTGGGCCCTGGGCCCTGGGCCCTGGGCCCTGGGCCCTGGGCCCTGGGCCTGGGCCCTGGGCCCTGGGCCTGGGCCTGGGCCTGGGCCCTGGGCCCTGGGCCTGGGCCTGGGCCCTGGGCCCTGGGCCCTGGGCCTGGGCCCTGGGCCCTGGGCCTGGGCCCTGGGCCTGGGCCCTGGGCCCTGGGCCCTGGGCCTGGGCCCTGGGCCTGGGCCCTGGGCCTGGGCCCTGGGCCCTGGGCCCTGGGCCTGGGCCTGGGCCTGGGCCTGGGCCCTGGGCCCTGGGCCTGGGCCTGGGCCTGGGCCCTGGGCCTGGGCCCTGGGCCTGGGCCCTGGGCCCTGGGCCCTGGGCCCTGGGCCCTGGGCCCTGGGCCTGGGCCCTGGGCCCTGGGCCCTGGGCCCTGGGCCCTGGGCCCTGGGCCCTGGGCCCTGGGCCCTGGGCCACTGGGCCTGGGCCCTGGGCCCTGGGCCTGGGCCCTGGGCCTGGGCCTGGGCCCTGGGCCCTGGGCCCTGGGCCTGGGCCCTGGGCCTGGGCCCTGGGCCCTGGGCCTGGGCCTGGGCCTGGGCCCTGGGCCCTGGGCCCTGGGCCCTGGGCCCTGGGCCCTGGGCCTGGGCCTGGGCCTGGGCCCTGGGCCCTGGGCCTGGGCCCTGGGCCCTGGGCCTGGGCCCTGGGCCCTGGGCCTGGGCCCTGGGCCTGGGCCCTGGGCCCTGGGCCCTGGGCCTGGGCCCTGGGCCCTGGGCCCTGGGCCTGGGCCCTGGGCCTGGGCCCTGGGCCTGGGCCCTGGGCCTGGGCCCTGGGCCTGGGCCTGGGCCCTGGGCCCTGGGCCCTGGGCCTGGGCCCTGGGCCCTGGGCCTGGGCCCTGGGCCTGGGCCCTGGGCCCTGGGCCTGGGCCCTGGGCCTGGGCCTGGGCCCTGGGCCCTGGGCCTGGGCCCTGGGCCCTGGGCCTGGGCCCTGGGCCCTGGGCCTGGGCCTGGGCCTGGGCCTGGGCCCTGGGCCCTGGGCCCTGGGCCACTGGGCCTGGGCCCTGGGCCCTGGGCCCTGGGCCTGGGCCCTGGGCCCTGGGCCTGGGCCTGGGCCCTGGGCCCTGGGCCCTGGGCCCTGGGCCCTGGGCCTGGGCCCTGGGCCCTGGGCCCTGGGCCTGGGCCCTGGGCCCTGGGCCCTGGGCCCTGGGCCCTGGGCCCTGGGCCCTGGGCCCTGGGCCTGGGCCTGGGCCCTGGGCCTGGGCCCTGGGCCCTGGGCCTGGGCCTGGGCCTGGGCCCTGGGCCCTGGGCCTGGGCCCTGGGCCTGGGCCCTGGGCCTGGGCCCTGGGCCTGGGCCCTGGGCCTGGGCCCTGGGCCTGGGCCCTGGGCCTGGGCCCTGGGCCCTGGGCCTGGGCCCTGGGCCTGGGCCTGGGCCTGGGCCTGGGCCCTGGGCCTGGGCCCTGGGCCTGGAGGCCTGGGCCTGGGCCTGGGCCCTGGGCCCTGGGCCCTGGGCCTGGGCCCTGGGCCCTGGGCCTGGGCCTGGGCCCTGGGCCCTGGGCCCTGGGCCCTGGGCCCTGGGCCTGGGCCCTGGGCCTGGGCCCTGGGCCCTGGGCCCTGGGCCCTGGGCCCTGGGCCCTGGGCCCTGGGCCCTGGGCCTGGGCCTGGGCCTGGGCCCTGGGCCCTGGGCCTGGGCCTGGGCCCTGGGCCTGGGCCCTGGGCCCTGGGCCTGGGCCCTGGGCCCTGGGCCCTGGGCCCTGGGCCTGGGCCTGGGCCTGGGCCCTGGGCCCTGGGCCCTGGGCCCTGGGCCCTGGGCCCTGGGCCTGGGCCCTGGGCCTGGGCCTGGGCCTGGGCCCTGGGCCCTGGGCCTGGGCCCTGGGCCCTGGGCCCTGGGCCTGGGCCTGGGCCCTGGGCCCTGGGCCTGGGCCCTGGGCCTGGGCCCTGGGCCCTGGGCCTGGGCCTGGGCCCTGGGCCTGGGCCCTGGGCCTGGGCCCTGGGCCTGGGCCCTGGGCCCTGGGCCTGGGCCCTGGGCCCTGGGCCTGGGCCCTGGGCCCTGGGCCTGGGCCCTGGGCCTGGGCCCTGGGCCCTGGGCCTGGGCCCTGGGCCTGGGCCCTGGGCCCTGGGCCCTGGGCCCTGGGCCTGGGCCTGGGCCCTGGGCCTGGGCCTGGGCCTGGGCCTGGGCCCTGGGCCCTGGGCCCTGGGCCCTGGGCCCTGGGCCTGGGCCTGGGCCCTGGGCCTGGGCCCTGGGCCCTGGGCCTGGGCCCTGGGCCTGGGCCCTGGGCCTGGGCCTGGGCCTGGGCCCTGGGCCTGGGCCCTGGGCCTGGGCCTGGGCCCTGGGCCCTGGGCCCTGGGCCCTGGGCCTGGGCCCTGGGCCTGGGCCCTGGGCCCTGGGCCCTGGGCCCTGGGCCCTGGGCCCTGGGCCCTGGGCCTGGGCCCTGGGCCCTGGGCCCTGGGCCTGGGCCCTGGGCCTGGGCCTGGGCCCTGGGCCCTGGGCCCTGGGCCTGGGCCCTGGGCCCTGGGCCCTGGGCCCTGGGCCTGGGCCCTGGGCCTGGGCCTGGGCCCTGGGCCCTGGGCCCTGGGCCTGGGCCCTGGGCCCTGGGCCTGGGCCTGGGCCCTGGGCCCTGGGCCTGGGCCCTGGGCCCTGGGCCTGGGCCCTGGGCCCTGGGCCACAGGCCCTGGGCCCTGGGCCCTGGGCCTGGGCCTGGGCCCTGGGCCCTGGGCCTGGGCCCTGGGCCCTGGGCCCTGGGCCCTGGGCCTGGGCCCTGGGCCTGGGCCCTGGGCCTGGGCCCTGGGCCTGGGCCCTGGGCCTGGGCCCTGGGCCCTGGGCCCTGGGCCTGGGCCCTGGGCCCTGGGCCCTGGGCCTGGGCCCTGGGCCCTGGGCCTGGGCCCTGGGCCTGGGCCCTGGGCCCTGGGCCCTGGGCCTGGGCCTGGGCCCTGGGCCCTGGGCCTGGGCCTGGGCCTGGGCCCTGGGCCCTGGGCCCTGGGCCTGGGCCCTGGGCCTGGGCCCTGGGCCCTGGGCCTGGGCCTGGGCCCTGGGCCCTGGGCCTGGGCCTGGGCCCTGGGCCCTGGGCCTGGGCCCTGGGCCTGGGCCTGGGCCCTGGGCCCTGGGCCCTGGGCCTGGGCCCTGGGCCCTGGGCCTGGGCCTGGGCCCTGGGCCCTGGGCCCTGGGCCTGGGCCCTGGGCCCTGGGCCCTGGGCCCTGGGCCTGGGCCCTGGGCCTGGGCCCTGGGCCTGGGCCTGGGCCTGGGCCCTGGGCCTGGGCCTGGGCCCTGGGCCTGGGCCTGGGCCCTGGGCCCTGGGCCTGGGCCTGGGCCTGGGCCCTGGGCCCTGGGCCCTGGGCCCTGGGCCCTGGGCCTGGGCCCTGGGCCTGGGCCTGGGCCCTGGGCCCTGGGCCTGGGCCCTGGGCCTGGGCCCTGGGCCCTGGGCCTGGGCCTGGGCCCTGGGCCTGGGCCCTGGGCCTGGGCCTGGGCCCTGGGCCTGGGCCCTGGGCCTGGGCCTGGGCCCTGGGCCCTGGGCCCTGGGCCTGGGCCCTGGGCCTGGGCCTGGGCCTGGGCCCTGGGCCTGGGCCCTGGGCCCTGGGCCCTGGGCCTGGGCCCTGGGCCTGGGCCCTGGGCCCTGGGCCTGGGCCCTGGGCCCTGGGCCCTGGGCCTGGGCCCTGGGCCCTGGGCCCTGGGCCCTGGGCCCTGGGCCTGGGCCTGGGCCCTGGGCCCTGGGCCCTGGAGGCCCTGGGCCCTGGGCCCTGGGCCCTGGGCCTGGGCCTGGGCCCTGGGCCTGGGCCTGGGCCTGGGCCTGGGCCCTGGGCCCTGGGCCCTGGGCCCTGGGCCTGGGCCTGGGCCTGGGCCCTGGGCCTGGGCCCTGGGCCTGGGCCCTGGGCCTGGGCCCTGGGCCCTGGGCCTGGGCCTGGGCCCTGGGCCCTGGGCCCTGGGCCCTGGGCCTGGGCCCTGGGCCTGGGCCCTGGGCCCTGGGCCCTGGGCCTGGGCCTGGGCCTGGGCCCTGGGCCCTGGGCCCTGGGCCTGGGCCTGGGCCTGGGCCCTGGGCCTGGGCCCTGGGCCCTGGGCCCTGGGCCCTGGGCCTGGGCCCTGGGCCCTGGGCCCTGGGCCCTGGGCCTGGGCCCTGGGCCCTGGGCCTGGGCCTGGGCCTGGGCCCTGGGCCCTGGGCCCTGGGCCCTGGGCCTGGGCCCTGGGCCTGGGCCCTGGGCCTGGGCCCTGGGCCCTGGGCCCTGGGCCTGGGCCCTGGGCCTGGGCCCTGGGCCCTGGGCCCTGGGCCTGGGCCCTGGGCCTGGGCCCTGGGCCTGGGCCCTGGGCCCTGGGCCCTGGGCCTGGGCCCTGGGCCCTGGGCCTGGGCCTGGGCCCTGGGCCCTGGGCCCTGGGCCTGGGCCCTGGGCCCTGGGCCCTGGGCCTGGGCCCTGGGCCTGGGCCCTGGGCCTGGGCCCTGGGCCCTGGGCCTGGGCCCTGGGCCCTGGGCCTGGGCCCTGGGCCTGGGCCCTGGGCCCTGGGCCCTGGGCCCTGGGCCCTGGGCCTGGGCCTGGGCCCTGGGCCTGGGCCTGGGCCCTGGGCCTGGGCCTGGGCCCTGGGCCTGGGCCCTGGGCCCTGGGCCCTGGGCCTGGGCCTGGGCCCTGGGCCTGGGCCCTGGGCCTGGGCCTGGGCCTGGGCCCTGGGCCCTGGGCCTGGGCCCTGGGCCCTGGGCCTGGGCCCTGGGCCTGGGCCCTGGGCCCTGGGCCTGGGCCTGGGCCCTGGGCCCTGGGCCCTGGGCCTGGGCCTGGGCCCTGGGCCCTGGGCCCTGGGCCCTGGGCCCTGGGCCTGGGCCCTGGGCCTGGGCCCTGGGCCCTGGGCCCTGGGCCTGGGCCCTGGGCCTGGGCCCTGGGCCTGGGCCTGGGCCCTGGGCCCTGGGCCCTGGGCCCTGGGCCCTGGGCCTGGGCCTGGGCCCTGGGCCCTGGGCCCTGGGCCTGGGCCTGGGCCCTGGGCCTGGGCCCTGGGCCCTGGGCCCTGGGCCCTGGGCCTGGGCCCTGGGCCTGGGCCCTGGGCCCTGGGCCTGGGCCCTGGGCCTGGGCCCTGGGCCCTGGGCCCTGGGCCTGGGCCCTGGGCCCTGGGCCCTGGGCCCTGGGCCCTGGGCCTGGGCCCTGGGCCCTGGGCCCTGGGCCTGGGCCCTGGGCCCTGGGCCTGGGCCCTGGGCCCTGGGCCCTGGGCCCTGGGCCCTGGGCCTGGGCCCTGGGCCCTGGGCCCTGGGCCCTGGGCCCTGGAGGCCCTGGGCCTGGGCCCTGGGCCCTGGGCCCTGGGCCCTGGGCCTGGGCCCTGGGCCCTGGGCCTGGGCCCTGGGCCCTGGGCCCTGGGCCCTGGGCCCTGGGCCCTGGGCCTGGGCCCTGGGCCCTGGGCCTGGGCCCTGGGCCCTGGGCCCTGGGCCTGGGCCTGGGCCCTGGGCCTGGGCCCTGGGCCTGGGCCTGGGCCCTGGGCCTGGGCCTGGGCCTGGGCCCTGGGCCCTGGGCCCTGGGCCCTGGGCCCTGGGCCTGGGCCCTGGGCCCTGGGCCTGGAGGCCTGGGCCTGGGCCCTGGGCCTGGGCCTGGGCCTGGGCCTGGGCCCTGGGCCTGGGCCTGGGCCCTGGGCCTGGGCCCTGGGCCTGGGCCTGGGCCCTGGGCCTGGGCCCTGGGCCTGGGCCTGGGCCCTGGGCCCTGGGCCCTGGGCCTGGGCCCTGGGCCCTGGGCCCTGGGCCTGGGCCCTGGGCCCTGGGCCCTGGGCCTGGGCCTGGGCCCTGGGCCCTGGGCCCTGGGCCCTGGGCCTGGGCCTGGGCCTGGGCCTGGGCCCTGGGCCCTGGGCCTGGGCCTGGGCCTGGGCCCTGGGCCCTGGGCCCTGGGCCCTGGGCCCTGGGCCTGGGCCCTGGGCCTGGGCCTGGGCCCTGGGCCCTGGGCCTGGGCCCTGGAGGCCCTGGGCCTGGGCCTGGGCCCTGGGCCCTGGGCCCTGGGCCTGGGCCTGGGCCCTGGGCCCTGGGCCCTGGGCCCTGGGCCTGGGCCCTGGGCCCTGGGCCCTGGGCCCTGGGCCTGGGCCCTGGGCCCTGGGCCCTGGGCCTGGGCCCTGGGCCCTGGGCCCTGGGCCCTGGGCCTGGGCCTGGGCCCTGGGCCCTGGGCCTGGGCCTGGGCCCTGGGCCTGGGCCCTGGGCCTGGGCCCTGGGCCCTGGGCCTGGGCCCTGGGCCCTGGGCCTGGGCCCTGGGCCTGGGCCCTGGGCCTGGGCCTGGGCCCTGGGCCTGGGCCTGGGCCCTGGGCCCTGGGCCCTGGGCCCTGGGCCTGGGCCTGGGCCCTGGGCCTGGGCCTGGGCCCTGGGCCTGGGCCCTGGGCCCTGGGCCTGGGCCCTGGGCCCTGGGCCTGGGCCTGGGCCCTGGGCCTGGGCCTGGGCCTGGGCCTGGGCCCTGGGCCCTGGGCCTGGGCCTGGGCCTGGGCCCTGGGCCTGGGCCTGGGCCCTGGGCCTGGGCCCTGGGCCTGGGCCCTGGGCCTGGGCCTGGGCCTGGGCCTGGGCCTGGGCCTGGGCCTGGGCCTGGGCCCTGGGCCTGGGCCTGGGCCCTGGGCCTGGGCCCTGGGCCTGGGCCTGGGCCCTGGGCCCTGGGCCCTGGGCCTGGGCCCTGGGCCCTGGGCCCTGGGCCCTGGGCCTGGGCCCTGGGCCCTGGGCCCTGGGCCTGGGCCTGGGCCCTGGGCCTGGGCCTGGGCCCTGGGCCTGGGCCCTGGGCCTGGAGGCCCTGGGCCCTGGGCCTGGGCCTGGGCCCTGGGCCTGGGCCCTGGGCCTGGGCCCTGGGCCCTGGGCCCTGGGCCCTGGGCCCTGGGCCTGGGCCCTGGGCCCTGGGCCTGGGCCCTGGGCCCTGGGCCCTGGGCCCTGGGCCCTGGGCCTGGGCCCTGGGCCCTGGGCCCTGGGCCCTGGGCCTGGGCCCTGGGCCCTGGGCCTGGGCCTGGGCCCTGGGCCTGGGCCCTGGGCCCTGGGCCTGGGCCCTGGGCCTGGGCCCTGGGCCTGGGCCCTGGGCCTGGGCCTGGGCCCTGGGCCCTGGGCCCTGGGCCCTGGGCCCTGGGCCTGGGCCCTGGGCCCTGGGCCCTGGGCCCTGGGCCTGGGCCCTGGGCCCTGGGCCTGGGCCTGGGCCCTGGGCCCTGGGCCTGGGCCTGGGCCCTGGGCCTGGGCCCTGGGCCCTGGGCCTGGGCCCTGGGCCCTGGGCCCTGGGCCCTGGGCCCTGGGCCTGGGCCCTGGGCCCTGGGCCTGGGCCCTGGGCCCTGGGCCTGGGCCTGGGCCCTGGGCCCTGGGCCCTGGGCCCTGGGCCCTGGGCCCTGGGCCTGGGCCCTGGGCCCTGGGCCCTGGGCCTGGGCCTGGGCCTGGGCCCTGGGCCTGGGCCTGGGCCCTGGGCCTGGGCCCTGGGCCTGGGCCTGGGCCCTGGGCCTGGGCCCTGGGCCTGGGCCCTGGGCCCTGGGCCCTGGGCCACAGGCCTGGGCCTGGGCCTGGGCCTGGGCCCTGGGCCCTGGGCCTGGGCCCTGGGCCCTGGGCCTGGGCCCTGGGCCCTGGGCCTGGGCCTGGGCCTGGGCCCTGGGCCTGGGCCTGGGCCTGGGCCCTGGGCCTGGGCCTGGGCCTGGGCCCTGGGCCTGGGCCTGGGCCCTGGGCCCTGGGCCTGGGCCCTGGGCCTGGGCCTGGGCCTGGGCCCTGGGCCCTGGGCCTGGGCCCTGGGCCCTGGGCCCTGGGCCTGGGCCTGGGCCTGGGCCCTGGGCCTGGGCCCTGGGCCCTGGGCCCTGGGCCTGGGCCTGGGCCTGGGCCTGGGCCTGGGCCCTGGGCCCTGGGCCCTGGGCCCTGGGCCCTGGGCCCTGGGCCTGGGCCTGGGCCCTGGGCCCTGGGCCCTGGGCCTGGGCCCTGGGCCTGGGCCTGGGCCCTGGGCCCTGGGCCCTGGGCCCTGGGCCCTGGGCCTGGGCCTGGGCCCTGGGCCCTGGGCCTGGGCCCTGGGCCCTGGGCCCTGGGCCTGGGCCTGGGCCCTGGGCCCTGGGCCCTGGGCCCTGGGCCTGGGCCCTGGGCCCTGGGCCTGGGCCTGGGCCCTGGGCCCTGGGCCCTGGGCCCTGGGCCTGGGCCTGGGCCTGGGCCTGGGCCCTGGGCCTGGGCCTGGGCCTGGGCCTGGGCCCTGGGCCCTGGGCCCTGGGCCTGGGCCCTGGGCCCTGGGCCTGGGCCCTGGGCCCTGGGCCCTGGGCCTGGGCCCTGGGCCCTGGGCCCTGGGCCCTGGGCCCTGGGCCTGGGCCTGGGCCCTGGGCCCTGGGCCCTGGGCCCTGGGCCTGGGCCCTGGGCCCTGGGCCCTGGGCCCTGGGCCCTGGGCCCTGGGCCCTGGGCCTGGGCCTGGGCCCTGGGCCCCCAGACCTGGGCCCCAGACCCCCTGGGCCCCCCAGGGCCCAGGGCCTGGGCCCGGGCCCCAGGCCCCCAGACCCCCCCCCCCAGGCCCTGGGCCCCCTGGGCTGACCCCAGGGCCCCCAGGCCCCAGGCTGACCCCCCCCCTGGGCCCCTGGGCCCCATGGGCCCCAGGCCCCCAGGCCCCTGGAGGCCGGGCCGGGCCGGGCCGGGGCCGGGGCCGGGGCCGGGAGCCGAGGCCGGGCCGGGGCAGGGCCCGGCCTGGGCCGGGGCCGGGGCCGGGGCCCCCAGGCCCTGGGCCCCCAGGCCCCCAGGCCCCAGACCCCCAGGCCCCCAGGCCCCCAGGCCCCCAGACCCCAGGCCGGGGGCGGGGCCGGGGCCGGGGCAGGCCGAGGCGGGGCCGAGGGCCAGGGGCCGGGGCCGGGGGCCCTAGGCCGGGGCCGAGGCCGGGGCCTGGGCCCCAGGCCCCCCAGGCCCCAGGCCCCCAGGCCTAAAGGGTTGAGAAGATGTTTTAAAAACTATGATATTTTGATGTAAAGATATATGGGGAGAAAATGTAAGACATTGAGAGCTATAAGATTCATAATAAAATCTAGGTTGTATAATTAAATATATATTTAAAAAATGTGAAAAAATGAAAAAAAATAAAAAATAAAAACCCTAATAACTTTATGTATGAAATTTGAAAACTATAAAATTCATAATAAAATCTAAATTGTATATTGTGTAATATATATTTAAAATATAAAAAATGAAAAAAAACCTAATAGCTTTTATGTATTCAAATTAGAAATAGAATAAAAAAATATAAAAAAAATTTGAAAACTATGATATATGATAATCATAGATTGATATTTCATACTATATATCATATACTCATGTTATCATAGATTCATAGTTGTTCATAATATTATGATTTTCATTTAAAAAAAAAAATATAATATAATTTGAAAATTATAAAAAAAAAATGTAATTTAATGATATTATGATATATAGAAATAGAATGCAAAAATAGAAAAAAAAATGTAAAAAAAAACTATGACATTTTGATATAAAAATATAATGAGAAAAAAATGACCCAAGCTTGGAGTTAATAGAATTTTGTCAGGCAGGTTTTTATTTTTAATTTTTTAAAAATTATTTAAAATATATAAAATATATACATTAAAAATTGAAAAAAAATGGCAAAAAAGGTGAAAAAATGTTTTAAAAAAACTATGATATTTTGATATAAAAATATAATGAGAAAAAAATGTAAAACATTGAAAACTATAAAATTCATAATAAAATCTAAACTTTATAATTAAATATATATTTAAAAATTTGAAAAAAATGAAAAAACCCACAATAGCTTTTATGTATAGAAATTTGAAAACTATAAAATTCATAATAAAATCCAAATTGTATATTGTATAATATATATTTAAAAATATAAAAAAATACAAAAAAAAAAAAAAAACCTATGCTTTTATGTATAGAAATTAGAAATAGAATAAGAAAATGTAAAAAAAATTTGAAACTATGATATATGATAATCATAGATTCATATTTCATACTATATATCATAGACTCTTGGTATCATAGATTCATAGTTGTTCATAATATTATGGTTTTCATTTAAAAAAAAAAAAAAATATAATTTGAAAATTATCAAAAAAAAATGTAATTTAATGATATTATGATATATAGAAATAGAATGCAAAAATGCTAAACAAAATGTAAAAAAAACTATGACATTTTGATATAAAAATATAATGAGAAAAAATGGCTAACCATGGAGTTAGCAGAATTTGTCCCAAGGCGGTTTTATTTTTTTTAAAAAAAAAAATTATTTAAAATATACAAAATATATACATTAAAATTGAAAAAAGCAAAAAAGATGAAAAATGTTTTAAAAAAAGAAACTATGATATTTTTGATATAAAAATATAATGAGAAAAAATGGCCCAACCATAGGTTAGCAAAATTTATCAAACCAGGTTTTATTTTTTTTTATTTTTGTAAAATTATTTAAAATATACAAAATATATACATTAAAAGTTGAAAAAAAAAAAAAAGCAAAAAAGATGAAAAAATGTTTTAAAAAAAAACTATGATATTTTGATATAAAAATATAATTATAAAAAAATGAAAAACATTGAAAATTATAAAATTCATAATAAAATCTAAATTTTATATTGTATAATATATATTTAAAAATATAAAAAAATGAAAAAAAAAAAAAAAAAAAACCTATGCTTTTATGTATTCAAATTAGAAATAGAATAAAAAAATATAAAAAAAATTTGAAAACTATGATATATGATAATCATAGATTGATATTTCATACTATATATCATATACTCATGGTATCATAGATTCATAGTTGTTCATAATATTATGATTTTCATTTTAAAAAAAAATATAATATAATTTGAAAATTATCAAAAAAAATGTAATTTAATGATATTATGATATATAGAAATAGAATGCAAAAATAGAAAAAAAAAATGTAAAAAAAACTATGACATTTTGATATAAAAATATAATGAGAAAAAATTTAACCATGGCAGTTAATAGAATTTGTCCCGGTTTTAGTTTTTATTTTTTAATTTTTAAAAATTATTTAAAATATATAAAATATATACATTAAAAATTGAAAAAATAAAAGATTGAAAAAATGTTTTAAAAAAAAATATGATATTTTGATATAAAAATATAATGAGAAAAAAATGTAAAACATTGAAAACTATAAAATTCATAATAAAATCTAAACTTTATAATTAAATATATATTTAAAAATTTGAAAAAAATGAAAAAAAAAAAAAACCTATGCTTTTATGTATAGAAATTAGAAATAGAATAAGAAAATGTAAAAAAAATTTGAAACTATGATATATGATAATCATAGATTCATATTTCATACTATATATCATAGACTCTTGGTATCATAGATTCATAGTTGTTCATAATATTATGGTTTTCATTTAAAAAAAAAAATAAAATATAATTTGAAAATTATCAAAAAAAAATGTAATTTAATGATATTATGATATATAGAAATAGAATGCAAAAATGGATAAAAAAATGTAAAAAAAACTATGACATTTTGATATAAAAATATAATGAGAAAAAAATGGCCCAACCCGCCAGTTAACCGGCTGTCCCGACGGTTTTTATTTTTTTTAAAAAAAAAAATTATTTAAAATATACAAAATATATACATTAAAAATTGAAAAAAAAAGAAGCAAAAAAAGATGAAAAAATGTTTTAAAAAAAACTATGATATTTTGATATAAAAATATAATGAGAAAAAAATGTAAAACATTGAAAACTATAAAATTCATAATAAAATCTAAATTGTATATTGTGTAATATATATTTAAAAATATAAAAAAAAATAAAAAAAAAAAAAAAAACCTATGCTTTTATGTATTGAAATTAGAAATAGAATAAAAAAATGTAAAAAAAATTTGAAAACTATGATATATGATAATCATAGATTGATATTTCATACTATATATCATATACTCATGGTATCATAGATTCATAGTTGTTCATAATATTATGATTTTCATTTTAAAAAAAAATATAATATAATTTGAAAATTATCAAAAAAAATGTAATTTAATGATATTATGATATATAGAAATAGAATGCAAAAATAGAAAAAATGTAAAAAAAAAAACTATGACATTTTGATATAAAAAATATAATGAGAAAAATGGCCCAACTTAGCTTAACTTAGGTTGTCCCAGAGCGGTTTTTATTTTTTTTAATTTTTTAAAAATTATTTAAAATATATAAAATATATACATTAAAAATTGAAAAAAAAAAAGCAAAAAAGGTGAAAAAAATGTTTTAAAAAAAACTATGATATTTTGATATAAAAATATAATGAGAAAAAAATGTAAAACATTGAAAACTATAAAATTCATAATAAAATCAAAACTTTATAATTAAATATATATTTAAAAATTTGAAAAAAAATGAAAAAAAAAAACCCTATGCTTTTATGTATAGAAATTTGAAAACTATAAAATTCATA
This sequence comes from Dioscorea zingiberensis, assembly GCA_026586065.1. Taxonomy (NCBI): domain Eukaryota; kingdom Viridiplantae; phylum Streptophyta; class Magnoliopsida; order Dioscoreales; family Dioscoreaceae; genus Dioscorea; species Dioscorea zingiberensis. Next base: position 43,416,662 of record CM048826.1, on the reverse strand, counting down.
ATAAAATCCAAATTGTATATTGTATAATATATATTTAAAAATATAAAAAAATGCAAAAAAAAAAAAAAACCTATGCTTTTATGTATTGAAATTAGAAATAGAATAAAAAAATGTAAAAAAAATTTGAAAACTATGATATATGATAATCATAGATTGATATTTCATACTATATATCATATACTCATGGTATCATAGATTCATACTTGTTCATAATATTATGATTTTCATTTTAAAAAAAAATATAATATAATTTGAAAATTATCAAAAAAAATGTAATTTAATGATATTATGATATATAGAAATAGAATGCAAAAATAGAAAAAAAAAAATGTAAAAAAAAACTATGACATTTTGATATAAAAATATAATGAGAAAAATGGTAACCATGATTAATAGAATTTGTCCCGACGGTTTTTATTTTTTTTAATTTTTTAAAAATTATTTAAAATATATAAAATATATACATTAAAAATTGAAAAAAAAAAAGCAAAAAAGGTGAAAAAATTGTTTTTAAAAAAACTATGATATTTTGATATAAAAATATAATGAGAAAAAAATGTAAAACATTGAAAACTATAAAATTCATAATAAAATCTAAACTTTATAATTAAATATATATTTAAAAATTTGAAAAAAAATGAAAAAAAAAAACCCTATGCTTTTATGTATAGAAATTTGAAAACTATAAAATTCATAATAAAATCCAAATTGTATATTGTATAATATATATTTAAAAATATAAAAAAATGCAAAAAAAAAACCTATGCTTTTATGTATAGAAATTAGAAATAGAATAAGAAAATGTAAAAAAAATTTGAAATTATGATATATGATAATCATAGATTCATATTTCATACTATATATCATAGACTCTTGGTATCATAGATTCATAGTTGTTCATAATATTATGGTTTTCATTTAAAAAAAAAAATAAAATATAATTTGAAAATTATCAAAAAAAAATGTAATTTAATGATATTATGATATATAGAAATAGAATGCAAAAATGCTAAAAAAAATGTAAAAAAAACTATGACATTTTGATATAAAAATATAATGAGAAAAAAATGGCCCAACTTGATTAATAATATTTGACGGTTTTATTATTTTTTATTTTGTAAAATTATTTAAAATATACAAAATATATACATTAAAAGTTGAAAAAAAGCAAAAAGATGAAAAATGTTTTAAAAAAACTATGATATTTTGATATAAAAATATAATGAGAAAAAATGGCCCAACCAGCGGTTAGCAAATTTGTCAAAACAGTTTTATTTTTTTTTTTAATTTTTTAAAAATTAATTAAAATATAGAAAATATAAACAATCGAAATTGAAAAAAAAAAATAGCAAAAAAGGTGAAAAATTGTTTTAAAAAAAAACTATGATATTTTGATATAAAAATATAATGAGAAAAAAATGTAAAACATTGAAAACTATAAAATTCATAATAAAATCTAAATTGTATAATTAAATATATATTTAAAAATATGAAAAAATGACTAAGGTCCCAATGGGATCGGGTAAACCCTAAACACTAAAGCCGCGTTTTGTTGGGAGTTATCCCACTTGAGGATAAGAATAAATTTGAAAAATTTTGAATTTTTTGGAGGAAAATTTTAGGTCAAATACCCAATTTAGTCCCTTCTATTATTACGATTTGTAAACTTTGGATCCTCTAATATAAAACATGCCTTTTTGGTCAATTTAATTTTAAGTTTGTGTGCTTTTAAATCCTTGCTGGCCTTTTTTGTCACTTTATTTATGTTTTGTGGCACTTTTGGTTAGTATAAACTTCGAAGGGAGGGATTTAAAAGGCACAAATATAAAATTAAAGGGACCAAAAAGGCACATTTTACATTTGAGGGACCCAAAGGGACAAATTGTAATAATAGAGAGACTAAATTGGGTATTTGACAAAAATTTTAAACCAAATGTATTAATGATAAGTTAGTGATGTGTTATCTATGCATTGGTGGGTTATATTTTTAAATCTTAATTAAAAATTTTGATGAAAAATCTTTTTTTATGGGGAATTGTGTTGGGGATAACCCTTGGGAGATTATCCCCCAACCAAACATGGCTTAAACCCTAAACACCGAGTACATGAACAAACCGGATGCATCCAAAATACAATCAAATCTAGAGATATTAACAATGGAATATAAACATATAAAAATTTACACAACTCCATACAATATACAATAAAAATCACCCAGAATGATCCATAACAACAATAACATCAAAACAATACAAATATCTCAAAATAAAATGAGGTACGCAGACCTCAAATAAAATACAACAGATCCGAAATACCACTCCATCAAGATGTAATATGTCTCCATCTAAATCCAAGCTGTACTCTTCATCACGCTTTGAGAGAAACATCAATCAAACACATGAGTTAAAACCCTGAAACCCTAAACCACCAAACACCACAACCCCCAGACCCTAACCACTAAACTCAAACCATACAACTATACTCTAAACCACAACCTCTAACCCCCAACCCCCAACCCTTGTGACCTGTGATGTGACGACCGGTCGCATGAGTGGACTCAATTGAAACCATCTGCCCGACGCGAAGGCGGTTCACCACATAGTCAAAAAAGTTGGGAATAAAGGGTATGAAGTCTAGGATTTAGAATAGACCACCAGATCCCAAAACACTGACCCTGAGCCCAAAACACCATCCAGCTAGGCTCTAAACCCCGACCTCTAACAGGGCCCCAACCCTTATGACCTGTGATGTGACTGACCGGTCTTGAGTGGACTCGAGTGAAACCATTCTGACGTGCAAGGCGGTTCACCACATAGTCAAAAGTTGGGAATAAAGGGTATGAAGTCTAGGATTTAGAATAGACAACCGGATCCCAAAAACGACCACTGAGCCCAAAACACCATCCAATCCAGGCTCTAAACCCCGGCCTCTAACTCCCACCCCCAACCCTTATGACTTGTGATGTGACGACCGGTCGATGAGTGGACTTAATTCAAACCATTCGTGACGCGGCTGCTTCACCAGCGTAGTCAAAAGTTGAGAATAAAGGGTATGAAGTCTAGGATTTAGAATAGACCACCAAATCCCAAAACACTAACCCCTAAGCCCAAAACACCAAACCATCCGACTAGGCTCTTAAACCTGACCTCCAACCCCCAACCCCCACCCTTATGACTTTGCGATGCTTGACGACCGGCCAGTGCTTGAGTGAACTCGAATTGAAACCATTAGATGCAGCCTTGGTGGTTCACCACATGATCAAAAGTTGGGAGTAAGGGTTTAAGGTTTAGGATTTAAGATAGATCCCAAGATCCCAAAACCCTACACCTTAACCCCTAAAACCCAAAACCCTACAACTAGCCTCCTAAACCCCTGACCTTTAACCCCCCGACCCCCAACCTTCATGACATGTGATGTGGCTGACCGGTCTTGAGTGGACTGAATTCAAAACCATCTTAGATAAAGGCCCTTGAAGTTCACCACATGGTCAAAAAAGTTGGGAATAAAGGGTTTAAGGTTTAGGATTTAGAATAGACCACCAAATCCCAAAACCCTGACCCTGACCCTGACCCCAACACATTAAACCCTCCAACTAGGCTCTAAACCCCAACCTCTCACCCCCGACCCCCAACCCTTTGTGACTTGTGATGTGGCTGACCAGTCATGAGAGTGGACTCGGTCCAAGAACCATTACATGTCTGGACGCAGCTTGAGGTTCACCACATAGTCAAAAAAGTTGAGAATAAAGGGTATGAAGTTTAGGATTTAGAATAGACCCCCAGATCCCAAAACCCTAGACCCTAACCCCTAAACACCAAACCCTACAAAGTGGTATTAAAGCATTTCCAACAAAATGATATCAAAGCAAGCATGTAGCCACTATGAGCGCCGCGATCAACAAATATGTCAACGTTCCTTCTGCCAAGCTGCAAAATATAACAAGTATTGTATATAACCACTAAATCAACTAAATAAAAGAACATAAAAGAAATAATAGGTAGAAAATTCTATAGCTCCATAATTTAGCCCTATATATACATGCAATAGGGGTTAGGGCGATGACAATAAGGTCGTCAAGCGTGATTGGAGATTAGTGATTTGCTCGTTTTCTCCCCTTCATAGGTTGTGTCCTTTCTAGAGTCGCGCTTCTGAAGCCTTATTGATTATAGTTAAGAAGAAGTCCATGGCCATAATCAATAATATGAGATGAGATGGGATGGGGGGATGGGGGGGTTGTGTAAGGGATCTCCTTGTCATAGTCTCCTTATCAAGAATTTGGATTATGGCGTTTGTAAGATTGCTCGGATCCAACTCCGCCATTGCAGACCAAAGCCTCTTGTTTCAAGAATCTCTATTATGAATGGCAATTTCCTTCCTTTGCCACTTGACAATGAGATCTATAATTCATCCATTGGGGCTTTGCTTTTGCCCCTCTATGACATCTTGAGCTACGCTGCAACCTGGTGATGTTTCTGAGCTTGTGTTTGTCCGTTTCCCATCTCAGTCGAGTCCCACCACCCTGTCAGGTTCATCGTTGGCTTTCCCAATTCAATAGGGTTTAGGGTTTAGCTTTTCCACCTTGTAACTCTGGGTTCTTGTTCAATGGTGGTTGTTAAACTTTCTAATTCCTCCTTGTAATCGTGGGTTCTTGTTCCAATCCGATAATCTGATGAAGTAGGGAGGGTTTTGTACCGCTTGAATCTCAAAATCGCTTTAATGTCGCCCCGTTTGCTAGCATCCACCAAATGATAGAGATTAGATTTCTTATGGGTTTCCAAATATCGTTCGCCCAACAAAGGTATCTTTGCTCCAACATAAGAATGAGAAGTCAGTAGACCGCCACCCATCATGCATCTCTAGCTACGCTTAGGGGTTTCCACATGTCCGACGTGATAATGCCTACAAACTCCATGAAGTCCGTGAAAGAATATCGGTTTGCTCTAACTAGTTGTCGTGGATTAGGTTCACGGGATGAGCATTATGAGATAGAACACCTATCTTACAATGGTTTGGTCGACCTAGTTCCACTTTTCATCCATAACATCCGCCATCATTTTTTTTTATTTTCCTAATGTCCACCGTGGAATTTCTTCATCCTCTCCTTACACAGGTAATCATGTTACTATCCAAAGATTAAGAAGATATGGTGATATGGGTCGCCTCTTCCTCCTTATGTTCCTCGCGAAACCGAGCAAGTGTGTTCCTAAGGGAGAAAGGTTGGCATATCTTTTATCCTTCCCATCTATTTGTTCTTCCTTGATATCTTATTGCCGAGATGTTTCTTGCTTTTCTCTTGCTTCCCGTGTTCTCTCTTGTGGCAGCTCGTTGCTTTATATCCTACCTCTCCACATCTCCGACAGGTCGTCGCATGCCGTCATTCGTCAGCTCTGTATCCTGACCGAAGACATTGGTCACATACCACAATCATCCATAAAGGCGTATAGACGAGTGGTGGGGATCGACGCGTGTCATGGGGCATCACCGGGCTTTGGTCACCAACTTATATACATCACCGCTTATGACGAGTGACCTCCAGCCCACTCTTTTTCACGACGGGTCGACGATGTAGGTTCTGTGTGCATTGTCTTCTCCCTGGGGCACTCCGACAAATAACAGTGAGCTTCATCGCGGTAAGCCCCTCTATCCTATCCTTATGAACGCTCATTGCTTCCATTGCTCCTCCTCAGGGTTCCTTGAACCTCGGACTTGTCCTCTTCCACAGGATTAGCCGACGGTTCCTTCTGTTTCCATGCACGAGTCCGCTTCATCATTTGCCTATGGATTAGCAGTGGGGATCGCTGCGTGTCATGGGCTTCACCGAGCTGTGGGCCGCCTGTGGCCTTTAACTTATATACATCACCGCTTGTGACGAGTAACCTTCATCCACTCTTTCTCGATCGAGCTGGCGATGTGGGTTCTGTGGGCGTTGTCATCGCCCCAGACGCCCAGACAAATGACAAAATAGCTTAACCAAGCAATAAGCCTCTCTATCCCGTCCCAATGAATGTTCAAGTTACTTCCATTGCTCCTCCTCCTCACGCTTCCCCTGAACTTGGTCTTGTCCCCTTCCTTGGGATTGGCTGGCGATTCCTTCCGTTTCCATGCGCGGGTCTGCTCCATCATTTGCCTATGTTTGTTAATCTCTTCCATCGCCTTACTCCAGCCCTCGCTAGATTTCACTCCACCATGGTCCGGCCATATAAGAGTAATATTAATTTAAACTTAAAAATTTGGTATCACAAATAAAATGTTCATACTATTGAGGTACTTTTATTCTACATACATTTGCAATCTACAAGATTGCATATTATCAAACTGAAATGAACATTTAACTAATAAAGCTTATTCATATAAGAAAAATCAACAAGTTCATACTAACCTCGTAATTCTTTTGTTGGTAAAATAAGAATAACTTGTGCAATTGCTGCTTTGCCCGTCAACAAACTTTGGCAAGCTAAGATTGCAACTAGAGATAAAAAGATAGGATTAAGTCCACAAGAAAATATTTTAATATATTAATATAGCTACCAGAAGCATGATAAAAATAACAAATTGTTATCTAATGTGCCAATGCTAAAAAGATTAAATACTTCAAAATCATCAAATTACCTAGATATAGCAGTACCTAAGCTGATAGCAGAATCTACAACAAAGTCATAAAGCTACTCGTTCATACTAATGTAAATGGATTATAAATATTTCCAATAAATACAAAGTCATAAAGCTACTCGTTCATGTATTCCTTTTCATGAATAGAAAATTAAACAAGTATTTTCATCAACGATAACAACAAACTGAATCTGAAGCTACAGAACACATTCAACACATTGAAATAACTACAAGATAACATATTACTGAAACTGAAAGGAATATTTAACTGTTTTGGCTTTTCCATATAAGAAAAATCAGCAAGTTCATACTAACCTATCATTCTTTGTTGGTAAATAATAATAGAGTGCCTTATTTGTTATTGCCCTTTCAAAAGACTTTGGTAAGCTAAGGCTGTAACTGAAAATATAAATATTAGTACGAAGTCCAAGGTGCAAAATATATCAAAAGTAAATAAAACAAAAACAAGTAATTAGCAATCTTGAAATTATGGATTTGCAGACTTGTCCTGTCAAAAACAATCAAAATTATATTCCAAAGTGGTTATTCATTAAAAGAAATAACAACAAAACCATCAAAACTATCCTAACATTAAGGATTCACAAAACCCTATAAGGGCTACATTGCATATATAGCTTAAAACAAAATTTGAAGATTAAAAAAAAAGAAAAAAAAAAGTCAGCAAATATGTTAGAGAAATTTCAACATGGACTAGTAACCTATGGATAGTATCATAAAGCCTCATCAGCTCCAGCATTTTGGGATCATCAAACCCCGAGCATGTGCATATATAGCTGGTCCAATTTAACATGTGCATATATAGCATGTCAATAAACAAGAGAGTCTTCAGAACCAATTTAACTTAGCGATGCAGGGAAATAAATACAGATTTTGGATGTAATCATGGCCTAGATTATATGCTCATTTAATTAGGCCAATTAAAAGCATTACACGCAAGTCTATAACGCAAACAGACAACATATTTTCTAATACCTTGTCTCAACACCTTTAATAATTTGAAAGATGTCACACATGGCTCCAGTTGTGTTGAGCTAGGCAATGAGTAAACACCTCTAGCTGGTGATTAAAATCATCTAAGATACTTAGACAAGCAAGTATTGACTGATTTGCGCATTCTTCCCAGTAATTTCTTTAAACTAATCATTAAGACATTAGGCACAAAAGCAATTCCAGATGGATTGGGCTATTTATTGTTGGTCAATACACAGAAAACTTTAGCTGCAAATCTTGCATGAATACTTGAAGAGTATGCACAAATTTATATGAATAGGAAGAAACAACATCAATATATTGATTTACGATTATGATTCTGATAACATACTTGTTGGAAATGCAGATCAAAAGAGATGGTCGAAATGCAGTGAAGTCAAAAGGCACATCAACCACAGCCTTTTTTGTTGCTTCAACCGTTCCCAGATAATCAAGAATACAGGACTCTGTAATGTGGTAAAATCAATATGTAATCTTCACCTACAAAATGACCAAGCTAAAATTCAGTCAAAACAAAAAAATATAAGAGTTACCTTGGTCATTCTTACATTCAACACTTGCTCCATGGTCTATTAGAACAAAGGCTATCTCAGTCTGATTAAAGAGTGCGACCTGCATCAGTTTACATTCAGATTAATAATGGACAATAAACTTGGTTGCAGCACCAAACGGATCTTATATGCTTCGAAAGACTTCTCATAGTGGGAAAAGAAAAGGAAAAAAAAAACTTATATAGATTGATAAGATCATAATCAACAAAGAGATTGATGCCAGAAATAAAATTTTCATTCTGATGTTTACAAGATCCAATGTGAATAAATCATAAGCAACATGAGCAGAAAGTAGTAAGAGCTAAAGCTTGTGCTGGCACGAAGATGTATGAGACTACACCATCCATATTCCTAAAAGAAAAAACTTAGCAAAAACATAGCAAACAAAAGCATGAATTAGCGGGCATGAGGTGTTACTTTTCAGAAAATTCATCTAGTGTTTTGGGTTTATCTATTTTTAATTGGAAACAATTTAAATAAAAAATCAAATTTGTACCTTTAAGATCGAAACTATTATAAAAAAAACAAAAACCCAACCTTTTCTTCCAAATTTAAGCCTTTTATTTATATTTTAAGTCCTCATAACTCAGTTAAATTAATTAATCAATATTTTATGCTTTTTTAAGGTTTTTTTTTAGCAACTTTTCTTTGTAGTTTGAAGCCACAAAACCAAAGTAAAAAAAATTATTTTATATATATATATATATATATATATATATATATATATATATATATATATATATATATATATTTGTTTTTAGCAATTAAGCCACAAAAAACTTTATCAAAGTCTAAAAGAAAGCTCTTTAATTCAAATAACTAAACAACAAAATAATCAATCCCAAAAGCCCTATGTTTAAAATGTTTCGAGAAAACACCAAATTGCACTGTAAGTCTAAAATTATAAAAGATAGTAAAATTTATAAGAAGCAAAAAGATCGTGAAGATAACAATTTACTTCTAATTCTTTTCATGTAGTCTGAATAGATTGTGATAAGAATTTATCCTGGACCTAAGAGCATGACATCACGATGTTTGTTTTAGGCAGTCTTTTCTACCACCAGGATTATATAAAGGAAAGTAAACTCACAGGAAGGTACAAAAGGTAGTTGAGCCCAAATATAACTACAGGGATTAAATTCTTTTACAAACAAGGGAAACAAAATGTTAGAAGGAAATGTACATTAATGGAATATGAACTTCAATGATGATATTTACTTGAATTAAAAAACGGTATGCCTAATGTGAAACATGTAGAGACTAGCAATCAAAACCACATATCTATTGGTGATTATACTCTTAGGATGAAACGCACGCAATTTGTATTTTTCTACAAAATAAAAGTAAACATAAAAACTAAAAAACATTATTATCAAGCAGAGAAGATTGAAACAGCTGGACATTATGTGTACAGACAAAAGGACGGGTAAGTAGTAGGCATTCAAAACCTGGAATTATATTCACAAGTGAATACTCCCCGGACGCTGATGTGAAAGAAGATGCAATGACATCATTAGAGGGCGATAAAAGTTCAACCTTTACATCAGAAGGACCTCCATCCCTTTTAGAAAAGCTTGATAATGAGAACAAGAATGAAATATTAAGAGGAAAGCGGAAAGCATATGAAGAATCCTTAAATTTAGAAGGACTAAAAGGTAAGGTAAAATTTTGTACTACCAATTCTTAATAAGTTTATGTGATAATCTTTGTGGTCATAGATTATGCTGTCCTGATCTACCTTAGTCTAGTTAGCTTTAATAACAATCTAACAAAGCTATGCCACCTCAAATTCAATTTGGAAGCTTTTCCTCTTTTGAGAAGGAACAAGAAGCGAAGACATAAACTTTATATCAGCTTCTTTCTACTCATAGATAAACATTAAACATTCAGGTAGTACAGCTTCCAAAGATGGATCAATGGATCACATAGGTAGGTATATGTTTAACTTTTCAACCTCCTAACAGTAAAAATGTAAATAAAATGCACATCAACCACATAGCAACCTTTAAATCTCCAATTAAGTAGCCACATAATTATGACCCATCTAAAATATAGTTAAAGCAGGGTGCCAACATATACAAGCAAGGTAAGACAATAACTTCAGTATCAGCTTGTTCTTTAAAACTGAGATCCAAATTATCTCTGTTTTTCCCATTCCAAACCACCTAAATTTGACAACAGCTGAACTCAACATTCAGCTTCTTACCCTGTTAGTTCTTCATATGCTTCCACCTTCCTTGTAGTGAAAAAAGCAAGCTGCAAATTTAATTTGCAAGGAAATACAAGTTTAGTTTAACATTGCGAATTGCATTGTCCTATATGTTGACAAATTCAAAAATAAAAATAAGATATAAGACTACTATATTATCACACTTGTTTCATTGTTGTTTTTCCATTAGATCATTTGTTTTTAAATCACTCTCATAGTGTGGGATATGTTTACTGAACTATTAAAATAATAAATAATAGAATTGAAAAATAATCATCATAATTGGAAAAATAATCTGCAACCAACAATCATCATATTTCGGAAAAAAATGAAATGCGAGTGCAAAAAATGATAGAGAACAAAACTAGAGCAGTATTGGAGAGGATTCAAAACATTTGAGCAAGAAACACAAGAAGAATAAATAATAGCATAAATAAGATGGCAAGGATAATGGATACTGATCTCACCAACAGAGTTCTACAAAACTATCCAAACTGCAGTTGACAATAAGTTGTAACATTATCAATATAATTATGAACATAAAAATGCATGCTATTCTGAAAAATAAACAATGGAACCCCAAAAAGCATTCATGAACTTGGATAGGGCAAGTAATTTCAGTACAGATATATGTAGCTTTACAACAATAATGCCAAACTAACACAACAACTCATGGATTTCAATATTAGGTTCTACCAAACCGATTTATGAAACTAATTAATGGAGACTTGGACTTGAATAAACTCCAAAAACTAATTTGTACATATAAGACCCGAATGTCACTTTACACAAGATTGAACAGTTTTAATTTAAATTTTTGTAAAACAACATAGAGTTGTTATCATGATGAATGCCTAACAAAATATGTACAGTGAACCCTAACAATCACAGTAGCAAGAAACCAAAAGTTGCAATAGATCTCAGACTTTTACAACTACAATAAAGATGAAGATCCTACACATAATTTATCTAGATCCTTTTTTATCTAAAACATGATTTTTGGAACAATGAATGTATACCACAAATTCAAAGATCTAAACAGTCAATTTCAATATTTTTAGAAATGTATGTAGTCTATAAGAAGTGGTTGACCGACTGTTGCAAGTGAAACTATAGTTAACATACCATTCAATAGATTGTTGCTTCTCAACTGCAATGTTTTAGTGTTTTAGCATGTATATATATGTAGAGGGAAGTGGTTTACAAGGAATAACTTGCCTGGTCTTCATAGAGTGAGTTTTGCATCTAATGCTCCTGCAAGACTTGCTTCTCCCGATGAACTACGCATCCGCATCCTTATGAAAACAAATTTTTCTTTAGAAACTCACCATGAGGCTTTAACAAAAACTCATAACTTCTGTTGTTATTTACCTCCATTCCCCACTTTTTATATAATATGGTGACTCACAAGCCTTGTATTCATCAACCAAGCTTTCAATTATCCCCCGAGACCTGGCCAAATTCAGAAAGACCATTATCCTGTTGAAAGGGAAACAGATTGAAATTTAAGCATGCATAGACTGACTGGTTTAAGTGTAGGACTTTAATGCCAGTCAATGAGAGAACTGCTCTGCATGAATCAACCTAAATGTTTGATCGTAGAGCTTAGAAAGAATACTACCAAAAGCCACAGTAGACTCCAACTTACCCAAAAGAATTAAGTTTCAACCTTGGGAAAAGGAAAAATTCTGACCATAGGAAAATCTGGGGAAAAATATTTTGGAAGTTGGTATGCCACAGTACTGTAAGTAAGATCACTGTTGAGGAGAATACTTTAACAGTATGTTTGGTAAACTGTGAGGTGAGAAGCAGTGGAACCAGAATCACAGGTATTTAAAAACATAGCATTTTCATGTACATAGAGTCAGTATGGCAGAATGCCTCTACCCAGAAATTCATCAAAAAAGCCTTTCTGGTGTTTGGTTTGCATTCTACATCATGTGTAGAAAGTGTTGCCAGTGGAATAGATGTTGCAAATTTTAGTATGGTCCCCATGTCATAGAGATCAAGGGATGCTCAAAAGGGTAGGCGAGGCTAACCTATGATAACAAAACCCCAAAGCATTGCACCAATGGTTCAGGCATCAGGCATGATAGATGGACCTTAAGCATAACTGGGGCCTAAGGCTTATTTGAGACCACATTCCAAATGCACCAGAACAAAGAGGCTTGTTAAATAGATTGTTACCAACAACACTCAAGAGATTCGTACTTTAAATAGATTAATGTCCTAGCTACCACTTGGAATGACCAGATACATGTGTATAAAGAAATAATCATTCATGTACAAGAGAATCATGCCAAGGAACCAGTAGGCTAACAGTACTAACGAACTTACTGCAAACATTGGGAACTTTCTATAATTGTCAAGGAAGGCTTGCTTTTTCCTGCTTCTCATATTGACTCAAGGTCTTGCTGAAGAGATGTCTGATGCTGGGTGTGATTCGCCAACATTAGACCACTTACCTATCAAAATAAGTACACACAAGCTTACGTGAAGATATTATGGAGGAAATAAAGCATAGAGTGGTGCGGGAAGAAAATCATCAACAAAAACAATTGTAAAATATCTGCAACATTTATGCATTTGTCGAATTATTAATTACTTATCATGGAAATGGAAATTGGATTTGGTGGATCTGTAAACAAGAGTGAAACTGACACCAATGGAAGTCTTACTCTATGAGCTGTCTGAACATATGGTGACTTCCTGGACAAGGTGACCTGCAAAAGGATGAAAAGAGTTGAGTATAACTAGAAAGAACTCAATGGAAATTGTTTTTTTTTTTTTCCTAACCACCTGAATACTAGCAGGTCCCCATTCAATAAAATTGACAAGCCTTCTCTCACATATTCGCTGCAAGCTTTCATGAACCTGGCTCAGCATGAAAAGAAAAATACAGTGACCATAAAAAATAAGAAGTTCTACAAATAATTGGCTTGGATATCAATATAAAGATATATGAGAATTGCTTAACAAACAACCAACAAAAATTATGTGATGTCTCATCACCCAAAGAATAGTAATAGCAAAAACTAAGATTTACTTTTGGATGGTCCTGCATGCCCAATAGAAAAAAATAACATGGATTACATAAACAACACACAAACCCATGTGAGATGAAAGATCATTAACTGAATTTTAAAAAATATGGAGAATTATCAAATCAACTTCATTAACACATCACATCACATATATCAAGATTTTCTTTTCCGGAATTAACCCAAGTAAGCACCAAATGGGTAGTGGAAGAATTGGATAATAAAAAGCAAACAAAAAGAAGAAAACACAAAGATACATAACGATATAAAATAATGGCAAGACTAGCAAAACAAGTTAGAAAAGCAAAATAAATAAAATAAAAAAACACAAATCATTTAAATAGAACCTTAGCCTCAGTTATTCAAAACTCAAACTCTAAGTTGAACAACCATTACAAGCCAAGAAGATAACTTATATCTAAAATCCATCTGAACAAGCTGTATGAGACGTTCTCTTTGCATAGGCAAAATTTAAAATTTTGGTGCTGAATTCAAACCATTCATATAATCTTCAATTATTTTCCCATTAATTAATTTGTCTCCAATCAACTACTTAAATAATAGTTTCCGCTTACCATGTTTCCATTCAGCTTCATGTATGGATCACTTACCAAATGAATGAACAGAATCATAAATATCAATAAACAAATCAGCTCCAATATGTAATATTGTTAAAATGTTTGATATATCTCATTTACCAGTACTTGTTCTTCTAGAAATCGGATGTAGTTAATCGCTTCCATTAGTACTGATGTAGTATCGGTCTGCCAAATTAAGCAGAGAATCAGTAACTTTGTTGGTGATAAATGAAAAGAAAATTTTGTTTTTTAATTACCTTTCCGAAAGGTGAAACAATTTGTTGGAGCGCGCTGATTCTGTCTGCAAACTTTACTTTAAGCACTTGTAGCTGTTTTCACAGGATGATTAACAATTTGAATATATTAATAAATTAAGGTTGATACAATAAAGGCAGATTAATACCTTGACTAATGATGAAGAACTTGAACTTTCAAGATTAGATTTCTTGAGTAGTGCCTCAGAATTATTATCCTCGGATTTTTTCTTTTTGCCTTCATTTGTTCTTCCAGTGCTTCTCTCGCTTCCTCTTGTCTGCATGAATCAACTTTACCAATTAACTTAAGACTGGAATAATTTGAACTCATGTATATACAAATATTTTAAAACCTTTATCTTATCAAACTTTTACTCAGCATCTATACAACCATATGAGGGAGTGACATTGGTTTATTCATACAAATTCCCTAATAAGATATCTTTTTCCGACTTACATGGTCACACAGTAAAGAAAGTGAATATCTAACCTTGATCCATATGGAACGGTCATTGCCCAAATAAGCTCTGCAGTGCCCCATGTTTCGTAAACTTGAACTCCCATCGTTCCCATTACAAATCTAGACAAAAAAAAACATAATATTATCAAATGTCAAGGTCAAATAGGCATAAGAAGATGATTTAAATTATGAAGCAATTAAGGAATGCTATCTTGAATACCATTGCCATCCATGTTTCCGAGAGCCTTATGCCCAACGGTGTTTCACAGTCTACTAATATCAAGATGAAGAATCATTGAAGGGCTCTCAACTCCCAAGTAATAAAACAAATAAAAAATCTCTCCAGATTCACTGGTATAATGATGCATTGAGATACAACCAATAGACATTTCAAGAAAAGAACTAAAAATCAATTGCCAAAAATAAAAAAGTGGTCACCAAACCCCTAAGCCACTTGAGCTGTAACAATTGAACAATATAAAAAATAAAATTGTTATATAACTTAATAAAGAACTTGTTGTTTTGATCTACTTCAGTTAAAACATGAAATGATACATTACATCTCCATAAAGTGAATATTTTATTAGATTCCTAAAATTAAGCAAGATAAAAAATCAAACAAATTCTTAAACCCATAAGCCATCAACCAAACCACATGAAGGGTTCAGCTTTCATTATATTAACAAAACATCATCATCAAAACCAATAAAAGCGCATCACGGTGATTACATTTTATTTAGCATGTTGATGTGAACATTGTAAGTTTGACAATATTAAGTTATTTGTGCTGCTTTTCATTTATTTCCAAGTCAAAAAGATAGCTCCTACTTTCTTCTCCACTATAAATCCTAAATATAAGGCCATGTCACTACAACACCTTGAGCTATAAAAAATAAATAAATAACTAACTTCAGTAGCTATGAAGCACTTATGGAAAAAAAAATATTAAAATAAAAAACAATATGTATGTGAAAATAAGGCATATGTGTTACCTGATGCTTATTAATTAAGCAGATCTTGGCACTATTTTGTATAAAAAATAAAATTGACAATTGTAGGTGGGGCATATATAAGCTAATACATAACTTGAGCAATAATCATAAAATAAATTGTAAAAATAAAAATTTCAGACAAACTAATGAATAGAATGTCCACAAGAAAAATCGTGATAGAATGTCCTCAAGAAGAAAATCATTGAAGATACCTGATTACATTTTTGAAAATATTCTCATTTAAAGTTTATGTGGCAATTGGATCACATACCAAAAACTGATGCAATTAGGATCAGCTACTTCCTCTTCTCCGTCCTCACCAACATAATCAGGTTCTGGATTTTCAGTTATGTTCCCATCATGTATAGCCATTTCCTTTTCTAGTTTCCTCTGTGATCACAAGCAGCTTTAGTTCAGAAAGATGAAGAAAGATGATAAGCAATGGGTAATGGGTTACTAGGTTGGTCAAGTGTTTATAGTAAAGGTATATTGGCAGTTACCCACCAGATCCTATTCCCAAGATATTAAAGGACCAGAATATCTTTCAGTAAAGAATGGTGCACTGGGTATGAAGCTTTTCATTTTAAAGTCAGAACTAAGTCCCTAAAATTTTCTGTGTTTGATATTCCGCTAATGTCATATTTTACCAAATAAATTTTACATATTCATATGTGGGGCCTATGTTCTCCCAATCTGAATTTCTATTCGCTTTTCCTCTATTAACTCTCTACCTTTTTCTTTTTTTCCATCTGCCTCATCTTTTTCTTATTTAAATCTCATATGATTTATATCTTATGTGTGATTTGGTGGTTTCTTTTCTCTAAGAGCAACATGATTTACTATACCTGTAAACTAAAAAGATTTTTTGCCTAATTGAGAAAATACAATATATTTATGGCCATGCCCATGTATTGACTTTGCACAAAAGTTCCTTATTGTTTAGTGAAGATAATTGGAAAAAATCTTGGACTGCTTGTTCCATTTTCTGAATGGTGAGAATATGAGCTAGATATCAATGCCGTCAAATACCTTTCTCAGTGAACAATTATATTAAATGGCAACTAAAAAGTTCTGAAAAGATTCACTTTGTTTTCACTGTAGATATGAACAGAGAGTGTCAAATAAAAGAACATACCCGTTTCCTGGCCTCAATTTGTTTTAATCTCTCCTTTTCTTGCAACTGGCGTTGTGCCTCTTTTCTTCTTTTCTTCTTTCTCTTGTGGAAGCCAGAAACATAGTCCCTATCAAAACAAATTTGTACATATAAGACCAAAATGTCACTTTTACACAAGATTTGACAGTTCTAATTTAAAATTTGGAAAACAACATAGAGTTGTTAACATGGTGAATACCTAATAAAATATGTTCAGTGAACCCTACCAATCACAATATCAAGAAGCCAAAAGTTGGAATAGATCCTAGACCTCACAACTACAATAAGGATGAAGATCCAACACAGAATTTATTGTGATCCTTTTTTTAACTAAAACATGATGATGATTTGGAACAATGAATGTATACGCAAATTCAAAGATCTTCAAAGACAATTAATAAATATTTAAGCAAACCAATAATATTGTAAATCAAAAGAAAATGGAAAAGATAACAGCAGGATATGAAAAATCTGTTCAATAACACCCACCGAAACCAGCAATTTCAATATTTTTTCCTTTTTTGGCTGTTTTATAGCTTTGTCACTATAATTAAAAGAGGTTGTTTTGTTTCTTAAAAAGAGAAGTGAATTGCCAAAAGATGTCAAAAAAATTGCAATTATCTGTTAAAACTGCATAAGATTTGACAGCTCTTTTTCTTTTGATAGTATTTTTGTACAAACAGAAGTCCAGATCATATGGTCAACTTTTATTGGCTCGTCATCTCCTTTTCTTCCTCCAACTTCAGACTTTGTTTGAAAGACAACTGGATATGCAGCCAATGGAGTCAAAAGCTGCTTAATCAATACCAAAATCTGCTGAAGTTCAACTCCAATCAAATGTTTGTTATTCATATCATTCCAAAAATTTTTATGATCCATGATACCCTCCATGATTTTAAGAAATAAACTGAACTTGAGCAACATATCCGATGGTTCATCAAACAGAAAATACATGCTAGAAGAATTGCGGATAAATATTGTTCAAAAAAGAAGGTACTGCCAGGTCAGCATGAAAAGAATATACATTTCAGAATTACCTTTGTTAAAACAATTGATGCATATAACAAGAGTTCTCATCATCACAAACCAATAAAGGGACGCATAACCTGCATTAGAACAAAGGATACAAAAATAAGAGGGAAAATCCTCAAGCTCCGTAGAATTACCGAACTGTAGAAATGGTAGAACAAGGAAAGCAAATGTCTTTGAACACACACCATAACACATCTAAATGAATCATAATGAGCCAAAAATTAGCATAAACAATTACGTGCTTCATTGGAAACCTGCAAAATATATAACAAACAAGCAGATAAATTTAATTGAAAGGCAACTCTACCAGGTTTAATGAAGCACAGTACTCTAGCCACTGCATCATTAGTTGCATGAAGCAGTTTTTTCCACAACAATTTCTATGGAAGCTTCCATAGCCCCTTTCTACAAACGACAACATCCACAACATCCAATTTCTATGAAACAAAACTTGAGTGATTGAAAGCTTCATTTGATACACAAAGATTTTGGAGGTGAGGGGGATTGCAGGCCATAGGATGCATCCCAGTGCGTTTCATATCTTGAATACAGAATATGGACTATCATGTAATGATTATAGAAAAAAAAAACATGGAAAAATCAATCAACAAACAAGGCAAGCATCCTCCACTTAATGGGGGCTGTAATAAGAACACCCCTACATAAATTAAATTTATTGATACAAAGTTCCAAAGCAGGAGCAACAAATCAATGTAAAACAATAATAATAATAAATAAAATAAAATAAAATAGAGGCCTAGATAGTGGTAGGGAAAACTATTCTATTATAAGATTTTTAAATTCATCCAACCAAGAATAAATGTAGGCATAGAAAAAAATAACCTGTTAAAGATAAAATATAAGCAACACAAGGGTTAAAGATCAATTGTAACTTGAATAACATTTAATTGCTGCCAAAGAAGAATGGAAAATCCCTATCTAATAATAAGCTTCAAACAAATAGAAACATTGGTCATATATTAATACATGAGTAAGAAAATGGAAATCTTGTTTACCTTCTCCTTTTCTTTCTTCTTCTCTGGGTCAATGTTTGTCATACAATTTTTCACCTTATCTACCATTTTATGTCGTGAATCAACAAGTGCAGTTAAGAGATGATGAGACTTTGATGATAAAGAAGCCGGCATAAACCTCATCTTCCTCCAAAGCCTTCCTTGAGATTGCAGAATTCCCTGCATTAGTAGCAAAATAATGGATAGGCTGTACATAGCAATTAGGCATAGATCATAGAGAATAAAACCATTGCAACAATAATTGACATAAAAAGATAGAAATGGACACATATCCTATGATGCACCTTTCCATGTCTAAGGAAAAGATGGGTTTGATCATCATGTGACTCATGGACAGATATGTCAATAACTTCATTTCCAATTAACAACTATAAACTTCCATCTTCCCACTCCACAAAACAAGCGTTGCTTTCACACTGTAACAAAAATAAATAAAATCTTGAGGTTCTAAAAAAGGACAAGATGATTCAGGTATTAACAGCACCATAAATAATTAAGTAAAACATGACTGTCATGTACAACATGCATGTAAATAAATCAATAGATACGTGGATAATCAAGTCACTAGTTGATCACAACCTGACTGTTAACATTCTGAAACTAGCAGATATGAGGATAGCTACCGCCTATTCCTCATAAATAGATAATCATTACTCTTCAGATTGCACAAAGGCATGCTGAATGACCGTAATCCAGGGATACTCCAACATTATCTGGGTAACTAGGAAAAATTGCAGGCATATGGACAAAGAAGGAACCATTCTTGCAAAGCCATAACATATAACAGCCGCATGGATATAAAGTAAGGTTAAAATAACTCAAATGGATGGAAGCTATGACAAGATCAAATAACTGGAGGGAGAAAGAAAATGGAATCGTTTGAATCTTCAGAATAAAACCCACAGCGGGCAAAGAAAATATGCCTTCGATCAAGAAACACACAAAAGCCCTATGTGCCATCATCAAACCCTAAACCCTAATTGTGCATTTGAATCAGGGACACCGGTAACCTGAAAATAATCCACGATTCACCGACCACCAAGCTCACGAGCCGGATGAAATTAGAGAAAAAGGAAAAATGCGAAACCTAAGAGCAGATCTGACAAATCCGCCCATAAATCACACATTTCGCATCAAATCACTAACCCTATCCAATCAAAAACCCATAAAGAATCCCCAAAAAAATCACAAGCCGATCATTTCTCCGATAACATCACCAACACGAACCCTAACCCACCCGACCCTTCAGATTCGCCACGCGCAACACGAATCAAACCTAAAAGACTACTCATCCGGGAAAAGATACAGAAAACATAGATCAAAGCACAGATCGAAAAAAATAACTCAAAAAGGGGGAAACGAGAGGACCTCCTGCTCGGAGAGCGGCTTGCACTGCATAAGCTGCGAGATCTGTTCGTCGAGGTATCTACTCCGACCTCCAAGTTGCAAACCCTAGCCCGAGCTCGCCCCTTGTTCTCGCCCGAGCTTTTCGCTCCTTTCTTTCAAAATTTTGGATCGCGGGAGACCACAGGCCCACAAGTATGCCCAAAGTCGGTGGGGGAACAAAGAAGAGCAAAACAACGATAAAATAATAATATAAATAAATAGATAAATAAAATGGCCTTTTTCATATGCACCCTTAAGGGCTTG
Source organism: Dioscorea zingiberensis (assembly GCA_026586065.1). NCBI lineage: Eukaryota > Viridiplantae > Streptophyta > Magnoliopsida > Dioscoreales > Dioscoreaceae > Dioscorea > Dioscorea zingiberensis. Next base: position 43,396,088 of record CM048826.1, on the reverse strand, counting down.
TTTGGGAGGGGTGAAAGAAGGTTTCATAAAGTAAGGTAAGGTAAGGTAAGGTAAGGTAATAGAAGGTTTTGGAACCATATCTTGTTTGGATAGAAGTAAGGTAAAAGGAGGTTTTTAAACCTTGTGGTGTTTGGTTTGAAGGTAATGGGAGGTAAGGTTTGTGCTAACATTACCAAAATACCCTTTGAATAGATAACTTAATATTTTATAGGAGTTTGAATTTATTGTATGCTATATATTGATATTTAATTAATATTTAATGTTATATGATAATATATTATATTATTTAATAATATATTTTAATTAAATATTTAATATTTAATTAATATTTAATGTTATATATTAATTAAATATTAAATATTTGATTAATATTTAATGTTATATGATAATATATTAGATTATTTAATAATATATTTTAATTAAATATTTAATATTTAATTAATATTTAATGTTATATGATAATATATTAAGTTATTTAATGTTATATATTAATTAAATATTAAATATTTAATTAATATTTAATGTTATATGATAATATATTAGATTATTTAATAATATATTTTAATTAAATATTTAATATTTAATGTTATATATTAATTAAATATTAAATATTTATTAATATTTAATGTTATATGATAATATATTAGAATTATTTAATAATATATTTTAATTAAATATTTAATATTTAATTAATATTTAATGTTATATATTAATTAAATATTAAATATTTGATTAATATTTAATGTTATATGATAATATATTAGATTATTTAATAATATATTTTAATTAAATATTTAATATTTAATTAATATTTAATGTTATATGATAATATATTAAATTATTTAATGTTATATATTAATGCCTAAGGGTATTTTGGTAAACTTAAAAAGGTAAACCTCCAAAAACCTCCGATTTGGAGGGTTGAGAAAATGGAGGTTTTCAACCCTCCATTTACCTCCAAAAACCATACCCTCCCCCAAAACCCTCCATCCAAGCATGGATTCATGGAGAACCTTACCTCCAAAAACCTCCATTTACCTCCATCCAAGCAGGCCCTAAAATTTTCCAAATTTATACTTCCCATGTTTACTGTTTTCAAACTCATGTAATATATAACACAAATATTGTTCAAATATATTGTGACACAAACATATAACCCTCATTTAAAATATTTAATCAAAAATGTCACATATCCACTAGTATTTTATTTTATTTTACTGTCTCGATCTCTATATATTTCAACTGATCGATCATCCTTTGAGACTCCTGGCTTCTCCAGTTCTCTGTCTCTCTCTGTCTCTCTCTGTCTCTCACATGTACACCTTAATTTGTGCGAGCTAGCTAGCTAGTGAATGTAAGAGTTGCAGGAGATCGAACCTCCATCCCTCTCGCTCAAGAAAATTTGGTTCGGTTTCCTCTAACATCTTATCTTCAATCAGACGCTCAACTAACTATTCAACCAAATTTCGATCTATGAAGAACATTTACTTGCCAGAGTTCTGAACGTGAGAATTGGAGGTGATCAAACCCAAATGATCAATGGACTCCGTCCATTGATGCGGGTTTGGTTTCCTCCAATGTCTCACCTTCAATTGCCCGGTTTAATTAATTACCAAATTCCTGGACCAGTTCATGCAAATATATATATATATTATCCTTAATTACATCTTTTATGCAATTCAATGTAAGTCATGTTATATATCCAGTTAATTCCTTGTTTTCATTGTGCTCCAATATTCTATAAAGAGAAGACAAGGATTGAAACCGTAGACATGCATGCATGAGAGCAAGATCTGACAAAGCTCTTAAAATTAGATACAGGCAAACCACCAATTCCCATAACATATATATTGCATTCTAGCACTAATAAGTAATTAATAAATCTTTAGTAACCAATTTTCACCGAGCAAATTAAAGTTGGCTAACTCAAGAGTCAAGCCTGTCTTCTATAAACATACACTGTCTTTGTAGTTTGTACACACAAACCCAAAACCCCAAAGCATTATTATTCATCTACTAATAATTTTGCATCCGAACGCCTAGCTAGTGCCACCGCCAACTTGTATATATATGGACCCTATACCCTTAATTATGAATTGTCCGCAATCCAAAGGCCGTGTTACCCCAATCATATATATCTTGCCACGCTTAACTCACCACAAAATCCGTGCTCATGCATGTTCGTGGTCCACGCTAGCTGCACGTATATCTTGGGTCTTTCCATATAATTAATTAATTATAACATCAATAAATAGTTACTCACTGAAATGATAAAATATCCATCCATTAATAACCATATATATATATTGATGCTCTCTTTCTATATATCTCAGCCTGTCTTTTCTTTGGTGAATGAGACTTTTAATTTTCCTTTATCTCTCGATCTCTTTCAAAATATAGAAATTTAAAAAATATATTTATTTATAACTGGTATTGAAATCAAAATTACAAAATTTTTTAAAAAGATAAAAGAGTACTCGCTTAACATTAACTGAAAATAAACTGGTCTATATATGCTAATACTGGTGGTGGAGTCCTGAAAGGTTGCAACAAATGACGGTTTTTTTTATGCGCTTTGATTTTGAATGTTCCTTCTGTTTGAGAGTAATAAAAGAAAGAAAAGAAAAAGAAAAAGAAAAGATTAATGAGAAATGTTAGTTTTATAGGAAAAGCATAAATAATCATCTCGACGAGGCGAAGAATGAGAAGGGCGGGCAAATACACACCATGACCAACAACAAAAGAAGAGATCGAAGAGAGGAGCAACGCATGCCATTGGCCATTACCTGCTCGCTCTGACTCTCTCTTCTAATAAAAGTAATAGCTCTGACCTTTGACTGTTTTTCAGCTAACTCTTCTCTTCTATAGTTCTATTCACCGCACCCGATGCATTCACTCATATAAAACAGGAATCAGCGATTTCCAAACAGTCTTGGACCCTTGGGTTTTGGTCTTGGTGTCTCCTGTTCGAGCTGCGCATTAAAAAGTAAACAACAAAGCTAGCAAGCTAAACCAGTTGCTCCACCAGTCCATGTCCCTCTATCACTGCAAGCTGCCAGCCTTCAATGCATTCAAATAATATATATACATACACCACACACACACACATGACACATATGTATAAAAAAAAAAGAAAAAAAAAAAAAAACAAGGAATGGAAAACATGGCGTCCTTCAATGCAGCCAGCCCTATTCCCTTCTCTTAATAATACTCAGCCAAGGCAACTCCACGACTTCTCTTTCTTTCCTGAGGAGCGCTTGGGAAGGAACCGAGACATTGAAGGGAAGAAGAGGGGGAAAATATTGTATTTTTTTTTTCTCTCTCCCGTTGTTCGTGGATCGAGAGCTTTGCTTTCTTTTCTACCAAGTCCCTTCTCTCCCTCTCCTCTCCTGACACCTCCTTCTCACTCTCTTCTTCTTTTTCTTCCGACACTTGAGCTGCGCGCATTTTCGTGGAGGTCGGTGATCTTTTTTGACGAAGGTGATGGGATCCAGCTCCAGCAAGGATGTTTCCGTCGGCGGGGCGCAGTCATCGTCGACAGGTGGCGGAGGTCGGGAACCGAGGTCGAGAGTAGCCAGAGGCGTGTTCGGTTCTTCTTGCTTTGGGACCCCTTCCACCCTTAACGACGATCAGGTATCCATTAGCGGCGGTAAAGATTCAATTTTGAGTTTTGTTATCTAGGATTTGGACCCTGCTCTCGTGCAAAGCTGCGATCTGTTGTATCTGTCATGCATTGTCTTTTACATTATTTATTAGGAATTTTTCTCGGTTTTAAAAATTCCAAGATTTTAGTGCTTCTCGCAAGGAGAGGGACATGATTGTGGAGAGGTTGAGCTTCTAGTTTCTTATTCACATTTATCAAATAAAATAAAATAAAATAATCCAAGTTTTTTTATTTTATTTTAAAGATATATACTCCTAGTAGCTGAGCTGTTCAACATTCATTGAATGATTTTGTAGTTGCTAATGCAATGGAGTGGATTGACCATATAGAATTAGTCGGAACCTCTAGTGTTTCATGCACAGCAACAACACGCAATTAGTAGTAGTTTGACGATTGCTGAATGTTGAAGGTTTATTTTCTTTATGGTTTTTTTAAACCATACGTTGTAACTTGTAACATTAGAGACGTCAAGACTTGTACTTGATCTGTATTAGCATCCTTTGTTGAATTTGTCATGACTAGTTTATAAACCATGGGCATTAAGTCATTCATAGGTTCCACTAGAGATCTTGGCACAGATGAGGAAGAGTATCGCTGACTAACCTGATGATGAATCTGACTTGTTCACATATGTAATCAATCTGTAGAGCAAGTATTAATTTCCATGTGTTCGTTGCCTATATTTGGATTATGGAGGTGACTTCTTGGAAATCAGGAGGTTTTTGGTTCAGCAATTTGTGTTTCTTGTGTCCAGATCAAAGAAGAGGATGAGAGGTCAAAAGGCAGTGCATGTACAAACATAGTGGCAATAAAATCTAACCCAGAAGGTCGTATTGGCTGTATAGCTTTTAGAGCTCCTCGAGCAAAAAAGATTTCTATGTTGCCTCCATCTGCTACTGAAAATGATAGGGAGAGTGAAGAAGGTTTAGTGCAAACTGATTCTGGTGGCAGCAGCAATTCCACTAACCAAGGTGTTCAAGCTTGCCAGTCATTATCAAACAACTCAAGCCGCCTTGGACTCGCTTTGGTTTCATTCCTGATGGCATTGGTTTCAGGCTAAGTAGAGCCACTAGTTTGGGGTCATCAGGGGGCCACTCTATTGTTTCCGCTAGTCTCTCATTCTCAGACAGTGATAGTGTTGAACGTGTTCATGGTGACCTTAATGGTTCTTTGGAGAACAGTGATGAAACTCCAGGAAATGTTGCCGTTGAGAATGCTTCTTCTTACAGTTTGGGCAGAAGCAATACAAGTGTTGAAGCTAGAGGTGCATATTGTGAAAGAGATCAAGTGGAAGCAGTGGATATAAGGATTGGCCACCCTTCTAGACGTTCTGGACCTCAAGAACCCTTGGAGGGAAGTGTCAGGTTTAGTAGGACACTCAGTGTTGGGAGGCTTCGTGACAGGGTTCTTCGTAGGACTTCAATTTCTGAGGGTTTAGTCAGTTCTATGCTACTAGAAGAACGGCACTCGGGACATAGTGGTCCGCATAGCAGTAGGAGAGTAATGGGTGGCAGGACAAGATCACCATCTTCATCTGGAAGTAATGGCCTGCCAAACCCATCTAGTAATCACCCCTACCATATACCTACCTCTGTGGACAACATCCATGATTATGACTCAGAAAACCCACAGCTGAGAGAGGCTAGTAATCGTGGATTGGTTGGAACACCGGTCAGCATTCCTTGAGAGGAGACGGAGAATAAGATCACAGGTAATTTAAACTACATCATTTCTTTGGTTATGTATGTGTATATGGAATATGTCCGTGAATAATTTCTATTAGCAGGTTCAAATTGCCCTCCAGAGAATGGGTAGTCGCTTTGAGAACATATCAGGACATGATAGGTCATGTATTATATCCGGTCAACATCGAACAGGTCGTTGCACATGCAGAACAAGCAATCATGTTGCCAATCATGATGATGATACAGGAACAAGAGCTAGCATTTCAAGAATTGTTATGTTGGCAGAAGCACTTTTTGAGGTTTTTTTTTTTAAATGCATCATATACCTTATTGTATCATGTTGGTGAATTTAAGACATTTTGGTTATTCATAATTACTACATTTAGGTTTTGGATGAAATCCACCAGCAGTCTGTAGCCCTGTCATCTCGTCCACCTGTGTCTTCCATCGGCTCTGTTCCTGCAATCAAGCGATGTTGTTGAAAATTTGCCTGTGAGAGCATACACAAGGCCACAGAAACACACAAATGAGGATGCTGCTCAGTAAGTGTAACATCTATTGCCTTGGCATCTTTGCCAATATTCTACGTATTGCTTCTTGGTTTGTAATTTTGATGAATTAGAACCGTGCCAAAACAAGCTTTGGTGATTTATGACATTGGTAAAACAATAGAACCTGGAATAGTGTAATTCAACACAAAGTACCTATTTCATTTCGGATTCAACTATCTGCAGAATGTCATTATTCCTTTGTGAACAGAACATTATGGTTGGATTTCTCCTACTTGGAACTACATGTAAGTGAACAAGGCATATGATTGTCTGTAATTCTTGTGAAATTCTTTTATTTGCTTCTAATTATTCAACACGACATCCTTGTTCACTTTATTGATGAGTTGCCTTTTATTGTCGTTTCACCCTATGCGAAGACATCTTTATCTTGATACATTTTCAGTTCATCCATCTTGTTCATTGAAGAAGGATAATAATATGATAAGTTGTGGAATGTATTGCTTCCATTGGTCAAACCAATATAGACCTCAACTATGGTTGAACAGTTGAACAGTTACTCTTTTAAGTAACTGTTCATACCCGAGGATCTTGCAACCTTCAATCATGTAAACTTTATATAGATATGCCCTGCCATTATCCTTCATTTTTCAGTTCTAATAACTTCCAAGTCCATTATCTAGTACTCTTTATGGTTAAAAAAAATGATCATTGCTATTGTATGATATGTATACCCTGATGCATTGCAACATCATCATGGATATCGTTTAATTGCAGATGCTATGTTTGCCTCGTGGAGTATGAGGAAGGTGATTGCATGAGAATACTTCCCTGCCAGCATGAGTTTCATCAAACATGTATAGACAAATGGTTGAAAGAGATTCATAGGTACATGTTACATTGATACTTTGAAGAGTCACATTCAGTTGTTTTAACCTTATTTAATATTATGTCTGGCCTGTCTTTTATTCCCCCTTGACGTTACAAGTTGTTTGACCATGAACACATGAAGAGACTATGAATTGCTCCAAATTTAGCAGTCAATAAACTAAGTTTTGTGGAGATGAACACTCACTATGCTTGAAGCTCACATGGACAGTGTTCAGCTTTCCTTTGATTTGATCAAGAATGCTACTTTCTTGCTGTTGTTCTGAAAAGTTTTCCCACAGGGTATGCCCGCTTGTCGTGGGGATGTTTGCAGATCGGAAGTGTCTTCTGCTGAGAAACTTGTTAGTTGACCCAGATTTAATTTTATGTGGGTTTGTGTCAATGCATTCTTCAACAATGCCTTTATTGCTTTTGCTTGTTTGGGCTTGAAGTCTTACTTTGATTGATAGTCTGCCATTGTACTCTTTCAATAACCAAATCTATTGTTCTTTTATCTGGAAGAAGTCTCGATGTGACATGATGAGCTACATTACACATGTTGCCACTTTCTTTTGTTGTAGTTACTTACCTTGGGCTTATTTGGATCTGGAAACATTTCAGTTATAAAGTTTGTTTATCCCACAATAAATTGTCAAACAACCTAGAGTGGATAAAGATAAATTAGGGGCATATCATATGGGTCATGTTAGGATTAGAGTAGGTAAAAGTTTGTCCTCTTTGATCCAGATCAAAAAAGATCAAAAAAAAAAAAAACTTATTGAATGGCTTCTGCTGGATAGTTAGATGATGCATGCTAACAAGTAAAAATGATGAAAGGTAAAATATTAATACCTTGGAGTCTCATCTACTTGCCAAAAATGTGCTTCCTTTTCACTTGGTCTGTCTTTGTTTTCATCTCTGACTATCGTAGTCTACCTCTGATTCGATTGGTGTAGGTCGGGATCTTGCCAGTGATGGCAAAAATCATGGCCATTCCCGACCTGCCACCAAGCGAACCTTAGGCAGTGGAGATCAAGGATTGCTTGATTAATTTGTAGATAAATGGTTGGTCCCCTGAGGAGTTTGTGCCAAGTCTTATGCTGACGGGGGTCGCTGGGATTTTAGCTGGCTGCATTCTCGGCTATCTTCGTATAATCAATCGTCTCTAGTTTAATAAATAGTTTTGCAATGGCATTAGTTAGAAGACTAAATAAATACAAGTGGGATCCAACACTCCCATGTCCAACCAAAACACGTTCAATCAAATCCAAATACCGCCATTTCCCCAATGTTGACCAGCTCCCTCCCATTTTGATGTTTTTCGATTGGATTCCATTTCGAAACCTGCCTGGTTGAAAATCTGCTAGCTAATTAATATATTGTCGTTGGTATCCATTAAAGCAGGCAGGTTGCAGGTTGGTAGTGCCTACGCCACGCATATTCAAATTGATTTTATACAATCAGCTAACTAACAAGTAACAAATGTGGACTATGCGGTTTTTATTTATTTATTTATTTTGTATTTGTAAGTTATGATCTTCATAGTTAATGGAAAATACTAATCATTTTGTCAAGAAGCATGATGATGGGCTTCTGAGGATGTCCCGGCAATAGCTCTTTTATAATCAGTGGTCACGTGATGGAGCATTTATTTGCAGCATCAGCTACCATATTAATATAAGAAGCATCATATTCAATGTCTGGAGGAATAAGGCAGAACTAGCTAACATTAAACTTTTCTTTCGTTTCATTTGGGACCAAAAAATTAAAAAAAGACAAAGAATCTTGAATATATTAATATAAGAAGCATCATATTACATGGTCCGCAGACAATTGATTGTGGCTCATTCAACACATCACAGAGCCTAAAACTGTAACACAAGCAAAGACTGATTCCATGGAACACACGACATAAACTTGACCATACATTCAGCACACTTGGGGACCGCCACATTTATATATAATTTTATTACATACACCGAACAGAGCAAGTCTTGATTAATTATGCTGCCAGGACTATGATCACAATAAGAAGGACAACCCCAAAGATCACCAACAGCAAGCATGTCTGCATCAATTAATAACACAGGTTAATGAACAGTCTAGTCATAGGACCTGATCACCAATCTTAGAATTTGAAGCATGGATGCCAGATTATTACCAGAGATGAGTTAGACTTCTGTGTCTTGGCTGCCTTTGCAAGCTGCGCTTTTAGCCTGTGCAGTCGCTGCGAGAGAATTCTCAATGTGGGAGTCTATGTCATCTGCAAAAGAATCATAGCACCATTATGTGAAGAGAGAAATAATTGGCAAGGCCAAAAGGGACGGAATAGCAACTCTTTGGGGCAAGAAAGTAGCACTCTGATAAAGGGAAAACTTACCAATCATAGCTCCTTGATCATGAACCAGTACTGCAAGGTCCTTAAAGATTTCATTTACCTCCCCAATCTGCTGCTGGATATCCTGTATGCCTTGCTCCCTCTCTCCTCGATGATGGCCTCATTGAAAACAATTTCATTATCCAATAACAGTACTTCTTGTCTAAAATAGCAAAAGAAGATGCAGGGTAAAGATGATAATCCTTTGATATCATATAAGGTGTGTCAACTTAGGGATGAACCAACAAGCTGCTTAACAATTTTATCACAAAAAAAAAAAAAAAAACAAGTTGCTTAGCAAAGCAATTAGATAAATTTTTGGCTGTGATACTTGTTCAGCAATAATTATAATCATCAATAAATGGCACTCTGCCACCAAACGATGCTTCATAGATGGAAGATGACTGATTTGCAGTCATGGGCCAATGGCTCTTATTGACAAGTGAGAAAGTTCAGATAAGAGAACCAAGTAGAAGCATTCCAGATCTCAAGTTGGGAAGTCATGACAAGGAAGAGCTAAGTAATAACCATCATTAGCACATGAAATACTGATTGGATTTCAACCAAGAGTTCTGGCGTATAAGACATATAACATGCAAAAAAGTTACAGAGACCCTGAGACACCTACTCACCTTCTGATTCCAGCAATGCACGCTGTTCAGGTGCCTTATCCAACCATCTATCTCGATCACATTATTGCTGCAGAAGAACATATTGGCCACAATATTAGATTGTACACAGAAATGAAGTAATGAGAAAACACAGGACACAAAGGCACCCATCACCACAGATGTGCCCTATGTAGAAGATATCCATTGCGTTCAGAGCAATGAGTGGCAAAAGTAGAAGCACACAGTCCACTGCCATGGCCATATTTCTTAAAGATGCTGTTTCAGATAATACATCTCGAAGTATGCACAAATTTTCAAGACAAAAAAAAAAAAAAAAAAAAAAAAAAAAAAACGCAGAGCTTTTCAACTTATATAGAGATTAGCAGTGTCATTCATATTATTAACTGCTGGGGCACAAACTGAAATTGTATGGCAATTTGGTAAGTGAAAACCCAAGAAATGTGATAACCAAACCTAAAAGATGCCTGAGCTTTTCATTTGCTTTGCAAAGAATGATATGATCACATAGTATAATGAGAGCTACAAAGCAGTGTCACCCAGATACATCAATCAAATCTATAATGTGCTCGATCAAGTCTATATATATATGCACACACACATTGTGCTTTATTAATGTGCTTAGTGAGAGTGTACTCGGAATGAGTCGCAGCACTTGCTTTTTGTTCTTCTGGGGCACTCTTGAAACCATATAATGAACTCAATCAAGTCTATAATGAACTCAATAACGGTGCAAGGCAACTTTCACTAGAGTATCTTTCTAATCTTTTGTGTATATAGGGTATTTTTGTTTTCTACAAGGATATATATCTTCCTCCCAAATACAAATACTGGAAAATACAAAGGGGACCCTGTCCCCCACCAACATTATCCAACTTAATATCCTATCTAATTTGTACTCCATTACAATCTAAATTTCTGTTCTTTCCTCTCCATCTATTTTTTTATTTTAAATCTACCTTATTTTTTATTAATCTTATTTTTCTTTACTTTTTAATTTAATCTTCTTTTTCTTTTGTTATTAGAATTTCAAAAACATGTTTTCATGCATTTGAGCAAGTTTCTCACTAGATTCATGCAGGTAATACTGTTACCAAGTATATTAAGAGATAAAAAAAGATCTTATTACAAATTTAGTGAAGAAAAAATTGGTTTATATCTCCTAGAATATAAGCTGGCAAATTCTAATGTGATGCAACCGTTATAATAATTCATTTCGTGTTCCATTTTATGTAAGCAACGAGGCTCAACTACAACTGTCGCACAGCTTATCACAAAAATAAAACTTCATAACAAACAGTCAACTATCATTAGCATAGGTATTGAACCCAAAAAAGCTGCCTTTGAACTCTCTAACACTACCTTGAAGGAACTGACTGGGGCACAAAAGGGGAATATGCAGTTTCCCTCTCAGCTGCAAGACGTTGAGCTTTCTGGAACTCTTTTAGAACTGCTTGAAAATCCTTTGCAAGTTTGGCATCAGCAATTTTTTTGCTAGCCTGCACTTTAAAGTTGAACACAATATGAACGCACAGTGAAAAACAAAATATATTTATTCAATTGTTTAAAAGGATAACATACTGATGGAGAAACCACATTCCTTTCTACTTAATCAGTGTAGTACGTAAATATGTACAGCAAATTATCAGTAATATGGTGCTATTCTGTGGCTCAACATTAAATAAACAGAGCCAAGAGATGCGGACAAAATCATTTGGCTGATGCAATTAAGAGCTTATCCAGGGGTGGTGTGATGTGATGAGTGATGAAAACACTAAAATGATTGCTAACTGAGATGTCAAGGTCTGAATAAGACCCAGATCATTTCCACTTTCTTCATTTTCAATTGCTAGTGGTAATTAGAAGCATTTTCTAGATAATTCACTCTCAGATCTGATCAACTAAGATTCTGGTGGATTTTCCTAATTTGGCCACCTTACTTGGACAGAGAAAAACAACGCCAGGGTCCTTCCAGATGAAACACTCATCCCAGTTTGGCATCAACATTGAAGACTGAATTTGTCCAAAGGACAGAACCGACAAGTGAAGTTCATGAAAAGGAGACGCATCAAACAAAAAAAGGATTCACACTCACGCTTAACTCCACTCAGGTGATCTGTTTCGCTAGTTTGCTTGAGTTTAGCTGAAGTATCTTTAACTAGTTGTCCAATGTGTAGCCTCGTCTTATGCCTGCCAACAACAAATTTAATTAGAACATGTTAATGAAACAAACGATTGCATCAAATCAATTATGAAATAGGTTTTCGAAAGTGTCAATTTAAACGTGTTGATGTGCATTATGGTCTTCAGAGTTGGGTAAGCTAATAGGCAGAAAACAGATAGTTCAGATTGTCTATTTATCAGTTCATTCCTCCATCTAAGAGTAGATAAACAATGGCTCCCAAATCATTTTTTACGAAACCAACATAGAAACCAGATAAAGTCACTAATATTTTCCATAAAAACATAAAAAGGTAAACAATGGCATTTTGATCAGGTTTATCAATTAAATGTTGATAAAAATAACGGATAAACATTAAAAAAGAACAAGCGACTATATTTGTGGATGCCAAATTTCATTATCCATGAATATCGGAGTGTTGCACTACAGGATTATTTGTAGGGATTAACCACAAAGATCGCATGCAGCCCATAGGAATGAGGGAATTGCGCTATATAGCAGATCTCCATTTCTTCGAATAAGAATAACAATTAAGAACAAATCATCAGGCACAGGAAGAAGATGGAAATCATCGAAGGAAAACAAATTAGTAAAATCAGAAGAAAAGGGAGTTCCCATACAGCTTTTCCCGGAGCTCGGGTGTGTCTTTTGGAGTGCCGAGCGTGTTGACAAGACGCTGGAAAGTGGAGACGGCGGTGTTGATCTGGAAAACCCCAGCAGCTACGGCCTGCGCGGGGTCCGCTCTCCCATTGATCCCCAGCCGGCCGCCACCAATCGCCCTCCCACCCGATTCCAGATCCTGGAAGCTCATCTCTGTATCTCTCTCGATCCCTTCGACCTTGGAGGCAGAGAGGGATGGAGGGAGAGAAGCTAACCCTAGAGATCGGGAAGCAAGAGAAGTTGACGAGCTTTTTCGGGAAATTCGTGTTTTTTTTTTTTTTTTTTTCTGTTTGTTTTTTTTTTTTTAAATTTCCTTCAATTAATATATTTGTGAAGGAAAAAAAATACTAAATATTGAACGGAATCGGGGGGAACGAAAGCGCCGAGCAGGAGCAGCCACCCTGACCCTGTTGTAATTGGCTAATGTTCGGGCAATCGGGTTCGGGACCCGGTAAATGCTACATTAACATCCCGAATATTATTCAGTTAACAAAATAAAATGTAGGATTGGTACCAACAGTTCATCACGGAAGAAAGGACTCACCGAGCCGGGATCACTAACTAATACTAATATAATAGAAAAGAATTGTCTTTTCTGTATACTTCCTCCAGTTCCGTTGCTACCGCCGGCCTTATGCAATCGATCGGATCATATAGATGTCCCTTCAATACAACATAAGTCATCGAAAGGATCTTGGACGACTCACCAAAGCACGAAAACTAGGATCTTTCAAAAAATTGATTCCTATTTGAAGAGCGCATAACTTATACAAGTATTGTGAAATTTTCTCAAACGGAAATTTTCTTTAAAAAAAAAAAAGTAAATAATGAAACATAGATAGTGAATAAACCAATCAGCTCACCAGATTGCTTTGCTGTACCTATTTTCTTTTGATGTGACAATACAACAATTTGCTTAGAAGGAAAACGTTCATTCTAAGTACCACACCAAGATACAATTATGCAATTAGATGTCACATATTACACGATTCCGATGTATACGTGTTCTTTTTAAGAGAAAAGAGACTATTGAATTAAGGTTACACATTTGCATGTTCTTATATATAACAACTATTTTTTTAATAAATTACATTACCATTTTTCCATTATCATTGTGGAGAGAGAATATTAGATGGAGCCAGCTGGGTTCGATTCCACTTTCAACATTCATACACGGATCCACATGGATCGAATTAAAAACTCCGGCCCACTTTCCTAAACTTCTTTAAAATTTTATATTATATGGAGGAGGTTATGGAAGCATATTGGCTAGTATGAGATTCATATGAGCTAGTATGGAGCAGACAGAAGACCATACCAACCAGTATAAAATTTATATGAGCTAGTATGGAGCAAACAAAGGAGCATACGGGCAAGTGTATGGTCCCAAATGGATGTTCGAGCTTTTCGCCGAAGATACATACAAGTCCATATGGTCCAGTACAGGCCCGTATGGCGCATGGTTGAGTCTGAGTATAAATAGCTCTAATGTTTTTTGAAGACCTAAAAGTCTAAGAATAGAGGAGACATTTGAAAAGGGAAGTTAGAGATCAACTTGAAAGCTTTAGGAACTCGGTTTAATCTTTCGAACGAGTAGAGTGCATAGTGAGTTTGTTCTTGTATTCCCTTTCTTGTAATTATACTCTTTATGTGAGGTTTCTTCTTGGAGACAAGATTGAGGTCTGTTTAAGCCATTGGTGTTACTCATTATAGTGGATTCCTAGTTTCCCACCCTCGTGGAGATATAGGCACACTACAGAACTCCATGTTCATCTTGTGTTGTGGTTTGTGTTCTCTTCTATTTCTTGCCCTAGTTGTGCATGTGCTTGAAGATTATTCTTTCGGCTGTTGTTGGAGCATAATTCTGTGTGTAATTGGGCTTTCGTGAAGGTTGAATCGTAGTGTTCTACCCTAATAATTGGTTTGAGTGGTTTTTCACCTTGGGAAAATTCTGAACGCAAGGTATTCGACGAAATTCCTAAAAGATGTCTTCAACCGGTAATGTGAAGGTTGAAAAGTATGAGATTGAGAAGTTCAATCAAAAGAACGATTTCTCCTTGGAAGATACAAAAGAAAAATCTGTTGATCTCACAAAGGCTACACAAGGCTCTTTTGGGGAATGAGAAGAAGCCCAAAAACATGAGTGATGATGATTGGGAAGATCTTGATATAGAGGCACGCGTGGCGATTATGTTATTCTTATATAGGGATGTCGCCTTCTTGGTGAGTAATGAGGAGACGGGAGTCGGTGTATGGTTGAAATTGGAGTCCAATTTCATGACCAAGACTTTGAGAAATCACATCTACTTGAAGACAAAGTTATACACTTGCCAGATGGAAGAAAGTACTTCAATCCGGAATCACATAACCAAGTTTGAAAGGATAAATTCGAGCTTGAAGGATGTGAATGTCAAAGTAGATGACGAAGATCAAGCCATACTATTGTTATTTTCTTTGTCGTGTTCATTTGAGAAAACATTGATGCTTGTGGGTAGATATGGAAAGTCTACCGAAAAAATCAATAACCGACCGCACCGATACGGAATGGTTTAAGGCAGTTCGGTAGATATTTTTTAAATTCAATTTTCTGTCTGTTCTGCTACCAAACCGATCCAATCAGTAGCGAATCCGGTAGGGATTTATTTGGTTCGGTAATTACCGAACAACCGAATTAAATATAAATATAATATTTATATATACAGTATAATATAAAACCCATAACAAATTTTGTCTATATTTAAATTAAGTTTTCCTTACTATCGAATTAAACACCTATAAGAATTTGTACATATTATTTAATTCAATTTAACAAGGTTAGCAAGGATAAAAATTCAAGATAAATTATTTTTATAAAAGATTTATTTTTAATTTAATTCATAAAGGTTCATGACTTTTTATAGATTTGGATATATTTGAGATAAAAATTTAAAATAAATTGTTTAAAAAAATTATCTTTAATCTAATTTGAGGTTATATTTGGATAAAAATTTAAGATAAATTATTTTTTTAAAAAAAATTGTCCTTCATCTAATTCAATTTGAGGGATTTTTTTGGATAAAAATTCAAGATAAATTATTTTTTAAAGAAAATTATTCTTAATCTAATTCAATTTAAGGGAGGTTGGATGAGTTGTTAGTGACTTTTATAATATATTGGGGGTAGAATTTTAAAATAAATTGTAAAGATAAAAAAGGTTTATCCTTAATCTAATTCAAATGAGATTCATGAGCTGTTACTTCTTAATGATAAAATTCAATATAAATTATTTTAAAAAGATTTATCTTGTAAGTTTGATAGATTTGGTATGCCCCCACCAATATACCGATTCCGACCGAATTGTTGGTTCAACCGAGCGTCGGTTATCGATCTAATTTTGGTTCGGAATCGGTTTAGAATTTCTCAAAATCACGAATATTCGGTCGGTAGCGGTTCACTGGGTTCGATTCGGTAACCGAACAGTTACCACCCCTACTTGTGGGTGACACACTCTCCATGGATGAAGTCAGGACATCTTTGTTATCCGATGACCTTCGGAAGATGGCTACCGTGGAGAGTTGACAAGGAGTAGGCGCAAGGGTTGTTTCTTAGAGGAAGATCAAATCAAAGGAGGAAAGGGCAAAAGAGGAAAGTCAAGATCAAAATCAAGACTTACCGCGAAAGGTCATATGCTACAATTGCGGTGAGCTCCTGGCATTATAAGGTTGACCGTTCCAACAAGAAGGTGAATTGGAGAAAGAAGAAGAACAACAACAATAAGGGGAAGCAGGTTAAGCAAGAAGCCAGTTTCGTTTCTGATGGATAGACAGAAATTGATGAATGCTACATGGTGAGTCAAGGTAGAGAAATCTTCGGGAAGTGGATTCTTTATTTAGGTTTCTCTCACCACATGTGTCCAAATAGGAAGTGGTTTACTACCTATGAGAGCATTGATGGTGGAACTGTTTTGATGGTCAATGATCTTGCTTGCAAGACAGTTGGGCTAGGTTCAATCAGGATCAACTGGAAGCAATAACCCATCAGATTGCACTAAAGTTTGGTATTTGCGGCTCGGGCATATGTCGGAAACGGGTCTAACTCTGCTTGGGAAAGAAGGCTTGTTGAAGAACATAAAGAAACCTTGCATGGAATTTTTCGAACACTGTGTGTATGGAAAGGCACACCGAGTTAAGTTCGCTACAAGCAAACACAAGAGCAGAGGATTACTAGACTATGTGCATACGGATGTATGAGGATTGGCTAAAGTTGCTTCAAAGGGAGGTTCCATATATTTTGTCTCATTTGTTGATGATTATTCTAGATATGCTTGGGTGTATTTTCTTAAGCATAAGAATGAAGTATTTGAGACATTCAAGCGGTGGAGAGCAATGGTTGAAAACAGAATTGGGAGGAAGGTGAAGACAGTTAGGTCATATAATGGTACTGAGTACACCGAGGGTGCATTCAAGGAGTTCTGTGATCAAGAGGGCATTATTCGACACTGGACAGTCAGAGACACATTATAACAGAATGGGGTCGTGGAGAGACTGAACCGTACATTGCTTGAGCGAGCGAGATGCATGAGATCCAATTTTGGTTTGGGCAGAGAATGGTGGGCAAAGTCAGTTGCTATAGCTTGTTACATAGTGCAGGGCTCCACATTTTACATTGAATGGTGATACGCCTTACAGGAGGTGGTCAGGAGAACAAGCAGATTATGACGGGCTTAGAATCTTTGGTTGTGAAACTTAGTATCATGTCAAGGATAATAAGCTTGATCCTAGAGAGAAGAAGGCAATTTTTTTGGGGTATGCAAAAGGAGTGAAAGGCTATCGCCTTTGGTGCGTGGAAGATTCAAAGTTTGTAAGCAGCAGGGATGTTACTTTTGATGAGAACTCATAATTAGCTTTGCCAAAAGCTATGATGCCTATTGATGGTGATGGTGTTGATGATGAGTTGACCACCAAAACTCAAGTGGTGGAGATTGATGGATTTGAATACTAACTAGGTCCTAGTCATGTTCAAGAGGAAGCTTAGGGAGATACTCATGATGGGGATAATGATGATGATGATGAGCTTGAACATAAAGAGGTTCAGGAAGATAGTACACAGGCACTACAACAACAACAATCAGAGTCTTTGGCTACCACTACGCCAAAAAGGGAAATTAAACTTGTTCAGAAGTTTGGGTTTGACAAACCTCTTAGACACTATGGGCAGTCAAATTTGGTTGAGTATGCTCTCTCGGTGGAGGATGATGAGACGGTCACCTTCAAACAAGATATTTGGGATACAAATAGCGAGAAATGGTTTGTTACTATGGAGGAAGAGATGGAGTCTCTTTGGATGAACCAAACATGGGAAGTTGTCCCATTGCTTATGGGGAAGCATGTTATAGGTTGTAAGTGGGTGTACAAGAAGAAGGAAGATTTCTCCAAGTTAGGTGGTACAAGGTACAAGGCAAGACTAGTGGCCAAGGGTTTTGCATAGAAAGAAGGGGTGGACACAATTAGATTTTCTTGTCGGTAGTGAAGCACACTTCGATCTTTATATTGTTGAGTTTGGTAGCTCATGGTGATCTTGAGCTGGAGCAACTTGATGTTAAGACAACCTTTTTGCATGGTGACTTGGATGAGGAAATTTATTTGCATCAACCGGAGGGGTATAAGATTAAGGGAAAGGAAAATCATGTTTGCCGCTCGAGGGAATCACTTTATGGTCTGAAGTAGTCGCCTCGACAATGGTACAAGCGCTTTGATTCCTTTATGCTTAAGTATGGGTACTCCAAAATCAAATATGATTGTTGTGTCTATTTTCACAAACTTCCTGGTGGTGTATTTATCTATCTCTTATTGTATGCGGATGATATGCTCATTGCGTGTAAGAGCAAGGTAGAGATATACAAATTGAAGTCTCAACTTGACAAGGAGTTTGAGATGAAGGACATGGGTGTTGATAAGAAGATTCTTGGCATGGAGATTAGAAGAGAGAAGTCAAGTCGTATGTTGTTCCTAAATCAAAAGGGTTATCTGGAGAGGGTATCAGCATGGTTTTGAATGCGAGATGCAAAGCCAGTGGTGACTCCGTTGGCTTCATACTACAAACTCTCTGACCAGTTATCACCTACTATAACTGA
This sequence comes from Dioscorea zingiberensis, assembly GCA_026586065.1. Lineage (NCBI taxonomy): Eukaryota > Viridiplantae > Streptophyta > Magnoliopsida > Dioscoreales > Dioscoreaceae > Dioscorea > Dioscorea zingiberensis. The sequence goes on along the minus strand of CM048826.1, from coordinate 43,377,403 downwards.
AGAAAAAAAGCATATGGCTCGAGTTCCTTATGCTTGTGCAGTAGGTAGTATGATGTATGCGATGGTTTGTACGCGCCCCGACATTTCACAAGTAGTAGGTGTGGTCAACAGATTTATAACAAATCTAGGACGACCTTACTAGGAAGTAGTGAAATGGATTCTGAGATACTTGAAGGGTACCACTGACATTGGTTTGTGCTTTGGTGGAGGATCATGTCAGTTGAGTAGGTTTGTGGACTCAGATTATGCTAGTGATTTAGACAGATGGCGATCGACTACTGATTATGTATATAGGATATATAGCGCATTTGTCTGTTGGCAATTGATGCTCCAAGCCAAAGTCGCACTATCTACCACAGAGGCAGAGTATATGACCATATCAGAAGGAGTGAAGGAAGCATTGTGGCTATGGGGTATGTTAGATGATATGGGGATTGAGCATGATGCCTTGGACTTTGGATGTGATTGTCAGAGTGCTATTCACTTGGCTAAGAATTAGGTTCACCATACTCTTGCCAAGCATATTGATGTTTGATAACACTTCGTGCGAGATGTCATAGAGGAAGGATCCATCTCCGTCTTGAAGGTGCACACAAGTGATAATCTTGCAGACATGTTCACCAAAGTGGTACCAAGAAGTAAGTTCCAACATTGCTTGGACTTGCTTAATGTTAGCAAATGCTAATGAAGGGAATTTTGGGGTTGGGAATTGTCTATATGAGTGCGGTAAAGATGTGCTAGCTTGTTTTTCACGCCATGCTTTTAACATAACCTGATTTTTAACGTCGTCTTTGCCTCTGTCTCCAACCATTGGGTTTTTACATATTAGCGCCAAAAGAATGGATTGTGAGTCAATTTTTTGCTAAGGTTCTTTAAAAGGATTTTGGCTAAGATTTTTTCACCCAATTTTAACTTCATCTCTCTCGTACACATGCACTAGCTCATTATCCACTGCTTCCCTTTATCATCTCTTATTCTGCAGAACAAACAATATAATCTTCTTTTTATTTTTTTAAAATACAAAATCTATATCTTTTCTTCGTATATATGTCGGCATGTATCTTTTCCAAAAATCTATTTTTCACAAATAATAAAAAAACAACAAAAATGAGGTGGTTGAAACATATTCAAACATTGATGCTCCAATCCAAATAAATCTAAGATTAAATTTTTTTTTTGGCATATATTGATCTCCATATTGAAACAGGATTACATTATGATAAACCTATACAAAAATTTTATCTTCAAACCCAGTGCAACATTGAATCTTGGCCATTGAAAATATGTTTGACACATGTCAAACATCTAACAATATATTGGATATCAATGGAGGGAGATTTTATTGGACTGGAGCCGGACCCTCCAGTGCAGCCCCAAATTTTAGAAACTCCGGCCCACTTTCCTAAACTTTTTTAAAATTTTATAGGAAAAATTTCACTAAACTACCATGTGTTTGTTTCTTTATCAATTCGATGCCTGTGATTTGACTTTGAGTATTTTAGTATCTTATGTTGTGCCTCTAAGCATATTGGTGCCAAAATGCATAACCCCGTTAAACTTGCTGATGTGGCATTAAAAAAAAAATATAAAATAACTTCTTATGGTTTTTTAAGGCGGACTTAGGTAAAATTGGATTTCATTGCGTGGAAAATATTAGGGTCCTTGGTGAATTTGTTGTAAAAAAAAAAAAGCCCTCTCTTTTTTGGTCTATTTTTTCTGAAAGAATATCGTTTTTATGAGGCTTCGGGCGGTTTCGCCAATTGGCCTGTTTTTTGAAGGGGAAAAGTGGAGAGAATATGGGCTAACTTGAGTGGTTTTTAGGGTTCTCTTTTGGAAGCTTTAGTAGTTGTCAAGGAAATTAATCTCAAAGATGAAAGGAGACATATTTTTCTTTTTTTTTAAAAAAAAAACAATGTATCAAGTCTTCACAAGCTTGCCAGATGCTTTACATAAAGGATTGTAGAACAGTTGGAAGAGAAGATGAAGAATAGTCTTTTTTGGGGGGAAGATAAGCTTTTTATTGTTAATATTTTTCTAATTTGTCTTTTTATTATTAACATTTTTCTAATTTATCTATCACTCCAAGCATTTGATTCTTCTCTTCCTAATTTGTATGTTCATCGTTCCTTATATGAGATGAATGAATTTCTTCAGATTGAATTGCAGACATTAGCTAGAACAAATGAAATAAATGATCATTAAAAAACTCAAAGTTTTTTCTTGGGATTGCACATCAAGAAAAGATACCTGTGGCTAACGGCTAGAAATTTCAGAGCTCTGAGGCGATTCTGAAAGCGACAAAGCGACAAGCTTCCCCCACTTGCTCCGGTGGGTGGGGGGAGAGATGGCTTCCTCCGAGGGGGCTAACAGACAAGCAAAAGCAATTAATAAACAAGGGCAGGAGATGAACGGGGCCAGACGATCCTGGTCTCAAGTGGTCCGACCATCACAGTGGGAGGAGCCGATCTTCAAACCAGGACCGTTACTTGATAGCTTGATGGCAGCAGTGGAGGACACAGTAACATTAGATGATGATCTGGTTCAGCGAATCCAGGAGAAGATGAAGGGTAGTTTGTATGGGAAATTCCTTGGGAGGCCACCACCGCTCGAGATAGTCAGAGAATGCTGCAGCAAACTGTGGGAAACCATGGGGGAAGTCACGATCGCGGATATGGCCAATGGATTCTTTCTGATCCGATGTTCATCGGAGAAGATGATGGAAACCATATTAGAAGAAGGTCCGTGGACAATCAATGGTATGGCGCTGCACCTGATGCGATGGAGGCCGGACTTTCAAGCATGCCATGAAAAGCTCTCGTCGGCAACGATATGGGTTCAGATGTACAACCTCCCACCAGAATATTGGGATGTCGAGGCACTGAAAAGGGTAGCTGCTGCCCTGGGACCGGTTATGAAGGTGGATGTTACAACATCAGTAATGGATCGGGCGAAATTTGCCAGGGTATGCGTGGAGATTGACCTCACTAAGCCACTGCAACGAGGAATCTGGGTGAGAAGGAACCCAGCAAAGAGGTTCTTCATACCGCTACTGTACGAGAAGCTTCCGGTCTTCTGTTATCGCTGTGGTGTCATCGGACAAGGAGCAGAGAAATGCAACATGGCAGCGGAGGGTGGTCGTGCTGGAGATGCAACTCCTGAACCGAATCAACCAACTCTGGTGGGCGAGATAGACAAAGGAAAAGGGGCTGAGAGTGTAGACCAGAACACACCAGAACCCTCCAGTAAGACACTTGAAGGGGAGCAACAACAGAAGAACCAAAATGAGGGGCCTGGTTATGGACCGTGGATGGAAGCAAGAGGCAAAAAGTACAGCAGATGGAGTTCATACAAAGCGGTGAACGACCAGAACCAAGGGAAAGAGGAGATGACCGGAGGCGAACAATCGGAAAAGATGGCCATGAGTGAAGTAGTTGGAAGCCAAGTGCAACAATATCGCTCATCTGGAACACAAGAGGGGAGATCTGTGAGGCATGATGGTCGGGGCCACTTGTCAGGTAGAGGAGGTCGGGGTGGAAGCGCAGTCACAAGAGGTGGGTATCGTGGTGGGAGCTCACGAGTCAAATACCCCAAAGATGGAACACAACAAATCCCTGAGTTGATACCAATGGATCAAGATCACGCAAGACCTCCAAAAGATTGGAGAGATCTGGATCGCCCAAGTGATGATTTGATTGAAAAATTCCCTGATAAAGAAGTGTTAGAAGATGAGATGGAAATAAACACCAATCCAGTGATCCTTATAACCTCTTCCAACAGAGATAAACCTAAGGAAACAGAAGAGCTCAAAGAAGGAGAGAAATCTACAGGAGAAGGGAATGAAAAATCAAGGAAAAAATGAAACACCTGTGGATCACCTCTCACTTGTGAATGAGATATCTGCTGTACTCAGAGGAGAAACAGAAATGGAAACCATTGAAGAAGAAGAAGAAATTGAGGATGCAATGGAATTTGCAACCAGCCTGAAGCTGTGGAAAGAAAAACAAGGAAAGAGATCATCTCTAGAAGCAAGAAAAGTCATAAAGAAGGGGCGCAAGATTAGTCATGGTACTTGACCAAATCCCTTTACTGATTAATTTAAATTCATACTGATAATCATGTCATTAAACATAATGGTTTGGAATTGTAGAGGAGTTTCAAGTAGGGACACTGTCCAAAGAATTAGATACCTAATGGAAACCAATAATCTAGATATATGCTGCCTGGTGGAAACCAGAGCTGATGAACATAGAATTGGTAGATTTTGTAAACATTTTGACAGGAAATGGAGTTGGGCTGCAATCCCAGCAGAGGGATACTCAGGAGGCATTATTGCACTCTGGAGGAAAGGGAGATACTTAGTAACCCCTATGGCAAGGTCCAGGTATATTCTACACCTAGTACTAACTAATGAGGAAAAAACATCCTCCCTGGCTTCTATTGTCTACAACAAATGTGTACTTGCAGTAATCGTGAGGAAAGTTTGGACTGAGCTCAACAGACTTGCAGAGATAGACAAGCCATGGAGCATCATGGGAGATTTTAATGCAATCAGAGAAGCCTTAGAAAAACTGGGAGGGAATCAGGTAAAAGGAACAGGTATGAAAACTGAACTATTTAATGTCTTTATATCATAAGTAACACGTTGAGCCCAAATTTATTGGACAACCCTTTACTTGGTGTAATAAATCCAAAGGGGTGGTGCAAAAATTTGGGCAAGATTGGATAGAGTAATTGTTAATCATAGTTGGCATGATTCTATTGCATCTTATGTCATCAAGCACTTAGCTAGAAACCAGTCTGATCACTGCCCTATAGTGATGCAAACTAAAACCTACATGACTAAGGGCAAAAGACCATTTAGATTTGTGAATAATTGGGCACAATCAAATATATGCAAGCAAATAGTTAAAGAAACTTGGAGTCCTTTAACTAGAGGAAATCCTATGCAGCAACTAAATCACAAATTCTGCAAGCTGCAAAAGGAACTTATTAAAAACTGTGGAAAAATAAATAAAGATATGGAACAAAAAATTCAACAAGTTGAAAATGAAATTATAGAAATTGAGAAAAAACATTATCAACAGCATGGAGATATTAATATAGAGAACAAACTAAGATGTTTATACAATAAACAACAAGCCTTAATTAGACAAAATGCAACCTTGTGGGCTCAAAAATCCAGGGTACAATGGTTACAGGATGGAGATTCAAATACCAAATTTTTTCATCAAGTAACCAAAAATCATAGAGCCCATAATAGGATCAACCATCTACTCACTAAATCTCAGCAAATCATAACTGAATTTCAAGACATTGACCAAGAATTTACAAATTTCTATTCTACACTTTGGGATCCTGGTAAAACACTAAATGTAGAAAACCTGATGAATGCAATGCAAGATGACTTGCCAAAATCACAATGTAACAACATATTAACATCACCAGACCTATAACAAAACATGAAATATATAAGGCATTAACATCTATGTCTAATGGGAAATCACCTGGTCCAAATGGACTCAATGCAGAGTTTTTTAAATTCTATTGGAATGATATTGGAGACTCTATCACTCAATCTATTATGCACTTCTTTGATAAAGCACAGATGCCCAGTAGTTGGAATAGAACCTACCTGTGCTTAATCCCAAAAAATAAGAATCCAAGGATGGTTAAAGATTTCAGACCTATCTCCCTATGTAACACAAACTATAAGATAATCTCTAAAATCATGACTAACAGGCTAAAAGAAGTGTTAACTGCAATCATTGGCATAGAACAATCAGCATTTGTGCATGGAAGATCAATATTTGATAATATACTCATGGCACAAGAATTAAGCCATTCATTAGAAAAAAATACCCGAGATCACCCTATGATGATGCTCAAAATAGATATGGAAAAAGCTTATGATGTAGTGAGGTGGGAATCTATATATGCTGTGCTTATGCAAATGAACTTTCCTAGGAAATGGATAGATTGGGTCAAGTCTTGTATAGAGACACCCACTATGGCTTTTATAATCAATGGAAAAGTGGGACAATGGTTTAAACCCAAAGCAGGCCTTAGGCAGGGTGATAGGCAGGGTGATCCATTGTCTCCATACCTCTTCATTCTGATCACACAAGTCCTGACAAAAATTTTAAACAAAGCAAGTGATATGAAAATGCTGGAGGGCATACAAATCAGTAGAAAAAAAACCATAAACCATTGCTTATATGCTGATGATCTTTTGATTTCATGTAAAGCAACTAGGAAAGGTGCCAGGTCTATCATAATGTGCTTGAGAATGTACTCTGATTTAACAGGTCAAAGACCTAATATTCAAAAATCTGAATGCATTTTCCCATCATGGATGAACAAAAGACTGAAAGGATCCATACTGGGCATTCTGAGAATACAACAAGGCACATTCCCTATCAAATATCTAGGGTGTTGGATTGCACCTACCAGAATTCCTATGAAATACTTTAAACATATGGTTGATAAGGCCAAGAGTAAATTAGCTCACTGGAAAACTCAATGCCTATCCATGGCAAGGAGAATTACTTTGGCCAAATCCACCATAATGGCCTTACCAATCTATGGATTAAACACTTATGCAATACCTGACTCAATCTTAGATACATTAACTAAGCTCATAAGAGGGTTCATTTGGCAAAGCACAAGCAAGCATAGATGATTACACCTCATTAACTGGAATATTGTTACTAGTGATAAAAGTGAGGGTGGTCTAGGGTTTAAAGACCTTAAGATAATGAAGAAAGCTCTATTAGCTAAACATGTGTTAGAAATACTAAACTGCAGTGACAAACCATGGGCCCAATTTATGAATTTCAAATATGGCACACTGAACCTGTGGAACTCATGGCCTACTAGACAAACATCATACATTTACAAATCAATTGTACAAGCTGCTACACAAATTAAAGACAAAATTGTGATAGATGACATATCAACCAATACTGAGGTTTATAAGGATCCATGTATACATGACATTCCCATTGCATGCAAACCTACTTTCTTGAATATGGACTATGATATATCTGTGCTGAAAATTAAAAATCTGATTGATGAAGGTCAGTGGGATAGTGAACTTGTGGTGGACATATTTGGTGATACTAACTCAGATATACTTGGAAACATGCAAATTGATACCACACTGGAAAGTAGCTCATGGAAATGGTATCCTGGAACCTCAGGAAACACTCTCACAAATGCAATGTATAAGGAATTTAAAAAAACAGAGGAGATCCAAAAATGGGAAGGATGGAAACAGTTATGGAAACTGCAGGTGGCCCCAAAAATTAAATGCTTCCTATGGAAGCTATTTCATGGTAAACTACCTACAAAGGAATATCTCTACAAGAGGGGAATGGGAACACAGGAAGCTTGTCCAAGATGTGGAATTCATGAAGAGACAATCTACCATCTGTTCTGTGACTGCAGGTGGTCAAAATTAATATGGAGGCATAAAAAAATTGAACAGTTGGGAAACATATATGATCTGGAAAATTCAGTATTATCTGGCCACTGGATGAAAGGGAAAAAGAAGACTGGAAAAGGCCATACAGATGAGGAGGAAAGCATAATTGCATACATTCTATGGTATATTTGGAAATCAAGATGCAATGTTATATTTAAAGGACAAAAAGTGGAGGTTGATAGAGTCACTGAAATGAGCATTACAGCAGCCAAAGAATATGTGCACAGATTTCCTCAGATTGAAGAAGCAATACAGAAAAAGGAGAAATATGGAAAGAAAAAAATTATGAATGTACTTTGTGGACAGATGCAGCTTGGGATGAAGCAGGTAAGGTAGCTGGTATAGCATACAATATTATGACTAATGAAGGTCAAGCTTTAGTATTGCGGAACAAAACAAAGCGGTCACTGGATCGCCTTTTGAAGGAGAAATGAAAGCAATTCTCAAGGGTCTTGAGGAGCTGCTGAATTATGGAGCAAAAGAGGTTCAAATTCTTACGCATAACAAAGAAGGTCAGCCTAGAATTTTGACTGAAAATGAAGAAGATAGGGACTGGAGAACTAGAGACATCACCAGAAAAATCAAGGCCTTAACATCACTGCTGAGGAGCTGGGAAATCAAGCATATTTCAAGAACAATCAACATGTTGACAGACACAATGGCTAAAAGAGCAAAAACAGCTGGAGAAGAAGAAACTTTCAAGAAACTTGAAGAGATGCCTGTTCATCTTCAAAACATGCTACCTCAATGTAATTCTGACTTTTTTTTTTTTGACAAACACCACGGAATAAATGCAGTCTAAATAGACTTTTATTACCAAAAAAAAAAAATGATCATTAAGGAGAAGAGAAAGATGAGCATGAATCAGTGTCTGTCTATCTATCTCTCCATGCTAATCGGCCTCGAGTCTAGCCCAATCCCGGCCGCCCGGGTTTGACGGGAGAACTCCAGCAAGACGAGAGGTGGGTCCAGAACCTGACAGAGAGGAAAATCCCCACCCTCCACCTGGTTCTGGCCTGCCCTTTGAGATGGAATGGTAATCGGTCCTGCTTCAAAGCAGTGTCCATCTCCTCCATGGCCCCCCCCCCCTGACCCTGACCCAACGGGATTGGGGATGACGCCACATAGTAATTCAGGAGGAATGAGCTGTTCTCGGGCACATCAAAGGGATCAGCTCTCAACTCAGCAATCTTTATCCCGTGGAACCTCATAGTGAATCCTACATCGGAGAAGCTCGCATTTGCCTTGGTGTTGTCGTTCTCACAAGAATGGTGACCGTGATCTCGGTGCCAAGGAGCCCGGATTGGTCGTAGTCCAGTTTGTTTAGGTGGGCGTATGCCACTTTAAGGTGAGGCATCTTGGGCTGATAAATGAGATAGATGGTGAAGATGATAATACCGGTGATGATCACCGCCACGGCTAGCATGGCACACACTATTGCCACCACCCAGACCAGGGGGCTGGTTCGCCGCCTGCTTCTGTTGATTATTAACCTTGGCATTGAATTTGAGGAACCGAGCTAGGAGGAGACATCAACAATATTGATGGAGTAATATTGCCTCTGCCTCAGACCGCAAAGGGGTTGGTTTGTAATTGTAAGTCATTCAATTTCAATGGCTTTGGTTGGCATCGATCGGTGACAACCTCTGTGCTGGGCTTCCACCGCCTTAATTTGCACAGAGGAATGGGGCTGGTTTTGGTATCTTCTATCCCCTGATGGACACCCATTGCCATCATGATGGTTTTTGAACTAGGTTGCTTTATGCTTTGGCCAAAGGCAATGCCCCTTTTTAACAAACCACAATACCAACCCCTCAGGAGTCTTCTAGTGAACGGCCTCGTTTATTGCCCAATTCCCAACAACCCTTGTAGGTGGAAGGGGGCCCAAGGTTTTTAACTGCTTTATAATGGCGTATCTTCCAGTAAAATATTGGTGTGAGAAAATTCAACTCAAACTAGAGAACTAACAAACAGCACATACATACGGGGAGACTTATGCACTACAGAAGTGCATTTTCATTTTTAATTTTCAATGATCCTCTCATATTGTGTGACCTCTAACCTTCATTCAGGTGATTTTTTTTTTATTATGTGAACAAACAACTTGCCTTTAATTCAATAAAAGTGATTTATTCATATTTATTTAAAAGAAACACAGATTTGTGACTCTGACACATGAATTGGCCTGTTATAGGGATCCCCAACTTTCTGTTAGGTTTTGTCTATCAGATCTCTCTGGAATGCTGGGTGATAAAAGAAGGCAACAACCAGCAAGACGTGTTCTCTGAGGTCAGTCAGATACGGGGAGCCTTGCCAAGGTGCTACTATGCTTAACTGTGTGAGTTCCGTTTGAGTTTTCCCAATTAATTATTTAAGATGGTTCCAGACTTCCAGTTCTCTTGATTTCCCAATTAATTAAGATGAGAGCATTGATGAAGCTATAATAATATCCCCGTAGCTTCATGTGAGGATATGATGTAAATTGTTGTTGCATTTGTTCTCAGACAAGTTTTGTGATCGATGTGACCCATGACCAGGCCATTATATACAAAGGCTAAATCAACTGAAAACCTATGGAATACACGCATCATTGTAGCAGATAGATCCAAAATACAGGCTCACGGTCCAAAAGTCTCCACTTTGCAAGCAATGGAAGGTGCCTGACACTTGTCAGATGTGCTGTGACCATATTTAGCCTTTCCCATCTCTCGTCACTACAAAACAATATTTAATCGCTTCCTTGATACCCAAAGAAATTTCACGGCAGTTTCGGCCGATGACTCCTACCTATCCCCCAAAATTTCAGCCATGAAATTGTCCATTAGGCCGCTCGCTTTGGTACACCAAAGCCCCGGTGCCAACTCCTGGCCAGAAATGGAGATCAGTGCCACTGCACCATCACCATGTCCATGTTCATAAGGTTTACAGGACTCCAGTCTCATTCACCAAAGCCAGCTCCAGGCCGCCAGAGACTGCATCCATGACTTCAACTTATACCAACAACATCCGTGATCCATCAGCCGATCATATGCCTCAAGCTATAAACCCAAACGCAGCTTCAGCTTTGGAGGAGCAGATTGAGAGGGTGGGTTGCCTCGCCGCCGCCTTTAGTGCCTTTCCCCGCCAATGTTTCCGCTTTGTACCGCGGATCGCTTTCCCTAATTAATAATTTACCAGTTTTATCAGTTTCCTTTCTCCAATCACTGTGATTTCGTTTCTCCACAGTGATCAAATTACTTATTATGTTTGTTGCACAAGGAAAGCAGCAGCGATGACTCTTGTCTTGTTGGCCTGGTCTGATCTGATGTGCAGGTGATATACCGGTTCCGCTTCATGACACTTCTCGGTGTCTTTGGTTCCTTGGTCGGATCCATACTTTGCTTCCTCAAGGTCAACCCTACAAACTTAATCTCCTTCTTATATCTTGATATAAGAAATCTATTTCACCCACTCCTCTAGCTAGTTAATTAGTTACACTTGTATTGTCCTGCACTTGTTCCAAATGGATACTCAATTTCTAATAATTTACAGTCAAGACAATAATCACATGTTAATATGCTTAAAAGACCAAGGGTGGAGTTTGTGGAATCTCACTTCTTACCTTCAAGGGTGTCAACAGAATAGGTAGAATAGGTAGAATAACATGCAGAGGTGTGCTATCTAGCTCCCTTGTGAAATCATTGCTAGTACGCACTGCTAATTGTGTGATGGCATCCTTATACTATATTTGTAAGAGTGCTGGTAGCAGGCAATGCTGTGTATGCAGTTGGATTAACATGTGCTAATTTGATTGAACAAAGTGATTTTAATCTGAAAGCCAAATACTCCATATATCTCCTTAAATTTGTCTTCACCATATGCAAGTAAATTTGATTAGCAGACCTCATTAATACAGCTTTCTTTCTTGGGCATTAATGGTCCGTATCGTAGATATGTCATGGATTCCCTTTGCGTAATACTTTTCAAATGTGGTGGAAAAGTGACCCTGATGTTGGTCGAAGCTATTGGTGAGTGAGTTACTTTTTAAATATAAAAGGTGTTAGCCGTCATCCTGATTTATTTATTTATTTATTTTGATGAAGTGAACAAATCATATTTATTTATTAACTAAATTAATAGGAGTTCAGTACATTGCTCATCCAAAGAAATCCAAAGAAATCCCAAGATAGTGTGCCTGATTTTTTTAAATTTCACTTGTGATACAGTTTTTAAAGTGCTCGTTTTTATTTGGAAGCAAGATGTTCTGTAATTAATAATCAAAGGGGTATGTGGATTGTTGGATCTGTATGAGTTTGATCTTGTGAGCTTGAAGTTGTATGCATGACATTGAGCTAGCCCCTTTTTCCCTGAATTAAGGGAGATGCCTCAATCTATGGACTGATTGACTACCCCCATATGAGTTTCCACGTCTAACCATAGTACTGTAGTAGTATATATATATTGTATTTACAATACGCCATGTGTCCCAAATTAACATGATACTGATCAGGTGTATCCGTCTTTTCTTCTACTTTCAGATATATACCTTATAGGAACCGTGATGCTGGTATTCGGGATGGGTCTCTATGAGCTTTTCATCAGTAATCTTGACATTGCAAAAAGTTCTTCCTATAGATCAAATCTCCTTGGTTTGTTCATACTTCCAGTAAGCACTATCATAAACAGTGTTCATGCATATCAAATGCTTTTCTGATCATTTGAGTTAAACAACTTTGGAGATGTAATTTATTTCTCTGTTTCTCCTTAATTTGCAGGAAAGACCAAAGTGGTTAGAGATACAGTCTGTCAATGAACTGAAGACAAAGGTAGGGCATGTTATAGTGCTGGTTTTATTGGTTGGACTGTTCGAGAAGAGCAAGAAGGTGGTCCTTGGTTCCCCCATGGACCTTCTCTGCTTTGTAGCTTCCATTCTGATCTCATCGTGCGGCCTTTATCTCCTCGCTTTTTACTCGTAACGCCGTAAGAAGTAAACATTAATGAGCATCTCACGTGACTAAGAGAGAGAGACCCATGTATATAAAATTCATGTACAATGGCACCTAAATAATTAGTCACTCCGTAAAGTTTCATTGTGGTATTAATTTCCTCTTCATAGTCATATAAGGAACTACATTCAATAATATGAAGGTGAATATATATATGGATTATGGAGCCATGGATTCTACCAATGGAGCAATTAAAGAGTTACGGGCAGCGTGTAGAAGTACGTGAGGGAGAGCATGTATAAACCTTGGCTTTTTTAAGTGTGGGTCAATGAGAATCAGAGACACTAATAAGCATAATTAATTCCATCCGATGAAGCCTTTGGCAGCCCATTGGCCGTCTCTGACAGACATGGTTTAGATTTTTAGGTTTGGAAACCCCCGTCACACGATGGACAGAGACCACCAAGACAGGGTATCAGCAAAGATGCTTGCTATCTAATTATGAGAAACCCAGCGAATCCTAGAAAGATCTTGCTTTACCCATATATGTTGGCCAGATTAGTGGTTAGTGTTGGACGCTAATCTTCCTCCATTCCCCCCTGGTGTGTTTATAGGAAATAAAAAAGTCCTCTAAATTAATCATATATATATAGCATGCACTCTTCACTACCACTCGTGAACATCCGCTTTGTGTATATGGCTTGTGTTTAGGCGCCACGAGAGTATATGCGCCGCAAGGCCAAGACACACAGAGAGAGAGGAGCTTGGGCCAACTCTGCCTTGTCGATCGGCATGTGGTGTCTTCTTTTCTAGCTCTTCCTCCTCTTCGTAATTATGTCTCTCAATAATTGAAAGATAGTAACTCTCTGTAAACCTACTAGCTAGCTAGCTCAGTGTGTTTTGATTCTTGATATAATTTAGATCCTTCTCAGAGATCGAGGCAAGTCTCTCATGGCCATGTCCACCACCAGAAACGCTCAGCTGGGCATCATGGTTCTTCTCCTCGTCATTCTGCTGTTTCACACGCAGGCTGACGCGAGGACACTAGAATGGCATGCAATCGCATGCTCTAGTACTCCCTCCAATTCCAAGGACTCTTGCGTTCCAATTAGTCCCATGCAGCTGCGTTTCGCTAGGAAGATCCTGGAGTCAGTACTGTTGAACAAGTACCTTCCAGTGAGGTATGCTGGGCCACCCACCACCCAGGCTCATAGCCCCGGCGTCGGCCATGACATCCATCCGGACTTCCGCGGATAACTAATATATATATTATATATTATATATATATATATATACACTTAGGTATTGCTCACCAGATCCCTTCCATTCATCATGGGTGCATGTTATGTTAACCTCTCTCTCTATATATATATAGGTGTGTGTAAGTGCGTGAGCTCTCCTCCTCCCTCCCTCTGTGTCAATGTTGTCAGCCGCAAATCGAGCATATTGGGTCTCCTCGATTCTCTGTCTCTCCCAATGTTCAAACGTTCCTAAATATTCCTTAGCAAGGACTTACTCAACAGTAGGAGAGAAGTCAAGATTTCCATTGTTCATTATGTGCTCATCTGTTTCATGCCACGCTAGTCGCTTAATTTCAATCTCCATGTATTATTACTCTTTTGTGAATATTAATAATGATTGGATGGTGATTAAATATAAATAACCTCAAACTTGCTCGATCTCAGTTAGGACAGCTTATGGTGCATCCTGCTCAATATGTCCGCCAATATGTCGGGCCCATTGCCGGCCTTCACATATCATTGGCTTAACCCGTGTTTTTTTTTTTTTTTTAACATAGGGGATAAACCCCTCTATATAGGGACGTCAAGAGCCTTGACTTTAGGTGACAAACACCCTTAACCCTTCATGCGGCGATATATAGATGTGGGAACTCAAACGTGGGAGTTTTGTGCTCACAAATAAATTATCCAAATTGTTCCTCCATTTACGGGGACGAAGACTCAAACCTGAGAGGATTATCAATCATGCGAATTATCCAATGCACGGAACCCGAGATACCGCTAGCTTGACCATTAATGGTCCTTTGGTGTTCAACCCGTATTTAATCATCCTGGATTTGTGATGTTATGTATATTCGTAAAATAAATAAATAATCAACTATCTAATTCAAATAACTAAATCCTATTATGACTATATATATATATATATATATATATATATATATATATATATATATATATATATATATATATATATATATAAACACAAAATATATAATTAGCTCGACTCAACCTTCAATTCATTGTTGGTGAAAATCAATCAAAGATGAATAGAAACAACTTCTTTATTGAATAACTTGAATGTATTACAATGATACAAGAATAATCACAAGAACTGAAATTAAAATAAATATAAAAGCAAATACTAATTTGATGTAGATAGAGGCTTGCTATGCAATGTCCTTAAACGTAAATTTGTCCCCACCTCGTGGTGCTTGTGGTTTGATAGACACGCCAAGCCGTGATACAACTATCTATGCTTCAAGGTCGAGCACTCGTTCCTCGAAGTCCGGCAATCTACTAAGTGTTTTCTCTCAAAAACTCTAACTCCTATGTAACTGAATTTTTTTTTTCTTATATGCTTGTATTCCTTTGCAAACCTCTATATATAGACACTTAAAACAAAAGAGACAACCTTTGTGAAGAGTTGTGTTGATTAATTTTAAGAAAGAACATGAAATATCACCGATATTGATGGTGCCTCTTTAGAATAGGTATGCAACTTTACAAAAATTAATTCTAGTTTTATCACTAAAACTACAACATTCATCACCGTGGATTTGCTCTTTCTTAGTTTGTATTTTTCTCATCATCTTTAATGATCATAATGGGTGTGTTTCGTGTGAAGTTCCTGAATAAATATATTATCATGTGAATGCCCTTCTGGCTTGCTAGCTCGCTCCTGAAAATTAAATGGAAGCAACCCTACTGCTTGAAATTTCTTTTTATTTGGATCTGAATGGTAAGAGGTGCATGCCCATTCAATTAGATAGTCCGATTTTTTATTTTTCTTCATTTTTTAACACTCAAAGCCAGTGCTTCCTTTACCTTGGGAGTGGGACCTCTTTTTTGCTAGTTTTGCACCAACAAACGTTGGTGCTCAACCTTGTATCTTGCTATTTCGAGTACACACGTTTGATCATGATATGATTCTTTTCTTATCGTGCTTTCTCCACAGAGAGGTGAAATTAAGGATAAGATAAGGAGTCTTAGTTTCGATCGATCCCATGCTGATGATCAACTTTACTTAATTAACATGTCCTTAATTTACTATGAATCCACATTAATTTATTTTTATTTTCTTTCTGACCGCAAGTGGGCAAGTGCACCACCACTTCCTTTCTCTTTATGGGATAAGAAATATTTATATATGTGATTGTTAGTGCAGAGGCACTAGTATTGGCAAGTATTTGACACAAGTTCAAGTCATATTTAATCCGGGTGCAACCATCATCATAAGAGGAGCGAATCAACTAGCAAGCTTCCGGTGCAACCGAAGACGTGAATTGACTACAACATGGCTTGGAGACTCCATTCTTGGAAGAACACAATGTAGTTTTTTAAAAATTATTTTTTTAGAGTGGTGGATATCCAATGAATATTACTTATCTATTTTTTTGAGTTAGAAATGAAATTGGTTAGAAAATTTTTATTTTTTTTATAATTATCGACCAAAAAACCAATGTTATCAGAACCGGACCGGACATTGAACCGGTCAAGGTCCCGGGTCACCGGTTCACCGGTTCAACCGTCGGGTCAATTGGGTCAATGTCGGGTCAATATAAATATTAATAATAAAAAATTATATTAAATAATTTATAATGAAACTATTTTTAAAAATTATTATAAAGAAAACTATTATAAAAACTATTTTAAATAAAAAAAATTCTGTTTTAAATAATTTAAATATTTGAAAATAAAAAATTGACCGGTTCAACCACCGGTTTAATGACCGGTTCAATGACCGGTTCACCCGGTTCATCCTGCTCAATTCCTTATAAGGTTAATTACGTAACTGCACCTGCCCATGGCTTGCTCATCGGTTAACCGGTCGGACCGTCGGTCCGGTCCGGTTCTGATAACTATGCAAAAAACTTTAATCCGGATTCCGGACTAGGACATCCATTTTCAGCGTTCCTGGCACTGCGACTACAGGGCTAAATGTGTCATTTCATCTCATGAACATTTTTATTGTATTTATTTATTTATTTATTTATTATTATTATTATTATTTTGCATATAAGAACATCATATGAATATTTTATTTAACAAATGTAGGAACAATCTACTATCCAAAATAAAATATATAATCTAATTTTTCGGTTTGAAAGGGATCTATTTCTCTCTCGCGTTCTCCCTGCTCGTTCGCGCTCCATGGGTCGCCCACCGCTCGGCGGAGGTCCCGTCTTCCGATTCACCCACAATGAGGTGAAATTCAATATGCCGATCGATCCCTTTGATGATTTTGAATTTCTCTATATTTGTTTGCGTGATGATTGCCTTTGTTGAAAAAAACTTAAGGCAAACACACAATCAGTTCATTAATTTAGACTGCCTGCATCCTTTGATTGTCATGTAATTCGATTCAGAGTCTCAGTCTTCTGATCAGAGTCTCCCAATCATGGCAGATTGGTATCCTCAGCAATAGTCTGCATGAACTTTTTGATTCGACTTTGCATTCCCTTATTTATGCTCTTAATTTTCCCACTGGTTTCATGGGGAATTTCATAAATTTCTTTGTTTACACATAGAACAACTTGGGAGGACTGTTTTATGAGATCTTTAACTTTTGGAGGGCGAGTATTCCAAGCGTGCCTGTTGGTTTGCTCAAAGCAGAAACGCTGGAACATATTTAGGGTTTTAAGAAAAATTGTCGGATGGTTTTACCATTAGGTGGTTTTATGTCCATTCAATCAAAAGAAGTTGTTTTGTTGTTCTCAAGTGAAGTGATGTTTTCTAGCACATACTTTGGCGACCCTGTAAGATACTTTGCTTGCAGGACTCAGGGCAGGTGGACTTGCGGATGTTTGTATGGTTTGGATCATTATCTGCACTCTCCACTCCATTTGCATATTGAATGCATCTGTGGCATACCCTTGTTCTTTGTTCTCTGTTCTTTTATGCTTTCTTGTGTTTTTGCTCAAACACCAAACTCCATCAAAAATTTCAGTTTCAATCTGCAGAATCAGAGGGAATAATTGTCACTGTAGTTCATTTGCATTTTGTTTTCTTTGATCAATCACCCACTTTTCATGACCAAGGTAGTTTTTGAAGGTTGTTGAGATGGAAAAATGCTTGCAAGAAGCAAATAATTTGTTTACCACCTCGTTGAGATCATATGTGCGCTTGCCGAGAAATTTAGGTATGGATTTGTGTATTTTTCTTTTAATCTTAGGAAATTCCACCATCATCATGATGCAATTAATAAAAACTATGTTCCTTTTGATTTCTTTGCAGTGCTTCCAGCTGATCGAGCTGGCAAGATTGTTGTGCTGACCAAAGCGGTGCATGAACTCCCCGGGTTTATTTTGTCCTTGGTAATTCATTAAAGCAATTATTTATTTTATAAATTATAGCAGGTATGGAATTGGTTCCAAAATAGGCGAGATATGCTTTCAAGGGGCTTAGATCATCTAAGGCTCTGAAAAGCTAATTGTCTCGACGATGCCTCGGGATGATTCTCTTATGTTTAGAAATGTAGCCCCTTCTATATCTACTCCTTCAGGTTATTTGACTTTTTCATACCATTCAATCTTTTACTCTTTCTTTCTTACATCACATGCACTACTTTCAACTACAGCCACTGGCTTAAAT
The DNA here is from genome assembly GCA_026586065.1 of Dioscorea zingiberensis. Lineage (NCBI taxonomy): Eukaryota > Viridiplantae > Streptophyta > Magnoliopsida > Dioscoreales > Dioscoreaceae > Dioscorea > Dioscorea zingiberensis. Next base: position 43,359,161 of record CM048826.1, on the reverse strand, counting down.
TTCTCATTGGTTTACTTTTGTGGTAGCTGCATTCCCTTTCCTTTTGAGTAGTATATCATTTGTTTGCTAAAACCATCAGTTAAGATACTGTATCCCATATCTGACTTGAAATGAGGATATTAAGATGATGAGTGGTCATACAAGATTGGACAAGATTAGAAATGAACACATCTGACATAAGGTGCATGTTGCACCTATTGAAGATAAAATAAGAGAAAGACGTTTAAGATGGTTTGGACACGTGCGTTGTAGACCCCTAGGTGCCCCGAATCGAAAATTTGATAGTCTAGTAATATAAGGTAAGAAGGGTAGGGGTAGGCCTAGGATTACGTGGAGAGAGGTAGTGGCTAAGGATCTATATGGATTAGATTTTGAGCCAGATCTTGTCTTTGACAAAGCGATATGGAGGCAAAGAATCCATATAGCCGACCCCATCTAGTATAGGATTAAGACTTAGTTGTTGTTGTTGTTGTTGTTGTTGTTGTTGTAACTAACTGCCTTTAATAACAACAACATGTGATCAATATGACAATCAACCGATTATGTAATTGGCAAACTTTTACATACAAAGTAATCTGCATTGTGCGTAATTAGCTCATTTGAAATTCAAAATTCTATCCAAGTAAGAATTCCTGGTCTAATGTAGGTCATGAAATTAGTTGTTGAATTGTTTCTTATTAAGCCTAAGTTGTTTGAGTTGTCATTTCATATTCATAGAAGTCTACAATAAGAAAAGCCCATTTCTTTTATCATTCTGTATTCATAAGAGTCCATAATAAGAAAGGAATAACTTTCCTTTATATATTGTTACATGACTCCTCTACTTTAAAAGCCTCATTGCATGAGTATAGAAATTGAATCGAGCTACCAGCAATCTGTTAGCGTGACTCTAATGATAGATAGGGTGTTTAACCCATCTAAGTCCCTGTCTATCCAACTTCTCTGTCATGTTCCTTCTATGTTTCCTTAATTAACCATACCCCTTCCCTCACTAACCATCTCCAACAAGGCAACCACAACTGTTCTGACCTGGGTATCTAAAATTGGAGATTTGCGGTGAGAATCAAGTCAATTTAATGTCAGTCATGTTACATAATCATTTTACTCTTGTAGTATATGTTATCTCGTTGAGTGGCTAATGTGCAAGTTTGGATTTAGTTGCCCCATGAAATTATGTAGTGGTTATGGTTGTCAAATTGAACATCCAGGTTTCTATGCAAGCCCCCAACTGTCTACTTGGCCACCAAGCTACCACTTAGCCCTTAAAAATCTGAACAATGCCCATGGATATCAATTCAACCATTGGAGCTAAGCTCAGTAATAAAACCTATAAGTTACATAAATTTATTGGCTTTGATTTATAAATGTTCTAGGCCATGCTTTAACTAACCAACCTGTTTCCTGGTAAACAGTGATCAGTGACTCATAAGTCTTTAATGTTTTTGGTCCTGGTTATCATGGTGCCAACTTGGGTCCAGGTCTTGGAGGAGAAACTATGGATTCAAGCTTTGCAATAATCTGATGAGTCGATGAATGGAAACAATTAGGCAATATGGCATGATGACATTAAGTTATGGCCCATCTATGTAGCATGTAACTATAGAACATTTTTCTCTAAGTTTACGCCCTAATAATGGTGCTAAATTATGGGATATATAGAGGGACTTTTGAAGGGACTCGGGAGCCTTGGTGCAACATTAAAGTTGTCGTCATGTTACTTGGATGTCACGGGTTCAAGTCATGGAAACAGCTTCTTGCAAAAATAGTAGGGTAAGGCGACATATAATAGACCCAAGTGGTCCGACCCTTCCTCGGACCCTAAGTATAGCGGGAGCTTTGTAGCACCGGGTTGCCTTTTGTAGAGGGATTTTTGGCACACTATTATTTTGCTCTCTAGTTAATAATTTTCCTTCATGCTTGATGTATTTATTTGTGGTGTATAGTTAGTAACCCATGTGCTTTAGAGAGCTGTCAGATCATATATCCTTTAGGCTTTCTCCAACATTGGTTTAAGCATGGTCTTTGCTTTTAAAGCTGCAAACCACTGAATATCAGTATGGCATAGATAAACTCGATGTATTTTCCCAAACTGTCAACCTTTCTTTGTTTGTTGCCTGTGAGAAAATTGTCTTGCATAAATGTCAGTAGTTAATTGGTATTTTATGACCTAAATGCAGTAAAGATTTCTTCAGATTGCGTTCAAGTGGAGTTTGAAGCAAAATCTGCAAGGGATGGGGCATGGTAAGTGTCCTTCAGCTAAATGTAGAATTCATTCTTCTAGACATGATTATCATATTCCTTTGATCAGAGTTCTGCATCTCATGAACTAGATGCAATTCTCCTGAATGTTGGGGTTCCCTGGGCAAAGATGTTCACGCATAAACTTCTGTTAGCTAATGCAACTTCTTATATTCATGCTGTTTCAGTGCATCAACAATAGACATACATGCTAGCCATAGTTTTGCAATTTGCACCTTCATAGGTTATTTTTGGCACAGACTATTTGTGGTGAGCATGTGAGGCAGTGATAATATTTGTGGATTTTTTTAGTGATTGATGGTTAAGCTCTCAGTACTGATTTTAACTCATTGGTGAGAACCAATATTCTAGTGGCAGTAAGTTTGTATGTACTCTGGATGTTCTGCTGCTTAACATATGCAACCTTCTAATGGTTCCAAGATACATAATGTTTGAGCTATGTAAAGTATGGATCAATTGCACTGTCTTCTCGTCTTGTAATTTAGTCATACATTGAATCTGGGTTCTCTGGTGTCTGGTTTTCCTATCCACTGGAAAACACCATGGGATTACCAGCCAGGATGTTTAATGATGTACCACTTTCACTCAAATTCTAGAATATTAATCATTGTCATATGAGGTAAACCTGCTTTATGTTCTAGATATTGCTACACACTGCCCAGCTTAAGTATTTCCTTTACTTGATTCAATTAATTTTGTACTTTCACAGGTATGATGTTTCAGCTTTCATTTCCCATCGTTTGTTTTGAAACAGGTGACCCGGTAATAATTCATACTTTTGGTTCTTACAGTTAACAAAAAGTTGATAAATCCTGTTGTTGATCGCATACTCTTAACTATATACTTAAGGCATTCAATACACTTTTAAAGTTAACCAATAAAAATTATGTTTCCACCAAGTCTATGGTTTCACTAGCATGGGGACATTGTTTTTGTTTGTTTTGTTTTGTCTTCAAGGAACTTTTATGTCAACCTCTTAATCAGAAATATGGCATGGTCTCACAACCAGTGAAAACGGCTGGCTCATTATTGTTGAGGTTGTTGGAAATATATAGTCCCACATTGGATAGAATGAGAAAAAGGGAAAAAAAAACATGTGCTAATGAAAAATCAACATGGTATCGCTTGACAGCGCACAATTATCCTGGGATCAATCCATCTCCCTGAAAAAAAAATGAAGTATGAAAAAAAAAAATAAAGGTAGGCAAGCTGATCACGGCCTCTGACATGGTAAGCCAAAGTAGCCTCTGACCTGGCAAGCCAGTGGCTTCTGACCTGATAAGAAGCAAGTTACAACTGGTTCACAAAAGAGACACTCAGTTGAACTTGAGGGGGAGTGTTGGAAATAGATAGTCCCACATTGGAGACTTAAACAAAAAAAAGGAAGTGCTTAAATATAAAACATTGGATCCACACCATTTGCCTTAGGGCTTTTGGTGTAGTAGGACCCAAATCAAGAAAAGTTAATATTGATTAACATGTCATCCGAAGTGGGTTAAGGTCTAACTAAAATTACTTGAGAGGTTTTATTGTTTTGAGTTGTACCCTATAGTTTATGACACATCTTTGGGATATGGCAAAATGGGCAAACTCAAAAGTCTTATTAGAATGGAGTCTTATTGGTTTTACGGCAATCTTTTTTTACCTTATTTTGGATATAGAAGAGGTTGTATTGTGTTGTCTTCTAGTCTTGATCCTTCTCTTTGGGATATGGCAAAATGGGCAACCTCGAAGTCTTGTTAGAATGGAGTCTTATTGGTTTTACGGCAATCTTTTTGACCTTATTTTGGATATAGAAGATGTTGTATTGTGTTGTCTTCTAGTCTTGATCCTTCTAATTTCAGGAAGTTCGGGTCCTGGGTTTGCTGGCTTTGGTGCAGAAGAGGATGAGTGGATTAATGTGCTCAAGTGTGTAAGACAACGATCTCTTCCATGTGAAGCCTCAGAATGCGCTTGTAGTAATTCCTGGAGATCTCATACTCTGTTTTCAGGTACTTCCAAGCTTCCATGCGTGCATCTCGAATTGTATGCGTTTAGGAAAGAAATTGTTGCAGGAGTTCAATTGGCATTGTGAAAGAAGTCATGTGAGGAAGTTTCTGTAATTTGCCTAAACCAACATATTTTCAATGAAGGCAATATGAGGAGCACCATAAACAGAAGGAAATGGCATATCTGCCTGGAATCTGCTTGTTCAGGAACTGATCTTCATGATCAAAGTGTGTAGTTTGAGAAAATTCTAGTACCTCACCTCTGGATGACCATTTGCTTTTTCATTTACTGACAAACTAGGGTATGGGCTGTTACCGTTAGATTAACAATAGATTATTTTCCATTAAGAATTGTAATATTTTAGAATAATCCCTATATGGTCTTCTATGGCACATTTGGAAGATCTTATACCCTCGTGCTGTGCAAGTGACATTTGAGAGTTCAGTACATAATTGGTGAAAGTTGCTAGTTTTCTTCATGTTCTATGATTTTCTCTTGGGCCCAGTTTTGCTTATACACCAAGCCAAATTAGTCTAATTGGGTTGTGAATCTGCACATGATTCTAGATCAAATAAGCCTATTGACACTCACAGATGGTAGATGGCTGTTAAAAGACAAGGAGCACCAGAGAAATGAGAATTCTAGTGTGGTCAATTCTTTTGTGGATCGTTTGGAGCAATTATGATGGTCACTTTAATTTACTGAATATATGATTTTTTGGACTAACCATGATTGCTAGAGGGCTGTTTAGATTATCCAAGATACTGAATAAGTGAATGTGTACCCTAATTGATTTTCTTGTCCAAACCTTTGATATAAATGATGCCTGTTGTATGGCTTACTGATCTGTCAATCGCCCTTCTAGGGTGGGCTGGCATTCTGAAATCTTGAAACCCGGTCTTGAACCTTCAATTCTAGGCTCTAATCCAACTCCAGAATAATTGAATTAAGCCAGGTTGTTTTGGATACTATGGAACTCATCTAATGTTAGAGAAGATTTATGCCAATGGTCTTTATGGGGTTCCTCTCATAGATGATTCGATCTTATACATGCATGAAGAAGGTAATCAGAAAAGAAAGAAGATGAGTGCTTTATTTTTTCACTTATAAGTATCATGAAATTAATTATTTTATTTACTACTATGTTCAATTTGATTAGTAGAACTAACAATTTCTTCTATGTAGATGTACTGGACCAACCAAAACTTAATCCTGTATCCTATGTTCCTGTTTTTGTAATATTCTGATGAGGATCATCTCTTGTAGGTGCTATTTAAAAGAATTACCAAGAATATTAGAAAAGAAAGTGAGATTAGAGAAGGTGCTCTCTTTTCTGTTTATTACACAAAGAATTCCTCACCATCTGTTTATGCACTTTGGGAACTTCCAGAGACAATTTAGATTGGAATAATCAATACTCTATTATGTTGCCAACTAACCTTCTAAACCAGGATTTATTCTAAGATCTATTCTAAGATAAAGAGATTACAACAATATCAAGCACTTGATAAGTGTACTGACAGTAATGACAGTACTTCATTGGTTAGTGTAGGTTCACAAATCACAACACTTACAATTTCCTTTTACCTCTTGAATTGTGTAGGAGGGCAAGGAGCAGGCTCTTTATTTTGATGCCCATGTTCTTGATGCACAAAGACGGAGACATGATTCACGTGGATGTCGTTGTAGATTTCTAGTCCAGCATTTACTGATCATGATCAGTCTGAGGTACTCTTTTGGTATCCTCTAAATTTTGTTCTCCTTTGTTTCAAATCATGAAATTAAATGTATAACAAATGCCTAAGATGCTAACAGCAATGATGAATGGGTGTTTTATGTAATTTAATGCTAATCACTGGAAGAAAAGCTACAGACATCTCTCCAGCTCCTGTTCAGTGATAGCTGGCCCCAAAATCAGATTGGCATAATTCATGAGGAATTTTGAAAACCATTTCTTAAGGATCATAACCCTCAAGAGGCTAGAGCAATGTTGCATTTGAGGGGTATGTTTTGATCTGTCAATGATATGACTTCAGTCTTCTGAAGATCTGCATGTTTTTAGCATTGAAAGCCCAGATTCTTGCAAGTGGAGAAATCCAATTTGTTAAGCATGTTCAAGTCACCTCCCATGTGCACAGATTTTCCCATGCAACCAATTGTGAGAAAGTTGTGATGCTTTGTGCAGATTTAGCATTATCTGTTTGAGAAGTTCCTGAATTTGTTGGACTAATGAAGAAACTAGGTGTTTATGGAGTTAACAGGTGTTTCAATTGAGTCTTGGCCTCCATTAGGAAGTCTTAAAATTGGCCAGGTAAGTTCATTATCAATTGACCACATTCTCTCCTGCAGGAAATAGTTCCTCTAAGAAAGGTATGCAGGCGCCCAGAGACTGATTACCGACTTAAAATGCTGCATGCTTCACGAGCAGGATCTCTGGACCCAAGCACTGTGTCAAGTGATCCCATTCTACCAGGCTCATCTAAAGAGAAGAGTTTGGTAGCACAGAAGCCCCCCAAACAACGGAAATTGATGGATGTTAACACAGCTGAGGTAACCACTGTTCTTGTCCGTCAACCTGATGAACCTGTTGCATCTGAAACCACCCCTCCAACCACCATAGCTGAGAATGATGTGGCTGCCCCAAAAATTCTTCAAGTTGATGTGCTGGCTGTAGTTAGTCCTGATAAATTTCAAGATGGAAGCCCATCTAATGGGCTGGAAACAGGGAGTTTTCCATGCCACTTCATAGGTTTTTTTTTTTCAGAGCATCAATGAAGGAGAAAATGAAAAGTTGCATTGGAACCTTTTCTCATCCATTTGGATCTCTGAATGAGTGTTTTTCAGACAGTGGTCCTGTGTAACCCTTGCATTTAAGAGTACAATGTTGCCACGGAAGAAAAAGAAAGTTCATGGGTTGGGTAAAACTTGTGGTTTTTTTTGTTTTTTCTGCTTTTAAGGTTTATAATCGAGTGTTACTATAATGAGTTTTTGGTCATTTTAGTCTGCTAGAATTAATAAAAAGAATAATCTAGTTTTTACTTTAATGGGGATGGAAAACTTATGTGGTATATGATGTAATTTATATATATCAAATTTAATTTTTAATTTTTAATTTTTTTTTTGAATTGTTGGCGAGGCAGTTTGGTTGATGTGTACAACCCGTGTGTCATATAGGCTCCGTATAACGCAAAAAACTCTGCAAGCAAATTAAAGGATGGATTTTAATTTAAGGGCCAATGCTATATTCGCATCCGCTCTGTCACGGAGATATGTTTTTTTGGGTGGTTTTATAGTAAAAAGATTAGTATAAGGGCAGCGGCGGAGTTAGGATTTAGTTAAAAGGGAGGCTGAGATTAAAAGATTATGTAATATAATTTAAGAACTAAAGACATGTTTAAAAGTTTGATTAACAAAACCACTGCTAGCAAAACTGTACACTAGAATTCTAAGAAAAAAAACACCAAATTTAAATAGATAGTGAACTAAGAAGCTACAAGGCCCACAAAAATCCAACTCTGTTGATATTAAGAAAACAACTAATGTCCAAAATATATTATTTACCAATAGTGTCTGAACTCTACTAAAGCCATCATTTTTCATTTAAATAAAGTATCTTAAAACGTGCATTGATGTGATTTTTTTAATTATATATTTGTATTCTTTTTTCTTCACATGTGAAAATTGAAAGCAATGAAAAAAAATCAAAAATGTTTTGACGTGAGGCCAGTGGGGGGAGGGGCCAATGGTCAATGTTATGGTTTTTTTAATTTTTAAATATATATATATATATATATATATATATATATATATATATATATATATATATAAAACATGGTTTTTTAAATAAAAAAAATTGGGCAGGGGTGCTGGCCCGGACTCGTCTTGCCTGGTTCCAGAACCAGGGATTTGGACACCTGGCAAGACGAGATTGGTTTTGCCCAAAAAGAAGTTGACTTTCGGGTGGTGGTGGGGCCCACCACCACCCAAAAAAATAAAAAAATAGAAACCAAAACACCACCCTAGCCAATGGGTGACTGCCACGTGGCAGTAAAACCAGGGAAACCAGGCAAGGGCAAATCCAGGCAAGATGAATCCTGCTGGCCCCCCCCCCCCCCCTGCCTCCGCCCATGTTAAGGGATTATCTTATATATTCCAAGTTTATTCATTAGATTCAATGATGATGATAACAATACTACTTATATATTCCAAGTTTATTCATTAGATTCAATTTTCACATGGGGTTCAATCATTATCAGCCTTGACAAATTGATTTCTGCGGCACACAAGTTCTCTTTTCATTTCCTTCACCAAAAAAACCAAAGGCACTAGTACTTTCCTCACGCTAATAATATGGTTAAATATCTTTGGTATCACTGAGTCAATACTTCTAAATACTGGGAAAGGGAGGGCTTTCTCAAAAACTGAAAATGGAACTTGGGTATATGAGCAGTGAGCACCACAGGCATGAGCATACAAGGACTGAACCACCTGATCCTGACCGGAAGATAGCAGATTATTTGGTGAAAGTCCATCCTCATTATCACTGTAAAATGAGCTTCTAGCTTGATCGTACGCTAACCTAACTCAAATTCATTTCAAAATAACCCTCCAAATTAAATGTTTGCTCAAGTCGACTTTCGATTTTAATTTCGAAAGTTCTCAAGCTTAGCTCGAAATTAAAAACTCAGTTATGATTTTAAAATCTCAGATTTAATTTGAAATTAAAAACTTATTTATAAATTAATTTTTTAATATTATATATTATATATTAATATTAAATATTAAATATTTTATTCATATATTAAAATATTTATTCATATTTATTAATTTTTTTATTAATATTAAATTTCAAACTTTCAACCGAGCTCTCATCGACGAGTCAAGCTCGGCTCAAAATTGAAGCTCAAGATCGGCTCAATAAAAGCTCGAGGATCTCGAGCTCCTCACAAACTACTTGATTGTTTGACAGCCCTAATCCGCCCTAATCCTGGCACATGACACCTATTTCTTCCAACTCAAATGAACCTCCATGGTTTTGATGGGGAATGCTGTCATACATCTGTACATGTACCAAGTATCCTGTACATACTAACTCAGGCTAATCAAACTTCATACTAACACAACGCACCACAAACTACAATAATCACCAAGCTTGACCGCCTACATACAGTATATGCCGACATGTCCACTGTATAGATTCTATAACAAGATGAAGCCCAACCAGAGGATCATTTTCACATGACTAGAACATACATTACCAAAGTGACACGATGATTAACAGGCTACTTGATCATGCCTACACAACAGTTAATTCATCTTAATTTTTGCAGAAGTCAAATTATAACATAGGTCCAGTAAAATACATGCAGCATTAGGAACATAGATCACTGAAGAGAAACCCAACTCTTTTGTATCTAGACCAATCAGCTGGATTTCAAGAAATGTGGAGAGAGCAACTTTGCAATCTCCATCATCCCCACTTTGTCCTTCCCATCAAATATGCTTTTCAGTTTCTCATCACAATGGATTTCCCTCTTGTTTGTTGGGTTCTGCACTTGTAGTAGACAAATCATATCCAGGAATCAAGTCAGAAGAGAAAATATCTGATATAAGTCAAATTACAATTAATGGTACACATCAATCAGCTGGCAGGTATGAGCAAACAGCAGGCATCAATATGTTTACTACAAAATGTATTTGGTACAATTATCACCAGATGACATAGAAATCAGTAAATTACGGATGCACAGCGAGAATTAAAAGCTTAAGAACCAAGAAACAGCATGCTGTAAAAGAACTGTAATTGTAACACTATGCAAGTCTGATCTGTCCCATCTTCCACAAATCACCATAGAGTGAATAATAAAAAATAGTATGCCTTTGCTGCTATTTCAACATTCAAAGGTGCTTGCCCGAAAGCCTATCTAAAAAATTCCAATACCCTGAAGTTCAAAATTTCACGCTTGAGTAAAAAACAGAAAGATCAAACAATCCTCCTTAATAAGAAAGAAAAAAAATTCTTGTATTTGGTTGATGAATAAAATAAGATGGATATTTAAATGGAAAAAAATAGCGGGAAAGTGTTTTTGTTTCCTTGCAACATTCTCTGTTGTTTCCTTTTCCTTACTCTATTGCCATCAACCCAAACACACCTTATCTGTCAATTGCTAACACGATGCTTAGCTAGGTAATACTGTAATAGTAAGTACAATGTCTTTGAAAATCAATGTTTCAATAGAAGCCACCACACAGATGTTGCCAAGATATCAAACAGCGCATGTATTAAAGCAATGGCAGACTATGAAAAGGAAATGGATAGGGCATTTCCAAAGGTAATGTAATGGTTTGAAGCAAATGTGCAAACTTCCATGTAGATTTAAACAATGCCGGTACAAAAAGGAAAGCAAGAATAAAAAGGAAAATAATGTACATCGAAAATAAAATCACTGTAGAAACATATGCTGCTTCTTGAATAAATATGAACAGAACCCCAAAATTTCAGATCAATCTGAAAGCACCATTATCTGAGTGAAAGACGGCCAATAATGTGAATGTTGAGCTTAGGAAATGAAAACAAATAAATTGAGATACAGAAATAAGAAATTCTTATGAGTGAAAGATTGTCATAATGCAATGCAATGTTCGAATAACAAAAGACAATAAAAAGAAAACAAAAAGAAAAAGTTTTAAAGCATATCACAATCAGGTATAACTACATACTTCCCTAAAAGGCTTTTTCCCAAAAGAAAGCATACAATTTCTCCAAAGTGTCACATGTTTAGTGTGTTGGTACAAGAGGACGAACCATACTTCCAATAAAAAAAATGGCATTCAATCATTTTCTCTTTGTATGATACTTGATTGTCTTGATGAGTATTAGGTTCTGAGAGCATCACGCATGTCCCTAGTGGTGGATTCCAAAGGGACTCCCCCTAGGGCCATGTTTGGTTGGGGGAGGTTATCCCCAACACAATTCCCTATAAAAAAGTTTTTCCCGCTAAAACTTTTAATTAAAATTTAAAAATATAACCCACCAATACGTGGTAGACACATCACTATCTTATCATTAATACCTTTAGTTTAAAATTCTCTCCAAAAACATTTGAAATTTTTTAAAAATTTATTCCTATCCCCAAGTCAAGTGGGATAACCCGCAACCAAACACAATTACTAACAGAACATAGATAAATGACAAGAAAAAACCCATTTATGATAATCAGCATACCAAAAAAAAAAAAAAAAACAAGCAAAGATCATCATCCATAGTAAGATATATCAAGAAGCATGCAGTAAGACGACACAAACCACAACAAATATTGGAAACGGTCCGCTGGTATTAGAAATACATGGAATTGGAAGTCAATTGAAGTAAATTAGAATGATTACCGAAAAAATTTGATGTTAAGATGTGTGGATCAACCAGCATACACAGCAAAAATGCCACAGAGGAAAAATAGATGGGTATATGAAGAAACTAATCACACACACACACACACACACACACACACACACACACACACACACACACACACACACACAGAGAGAGAGAGAGAGAGAGAGAGAGAGAGAGAGAGAGAGAGAGAGACTAACGGAAAAGAAATAAAGAAAATAAAAGTACACATGGAACGGAGAGCATAAACCCTAAAATAAATAAATAAATAAAACATTGGAATCTAAATAATAAGTAAATGAAACTACACCACTATCATGTCACAGGCGAAATGGAAACATATTCAAAAAGTTTGAAGAAGAAAATAGAACAAGGAATCGATCCGAAAGGAAAAGAGTGAAAGAATGAGAAAGTAGAATGACAAGCAAGAAGGATAGATAGATGATGAGAACCTGGAGCTGGTGAAGCTTGATGTGCTCCCAGATCTTCTTGACGGCTTCGGCGCGAGAGATCTCGGGAGCACCGACGAAGTTGCGCATGGCCGGGGATACCGGTAAGGGCTTCAGGATCCCCACAATCTTGCGCTTTCCATCAGTGGCCCCAGCCCTCGCCGCCGCCATGAGAACCTTGCAACCACGGAAAACCCTAGACATGAAGCCAACCTTCTATGGGGCACGAATAGCAAGAGAGCGGGGACGAGGGTTTTACGCCAACCTTCTTTTAATACTTATGAAACCAAACAACAATTTATTAAAAATAAATATGTGCCCAAACTGGGCCTTACAAATGATTTCAATGTCTTCTACTTGGACCCTTGGGTTGATTTGAAAGTCTGGGTTTGGCCCGGACTTTTTGTTAAATGTTATTTTATAAAATTTTGGTTTTTATTTTTTCTAAAATATTTATTTGGGTATTCTAGTCACCCCTTCTCTCACATTAATAGAAATCTAATTCCTTGGATTTTGAATTATGTTAGGGTAAAAATCGATTTTGATCCCAATTTCACTCTAATGGTTAAATTTATTTTGAGTTAGGACTTAGAACAACACGGAAACCAAAAGAAAAAAGAACCAAAAAGGAGAAGCAAGCTTAACATGAAAACCCACGAATCGGGGAAAACCACGGGCCCTATTTGAGACGGCAGAATCCGCTAATACTTCTTAGTACAGCTTGGTGGAGGAGATGAAGAAGAAAAGTCTTTCTCAGTGGTGGTCGTAGCCTGGTGGAGATGAATCTGTCCCTATTCTTTGTCTCATTCGGTCCTCTTAAAGCCGGGGAGTTGGGATCTCGCTTTTTTTTTCCCGAACCCGCGCTCTCGCCTTGAACTCCGGGATTCAGCCCCTCAATCCGCGATATGATTGACCTTCCTGTTTTAACCGTAATCCGCGTACTGCGATCTTGGAGGGCCACGTGTCTTCGGCTTGATCGTCGGATGCTTATGAAGAGAAAACTGTGCTTCTATAGCGGGGCTGGGCTCGACTCGAGGGAAGAGCGGGAAGAGGGCTGTCGAAGAGGAATCTTCCGAAAGAGGTGACTGAAGAGGAATCTCTCGAGGGAGGTTGCCGAAGGAGAGTCTCCCGAAGGGAGTTGCTGATGTACTAAGGAGTATTAGTGGATTTTGCCCTCTCCAACAGGGCCCGTGGTCTTTCCCGATTCGTGGGTTTCCACGTTAAGCTTGCGCCTCCTTTTTGGTTCTTCTTTCTTTTGGTTTCCGTGTTGTTCTGAATCTTAACTCAAAATAAATTTAACCGTTAGAGTGAAATTGGGATCAAAACCGATCTCTATATTTTCAAATACACTGAAATTCGAAATCCACCCTAAAACCATATAACCAAACACATGTTTTTGAAATCTCTGTGCAACAAAACAAACACTACTGAGTGAAAATAGACTAGCACCTTGTTACAAGATGTGCCCAAACTGGGCCTTATGCTTGAATTGGAACCTTGCTTCACTTTGTTAAGTCCGTGTTTAGCCCGGACGGGTTAGCAACTGGAAGCTTATTTATGAAATTTGAAAGACTTGCATGGACTTTTTCACAAAAAAAAAAAAAGAGTTGCATGGACATAGATCCACTTCTAATACCCATTTTCTTCAGTGTTGCTCCCTCACGAATCATACATACCAATCAGTCCGACTGTTGGACTATCAACATAGTGTAATGAAAACAGCATTTTCTCATTTGTGAGTCTGTGACAATTACTTGTGCCAAAGATGCTTCTAAACTATCATTATCATAAAATTATTAAATATAATAGCATAGTATGAAAATGTAGAAATAACTTCACAGCCAATTTCCAGAAGCAATGTGGAGCAAGCGGCTAATAGTGCATCAAAAGTGAGTCAGCCCTAACCAAACAATATTAAGATTAAACAAAAATGGAGAAATAATATCAATTTCCTACTGGTGGATCCAGTTCAATGCCACTTTCCAGACAAGAGTCTGCGGCGTCTATGCAGCAGATGTAAAAGTAGACTCATCCCTCACCAAACAAAATTATGCAATGATAGTCCGTGCTCACCAGGGCACCAACCTATCAACAACAATTCGAGCTTTCCAGGTCCATCATCTTATCTGTTCATTTCATACAAGATGCGCAATTTGGTTAGACCAAAAGGTCCCGGATCGAGACATTTTCCCCCGGTAATCCACTTCCAAGCCTCACATCAGAAATTTCCACAATAACAATCATATACAAATTTGTTTTCTTGCATAGAAAATATACTAGAGAATGTATGGTGCAAATTTATCTCTCAAAATGACAGTGTACTGCTTCCAAAGGTAGCCAAGTTAAGGTGGGGCAAGCACCTGGAGCTTCATACCTTCCACATTTGAAGCTGATTTAGGAATACTTGACAAACCTTCTGCATACTTCCATCTTTAAACATCCAAGAACAAAGCTCCCACTATGCGCGGGGTCCGAAGAAGGGTGGTACCACTTAGGTCTATTATACGCAGCCTTATCCTACATTTTTTGCAATAGGTTGTTTCCATGACTTGAACCCGTGACCTCCAGGTCACATGGCAACAACTTTATTGTTGCGCCAAGACTACCCTTCAGTGAAAAAAAATATACAATGAAAAAAAAATATAGATTATCCAAAAAGTCTGCATACTTCCAACTTTAAACATCCAAGAATATACAGTGAAAAAAATATAGAAATCCAAAAAGAGAGCAAAGGTATGGAAATAAATGCAAACGCTGATCCTCTATCACGCAAGAGAGAACAATCATTCAAATATCAAACCCCACAAATAAAACCACAATTTGATTCTAAATTGCAAGTAAGACTGCAATTTCTGCTAATTTCAACAACCAAATCCAGGGAAAGAACAGATTTTAAATGGAAAAACAGTAAATATAGATATGCCAAATCCATAACAGTACAAGGAAGGTGACATAAGAAGACAGGAAACAATACAAATTGATGGCCATCAAGAGGAAACCTGTGAACTGCTCATCAAGACCCTAAACCATAGCCCTTCAATTTTGATGGTTAACCTATTCCATGGATAGGCAGGATCATTGGAGAATGTTGCAACAACAACAAATGCCTAGAATTAATGTCATTAGCAATTTAGAGATCTAATGGTTTCACAATGATGGACTACCTTGTGTTTGAAGCTATCTGCTCATAAAACACTCTTCAGATAATACGTTGTTTCCAAGATAGACTAACGAACCAACCCCTTGTATATGTTTATTTGTAATTCTTTTATATCATAAATGAAAAGCCAAAGCCCTACCCAGAAGGTTCATACCAACCATGGCAAAACCTGCATCTCAAGATCTCAAATATTTTCTCCAAGAGTATCTCACCACCTCCAAATGAAGACTAGAATTCTATACCATTCAAATCAACAAATAATAAGTACAAGGATGAAAATAAATCATAAAATAGCAAGTGGTTTTATTTCATAGATTTCAGAGAGCAATTTTCCTATCCATATATATGTCAATAAAGCAAGGTATTTTTCTGTCTATTAGTAATTGACTGAAACAGTAAAGAAAGCAACAACAATTAACCTGATTTATGAAGTGCTCTCTATGAAAGGTTCCTGTTTGCAGATGCTTTAAAACCACACATCTTGTTTCAGTATAAAAACAGTTATGCCAATATGATATATCCCTTAAACCATAAGTAGGCTGCACAAACCAAAGCTACTCATCACATCATAGTCCTTGAGAATTACTCTCGATGCTCTGATGTATGAATCCAGTTTATCTAGCCCTTTGTTATGCAATGGGCAAACACGTGCTCACTACATTTGAATGAAACCATTTTCCTATTGTCACCCATCCTTCAAAACATTATGTGTTTACAATGCTTGTGTGTGGAGCTCTTGTTATCAATACCATCATTCTATTTTAAGACTGCTTAAAATTCTTACAAGCCCTGGAACTATTGTGCAATAAAACAAAATTATGAGATCAATTTGCAAGTAGAAAGGATTTCTAAGCACATCATAAACGCATTGGTGTTGCAACATAATCTTTTATTTTCATTGGAAAAGGGCCACACCCACACACATGTTCACTAATCATGAAACACAACCTTAAGAATTTAAGGTCTTTCTACACAGTGCCTATTAAGATTTCAAATTTTAAACTTTTTATTCTTTTCTTCCATGGATAATCTCTATTATCCTTAGAAATGATCAAGCATCCTGATAACCAATATAAATCACACATCACCCACAACAACATGCAGGCAGTGAAAAAAATCATGTGCGTACCTTTCTAATTTGGGGATATTCCCTTAAACTTGTTCCATACATAAATCAGATTTATGGAATGGATTGATTTTGTTACTTGCCAAGTAAACTATTAACACTATCTTGGACAGCAAGGCAAAACAAAGCAAAGCCGGCACACATATTCAGGACCTGAAAAGAAGCGGAGATATTCCAGGACATGGCAGAACATGACCACCTGAAGGGTGATATTAGAGACTAATAGTAGTGACAGTCATTATCCCAGATACTAATGAGATGATACTAGCACACAGTCAGGTGAACCAAAAGTGTATAGGCAACCAAATGTTACACACTTCCGCGTGCATAATAGATCAAGCAGCTGGCTGGCGGCACATGAGGAAGCTCAATGCATTGCATTGTCATGTCATACCTATATAGACATACATATATATAGACGATCAGATCAAGGATAAAGGTAAATGGGGATAGCAACTACTTCTTGAAGCTGCCGCGGACGCCGGGGCGGGGCTTGGATGTATCGCCGATGTGGCTGGCACTGGCATGGAGGTTGACGAGCTTGGACTCGTCGAAGGGGATCTTGGGATGGCGAGCCTCGTGATGGATCTGCATGGACTTCAGATCGGGCGCGGTGATCTTGCAGAGCGGACATTCGAGCTTGGCGTGCCCGCCCTTCTCATGTCCAGACCGGTCCGACTGGCCGGCCTTGCCGCCGCCGCGATTGGTTGTAGCCGCGTCGATCTTCGAAGCGATCTCCTTCGCCGTGTGCTTCTTTGGCTTCGCTTTCCCCGTCATGCTTCCCGAATGCCGATACCGTTCCCACGCTCTCTGTCTGAAAAGCGTAACCCTAACCCTAACTCTGACCCAAGGGTCAGGACCTGATGAGTGATGATGATGATAATGATGATTGATTGCCCTTGCTCAGGAATAAATCAAAAGAAATGAATATCAAAATAAAGAAGACTTTAAAGATGGTTATCCAAAAAAAAAAAAAAAAGGATTAGTCACACCCTTTTTTTACCCGGGGCCGTTTGCGTCTGTTGTTTTAATAACCATATTCTTATAACTATCCCTAATTTAAATTTATAATCTAATAATGCTTTAACTATGCTATGTAATTATCGGCTTTATGCAATTTTCCAGCAACGTGTTTTCGGAGGAAAAAAAAAAAAAATTCAATGCCATGATTTCATTTGATAGTTTTTTTATTTATTAAAATGGATGAACAGGTTTCATTAAATTAAAAAAAACATATTGATACATATCAATAATGTTTAAAATTAGAACATACAGTGATATATTTAAAGGTCACCTTGCATCATGAGCTGTCATGATCCGCTATTAGTAGCATTCACAAATTTAATAGTTGAATAAAAAAATTGATTAACACATTCTTTTTCTTAAAAAAAAGGTTAAGGGTTCAAATCATGTATGTAATCACCCCTAATAACTTATCCACATTACAACAACTTATCCACATTTATCAAAATAAAAAAATAAATAATAAATGGAATAAGGAATCACTTCAAATCTTATCTAATTTGAATTCACAAATGATATTGAATTTGTTAGCTCCAATGGACATATTAACTGGTGTTGTTTTGTAGTATGGTGAAATTCAGCCCTTCAAATGCTTCAATTGAAACAAATTTTGGTGTTATCCAAACACAGGAGTAAATTTTTGTGGTATGGATTCAGAGATCACCTATTAGCAGCCTTCTATTGCATACACATACATAACCTGGCCTCAACTGCTTGACAGAATGGCAACATGGTATTATTTCCCAAAACCATTAGAGTTGTATTTTTCTGCATGGAAACAAAATTTCAGTATGTTATGGATGGGTCAAGAAAGTGGTTATAAAAAATAAAATTATAAAAGAGAGAAGAGACACCTCAAACTAAGACAGTCACTTGACCTTGTTTGCGCCTAAAAAAATATAATAATAAAATAAAATAATTAAGGAAAAAATGCAAATCTCGAGGCAAGTCTCAAGAAAATTGCAAATCTCAGGATACTTAAATACAAATCCCGAGGAAAATTTCACTTGGATTTTATTAATTTAATCAAAATTCTAAAATTTAATTAAATTAATAAAATTAGATATGACCTTATCCTCTTTTAATCTCATCCACGGAGAGGTTACGGGGTTGTGATTTTACGGGAAGGGGGTTTTCCTTGGGGAGATAAGAATGAAGATATATTTAAAAGGGGGTGGCTGGAGACAATGAAAAGAGGAGGAAATCAGGCCAAAAAGAAAAGTCAAAAAAAAAAAGGGGGGAGAAATGAGAAAATAAAAAAATTCGGGGTCTTCTCTCTCGCGACCTACGCCAGCGCCTCCCACCACCGCCT
Organism: Dioscorea zingiberensis; assembly: GCA_026586065.1. Classification (NCBI taxonomy): domain Eukaryota; kingdom Viridiplantae; phylum Streptophyta; class Magnoliopsida; order Dioscoreales; family Dioscoreaceae; genus Dioscorea; species Dioscorea zingiberensis. The sequence continues at coordinate 43,340,453 of CM048826.1, read as the reverse complement.
CCAAAATTCTCTGAGATCCCCTTGAAGGGCCCATTTAGCCGACAAAGACTCTCCTCCTCCTACATCGATCAGACTCCACTTGCGGCCACACCATTACACCACTTCTCCCGAAATAAGTCCACCGGAGCCCCCTCGAAGCCGCCAAGCTGGCTACCAGCCAGTGTCGGCGCCACTCATGCAGACAAAGCGTCAAGCGGCATACCCCGCAAGCGTAAAGATAGGCCGCTGGCTAGCCTCAAGGCAGCAGCAAGAAGCCGCTCAAGCATTGCTGCAGTAGTTGCCGATCTGCTAAGCAGTAGGCTACAAGCAAATATGTTGTGCCGCTACAAGTAGCAAGCAAGGCAAGCTGCAGCTGCTAGCGCAGCCCTCAAGCTAAGAATAGCAGCAGCTGCCAAGCGAGAAACGCTTGGCCGCTGGCGCGCTACAAGACAGCAAGGGCAGCAAGGGCAAAGCCGCTGGCAGCTCTGTCTCCGCATGCTAACTCGCCAAATTCCTCCTCAAGGCGCTCCAACAAATACCGGCTCCCCGACATCGCCATCACCTACCACCGGTCGACGATGTGACTCAGAAATCACCGGGTTCGCTTCCGACGCCGCCATCGGGCCTACCACCACATCGACGCCGCTATCGTTTACCACCACATCGACGTCGTCATCAGCTACCACCACTCGATGCATCTGCAAGCAGACGGCCTGTTTCCTTGACGTCGTCATCAGCTACCACCGCGCTCTGCCTTTGATGTCGCTGCAGCCACAAACCTGCATCAGCCCCCTCGGCAACAATTTGTCTGCACCAACACCGCCCCTGCCCGTTGATTGTAGTGTTGCTGCACAAGTGAAATCAGATCATTGACGCTGCAAGGAAACTGTTGCAAAGTCACAAGGAAACCACTGAAGAAGACTGTTGCTGATCATCTTCACATTGTTGATGGGCTGCTGTTGTTTGTGTAACTATTGGAAATGTGATGAATGTAATGATATATGTGAATGATATATGAGCCCAAATACAGAAGGAACTCTGTCAATTTTTTTTTAAGAAAGAAGATGTCATTGCTGATAAACCGAATGTTAAGGAAGAGATTGTAGAGATGAATTGGAGGAATGGGAGACCGTGCTTGATAAATTTAGAATGCACTCCAAAAGGTTATGAAAGTCGTATTGAAGCATGGAAGAGAATTGCAAAATGTCATGGTATATCAATCATGAAGCGTGCACGCGAACTAAGACAACTTCAAAGAACCAAATCAAAGTGAAGAACCTGGGCCTTGAGGTGCCACATTAATCGCTTCAAAATGTTAATGACCAAGTCCCCAAGCTTGAAGGATTGATTTCAATATGACCATATTCTCTTGGACATCATCGAATCAAGGATAAAATTTGTAAAACTTAATTTTCCATATTTGATGGAATTGTTGACGCTTAAGAAAGATCTTATGAATTTTGGTCAAGATAGTACTATTGACGACATTCTTGTGCGGTGTTCATGATTCTAAATGTTCACTTCTTGGTCGGATTCACTTGGTCTATGAGCCCCGCTGCATGATAATTTGGAACTATAATAAAATACGCTCAAGGTCGAGATTTGGGGAATCCGAACTTATCTTAAGCGGTGCATCTTTAAAACGGCAACAAGGCACATGGGGTGGCACACATTTTAAAATGGCGGCAAGGCGTACATACTGAAGCAAAGATCCCGAGGTAGCCAAAGTCAGCATTGTGGTGCAACCGAAGACAAATGGTGGCATAAATTCCAAGACGGCGACAAGGCGTATATGGCGGCGTCGCAAATAAATTCATAATAATATTTATATGTAACAAATTATGCAATAAATAAAGCATGTCTATTCATTCGCTTCTACTTGCATTATTTGTCCTTAATCGGAGGTTCCCAAGATTATATCTCAGACTAATCTAATAATAGAGCCTCTATTAGGTAATAAAAGAACCCACAAAACTAAAATATGATATTTGTGTTTGGATATATAGATGCCCATTGTCACACGCACGTCTTGGTAGCGTATTTTCGATCCTACGGACACTGAAGTTATTATCTATCAAAACAAATTGGTCCCATGCGACTCAAGTCGAACTGGTAGACCAAAATTTTGGTATATTCTAATGTCCCCGCCAAGTCCTGCAGTGACAATGACCAAACCCCATGCACTGGCTTCTTCGACGACACAGCTACTGGCCTTGCTGCCACTTCCACTGTACCACCCCCAGGAAGTAGAGGGTGATGAGGATGAAGCAACTGAAACAGAAGCCCCGGCCTGCAATGACGGAGAAGCAGAGGCAAAGGATGAACTGCCAATCCCCGACACTGAACGAGATGGGCAGCTGAGGTCCTCGTTGCAGACTAGTGCGTGCTCCGAGAAACTTTTCTTGGGCAGAGGTGGGTGGCCATGACTTCTGCTACTGTGGAACATATCTTCAAGAGCAGAGCTGGATCCTTGATGATCAAGGGGATACTTTGTACTCTGATGCTGTTTGTTATTGTCAGTTTGCCTCAGGGAACTCGAGGATAATGGAGGCTGTGGTCTGCAGCAGCTTCCACTTCCAGGCCAGGGGATTGCAACTGACACGTCTCTACAAGGAAAGTGCTCATGTGATCGAGTGGTGGCCCAACCCTTGCTTCTACCTCCAAAACCTGGGCTCCGGGACCCTTCTCGCTTCCAGACATACACATGAGAGTCCTCGCTTGCACAAACAACATATTTCCCATCAGAGGTAAAGGATGCTGATATTTGACTGCTTGTATTACGAAAACCTGCCACCAAGCAAAGAGGAAATAATAATTAAAAAAGGTGTCCAACTACTGCAAAATCAATCACCATGGCATTTCAACTTGGTTAAGGCGCATATTTTCTGTGAGCATTCCGATCAATTGAGCTTGCAACTGAAAAATATAAAGAATCTATTTGTGCATGTGTGTGTGTGCGTGTTCCAAAAAACACCTCAACAATCTAAGAATAGGCCACCACGTTCTGACTTCCACAGTGGTTAGAAAGAGCCCTAAGCTTTGCCTCTCATCTTCTTCAAGATCTATACCTGGTCTCAGGAATCAAAGCTAAATTTGGATCAAGGGTGCTTGTTCTTCTTTCTAAGAATCAAAATAATACTCCGCCAAGTTGTGTATATTTTTGCACCATCACCAAGGACCAGTCAACTAAATTATTCAAAGATTCAGAACCTTACAACAAGGAAGCAGTTCTATTTAGAGCCTCCAATTTTTAGAGTTGATTAAAGGCCTGTCTATTATGCCAACCCTCCCATTTGAATATCCTACAGAAAATAGAAAATGTAAAGCACTCTGACAATATACAAGTTACATTATGAGCAAACTCTGGAACCAATTTAATTGGCAAGAAGCCATGATGTGTTCTGAGGTCCTGGGAAGCAAAATAACAGTACACAATGAATCCAACCAATGAAAGAATACATTCAAAATATTTTCGAACAATTGCAAAAGTTTTAATGACATAGAGGTTATTATTATATATCATCCCTATGAAAACAGTAAAACTTAAAGTCACTCATGGAAGTTCAACACCAAAAAATAAGGGTAGCTCCTCTTCAGGATTTTTATTTTACTTTAATAGTTTTACCTCTGAACTTGTGAATCATATCAAAACCATCGAAAACTCGAATTTGTGAATCGGCAGAAGTAATCATCACTTCAGATGCATTGCCAGGGGCAAACTGTTAATTAGTCATAAAGAGTAATTGTCAATCAATTAGAAACAAGAAAAATTAGAAAAATCTGATTTAATCATATATCTAATCACATCAATGAAAACAGTAAGAGGTAAACCATTAAGGAATAAAAAGGTAATGATGTATTTATGCATTTCACAAGATTCTCGTTGAAAATGAACCAAATACCTGGAACCCGGTAACTTTTTTGGCATGTGACTTCTTTTTCTTGTTCCGAATCTCTAGCTGCCCCTTTTGGCATAGCCTACCATCTGTCGCAACAAAAAGTAGACAATTAGTCTGTGAATTAACATAGAAGTAGACCAGACAGCATAAGTGAATATGCATTCACGCATACGTAAACCTTTCTGAAAAGAAAACCTCTGTTGTAGTAGTTCTGAATTATGGAAATATTAGGGATATTAACTCATATTTTCAAATTGTTGTTGATGATATGAACAAAGTCTTATACAAAATCTATATTCTGGGACAACACCTTTCGATATCTAAAACAGATGGCTTTTGTTTTTCCGTCTTCATTTCTTTATCCATTTCCTCATCCACCATTTCCACGGCACAATTTTCATTCCTTCATATCATCCCTCTACATACAATGTCCCCTTCCTATCACATCTCCACTGCTTCCCCCACAGATAGGTCTCTTGAAAAGACAAGAATTAAGTCATCTTCTTCTCTTCAAGATCGGATCAGTGTAGTTAGCTTTCTTCAATCATTGTAGTTCAAAAATCCACATTTATGTTCTAGTTATCATTACAGTCACCAATGTCCCACTATGTTGTTCTGCTTGTCACCCAGAGACTAAGATTAGCAAGTTATAAATAATATCTCTTTGATCCTGACAAAACAGTAAGTCAATTTTTTTTTTCCTCTTCCAGATGGGTCAGTTTAATTGCCTTCCTTCAAACATTATGGTTTGTTGTTTGTGTCTATGCTCTAATTCTCATTCCATTTCCCACTATCCTTCACAATGCTGTCTTGTTTGTGTCTATATTCTTCACCACCCCAAGTGGCATCAAGATGCCATGCTTCAGGCCCATTTAGTTAAGGCTCATTATGTTTGGTTCCCTTTTATCCAAAACACTGGCAACCCAGTGCTAAGCTCCCACTATGTGCGGGGTCCGTGAAGGGTAGGACCACTTGGGCATACTGTATAGCCTTATCTTGCTCTTTTTTTTTTCGCAAGAGGTTGCTTCAATGACTCGAACTCTAACCTCTAGGTCACATGACAATAACTTTACCATTGCGACAAGGCTCTCCTTTTAACCGTAATAATGTAATAGCAAATTCATTGAGCTTGGTCATCTTCTCCAACATAAAACAAAATAAGTTATTTGGTTGGATAGTTAAGAGACGGCTAAGAAGAGTCCTGAAGTTACTGCAATGTTTATGTACACCCATTCCTCTTTCCTCAACCTCAACATATAAATGCTAACGAAGCAACCACATGTTTGCATTACGGAAGAAGGTTTAAAAGCAATCAAAGTTATTACCAGTGGACCCACTACATAAATGGCATATCATGACTGGGTTTAGATGTGCATATATGCATGGGAACAGACAAAACGAAAGAGATGACATGACCCATCCCTAAACAAAAATTTATAAACTCCAAAATCTTCTTCTAATTTGGCTGTAGTATAGGGGAGCAAAGAGGACTTATCCACTAGCTAGTAGATCTCAAATTAAGATCCATTATTTACATGGTCTACTGATGATTAAGATCGGTCCCAAATCTATCATGCATTCGACACAGGATTCTCGTCGTTTCTATGAAGTAAACAACCCAAGTGTCACAATATCAACATCTATTGAACTTTCTGATTGCTAATCTTTGAAACTCCTACTAATGTGTCCATTTTAGTTTATTTGTGTAGCCTCACATACTTGACAATCAAGGATTTATTTCAAGTCTAGATTCATATCATATGATAACAATCTTTAGATCCAAAATGTGACTTGTACCAAATACCTATTTGAGGAGCTGATTGTGCAATGAAACTATCCACTGGTATGGCTTTTTTTAACAAAAAGAATATTTATCTGAAAAGTTGAACATTTGTGAGATCCACTGCAATTATTATTATTTTTTTCTTTCTAAAGAGTTTAGTGTCTTTTTTGCCATGAATCTCAACTAACTCATCTGCTTGTACCAATGTAAGAAAACTCTTATCAAACCCTAAAAATATTTTGATTATACATATGGTGGCACCAAATAGGACTATTAAGTAGCTGGTTAAAGTGGGAAAGTCCTCTTTATGTATGACATTTTATAATATGGATCTTATCCCAAGGCATGCATTGGTTGTAAACCCCAATCATGAGTGACTGCGGGAGTTCAAATGTTTTTTATCTTTTAATTCAAGGATCAAATCAAATTCAATTTTTTGTTATTGAATTTAGTGTGAATGTGCCACATATCACTGAACTATTTAAGTCATCTAAATTTGAAATCAGCGAAATAAAATCATATATTGCCAAGTTTACTATTTCTACATAATCATAAAACTGCAATATTGTGTCTCCTATTTAATTGTACTTGACTAAACAAGGGAATCAAACTAGCACTCTAGAAATCATAAGGAATGTTAATTTTGTTTTCTACTTCCAAAATTCTGAGGAACAAATTTAAGATTAGCATAATAAGAAAGAACCTCATCAACTTGGATAACAACCGGAACACGCAACAACAGAAGTCAATATGACAGGCTGCCAGAGGACATGAATGTTAACACAATTTCATCACAAAAAGCCATTTAAAAACTCAGTTCTGGAGAGCTTCACGCTTTCAAAATGTATTTAATATGCATTTTTCACAAACATAACAGGTGGCACTTCCAAGCAAGCGGTTAAGACTCAATGTTCTTGTCGAAATGAGAGGCTGGTGTTTCTTGATTAATATATGATTGATCTAGTAACAACCACAATTTTAATAAATGTGCACGCACACAGTGTGGATAACTTCAAAAGTTTAATAACAACAGAAAATCGAACACAAGGAACTCTTCTTTCGTATAAGAATTTAAAAAGGGCAGCCCGGTACTACAAAGCTCCCGCTATGCATGGGATCCGTGGGAGGGTGAAACCACTTGGGTATATTGTACGCAGTCTTACCCCTGCTTTTTGTAAGAGGTCAAGTTTCCACGATTCAACCCGTGGACCTCCAGATTACAAGGCGACAACTTTACCATTGGCGCCAAGCTCCCTTCCTTTGTATAAGAATTCTAAGAAAAAAACCTAAAATGCAGAGAATGATTTCCAAAAACTATTCCTACTTGCTCCAGAAAAATATTAGCAGAATGAAGTACTGCAAACCTGATTTATTTATTTACTTATAGAGATGGAAGATGAGGAATAATTCAGAAAGTTAGCAGTGACACATAATGTAGACTTTTAAATGAAAAATTGGTGCATAATAAACAAGAGAAGCCATCATCATGTTGTTGAGTAGTCGATCTCATAGTTAAGATAACCAATTAACTCTTCCTTCAAGGCTATACACCTAAAAGCTATATCTATTATATCTTCATTTCAACACCACATGGTTAAGAAATAGGGAGTTAACAGTTGCAGTTTATCTTCTACACGGCCTTCAGAATGCATATCTACTAAGATGTGAAGATAATTAAAAATATAACCCCATTTTGATCTGGCTACCTGTTATGCAAATAAGAACATGACAGCCAAAATGAACAGTTCAAACTGTCTTCAGGGATGCATGTTGAACAAGATATGTGTAGATAACTAAAAGCAAAGTTCATTTTATTAGTTATCCAATTAAAACCTAACTTGACAATGTGTAGTTTGTGAAGCATGGATACAAAGTATAGCATGATAGTGATTTAAATATGGCAACAAGAGCATATATAACAGACTACAGAAATTGAGAAAGAGGTAAATACCAGATGTGTCGAAAAAACGGCAGCTCCCTTTGTGTGAACCGACTAAGGCACCCTTCCAAAGATGGATGAAACCCATCACTAAACGGATAAAACCATGGACATTGATACATGTCATCAAATTAGGAAAAAGATGTTGAGAAGAATGTACTGATTGAAAACATCATTGAGCTGCACCTGGCCATCTGGAGTGTAGCAAGCAGCAGTCACCATTTCCATGGAGATCACACCAATCAACAACTTGACGCATCACTTATGCTCCATATAATGGACCTTGGCATCAAGAGAACCACTGATGAAGTACCCATCATCTATTGGGTTGAATTGGATACAGGTTACTGTTCAACCAATTTCACCAAAACAAATCCAGATTGTATTAAGAAGAAAGACAGTATAAGGAAATCTAATTAAGCACATGACCATTAGTGTGCAGATGAAACTTTATGTTTAAGGATTTACAGACAGAGAACTAAGATGAAGAAAATCTACCACCATTACTTACCATAATCATTATGTGCAAATAACTTCAAACAAGCCCCAGTCTCCATGTCCCAAAGTCTAACTGTTTTGTCCATTGACGAAGACAAGAGATGCTGCAAAAACATATAAATGGATATTTGACATACCAAATTAGTATCATCAGTACTATACATGATTAAATTTACACAGATAGAAAGGGTTAGAGTTTGATCTTGATTAGATCGGTAAAACAGATAAACCCATTTATGATAAGGTCCATTTAGACCCTGCACCCCATTTTGCCACACCCAAATGCACAAGAGTAAAAAACCTGGGAAACTTGGAGATTACATTTCATGAACACAATAATATTCAAGAAATATGATGCTGCTATTTGCGAAAATTAATAAACAAGAACTCTAGATAATTACCCTGAGAGCAATTGACTCAGGAAATCAGCATTCACTTGGCAAAATTGAACTACCAATTGGCAGTAAACCCCAGAGATTGATAAGAAAGGGGTAAGTTCAAAGGCACTCTAAACACCAACATAGTGGTAACGCCTTTAGAACAAAAATAAGTAGTGCCAAAGGTATGAATGAATGATGATAAATGGAAGGAACAACCAAGCTGATTTGGCCTAATAATTTAAACCTTTTTTTTCTTTCAAAAAACTTGGTTTATGAGAAAAGAAGGAAGCATGTTTGCAATGTTTTTTTCTTTGCTTCTTAGGAGTTTCTTGAACCTTTGAAGCATATATGGCCATAATTGCAGGCGAATAAACTGAGGATAAGCAGTGTTCAGGGAGATGAGGTAACCAAGACAGACCTGAGACTGGGACCATGAGAGATCCAACACATCATCCAAGTGACCGTGGAATGAGCAAACTGGCTTATCAGAGAGGGAGAAAATAGTCTCCGACATAACAATATTATCAGGAAGAGATCTCCTGCTACTAGCAAAGGGTCCCAGGCCTTTGCGTGCTGCTCTCTTTGATGTCTGACTGCCCAAGAAGGCAGGTGGGGGGTCCGGAGATCCACAGGCTGCCATGCACTGTTGGGTTGGATCCCTCCTGAGAGAGGAAGAGCCAGAGATGTTGCGCTCAAGGGCTTGCCAGACATGGACAACCCGGTCCTCTCCAGCACTAGCCAAGTAACGGGCATCGGTGCTAAACTTGATGGTCCATATGGAACCCTGATGAGCTTGGATTTCCTGGCACATGCAGAGGCCCGTGAGCTCCTTATAAGGCTTTCCATGCTGACGGACTTTCATCAGCTCAGAGGAGCTGGGGGAATTGCCGCAGGATGGCGATGACGTTGATGATGACTTGGCGGAATTTCCCTTGTCTTTCTCGGACATTAGACCGGTCACAGAACCAGCGACGAACATGATATTCTTCAGCCAGCCTCCTTTCTTCCTGCAACTGCTGCTTCGGGATTTGGACGAGCTCTTGGGCTGCTTCTGCTTGCCTCCGCCAAGGTGAGCACGGCGCATGACCTCCTTGATGATGGGGAGTGGCCGAGGCACTTTTCGAACTCCTCCAAGGTGAGCTGGTGGCCCGTCTGGAGGTCGTTAAGCTTGCCCCAGGTGCCGTCCTTACCCACTTCGCTCACCACAAACTCCTTCCCTGTGTCCAGGTTCTTGATCCTGCAAAGAGCAGGTGCCAGTAGATCGTCGTCGGCTCCTTGAGTGTCATCACCGTCCACGGCACTCCCTCTTCCACTACTACCATGTCCGGACCCTTCTCGACTCCTCTCCTTTGGGTGATCGCCGAGCCGGTCCCACAGCGAGGGAGGCTCCGAGCGGGACCGCAAGAGCGAAGAGTGGGACGGCGATGGAGATGCGGTGCAGCTATAGGACCTGGAACGGTGAAGCACCAGGGCCGAAGGAGAGGGCGTCCTCGGTGATGGCTGTTGTCGAGGATCTTTGATGGAGGTGGCCGTGCGGGAAAACCGGCGGCTAGAGGGATCGCGGCGCAAGTTCTTGCTGCTGGTGAGACCCATTCCGTGCAGGAGGAGGCGGCGGCGCTCCTGGATGGACATGGGCTCTGCCATCCAGATCCCGTAGTCGAAGTCTCGGCCTCGGTCATCTTCGTCGTCCGCCTCGGCTTGGCAATTCCGGAAGCAAGAGGGAGGGCCGATGGCGGATGCAAATGAGACGCGCACGTCGTTCTCCTGGTCGCTGTCGGAGCCAGATGAAGGGAGGTCGAAATCAATGGAGATGCTGGAGGGAACCCGATCAAGGGTCTCGAAGAAGCAGTCATCCCCATCTTGGTCATCGTCCCAATGCTGTTGCTTCGGCCGCTGCTGCTTGATCGTCGTAGTCATCTCCCCCACAAGTCACAACAACTCCTCTGTAGCCACCGACCGGTATTTCTCGTGTCTTTTTTTTTCCTTTTTGTCGATAGAGAGGGAGGAAGAGATCTTCTATGGAGAGGGCAGAGGAGATATCGGAGTTCCTGCTTTGAAATGGTCATCATCTGCAGGAATAGAGATAGCTAAAGAAACGGATGGATGAAGACGGAGGACGGGTCTTCACCATACCATACCATGGAGATAGAGCTCATGAGGCGGAGGAGAAGATCTGAGAATTTCTAACCATTCCATAATTAGGACGGTTGTGCACCTGACTCCCATCGAAGTCAGAAGGGATACTTCTTATTCATGGGTAAATGGTATGAGATGGCGTATCAGGAAGATCTTCCAAAGAAAAAGATAATCGGTCTCTTCCAGCATTTGGGGACATTTACGCAATGACTAGTGATCAATCGAGACCACTGAATCACTACTCTTATGCAATCTTCGTGATTTGCAGCAGATATTTTGAAACTAATGTAAATATTTGAGAAAATGATTTGTATATCCCTCCAAAATCATATATTTGTTTAAATACCCCTATAAAAATATAATTTGCTTGTATACCCCTCTAAAACTAATTTTTTTGCTTATATATCCCCGTCGTTAGTTCCTGTTAGTCACCATTAATTTTTTTAAAGTTAACTATAGTTTAAAGTTAACCATGATTAAAAAACTACACAATTACCCTCATTTTTAAAAATTTTGATCATTATGTGTTAGCAAACACATAATGGTCATTTGTTATATGAAATAAATAATATATATAAAAATTTTAAAAAAATTTAGAGGGGTATATAAGCAAACCTAATTTAGTAATTTGCCCTCATTCCATCCATTGATTTAACACCATCAAGGGGCAACTTAACCATAAGGGCATATGAGCAAAAATAGTTGATTTACGGGGGTATGCAAGCAAATAACATTTTTATGGGGGTATTTAAGTAATTTTCAAGTTTTATAGGGGTATGCAAGCAAAAACCCCTAAATATTTTTATATCAAAATCAGTTTGATAATATATGATTTTGTAAAATATCATAAATAATATATATATTGTGAAGGTGAAAATCAATTTTGATCCAACTTCACTCTAACGGTTCGGTTGAATTTGTATTTAATCGGGGGATTAGATCGCAAAGAGAAAGAGCAAGCACCCAAGCTAGAAATAAAGTACTCCCATAATTTACGTAGAAAACCCCATAAATCCGGGAAAAACCACGGTGCCCGAAATTCATTACGTAGGGAGTGATTTGCAAGAATAAATTGTACAACTATCAAAGATCTCCACGTAATAAAAATGAGTGTGGAGGAGAAGGGGGCTTTTATCGGGGAGTGAAGGGCTTGGAGGTGGAGGTGGAGGTGGCCAACCTTGTCCTCTGGTTGGAGGAGTCTTCTTTTTCTTCATCAAGAGATGCCCCTCCTTCGTGGAGAAGAAAGATCTTTTTTTAAAAGAAATTTCAAGTTTATGAGAAGATCCCACATTTTTCTATCGGTTCCACGCTATCACCCAAAAATCTACCTCCAATCCCGTATATGATCTGCCTTCCAAGTTTATCATGAACCGCGTATTGTCATCCTTTCACACACACGTCATATTCTTAGCCGTTGAATATTTTACCCATTAATGCACCCCTCAAGTACACTTGCGTACAAGTCCAAGTGATAGTCAAGTGGTTCTCAGCAGGGGAGGAGCTACATGTACGAGAAGGGGGGCAATTACCCACCTTAATTTTAAAAAAATATACTACATATTTTTAAATATTTTAAAAAATATACTATATATTTTTTGTTTGTCCCCATAAATTTTGCTGTTTCGATAAAAATTCACTGAATATATGAGAATATAAAAAGTTTATGGGTTTATCCATATAATTACAAAGTTTACATGAATGTTAAAATATAATTATAAAAATCTTTATAGCTCTCATGGGCATTTGGTAAACCATCTTGTTTATCAGAATGTTGAACAGCTAAGCTACTAGGAGTATATATCTTTAAAATAAAATAAAAAAACTTAGATTTTTTTTATTTTATTTGATAAATGTGAACATGATGAAACTAGAAGCTCAACCTCTCCACCATCATGTCCCTCTCCTTGCGAGAAGCACTAAAATCTTGGAATTTTTAAAACTGAGAAAAATTCCTAATAAATAATGTAAAAGACAATGCACGACAGATACAACAGATCGCAGCTTTGCACGAGAGCAAGGTCCAAATCCTAGATAACAAAATTCAAAATTGAATCTTTACCGCCGCTAATGGATACCTGATCGTCGTTAAGGGTGGAAGGGGTCCCAAAGCAAGAAGAACCGAACACGCCTCTGGCTACTCTCGACCTCGGTTCCCGACCTCCGCCACCTGTCGACGATGACTGCGCCCCGCCGACGGAAACATCCTTGCTGGAGCTGGATCCCATCACCTTCGTCAAAAAAGATCACCGACCTCCACGAAAATGCGCGCAGCTCAAGTGTCGGAAGAAAAAGAAGAAGAAGAGAGTGAGAAGGAGGTGTCAGGAGAGGAGAGGGAGAGAAGGGGACTTGGTAGAAAAGAAAGCAAAGCTCTCGATCCACGAACAACGGGAGAGAGAAAAAAAAAATACAATATTTTCCCCCTCTTCTTCCCTTCAATGTCTTGGTTCCTTCCCAAGCGCTCCTCAGGAAAGAAAGAGAAGTCGTGGAGTTGCCTTGGCTGAGTATTATTAAGAGAAGGGAATAGGGCTGGCTGCATTGAAGGACGCCATGTTTTCCATTCTTTCTTTTTTTTTTTCTTCTTTTTTTTTTATACATATGTGTCATGTGTGTGTGTGGTGTATGTATATATATTATTTGAATGCATTGAAGGCTGGCAGCTTGCAGTGATAGAGGGACATGGACTGGTGGAGCAACTGGTTTAGCTTGCTAGCTTTGTTGTTTACTTTTTAATGCGCAGCTCGAACAGGAGACACCAAGACCAAAACCCAAGGGTCCAAGACTGTTTGGAAATCGCTGTTTCCTGTTTTATATGAGTGAATGCATTGGGTGCGGTGAATAGAACTATAGAAGAGAAGAGTTAGCTGAAAAACAGTCAAAGGTCAGAGCTATTACTTTTATTAGAAGAGAGAGAGTCAGAGCGAGCAGGTAATGGCCAATGGCATGCGTTGCTCCTCTCTCTTCGATCTCTTCTTTTGTTGTTGGTCATGGTGTGTATGTATTTGCCATTGGATATTATTTCATATTTGTCCCTCCTCCTCATTCTTCGCCTCCTCGAGATGATTATTTATGCTTTTCCTATAAAACTATATAACATTTCTCATTAATCTTTCCTTTTTTTTTTCTTTCTTTTCTTTTATTACTCTCAAACAGAAGGAACATTCAAAATCAAAGCGCAGAAAAAAAGCCGTCATTTGCTGCAAGCTTTCAGGACTCCACCCCCAATTTTAGCATAATATAGACCAGTTAATTTTCAGTTAATGTTAAGCGAGTACTCTTTTATCTTTTTAAATTTTTTGTAATTTTGATTTCAGTACCAGCTTATAAATAAATATATTTTTAAATTTCTATATTTTGAAAGAGATCGAGAGATAAAGGAAAATTAAAAGTCTCATTCACCAAAAGAAAAGACAAAGATGAGATATATAGAAAGAGAGCATCAATATATATATGGTTATTGATGGATGGATATTTTATCATTTCAAAGTGAGTAACTATTTATTGATGTTATAATTAATTAATTATATGGAAAGACCTAAGATATACGTGCGGTACTAGCGTGGACCCCTGAACATGCATGAGCACGGATTTTGTGGCTGAAGTTAACTGTGGCAAGATATATATGATTGGGGTAACACGACACTGGATTGCAGCAATTCATAATTAAGGGTATAGGGTCCATATATATACAAGTTGGCAGTGGCACTAGCTAGACGCTCGGATGCAAAATTATTAGTAGATGAATAATAATGCTGCTGGGGTTTTGGGTTTGTGTGTACAAACTACAAAGACGATGTATGTTTATGGAGGATGTGCTTGACTCTTGAGTTAGCCAACTTTAATTTGCTCGGTGAAAATTGGTTACTAAAGATTTATTAATTACTTATTAGTGCTAGAATGCAATATATATGTTCTGGGAATTGGTGGTTTGCCTGTATCTAATTTTAAGAGCTTTGTCAGGTCTTGCTCTCATGCATGCATGTCTACGGTTTCAATCCTTGTCTTCTCTTTATAGAATATTGGAGCACAATGAAAACAAGGAATTAACTGGATATATAACATGACTTACATTGAATTGCATAAAAGATGTAATTAAGGATAATATATATATGTTGCATGAACTGGTCCGGGAGCTGGTAATTAATTAAACCAGGCAATTGAAGGTGAGACATTGGAGGAAACCAAACCCGAATCAATGGATCCGTCCATTGATCATTTGGGTTTGATCACCTCCAATTCTCACGTTCAGAACTCTGGCAAGTAAATGTTCTTCATAGATCGAGCTGGTTGAATAGTTAGTTGAACGTACAGTTGAAGATAAGATGTTAGAGGAAACCGAACCAAATTTTCTTGAACAGAGGGATGGAGGTTCGATCTCCTGCAACTCTTACATTCACTAGCTAGCTAGCTCGCACAAATTAAGGTGTACATGTGAGAGAGAGACAGAGAGAGGGAGAACCGGAGAAGCCAGGAGTCTCAAAGGATGATCGATCAGTTGAAATATATAGAGATCGAGACAGCAGGCACCTCTTAATTTAGTTAGTTTCTTGGAGCAAGACAGCACGCCCAGATATTATTATCCGGTTAATTAATTTGTTTCTTTGAGCCCTTTTTTTTTTAAGATATATATATATATATATATATATATATATATATATATATATATATGTTGTGAAAAGTGAAAACACACACAGATAAATTAATGTTAATGAAGCTCCATCGTGGGGTAGTTGTTGGCCGGTGACCTAGTCAACCAAGCCAATTCTCATAGTAGATTTACATATACACCGTGGTATGCATACGGTCGACATGCAGTCAGGATCCAATCCCTTCATGTGTTTCTTATTCTTATTTGTAATTTTATTATTTTAATCAGATAAAAACAAAATAATTAAATGGATTAAAAGAAATCCACTGTATTAAGGAAATGATAATGATAATGCATGCAAAACAGAACAATTGATATGATAAGCTATTGTTGTTCTTCACCAACTTTCGAAATGAAAGTTCGCTAGTTCATTAATTCTTCTCACAAAAATAAATCATGTATGTACTATATTTCTAATGTAGTTAGTTTGTCCATATATATATATATATATATATATATATATATATTTTGATGAAGTGGATAAACAATAATTTATTTATTAATTAATTTAAAAGAGTTCGTTATATAGCTCATGTAGTGAGAAATAAAAATACATCGTTCATTGCATTCCCTACCACATGAGATGCCCTTTATACTCATTGCCTCTCATATCATGCCCTGGGGTGGTGGTGATGGGTCATCCTCGAATGCATCACTGTCCTCGCTACATTTCGCCTCGGGCGTGTCGATGGTGAATTCAAGGTTGCGCTTCACACCAGGTTCCCTTCCGCTTTCAGCCGCTTGGCCGAAGAGGCTGCATTCAACCAAGAAATTGTGAGAAAAGAGATATCACGAATAATTCTTAAACAAACTCGACGTTTGTCTTGGAAACATCGTCTATTCCTTTCACTCTAAATGCTCCAGGTGATTATCATGATGACAAGATCCCATCCTCCCCATAGGGTATTTACTTAAAAAAAAAAAAACTGTCATTATTCTCCTTGTAATTATATCTATCTCGTCGCCAACCCATCGCCGAGGCGTATTAACGCGTGACAAACGCATAGTGCGTGCATCTTCTGTCCGCAGTGTTGAACCCGAGATCTCTTCCAATCAACAACTCCCTATGCAAGGGACCCAATACCAACAGGTCAAGATGTCGTTGGTACTATATACTTGTTTATCTAGTCAAAGTTGGATATCTCTAGTGTTTCAACTAAATCATTCATTCAATATTGAACCATTCCAATTATGTTAAGAAATAACAATAATCTCATGATCTAGGTATACAAGTAGAACGTCTATCCATTTAAATAGCAGGAGCAATTCCTTTTTTATTACGTGGATATATATATATATATAAATATATATTTTTTTTTTTGATTATTGCCAACCAATTAATTGTAGTTTGTGCCTATATATGTAACTGTGATTAATCCATCTGATGGAATGAATGACAGGACACGGAAAATAAATATGTGCTAGTGGCCACTCAAAACCAAGTAGTCTACCAAATTAATTGGGCATTGTATTCCCACACATGTATAATCTTCATTGTTTTGATTAATATACATTACCCTAAAACTATGTGTTTGGTTGGGGGTTATGTGTCTTATATGCATTGATATTGATAGGTTATATTTTTAAATTTTAATTAAAAATTTTGATGAAAAAAACTTTATTATGGGGAATTATATTAGGGATAATTCTTGGGGTTATTCCCCAACCAAACATGGTCAAGGGTTCTAGACAGTCCAAATCTCTTTAGCTTCTCTATTTGTTTTATTATTTATTTATTTATTTATTTATTTATTTATTTTATTATTCATTTATAGTTGTTTGCAAAGGGGTAGACCATTTTATGGCGTTGACATTGACTAATTCCAATCAACATCCAATTATCTTGTATTAAACTCTTCTGTTTTCTATAATTTTTTGAACGTTCAATAAATAATTTACAATATATGGATGATGAGGTCCAAAAATGGTAAGAAATAAAATAAAATTTTAAAAATATTTACAAATCATCATTCATTTTCCATTAGTTTCAAGTTTCAAAGAAAAAACAAAATAAACAAAGAAGCCTCTCCTATGTTGGTCATTGAAGTAAAACATATATATAGATAAGATACGCATGTCCCGTTTCTAACGGGTGGTTTGGACTAGCAACGCGTTTAGGGGGACTTATACAAGTCCATATAACATGAGGTTTGATTCAATTGATCATTCTTGAAAAGCTTTTGGGTTGCATATTCAAAGGAGAAGATGGAGAAGATGGTGAAACGCCCGGATTGTGTGAATGCTCATAATCCTTACCATACTTGCGCCGATTACTGCTCTCGACAAGGGTTCAAGCCATCCAGGGCCGAGGGGCTTAAGTTAGGTACTTGTCGAGCTTATGAATCATTAAAAACAATTTTGTTATATGTTATTTATTTTTTGCCCATAAATATAAGATCATGATAAAGAAGCGATTTTTAATACAAACTAATTATATTGGATTGGATTCTCACATACTACAACAATTACATGCTTATATAGGCAAAACCTACCCATTCATGAAGTGATACAACTAATCACATAATAGAAATATAACTCTTGATAGAAGAGTTACATCCTTTCATACACCCTATCATAGAACACTGCATCCTTTCACACAATAATTCTATTCATGAAACAATGTAAACATAACTAAACTTTAATACCTGCTTTGTTCATCCTCCAACATGGTTATGCTATTCTTGGTTAGTTTGTTTACTACATGCATGCATGATTAATTTATTTATTATTATGTGAATGGTACTGCATGCAGCGGTGAAAATGGGGTAACCGTAAGAAACAAGGAGGGCGATGGGATCAGGGTGGGACAAAGAATGAATTATGTGGATCCTCGTTGTGTCAATGCATCCAATCCCTACCACAAATGCGTTGATTATTGCTCTGCCAGCAGAATGGTGGTAACTACTTGTGTGAAAACTCCTAGCTCCAGCCAGTAGTAATTAAACCTGCAGGTTAATTCAATTCCTCATGATCTTCACGATCCATTAATTATTTAATTCTCTATATATGCGTGCTTTTGTTTTCCTGCAAATTAAATTAAATTAATGCCCGTTCGAGGATCACATGACTCCAACTTTTATCTCATTATAATTAATTAATATGGCATTTTAATTCCAGTATGGAGAAGATTAAGGAGGTTGTCGCAGTGGAGAAATTAAAAAGGAAGGTGCATGGACTTCTCCACACAGGTTGACGCGCAAAAATATCCTACCATGAGATTATTGCCTCCAAAGAATAAATTAAATGAAGCTATGTAATAATATTGTTGGAATATTATTCATAAACTTGATTCACTTGGTTTTGCATGCATGTATCATGCATGGTTTTTTTTTAGAATCTTTGTTGGATGCTCCATCAATTCTATGTTATGGGGTTGGGGTCGGGGTTAATTGGGGTTCAAGTTTAAGTTCAACCATTATTATAACATAACCATGCATGATGCGCGTGTTGGGGATGAGTCTGAGAGATTATAGAAATCCGAGACTTTATTTAATGAAGATACAATTATAACGAGTCATTACACAAACATATATATAACAAAACATTACACCCTTTTATAGAGCATTGCTTCCTTTCACATAACAGTGTTTCATGAACCAGTGTAACAGTTAACTAACAAAGTAACTAATCTTCTAATGTTTCAATGCAACTGTTGGACACTAGCTTTGGTTATCCTTCATTGAACAAAGCAGTAATATTTCAGCATAGTCTTAATTTGAGCTTGCATTCCTCACTTATATCACAAGCCTTCACATCATCCTCAATATTTGACTCAGAATTTCCACCTAGCCACTTAATACACCAACGTTTCTTTGGTGTTAGTTGAGATTGCTTTTCAGATCCCTGAATTTTGGAGTTATCCATTGATGTATATGCCATAAATAAATTGATTTCTCTGCTTTGCCTTCTACCATTTCATTAGTGCCTTCTGCCATGTTGATTCCCTCAACATTATACCAACATTCATTTTTATAATGCCCAAATTTTTTTAATTGTGGCATTAAACACTGCCTTTGTGATACATTATTCTTTGACCAGTATTTCTTCCTTTTCCTCTTCCTCTATTTCTTGCACTATTGAATCCTCTTTCCATGACCATTGCCAGTCATTTCCATAGCATCTTTCATACTGGATACCTCCATCTTCACTTGCAAAGCGTTTTCCTCAGGCTTTTCTGCAGACCGATCCATCCTTGCTTCATGTGCTTGAAGAGAACCACTACGTTCATCAATTGATAACTTAGTTAAATCTTTGGATTCTTCTATAGTTGCAACAACGTGATCAAACCGAGTTTGAAAACTTCTCAAAACTTTAGCAACAATTGTTTCATCAGAGATAGGATCACTGAATGCCCTCATTTGATTAATCGCCACCAACATCCTAGTCATATAGTCTTGCATTATCTTTGAATTCTTCACGTGCATTGTCTCAAACTCTTGTCTTAGAGTTTGCAATTTAATTGTGATTACTCTTGAAGACCCTTGATACTCCTTTTGAAGAATGGTCCATGCTTGTTTAGATGTAGTTGCAACAACTATTCTTGAGAAGATGGCTTCATTCACTGCTTGTTGGATGAAGAATAGAGCCTAAATTTGAATCCTTATTTCTGTTTTCCCTGAGCTGAGCTTCATCGTTCGGATCATTATAGCCTTTCTCCACTAGGTCCCAAAGATCTTGAGAGATAAATAAAGTCTTCATCTTGATACTCCATAATTTATAGCTTTCACCTTTGAAGATTGGAAGTGTTGGTTGTGAAACACTAATAGCCATGCCATTTGAAGCCATAATATTCTTCTAATTCAGAGAAAATAACCTATAGCTTTGATACCACAATGTTGGGGATGAGTTTGAGAGATTAAAGCAATCATAAACTTTATTCAATAAAGATACAATTATAATGAGTCATTAGATAGACATATGTATAACAAACATTACACCCTTTCATAGAGCATGCTTCATTTCACATAATAGTGTTTCATGAACTAGTGTAACAGTTAACTAACAAAGTAACTAATCTTCCAATGTTTCTTTTTTTTTAATAGGTGGATAAACCATATTTTATTTACTTATCATAATAGGGTACGTTACATTGCTTAGTTAGGTCGGAAATAAAGAATTACAGAGCTTAAAATAATCATGTCCTCCTAATCTTCCAATGTTTCAATGCAACTGTTGGATACCAGCTTTCTTCATCCTTCAATAGCTTGCATCTGGAATTTTACAGGTAGTAGCAGTAGCACATGTTCTCTTCACTGATCACCAACTCCACTCATGAGTTTGGCAAAAACCTAGTAGGTCATGATTTATTTCCAAATTACATGGAGATTATAAGTTCTTTCTTTTTTTACTTGTATTAGTTTTTTCTACAGTCAAAGTACACAAGAGAAATCAACGACCTTTTGGCCTATTAGTACGAGACCCTTTTATAGGGTTTCGATGGTTAGGACAATCCTATGTTCGAACCTCCACCACCATAAGAAGCCGTTTGTTATGTGCATGGGAAAGTAACAATTATCCAGGGAAAGTTCGGTTCGTAAAATATTTTCACACGTTTGGTATAAAAATGAGCTATGGAAAGTAATGGTATTCTTGTAATTATTTTCCTTTTGACCAGGGAAAGTGATTCACAGGGTGGGGGGTGTGGAAAGGATTCCATCATGGGTGTGAAAGTTTGGGAGATGTAAAATTCCAATTCTAACCATTTATAAAATAAAAGTTTTTCTCTCATGTCCTTACTTTTGAAAACCCTAAACTCATTTTCTTCCTTTTGAGATACCTCAATGGTTCCTCGTTCTTCTTTCTCTCCAAAACCCTAGTGTTAGAAAAGCACTATGTTAGAAGGGTGCCCATGTGAAGCCATGATTTTGATTTTTGAGACATTATTTGAGAATCTTATTTTATGCATATACAAAGGTTTATTTTTCTAAGTGATATTCACTAACATTAGATGTCTAGTTGAGTACTAGCATGAGATACGAAAGGATCCAAAGGTGATATTGTAGGACATTCAGAGAATTCAGAGAGTCACTTTAAGATGACTGTGGGAGAATTGAATGGCCATCTCCTAACACCTTGTAGATATTTGTATGAAAAAAATGAGATAATCACAATTGATTATGATTGTTATATGAATTTGAATTGGATCAAGATCCATCTCATAGAGATAATTATAAAAAATTTATTTTACTTTTGAGTTTGGATTTTTTTCGTGTGACTATTATTTATTTAAGGTATGACTTTATTGTTATCACAACACTTGAATAAGCTCTCTAATGTTAACTCAATAGTCAAATCTTTATCATTTTGTAGCCTTTTTTTGTTGGTAGATAATGAGTTGAGCAACTCAGAAGCTTTTTCTTGAAGCACAGATTATTGTTTAGGGTTCTACAAGAGAGAAGCATTTATTATGTGATCCACAAAAATACAATGATTCAACTCTTATCAAAGGACAATTAGAAAATAAAGATGCATTTAGAAAATCAATCATTATGAGTTATATAAAACCCGATTTTAATAACTAGAGTAATCAAGGGCAAAATTGAAAATAAACATTATTTTGTATGGAATGCCTATTGATACCAAATGGAGGAATTAACTTTGCATATATTTCAATTATAATTTTCATTGGACATACCAAACATTATTATTATTTTACAGGGAAAGATTAAAGTCTTTGCAGGAAAAGACATTGTAGGGAAAATCTTTTCCTGCAAAGCACCAAACGGGCCCTAGGATGAGGGCATGCGCGCAGGGAGCCGAGTTGTCCGCCCCTGATTTTCTGGAAAAACTTGTTACATTTGTTTTTTTTTTTTTTTTAAACACAAGAAAATATGGAATAAATCAATATTAGTTTCCACGGAGATGCTGCAGTTTATCTATCTATGACTATATGAGCCAAACGAAAAGAAACCAAGCCCATTTTCCCTATTAAATCTCAATCCATTTTTACTATTTATCCGAATTTGATAAAAAGCAAATATAAATTTTACCAATTTAATATTTTTCATTATAATATATAAAGCATAGATATATTATATATACAGTAAATTTCGGGCGAAGTTGGAAACTTGGAATTAGGTGGACTAGGCCCGCCTGGTATTAGTGGATCGAGATTCGAGTTTTGAACTTTCCCTTCCCGATTACGGATTCCCTAGCCTAGTCCCTCCCTAATTCTGCTTTCATCCTTCAACTTCCTTGCAAAATTAGGGTTCATCCTTCACAGATGGAGAGGAGCGACCGCAAGGTGCATCCGGACTGCATCAATGCCTCCAATCCCTACCACCATTGCCTTGATTACTGCTTCTCCAAGATCGCCGAGGCTAAAGCTCAAGAACAACATCAATATTCCGGTTCTTGTCTCCCTTTTCTTGTTTCTGAACGTTTTCTGTTTGATTTTTTATTTTCGTGTATCTCGGATCACTTGGGAAAGAATTCATCCCTGATTTGCTCTTCTTTTTTCTTTTTGCAATCGTGTTTTTTTGTGCGACAGGGAGAAATCAGGTACCGACTGAGCGGACTGTGCACCCCAAGTGCATAAACGCGTCCAATCCCTACCACGAGTGCGTTGAGTATTGTTTTCGGAGGATCGCCGAGTCTGTTAATCAGACTAAGAAAGGTATGCCAGGTCTCCTCATCTAACTGTCTGATATCCACTTGACTGATGGGAACGATGCTGAGAATTGATGTTCTTGGTTTTTTATTTGCTTTCTGTTGTCAATTGCTATTTGCGTTGATAAAAAAACATTCATTGATAATGAAAAAACCAAATTTTGGTTTTTGATATGTAATAATTGTGAGATTTTTATCATCAAATATTCTAGCTTGTTAATTTTATATTTGTTGGTTTTTATTATACTTTTTTATAACCTTATTAAGCTCCTGTGACCTTTGTTGTTTTTGTTTCTATCACTACTTATTTTTGTTGTGTAAAAAAAACATACATGCTTTGTGTGTAGGTTATAACATGGTTTATTGAGTATTTCTAAGGTGAATAAAAGCTCAATTTGTCGATAAAAAATAGTAGGGAGTTATACCTGTGCTTTTGATGTCAAAACCCAGATTTCGAAATGTATGTATTGATTATGATTGGATATATTCCCCTCATAAATAATTTCCTTCTTCTTGCAGAAGCCCAAGAAAGAGAAGATGAGGCACCACTCACACTAGGTGCAGCTGATATGAGTGAAGCTCCTAACGAAAGGCCAACTGCACAAAATGATGATGAAGGTGATGATCAGCCTGCAAATGCTGAATCAGCTTACCCTCACCTCAATGACAGGCAGAAGAAATTGTTTGAACTAAGGCTTAAAATGGTAAGCATAATATTCATTTTGATTTTTTTCTTTAATCACTGGTTTGTTTCTCTCTTTTCTTCAACTTTGGTTTCATGTTGTTATTGCTACTTATGAACAGAATGAAGTTAGAAAAGCCAATCAAATGGCCATGGTGGCAGAGAAAAAGAAAATGGAGGCTCCACCTGAATCAAGGGGTGTCTCAAAACAAAAGTGGCTTGAAGACAGAAAAAAGAAGATAGGGAAGTTACTAGATTCAAATGGCTTAGACATGTCAAAGGCATACATGCTTGATACACAAGAGATGGCTGAAACAAAATATAAGAAGTGGGAAAAAGATCCTGCTCCATTTGGTTGGGATGGTAATGTTCAAGTTTTAACTGATTCATCTTTCCTTTGAACTGATTTATCTTTCCCTGTATCACATGCGGGGTACCTGAATCATTCTGTTTATTTGGGTCTTGACATCTAGTTGGCCACACTAAAGAAACATCTTACCTGAAAGAAGCTCTATGGGCAGTAGGATCCATGTTCCCCGAATTTTATGCATTTTTCTGTGAACATAATAAGAAGGGGAAGAAAGCTAAATGATATGTGCAGAAGATTTATGGAATCAGTTTAGAAACATTTTAAGCTTAAATGAAAATGTTTAGAGAGTTATTTTAGGAGTAACTATGTATAGAAATCCATGAACTATGGAAGTTCAGAATGAAGAAAAATGGAAAACGTATAGATCAAGTTGAGTTGTCCATGAACATGTATCAAACAGGTCTAACAGTGACACGGTGTCTTTTGGTATAACCGATAAAAATGGACATAAGGTAGTGTCATAGCAATTTGGGACAAATAGCAGGTATTGTTTCCTCACCTGGATTGGATATTCTGATTCTGTGCAATGGTCTAATAGCAGGTATTTTTAATTTTTACCTTTCTTGATTAGCCTAAAGAATTGGGGACTTGGTCAAGATGTTTCTCATATCATAGAAGTGATGGATAGTTGATGGTTGCCAAGCTTTAGTATGGCAATTTTATCTGCTAACCTGTTCAACTTGAGTTGTTTGTGGAGAGAGGGATTTTCTTCATGAGTAGTTTTCCATCTCTACTTATTTTTCTTTCAACTTTCACAAGGTTGAGTTTGACTATGTTATATATCTGTTTAAGTTTGTTGGTTTTGTAGGTCAACCTTGAAGTTACTGTTTATCACTCTTGCCTTTACCTGTTAAGAGTACTTGTTATCTGACAAACACCTTATTTTCTGAACAGTTTTTAATCAGAAAACGTTGTACAATGCTTATAAGAAGCGAACAAAAAACATTGATTGTGACATGGAGGCATATAATAAAGCAAAGGAAGCTGATCCGGAGTTTTATCGTGATGCTTCAAGCCTTCAGTATGGGAAGGTAATTAATAATGCATCAATGCTGTAATGCAAACTTTTGTGCTTTTGTCAAGATTAGCACAATAGAATCACTTATGGATTCCAATCTGTCAATCTGGTCTTTTAAAGGTATCAAAGGTCAGTGAGGAAGATGTCGATAGAATGGTGAAGGAGCTTCAGGATAGGGATGCAAAGCGGAAATCGTTTAGCAGAAGGCGTCGGTTCCATGAAGAGAAGGACATCGATTCAATCAATGACAGGAATGAACATTTCAATAAGAAGATTGAGAGGGCCTTTGGCAAGTACACTTTGGAAATCAAGAACAATTTGGAAAGGGGAACTGCTTTGCCAGACTAGGTTGCAGACTGTGACTTTGTACTATTTGATCATGGTTTGGGGTTAAGCTGTTTGATGATGGGTGTGTGATGACATGCCTTGTGTTTTTATTTTTTATTTTCCTTTCCCGTTGTTGGTATAAGATAACATGTCTTGTTTGATAGCCTCATACTTTCTTTTTGTTTCAGAAAGAATATGTATGTATTATTCCTATACTGAGCAGATAGATCTTTGGTGCTCTGGTTTTTTTCCACCTGTTCTAAATCAGTAGCTTGTAGTTCCATTTTATTGATGTTTCTGTTTTTGTATGGCAGGGCAGCATCCTTTGACGTGGGATATTTTTTGCTATTTCACAGGACTGACCGGTTGAGGACTTGATATTTTGATTATTGATTCTGTCAAAATATGGATATATATAATAGTATGGTTCGCGAGGAATGAATGCTGATTATTGGCTGAATTCCTACTCAAATGTGTGTTGTATGGAGCCATGAGTTAATAGTAAATCATTCCGGACCCTAAACTAAACGGGTATATATATATATATATAAAATAAGGGCTCTGTTTGCCTGAAACCCTTCTTCAGTGGTCATTGCTTCACTGCTTCACTGCTTCACTGCTTCACTGCTTCACCGCTTCACCGCTTCACCGCTTCACCGCTTCACCTCTCCATGTATGTACAAGGAGATGAACATCATATGTAAAGCAGTAGTGATTGAATCATGGCTCCCTGGATCCGATGTATGAAGCAAAGATCCATATTATTTTTCTCCTCCTCCTTCAAGTCCCTGTGCACAAGGGCCAACTATTTGGCCTCGAGAAATGATATTTTCTGGTGGAATTCTGCCATCACTGGTTGCTTCAGGCACGGTGACGTGCAACAGGCACGTGAGTTATTTGATGGAATGCCGCACAGAAATCTGGTCACTTGGAATTGTATGATCTCCGGCTATGTTCAGAATTATATGATTGCTCAAGCACGGAAGATTTTTGACGCTATGCCTATCAAGAATGTAGTTTCATGGACAGCATTGCTGACTGGTTATTGCAAGCTTGGAAGGCTGGATGAAGCTCGAGCTTGGTTCAATAAGATCCCTGAAAAGAACGTTGTTTGCTGGAATTCCATGATTTCCGGATATGCAAAAAAGGGGGATATTAATAGTGCAAGGGAGTTGTTCGATGAGATGCCAATGAGGAACACTGTCTCATGGGCAATAATGATTCAAGGGTATCTGCAACACAAACTTGTCACTGAGGCGCGGGCATTATTTGATCGAGCCCCTTTGCGCGCCACTTCAGTTTACAACACTCTCTTGTCAGGCTATGTAGAACTAGGAGGCTACAAGGATGCCGAGGAATTGTATGCTCAGATGACTGAAAAGAACATCATCACCTGGAACACTATGATCACATGCTATTCAAGATCCGGGAAGATGGAACTTGCCAAACGTGTGTTTGAGGGTATGCCTGGGAAGGACATTATTTCCTGGACTGCATTGATCCGTGCTTATCTGCAGAATGGGAACATTGATGCTGCCAAGGGATTATTCTATCAAATGCCTGTCCGAGATGTCATGGCATGGAACACAATGATAGGCGGTTTTGTCCAGAATGGTCTGTTGGAGGATGCTCTGATCTTATTTGATGAGATGCCGCAAAGGGATGTTGTTTCTTGGAATTCAATTTTACAAGCTTATGTTCAGCAAGGTGATATAGTTGAATCCCGTAGTTTCTTTGAGAGAATGCCATATAAAAGCGAGACTTCATGGAACACAATCATATCTGGATGTCGAAACGAGGAAGCTTTGGTTATGTTTCGGCAGATGGTCAGAGAGAGATTTAGTCCAGATCAGGTTACATTTTCTGTTGTGATTTCTGTATGCGCTTCACTTGTTGCGCTTGGCTGGGGAAAGATGCTGCACCTCCATGCATCCAGGGTTGGCTATGAGCATGATACATTGGTGATGAGCTCTTTGATCTCCATGTACTCTAGGTGTGGATTGGTTGGTGATGCTAATCAAGTGTTCAAGCAGGTGCTGAAACACGATACCGTCTCATGGAATGCCATGATTGCAGCTTATGCTTACCATGGATTTGCGGTTGAAGCTTTTGAACTTTTTGAGGAAATGACTCGAGCTGGCTTCAGTCCAGACCAAGTGACATTTTTGGGCCTCTTATCCGCATGTGCACACAAGGGTTTTGTTGATGAAGGATGCCGGTACTTTAATACAATGCAAAAGGATTGGAAGCTGATTCCCAGACCCGAACATTTTTCCTGTGTAGTCGATCTCCTGGGGAGGTCAGGACTGATCAGTCAGGCATATGATTTCATAAACCGGACGCCAGTGGATCTTCAGGCAAACGCCTGGGAGACCTTGTTCAGTGCTTGCAGGTTTCATGGAAACCTGGAATTAGGAGAAGTTGCTGCAAAGAGGGTGTTGCAGGCTCAACCTCTTGATGGAGGGATGTACACTATCTTGGCGAACATTTATGCTGCAAAAGGAATGTGGCAGGATGCAACACATATCAGATATCTGATGAGAGCTCGAGGAGCGAAGAAGGAGACTGGTTGTAGTTGGATTGAGGTGCATGGTATGATGTTCTCATTTGTGTCTAATGACAAGTCTCTTAAATCATTTGATCAATTGTGTGAACTTTTGGATAATCTGTCCATTATAATAGAGGGGAATAGCTGATTCTTTTCCCCATTAATTACAAGCAGCTAGAAAATTTCAATTGCTTCTTTAAAATAAAAACCCCACACACAATCATCTGGAAATGCCTTTCTATTTCTTTATTATGTGACAGAATTCTCATTCTATTTTGCAAATATAAAAACCAACAAGTGTAATTGAGACAACTTGAGAGCGCCTCACATAAAAACACACACACAAAGACACATAAATCAATTTGATTCTATGATATTCTTCTTCTTTTGCATCACTTTTAACTCAAGAATAAGGATGAAAGGAGAAAATTGAGATCAAAGCTTGGATTAATGCCACTTAATCTAGCAACCACCCAGTCAACACCTTGAATTTTTTTGGCATAGTTCTTAGTTTGACAATCAGAAGAACACGACAGCAGTATCATTGAAGTTCTACATGTAACAAAGGAAAGTAATGGCATTTCATTCATTCAACTAATTAGCTCTTCCACTTCATGCCTTTTTTTTTTTTATAATTATGTTTGTATTTATATATTTATTTATGTTCGGGGGCTATATTTTAATTAAATGCACATGATTCATTCACTTTTATCAATAATAATAATAATAAAAATACTCTTCTTGAACTTTTTGAGAAAGTGAAAGCACTTATATAACATGGAAAAATTAAACATGTTGATTTGGAGAAGCAGAAAAAGGGTTGAAGATGGTAGAGCCATCAGCCATCATAGAACATGAGACTATATACATATACTATATTGAACGTTGTTTCACAATCCTTCACATGCTGTTTTGTGTGACTTGATGAGGACTCCCGCCACTTAAATGTGTATGAAAATGAACAGGCAGCCAAAAAACATAAAAAACAGAAGATTGTCATAAAGATAAATGAGCATGATCTTCACACCTCCGCATTAAAATAAGCATGGAGATAGAGTATGAAATTAATAAAAGTCCCCTCGTGATTGATGATGAAGAGTAGTGTTATGGATAAAAAGGAAGAGGAAGTAGGTTACATGTGCGATATCTTGAAGAAGAAGAAGAGGAGGAGTATATATAAAATAAGAAATATAAAAAACTCCTAATAATGTGGTTTGTAGTCTATTTAGCTTAAATGGAATGCACGGTATATAAAAATAATGTGTTGATGCAACGATCCAGTCCTCCTAGGGATTAGAGCATATCTTGATTAACGGGTGAAAGTGGTCGGTGAAGGCTTCAAGTGATTTTGAGAGAAAGATTTGGTTGTGATTGACGACTCTTCTGCTTCATTCCTTCAGTTCTATAGAACTAACGTCTTTTTCCAGGATTGGCATAGGGATCGTACCTCGCAAGGAAAAGAAACCGTGGAGAAAAAAGATCCGACCGCTTGTATTCGAGGGAGCCTCTGACACTCAAATTAGGGACTCGAAAAAAAAAGAAGAAAGAAAGAGAACTCAAGAGATGTCCAAACTAGTGTTCATTCTTAGTGGAATCCCGATTCGGATTACCAGTCTTGAGAGAACCACCTTTTAAGATCAATGTGGGCTACAACATCTTTGATGTAATTAACTTTTTTTTTTTTATTAAGATGGATAAACCACATTCATTTATTAGTTGATCCAAATAATACGTCTATTTAGATCTTCTAATACTCAAAATTCTTTTCATCAAATTTTGAGATTTGAGGTTGGATCTGAATCTAGAAATATATAAAATTCTTTCTATCAAACTTTGGGATTTAAGGTTGGATCTGGATCTACCATTACGTAAAATTCTTCCCATTAAACGTGAGATTTGAGTTCGGAACAAACATATACTAGAAAATATTATTTGAAATCACTTTGAGGTTTGTTGGCATCACTGATCTTCTGAGAGTTTTCTAGTGACACTTCCTTTTCTACCGGCACTCTCGTGAGGGTTCTCTATCAACACTCTTCTAGCGTTCTACACTTCAACATCCATTTTGACGTCACTTTAACGTCTCAATGATTTCTTTTATCTTTTCTTTTTCCCCTCTCCCTCTGTTTCTTATTTAATATCACACTAACATTTCCATGGCTTTTTATTTATTTTTTTATTTTTCACTTTTCTCTCCCTCTGTTTCTTTATTTCCTCTTTTATTTTTGCTATCTCTCTGAGGAATGGGGAGATAAAGAAAACTATAATCTTTATTGATTTTTAACTTGATATCAACTTCTATCCAATTAAATTAATACTAACTTCTAAAATCTTCAAAATCAAGCATAATTATGAATTTGTGTTTATCTACAACTTCATTCCTTATGATTATTGGTTATGAATGGGTTACGTGCAAAAAAATTGGAACCATTAGAGTAGATAGAGTAGATGAATGATGTGGGTCAATGCATGAGATCGATGAAAAAGAGATCTATAAGAGTACTGGAAGAGAATTAGGGAGTCGGTCTCTGAGTCTATTACAAGAAATTGATGCACAGTTGGCGAGAAAATAACAGGTTCCGTGGAAGAAAATTGTAAGAACAAGTCTTCGTTGAGGAACGGAAATTAAGATAAAAAAAAAAAGAGATTGTGGAGAATATGATAATTAGTTGTCTATAGTGAGGTCAGGTTGAATAGACAATGTGTTTTTTTAACATTTTCAGTTGTAGAGTTTTGGTTTTCAAAAATTGAGGTAAAGCAAAGCACTTCGGTCGAAATGGCAAGTGAGTCCTCCGCGACATGGGGCGAGAATCCACGGTCAATCCCATGTGCGACGGAAAGCGGGGGTGGGGTTTGGTAATCACAGACACGGGGTCCAGGGGCACGGGTGCCCCCTGTACTGATCTTGTGATAGTCCACTCCCACGGGCCCCAACTGGGCCTCTAATGGGGTTTATCCCCTTTGTCAAAAAAAAAAAAAATTGAGGTAAAATGATGTATTAAAAGAAAATTTTCATGCAAAAAAAAAATGTGAAGGACTGACTCTAGGGGGCAAGAGTGGAAGGGTGTCCTTGAGTTCAGGGAGAACAAAAAAACCAAAGAAGAGAATTTTAATATATATATATAAATTAGTGTAGAGTAAACATTTTAAACTCCTCTCAAATTAAATTAAGGATGTGTGACCCAGAAGAGAAGGAATTTTAAAACATGTTGATCAGGATAAGTATGAATCTTAAGAGAGAAATTAAAGGCAAGTTGAAGTTAAATATATTAATTATTCCCTCTTCAAGTTAATCCTATTAGTATTGTTGAGATGCGGATGAGTGGCCATGATCAGCCAAGTCAAAACAGATTAAGAGTCTAGAGAAGAAAATTAACAATTGAAAGTTTCTCTTCACTAGCTGCTTTGGTTTGTGTGAACCGATCAGATTAAATGTATATACTGTATTATAAGTTACAAGCTACTAACAACTCTCATCAACATAAATTAATTAATTGTGACATGTGAGCACTTAATATATATATATATCAAAGCCAATTAAATTAATTAGGAGCTTAATTATGATAATAAGCACGATCCTCACACCTCACCTTAAAATAAATCAGCTTGGAGATCGATGGACCTGGGATCTAACAAAGTCGCCTCATTGCAGATCGAGTAGTCACTTTAATAAACAAATTAATTGATTTGAGTGGGAGTAAATTAATTACATGGGGGAAATATTCTTGGAGAAGGAGAAGATTATATAGATATATATATTCCCACTTACCAAGTTGATGAATATTGCATGCCTTCTCTACAGAAGCTATCTAGTGGTTCTAAAAAAAAAAAAAAAATCTAGTTAATTTTAATTCAATATGAATTATGGATCAAGATTCCCCTTCCCCCCCTCTCCGACGACTAAATTAAATGGAACTTTATTAATACCAAGTACATAATTTAATAGGGGTTATAAATAATATAATATAATATATTATACTTGGAAGGCACAAGAGCTAGCATTAATGGAGCAGTGCTCAAAATTAAGCACCTAGCCGGCCCCAAGCTTCGGCTATAAATAGTAAAGACTAGATGCATGCTAATTAAGACACAAACCTTTTTAATTTCTAGCTAGTCTAGTGTGACCAGACTAGTATTGCTCCTCCAAGGCACGGGCGCATGGAACCTTGGATCCCCCTATTCAATCTCAGCCTCCTCCTCCTCCTAGTACTAGCTCAATATGGCCCGCATGGCATTCTTCCGGCCATGGCACAGGCGACAGCAAACAGCGGAAACCTCCAAACCTACATAATACACGTGGAAGAACCTGCAGGGATTGCCGACTCGAGCTCCTCCTCCCAAGTTGAGCGGGAAAAGTGGTACAAATCCTTCTTGCCTAAAAGGCTACTGTTGGGATCCGGAGATGAGGCCCAGCTGGTGTACGCCTATCACCATGTAACCAGTGGGTTTGCTGCCCAGCTAACAGAGGAGGAGCTTACCGCCATGGAGAAGAAGGATGGGTTCCTATTGGCGTACCCTGACACTCTCGTCCCACTCCAGACCACTTACTCCCCTTCTTTCGTCGACCTGGAAGATAAAGACGGAAACCAAGGTGCAGGTCTGTGGAATATTTCCAACTACGGCTCCGGCGTCATCATCGGTGTGCTTGACACCGGAATCGCTCCCACCCACACATCCTTCGCCGATGACAAGGGAATGCCGCCGCCACCGGCCAAGTGGAAGGGCCGCTGTGAGTTCCCAAAGCCCGGCTGCAACCGGAAACTCATCGGTGCAAGGAATTTCATTCGTGGGAAGAATGCCATGCAGCGTGACATTAATAATATTGATCCATATTTAACAAACGCCGCGTCTGAGCCACCATACGACACCGAGGGACACGGCACACACACAGCAGGAACTGCTGCGGGCAAGTTTGTCCAAGGGGCTGGCGTCTACGGGAATGCTCTGGGTGTGGCTGTCGGGATGGCCCCGCGCGCTCATCTTTCCATCTACAAGGTCTGCTCAGAGGATGGCTGTCCAATAAGCGCTATTATGGCTGGTCTCGATGCGGCCGTAAGTGATGGAGTGGACATTCTCTCGCTCTCCCTCGGTGGAGCATCGCTGCCATTCTACCAGGACGGGATTGCTATCGGCACGTTTGGGGCCATTCAGAAGGGTGTTTTCGTAAGTATGCGGCCGCAGGAAACTCGGGCCCTCGACATTACTCTCCAACGCAGGCGCCGTGGATTCTAGCGGCCGGCGCCCGGCACCATGGGCGGGGATCATCCGAACAACGGTGACGCTCGGCAATGGGCAACAGTTTGATGGGGAATCCCTCAATCAGGCTATCCCCTTCCCGACCATCTCGCCGATTCCCTTAGTGTACGCCGACAGGTCACAGAATACAGCCACCTGCGGAACTCTATCTAATGTGAACGTACGAGGAAAGGTGGTGGTATGTGACATGGGAGGCGGCGTAGGGCGCGTTGCCAAAGGGGCCACTGTGAAGGCGGCGGGTGGGGTGGCCATGATCCTCGCCAACGTCGAGGAGATGGGATGGAGCACTCTTGCTGAAGCCCATGTCCTTCCGGCGTCACACGTCAGCTATGAAGCCGCTGAAAAGATCAAGACGTACATCAAGTCAACCGCCAAACCGGTAGCAACCATCACCCCGATAGGCACTTTGTACGGAGTTCCCCCACCTGCTCCCATGGTGGCCTACTTCTCATCACGTGGACCGAGTGAAGCGAGTCCCAACATCTTGAAGCCGGACATCATTGGGCCCGGCGTGAACGTGCTCGCCGCGTGGCCATTCCAAGTGGGGCCTGTCAAGGCGTCGGACACGTTCAATGTGATATCTGGCACGTCCATGTCCACGCCGCACCTCAGCGGCATCGCTGCGTTGCTCAAGGCCGCGCATCCAGACTGGTCTCCTGCAGCGATCAAGTCGGCCATCATGACATCCGCTGACATCATCACGAGGGACGGGGAGCCGATTCCGGACCAGTTGATGCAGCCATACAACGTGTTTGCCACGGGGGCGGGGCACGTGAATCCGCTGGAGGCATCGAACCCTGGGCTTGTGTTTGATATCGGTCCTGAGGACTACATTGGGTACCTCTGTGGGCTTGGCTACAACAACAAGCAGGTGAGTGCGGTCACCCGCCGCACGGTAGATTGCTCAAGCTACCCGGTGGGGGCGGCTGACCTCAACTATCCGTCCATCACAGTCTCTTTGGATGCCAACGGGGAGGCAAGTGCGACTAGGTTTGTGACAAATGTGGGGCCGGAGTCGTCCGAGTACAAGGTGTTTGTGCAGGAGCCTCCTGGAGTGAGGGTCTTCGTAGAGCCCGACATCTTAAGGTTCACTCCTCAGATCAAAATTGGGAAGATCTCCATTAAGATCCAGAGGGTAGAGGGAGACAGCTCCTACGCTGTGGGGTCATTAGCTTGGGCCTCCATTGATAAAGTGGTGAGGAGCCCATTATTGGTTGTGGCGTCCTCGTCCATGTCGGGAAGCTTGCGCATGGCTTCCAAGTAAGTGATCAAGTAGCTCTGCATGGTGACTCACGTCAAAACTGGCAGCTAAGGGGTCTTATGTTTCCTGTCTTTATAACCACTTGCAGGCTTAAGTATTCAATAATAAGATGTGCTTTATCTAGTTCATTAATAACCACTTTAAGTGCATGGTTCCTTCATGTACGCCCTCGAGACTGCATGTACTTTTAACGTGTCAGTCTCTCTCTCTCTCTCTCTCTCTCTCTCTCTCTCTCTCTCTCTCTCTCTAAGAGAACAACAGGAATGCTCAGGCGAGCCCTCTGAATAGTGGAGTAGTAGACATCTCAAGTACTTCTACTGTCGCCAAGAAACACCCTAAATGGACTCACTGAGACAGGATTATGTTCGACCACACACACCCCATAGCCCGAAAGCAAGGCCCATGCAATAAAGCAAAAAAAAATTACTCTGCATCGAGTAAAACTCAATCACCACAACCTCAACCTCATCCCGAGAACTCCCCAAAACCTTGGTTCAAGGTCATGTGCCAAGAAACCAGGAAGCAACTAAGGTACGTCACCCGAATAATCTCTAACCTCATTTTTTAGATCCTTGAGGTCCTACTCTCGACCAGATTTCAGATGCCCCCATCGAGACCTATAATGGCACCTCAGATTTGTTCGACCACTTGGTGTCCTTTAGGGCCGTGATGTTGATCCACAAAGCTCCAGACGGCATCATGTGTCTGACGTTCGAGCCACTCTAATGAGCACAAAGCATATGTGGTTCACCAACCTCCCCGCAAATTCTATCTTTTCATTCCAAGAGTTGAGCAAGCTCTTTGTCAGCCATTTCATCAATAACAATAAACAGAGTAAGACCTCGACAATGTTGATGAGGATCAAACAACACGAAAGAGAAAGCCTTTGTAGTTATATTCACGGTTTCAATATGGAAATGCTCGAGGTACCTGACCTCAACTAGGCCTTCGCTATTGTCGCGCTGATGGAAGGGTTCCATAGATCTCATTTCTAGTTTCTTGAGGACATATGGCATGATTGCAAGCGCTCAAATAAGTGATCAACTATATCATAATCACCTGGTCATCCAACGATGGAGAATGGATTCCAGAAGGCGTTGAAAACTAGAAACCGATTGTGTCCAGGTTGGCAGTCAGCTGTCTCCAAGATGGCCAACGGTCTCCATCTTGACGACTAACGGTTTTCGGGCTGTATAAGGAGGTCATCAGATCACAAAGAAGGTAACTTGAGAACTAGATCTATTGAGATCGAACGGTAGCTTGAACATCACTCTTGCTCTCAAAATCCTCTCTCTCTTTCCTCTCCTCTCTTCTCAGTTTGGAGTCCTTGACTTGAGCGTAAAGGCTCCCCTGTGGTAGCTGAGCTCTCGCGACCTCTTCTTTGCGCCTTCCTTCCCTACGTGAGGTGCGATCCTTGGAAGCTTGTCTCTTGATCCTGTGAAGCACGAAAGAATCCGCCCAAAAAGTCATCTATCACTCAAGGGCGGATCTTTGTAGACATATCCCCAACACACACACTCCCCAAAAAAAACAAAACAAAAACATGTCTTAGCTTAGTTGGTAGAGTGAAGGATTGTAGTGGGCCTTACTTGGTAGATGAATGCTTAGGTCAGTGGTTCGAATTTGGTAGGTCGGAATTTTTTCTTTTTTTTCTTTTCCTTTTAAATTTTGGCATTTTATTCTCATTTCTATTACAACATTACATCTATATATAATACTATTTTTTATATTATTTAATTTAATACTAATAATTTTCATTAAAACATATCCTATTTATTATTATTCATATAATAATTTTGTTTTGCAATAGCCAAAGTATAACAAAACAAAGTAATCTCTTCTTCAAATTTCATTTAATGAAGATCCATCAAATAACAACCTCCTAGAATCTCCAACATATTTT
The DNA here is from genome assembly GCA_026586065.1 of Dioscorea zingiberensis. Taxonomy (NCBI): domain Eukaryota; kingdom Viridiplantae; phylum Streptophyta; class Magnoliopsida; order Dioscoreales; family Dioscoreaceae; genus Dioscorea; species Dioscorea zingiberensis. Next base: position 43,304,221 of record CM048826.1, on the reverse strand, counting down.
ATTATAATTTTTTTTGGATATTTTTTTGAAAATATGGAAAAACAATAATTTATTAATATATTGAAAGAGTTTTACATAAATCCCTTGTTATATGATCATTACAAGTAGTTGGGAAAACCATAATTTATTATATAAAATGATAATCATAGTGGTACCATCTTTGTATTTTTTTTATTGATAATTTGAATATTCACTTATTTTTAAATTATATATGTATTTGATATATTTTTAAAATATATTTCACAAACAATAATTATTTATATCTAGCTAGGTAACAAACACATGATATGGGTCTAATAACAAAACATGTCATTTTATATAATTATGAAAAATTTCAAGGGGTTAAATAAAAATATAATTATTGTTTGTGAAATCATAGATTTTAAAATAAAATTTGATTTAGAGGATGATAAATAAAATAAAATTAAAGGAGGGGATTATGTGTATTATTGAAAAATGAGGGAGTGACAAGTGATTTGACTATTTTTTGAGGGGGTGGCAAAATAAAAACTCATTAAATTTTGCGATATTAAAAGAACACCGCTCATAATTTTAAATATGTGAATTTTTTTTTATTTGTTTGTTTATTAATATATAGTTTTATGTGATTTTTATTATTTATGGTTGAATTTTTTACCCCCGAGACTTAATGTCAAGATCCGCCACTGTCTGTCACATCCAATCTCTCCCACAAATTAAATCAACCGAAGCATTGCAATCGTCACTAATCTCTTTCGCCCATTAATCTAGATTTGTTATGATCTAGGGAGAAGCAAAATCTCAACATCAACGTAATGATAATCAATAAAAGTTCTAATGTTTCTCCAGGTCTCTCATCCTCCTCAATGATAATCAATAAAAGTTCTAATGTTTCTCCATGTCTCTCATCGTCCTCTTTTTTTTTCGAAGATCATTTGGAATTTCAGGAGATGAGTAGATATCAACTTGGTAATCTCCAGCATCTCTATTTTCTCCATCCCATAATATTTATGCATTTTTGCTGGCTAGTGGGCTTCTCATCACACGGGACTTCCCTCTTTGATTTATTGCTTCTAATAATCTTGAAGGCGGCCCAGTTAGAAAGGGCAATATTCAGCATATATAAAATTATAAATCGATGTTGTTCAATGATTTTAATAAGAAAATGATAAATTTTTTGAAGAAAAAAGAATGATAAATTGATTACTGAGATTATGAAGAAATTAAGGTTTAGGGTTAAAACCATTTTGTCCCTGAAAACAAGGCCAATATTCATTTCCATCCCAAAAATTTAAAATTTATTCAATACGGTCCATATCAGCATATACTGCCACTTATCACTTCACATCAGCAAAATAACGACCTAAACATAATAATAAAAAGATTATATGTATTTCATTGGTATTCCACATAACCGCTATATCAGCAATAGGGACCAAAAATACCAAAATACAGAATATATAGGGACCTAAAATATCAAAATATGTAATATATAGGAACCATATTGAACAAATTTTAAATTTTTGAATGAAAATGAACATTGGTCCCGTTTATAAGGATAAAAAATGACGTTAACCCTTGAGTTTATCTAACTGGTACTATACTAGCCAACGGTTCATATTTATATGATACTCTCCCATAACACCAAACTCAACCAAATCACTTACACATTACTACTTCACACGTTACCCGAACTAAGACGACTAGCTACTGTTTGTTAGTCTTCAATCTATCTGTAAGTAGCCGTTGCTATAAAAATCAATCCTTCAGATCCAACCATCAATTTGCACTACTGGCTAGTATGGAACCACCCACCATCACTGCATGCAAGTGCATGCATACATTATATATATATATACCTTCAAATATCAATCAATCAACTCCTAACTAATTATATATATACATATATATATATCAGCGAGCGATATAATAACATAAGTGGATAAATAATGGACTTGACAACGTATCGGAAGCATGTCATCTCTTCTCTTGTTCTTTTCCTTCAAACCTTCAGTCTTGTGCTATGCATCATTATAGAGAGCTACATCTTCATATGGAAATACCATCCAATCCACCATCTCATCCCAGCCTCATGCATGCTCCTGCTGCCAACCATATTGAGCAGGCAGCCCTCCAGCTCGTCGCAAGTCTATCTTGTGGACTTGTCATGCCTCAAGCCTTCAGCAAGACTGAGAGTCCCCAAGGCCAAATTCCTGGAGCACCTCTCACTGATGGGCTGCTTTGACCGAGAGAGCGTTGATTTCATGGCCAAGGTCATCTCCTCTTCCGGCCTCAGTGACGAGACATGCCTCCCATCTCCTCTGCATTACATTCCTCCGAGAACGCACCATGACGACTGCATCCAAGAGGCTTACACGCTCCTCTTCCCCGTTCTCGAGGATTTGTTCTCCAAGACCACCATATCTCCCAGGGATGTTGACGTCCTCGTCCTCAACTGCAGCGGCTTCTGCCCCTCGCCGTCACTCTCTGCCATCATCGTCAACGGCTTCGCCATGCACCAACGTGTGAAGACCTTCAACATCTCCGGTATGGGGTGCAGCGCCAGCGCAATCAGCCTCGACGTCGCGCGAACCCTCCTGCAGGTGCACCGGGGTTCGTACGCGGTCGTCGTCAGCACCGAGGTCTTGTCCACCGGCTGGTACCCGGGGAAAGACCGGCGCAAGCTCTTGCTCAACTGCTCATTCCGAACTGGCAGCGCGGCCGTGCTTCTCTCCAGCAAAAATGAAGCCAGAGGAAAGTCCAAGTACAAGCTGCTTCACTTGGTGAGGAGCCAGAGAGCCTCGGATGACAAGGCGCACCAGTCCGCCATCCGAGAAGAAGACTCCGAGGGGATCACTGGCTTCACTCTCGAGCGCATTTATCTGAAACAGGTTATCAAGGAGTTGCTACAAGTGCACGTCAGGGATCTCGGCTGCCTCATCCTGCCATTCAAAGAAAAAGCCAATTATGTGATGAAGTCATGAAGGTGGCAATGGCAGCGCTCTACTTACGAGCAATATTATCCAGCGGCAAGACGCCCGTGCCGGACTTCCTGTCTGCTGTGCAGCACTACTGCATGCCGGCTTCGTGGAAAGCAGTGATAGAGGAGGTGGGAAGGGGGCTGGGGGTAGGGCCAAATGAGATGGACCCGGCGTTGACGATGTTCCGGCGGTTCGGAAACCAGTCTTCGTCGTCAATGTGGTATCAGCTGGCTTACTTGGAGGCCAAAGGGAGGGTTTCCAAGGGTGAGAGAGTTTGGCAACTGGCGATCGGCAGTGGCCCAAAGTGCAACAGTCTCGTCTAGGAGTACTGCATGAATTAATTACAATCATCACAAGGGGCCATGGGCTGAGATTAATTAATTAATGCTGCTGGGCTCCACCTTCTCTCTACACTCTAAACAATTGATGTATTAATTAATTAATTAGTTAGAGATTAATTAATTCCATGAAATAACACACTGCACACACATATATATTTATATATTGATTTTGATCATACTTCTTTTAATAGAATATAATGCACACGTATGGATCCCTCTTTTCCGGATGCATACCCACATATATAAGATTTGTACAGTATGTTTTCACTTCTTAACAATTAATCCTGTGGTTTTATACTTTCATGTATATCAAGTTATTATTCAACAACAACTTGGGATCAGCTTTGGTAAAAGCTCAAGCTTAGCTTAGAATTTTGAGCTTTCAAACCGAGCACTCAAAATTTAATATTAGTATATTAATATATAATATAAATATTAATTTATATTATTGTCATTAGTGTCATTAATTTAGGCAATTAAGAAAAGTTGTAAGATATTATGGGGTTCCTAATTAAAAAGGTAGAGGTGCCAAACTGCAAAAAGGATCGATAAAGTACAAGTGGGTTTCAAAAAATTAACCCAAAAAGAAATAACAGATCTCTTAGTTGTATCCTTGGCTCTTTTAGGTGAGAGGACCTCTCGCAGAGGTACATTGTCCTCAAAGGCCTTGTCGCCTTTGTCGGCGTGACGCGGAATTCCCCTAGAGAATTTCATGCTTCTCTTGACCATACTCTAGGCCACCTCAGACCTCGGTCGCTTTTCATGCTTCTCTTGACCATACTCTAGGCCACCTCCAACCTTGGTAAGCTGACCAGGTCTTCTGCATAAAACCAAGAAAGTATATATAAAAAAAATATCATGAGTAATTTTTGAGAAAACACAACATTTACCTTAAAAACATCTCAAGTTTCTTTCTCCTTATATACTCTAGGTGACTGCAAGGGTTATGAGGTCCCATCCCCCTTTTTAAGGTTTTGTCTAGGGTGGGGCCCTTATACTTCAAATGTCTTGAAGCCTAGAAGAATCCACATGCATGTATGTTGAATATACTATGAAAATGTTGCCATATATTGTTCACACATAGGGACAGGAAACTAGTATATATGTGTGCTACTGTTTCCTCCTCCAATTCACACAAATAGCATAGGGTCCGGGTCCATCCCCATTTTCTCCTATGCAAATTATCTAGAGTGAGAATCCTATTTTCTCTGGCTAACCAAGTGAGGAGTTTGACCTTTAGTAGACATGGGTTCCTCCAAAATCGTTTTTTAGGTCGCTTCGAATTCCCCAGTCCACCCTAAATTGATATAGGGTTTTAACCTAGAACCCTTGTGTTGGAGCTAGCTTCCACATTCGCTCATCAGGCCTAGAGTTGAGTGGGTCCGAGCTTTGTAGTGTCTGGAGTATATACTGAAACTCCGTAGAGTCCCCTTCCTGTAGCGGGCCTAGTTGGAGTGGAGGTTTACCTCTTCGTACCTTATACCGAGCCTCTTGTAAGGAAAGACATCTTTTAAGAAACAACGTGCTACCACTTGGCAGGTTTACTACAAGGCGACTATTCCTCCAACCAATTGTCCATCCAAAAGTTTATAAATCCACCATTTCCTAGACTAGAGGTGATATTGGCGTGTGCGCTACCAAAGCAAATCTTTCGAGGTATATGCCTTTCCCAATGGATGCTTGCCTCGGGGCCTACTTATGAACATCATAAAAATCTCTTTTGAAATATCTTTTTTTGAAGATTTTTTGACATAGCCCGGCTTGTCCAGTGAGAATTCTCTACCACCATTTTCCTAAAAATGCTCCATTAAATTCTCACAAATTTATAATACCTCCTCGTGCCTTTGGTCTACACAATCTATCCTAACTGACGAGATGGTAGGCATGCGGGTTCGTCTTAGCCCCTTTCCATAGATGTCATTTTCTTATGGTACCAATTTATTAAGGACCCTCTCAAGTAATCGATATATTGACATCCAATGGATACACATTGGGGACAGGATTGAGTTGAATAGTGTGAGCCTTCCCCTAAGGAAAAGCAACTTTCCTTTCTATCTCGATAATCGCCTTCTGATTTTCTCAATAAGCTTCCACTAGTCTTCCTTCTTTGGTCTCCCTCCGGAGATTGGTATTGGTACTCCCAGATATTTGATTCGGAAGTTTGTCGTTATGCAGTTGATGATTCTTGCAACATCTAGGGTAGTATATAATTCTATTTTAATTGGGATGATAACATTCTTGTTGAAGTTTATCCTCAACCCTTAATGATCCTAAAAAAGATAGAAGATTAGTTTTAAAGTTCTTAATTGGGTGAGGTCCCCTGTACAAAAGACCAATAGGTCATCTGCATAGTGGAGGGATGCCACCGTGTCCTACCATTTTACAGGATATTCCAGCCTTGTTTATAAAAAGCCATTGAGAATCCGTTACGTCCCAAAGCTTTGTTTGCTCCTAGTCCTTCCACTATCGTTTGATCTCTTCTTCCTAAAATGGGAGCTTTATGTGTGAAAGGTCCAACTTTTTCGTTGTTGGCGAACAGTCTATCCCAGTTGGTCTTGTACTGCATATCAAGTTCTTTCTCCAATAGATTGTTGACATGTAAATTGATTGACATTGTGATCTGATATGGCGTCGTAAGTGTTGCCCTCTCAAGCTAAATATGTTTTATCTGGTGAATATTTTTCTCTGATTTATAATAGCATGAAAAAATTTTATATTTTGATCTTCTTGTTGCAACTAGTATATTCTTGACCTCCACCGTTAGTATGATTTTTCTTCCAAAATCATCTTCTTTTCGTATTTCTTTTTGTAGGTTGCCTCTTCAACCATATATATATACAAGGGGGAGGGGGGTTAGTTCATTGCAACTATTAATTTCCTGATCTAAGTCAAATGAACCTACCTATACATAGGGTTGTCAATAGGGTGGGGATTCACTGGGGATATATTCCCTGGCCCGGCCCTGAATTTATAACCCCATCCCTGACCTCGTCCCTGAACCTAAGTACGTGGATAATTTTTTCCCCGTCCCTGTCCCCACAAGGATTATTCGGGTTTAAGGATTCCCTGACCTTGATTAATCTTCTATAAACATAAAATATTATTAATTTTTAAAATAAAATTTATAAAATATTTGTAATTTTTTAAATAAATTTAAATTAAATATTTCAGAGACGGGGCCAGGCGAGGAGGATATTCCTTACCTCCGACTCGGACCCCAATGGGGAATAATATCCCCTCACGGCCCCATCCCCAATCCCTGAAAATTATCCCCATCCCCGGGGGCAATGAGGCGTTGAATCGGGTTCTCGTCGGTCCCATTAACAACCATATATATATATATATACAATCACACCGGCCGCAAGTGCGACCGTCTGATTGTATCATTATATATATATATATATATATATATATATATATATATATATATATATATATATACAGGCATAATACAATCAAGCAGGCCAGAACACTGTTCCAGTAAAGTCGTCTCCCATTTTGGCCCTTGGAGCATGTTTTAAGGATTTCCAATCATATGCAAAGAACATCGAAAAATAAGCATGCATGTCAATTTTCATACAATTTGAGAACTTGTGGGGTCTTCATCTTAACTGGTGAAAATTTATAAAAATCCTATCGGTTTAGAATTTCACCTGTTAAGATGAATATCCTACAAGTTCCCAAATCAGGTTTAAAATCGACACGCTAAATTTTATTTTTCGATGTTCTTCCGCCCATACGGTTGGATTTCTCAATACATTTGTGTAAGTAGATTGAATGGAAATTGATATAACCGCGACTTGTGATGATAAAGCTGGCCGCATAATATCATACCCGTGTATATATATATATAATATCTTGGGGTACCGTAGCCAATGGGTCTGTATATGAGATTTCAAAATTTTGGAAGGTTGTATTATATTCAGAAAGGTCCAATTAATTTTTTATATAATTTTGCTTATGGTGTCCAAAATAACTAAAATAGTATACTTTATAACACTAAAAAGAAGAAAATACGAAATGTGACGTGTGCTTGCGCCAGTGCCTGTGTGTATATATAAAATGGAGCGAAACAAAAGCTAAAGAGTGGAGGGATCAGGGATGAACTGTGGGCGGAGATCGAGGAGAGGAGGAGGTGGAGCTTACGGCGATCACCGGCTGCTCCCTCCCACCGTTATATGAATTAGGGTTATCTCCTTATCCTGCCTGTCCTATTATATTCCGGCGACTGTTCCTATTTGTTTTATATTCCTTTATTTTCTAGGTTTTCCAATCCCTTCCAATGGCGCATATTTTGCTATTGAAATCTTAGATTCGTACTGGAAAGTTTTTTTACTTCTTTGATTTCACGAACACTGATAAAAAATATTTTGTTTTTGATTAAATATGCTTGCAAATGCATTACTACTACACATCCGAGAACATCAATCAAGCCATCTTTCCAACTATTTAGGATCGGCCTTTTGAATCCACACCGATTAATCTGGATAATTGCAAAGTGATTCTTAATTTCCCAAATTTGCTGCCTTTGCTTCTTTGCTTTATTGAAGCTCTGTAGACCTGCTTAATAATCTTTTGTTCTGGTTTATGACGATAGTGAGGTATGTCTCCTGTATTTTCTTATCCTTTTTTTTTTTTTTCGTTTATCTATGTAGTCTTTGTCCACACTCATTAAGTTGGATTTGCTCACAAAACCTTGTTTTTTCCAATTGCCTGTCTATGCCCCCTTCAAAGCACCGAGGCTCTGTAGACCAGCTTTTAATAAAGGTTTACCTTAATTTGTAATATCTCTCATATATCATTTCTTTTTCTTCACATTTAATTGCTGCATTTTGGACACCACATTTCATCATATTCATTATGAATGAGGGTTGGCAAATGCAAAACCAGGCAACACTAAAATGTGACAAACAATTTTGTACTTGCTTAAACATAATACATCTATTCGTTTTGTGTTTCTCTATTGCAGAACTATAGGTTTTCTTTGCTGTTTCTATCCTAGGGATGGTATGATTTGTTCTTCAGCTTCCCGGAGAAAATTGTTTTGTAATCAGGATGAAAGCCAAAACAACTAATGGCATGCAAAGAGCACAAAAGTTGGAGTATTTCCGAGGTGATGCACCGAATTGGGTCCTTATTGTTGGTGGCGCCCTGCTGAGCACGCTATCCATCAGGTGTGGATTCAAGTTGAAGGGGGTCCTTGATGCAAAACGAGCTAATGATGCCACACCAGGTCCATAATTTTTCAGTTTTGATTTTTGGAAAAAAAGAAAGTGCTGCACTGTGCCTTTGCTAATACTTTTGAATTGCAATCTTACCAGATAATAGAAAGTTTGCTACAGATCAAAGGCCAGGAGCATGCCGGTTGCATCCAAATGTATATTCTATATCTCAAAACGATGGGGGATGCCACCGTTTCCTTTCAGGTGCAGTTACTTGGATTTACTATCATAAAGTTTCTTTTTGGATCTGGAAATTGACAAAGTGGTCAATAAAACTTTTAGTTTCTTTCTTTGTTAAACTGCAAAATTGAACTATTGGATTTGCATATGTTTGCAGTAGTATAAATAAATAAATTCAAATGGTCATTCCATTGAAGGTTAGTCCACATGTTGCCAACTCTGTTCTATGGTGATATCCGAAGAGGAACCAAGTTGTCATTTGCTAATCTTTTGCATCCATATTCTTGTTTCTTTAATTATTCATTTTGTGTTTCTCTTGGAAATATCTATAGCTTGCCTGATCAACGAGGACCTTGAGGTTTCCTGTGTCATTGCTAGTCTGTCTGTTACGAGAGTGATGGTTTAGTCCCACATCGGGTGATTGGGGGGAGTTCCTTGTACATATAAGTGGTTGCCAACCCTCCTCTAGCAGACCGGTTTTCTGGAGGAGTTAGGGTGGCCACTTGTGTGGGGTCCCGGTGGGGCCTACGGACCTAGTAGGTTCGTAACAAGTGCTTTCGTTGAGAGCCCGGTGTGGGGACCCGTTCGTCCGGGAACCGGCCCGGGCCGCGGTCGAGGGCGGTCCCGGCAGCTGGCGCAGGAAGTGGCGGGTTCATGGAGCGGGCGAGGCCTGCAGTCCGTTCCCGAGTCCGAAGCGCCGGCGCGCCGCCGATGGGTGGGGTATTGTTACGAGAGTGATGGTTTAGTCCCACATCGGGTGATTGGGGGGAGTTCCTTGTACATATAAGTGGTTGCCAACCCTCCTCTAGCAGACCGGTTTTCTGGAGGAGTTAGGGTGGCCACTTGTGTGGGGTCCCGGTGGGGCCTACGGACCTAGTAGGTTCGTAACACTGTCCAGATTTTTGTTTTTTATGTTGTTATGCTTTCTGCTCTTGAATGGTAAACCACCTTTTCCTGGATGATGCTATGGTTCTTGGTTTCTTAGAGCTGTTAAAAGGCTGTTGAGAATTACTGTTCTGTGCCTATTATTCTCAATCATCAAGTGATTCCTTTTTTTTTTTTTTTTTCTTGAAACACCTCGCTTTGAAGCATCTTAGCTACATATTACATTCTTGTGCACGGAGCTAGCTATTAAAAATTTCCTTTTCATTTATGTTGGGAAGCTTGTGATATAAGTTTATGTACTGAAATTGTAGCTGTCAAAATTTAACCTGTGTCACCATATCATATTGCTTAGTACTCCCATATATATTTTGCATGGAAGGTGATCCAAACCTTCTAAAGCTTTCACTTCTAAAACCAACAAAAGCAGCGTACTTTTCATTGCCCCTTGAGAATATTTACACTCTTTGAATCTTTATCACATTGCATGTGGATTTCAGGTGAAGAGGAAAAGGCAGGATCTACCAGTCCAATATCAAAGGTACAATCCAATCATAAGCTTTCTCTCTCACTAGTGACAATCAGATCATCAGATTCAAGTAAAGAAAATGATGTTGTTCCATGGGCATCATCACCAGATCGTCTTGATCTACCTCCAAGGCAATTCCACCACTCAAACAGCTCAGATTCCTTATGTGTCTCAGAATCTGGATCGGATATCCATAGCAAACGGGAGGTGATACAGAAACTCCGGCGTCAACTCAAGCTTAATGGATGATATGATAAATGGAGATGCAAAGCCAGATAATGGACCTTCAAAATACTCTTGCAGTCCAAATGAGTCAAACTGGTCATCTTAAATCCCAGCTCGAATCTGTTAACCAGGTGTTGTTCAATTCTGAGAGGGAGATTCAAAGACTGAGAAAGGCCATTGCTGATCATTGTGTTGCTGAGGTGCGCACTCCAGAAAAGCCTGTGATTTCATGGAATTGGCAAGCAGAGTATGTAAATGGGGAGTCGAATGATAATGTGAAGAACATGGAGGGTTTGGAACATCAGTGCTGCATGGCAGAGAGGCCCAGAGGAGATGGTCAGAACTCAGAAGGCTGACATGCTGAAGAAGGAGGTTGGGAAACTGAATGAGGTCATTGAAGGAAAGGAGCTGGTGCTACATAGCTGCAAAGAACAGAAGGTGGTGCTGAACTCAAAGATGAAGGAGTTGCAGCTAAGACTTCAATAGCAAGCACCAAACATCTTGTAAAAATAGTGATATAAACCTCCACTTTTTTATCCCCTCCCTGGCAAAATGAGCGCTATATAACTTTTTCTCTTGCAACATTTTTGTGTTTGTAAAGTTCTATTTGTTTGAAGAATATTGTTTTGTCAGGCATGTCTTTTTTAATCCAGAAACCAGTGAATTGAAAAAGAGAAAATAGCAAAAAGGGGGAAAAGCTATTTATGGTCTCTTTGCTGAACTGATCAGTCAACTAATTGATGTGAATTGGTCAAAGGATCGAGAATGGGATTCGTTGGTGTTGACTGTTGAGCAAACTATCTGTTGTTGATGTGTATGATGCGTTAAACTTGTGTGTTGCAGAAACCCTTTTTTTTTTTTGGGGATGAAAAAGCAGATTCCACTGGACAACCTGAGCTTGTTAACTGCAAAATTAAGTTCTCTTTTGATATAATGAACATGAGGCCGTACATTCTAATTATAAAAATAAATAAATACTATAGTAGGGCGAAATTCCTAAGGGGCGTTTGGTTTGTTTTCAATTTTCTGTTTTATGAAGATACGGAAAACGCAGAAAAAGAAAAGTATTTTCTGTTACGTTTTCTGGAAAATGAAAAATGAAAAAGTTGTTTGGTTTGGTTTATTGGAAAATATTTTCAGAAACAGAAAATAAAAACTGTTTGCAGAAACAGAAAAACAAAAACCACAAACATGATATTTTTATAAAATTCAAAATATAAAAAATAACAAACATATGATATTTTTATAATAAAAAAGTTCAAGAAAATATATTTTAAGAAATAAAAAAAATGACAAACATGATATTTTAATAAAAATTATAATATAAAAAATAAAAAATATGATATTTTTATAAAGTTTAAAATATAAAAAGTAACCAACTTGATATTTTTATAAAGTTCAATATATATTTTATAGTTTTTAATAATAACAATAATAACAAAAGTTTAAGAACATATATTTTAAGAAAAAAAAAATGACAAACATGATATTTTATATATTTTTATAATTACTTTTAAAGTTTGGTTTATTTATAATTATGCCACCATTATTTTCCAAAGTAGAAAACTATTTTTTTTTTTATTTTTTTTTTACCAGTTTTCCGTTTTCAACCATTTTCATTTTCCGTTTTTTTTTTTTCCAGAAAACTGTCCAAATGGCTCAACCAAACATGTTTTCACAAAAAATGGGAAAACACAAAAAACGGTGAAAATGCGGAAAATGGCCAAACAAAACAGGCCCTTATTCTCTCCCATATTTCTGTTCATAAGATAAAATAAGATACTTGCTAGACTGATCATACATTTTACAGGTGGATATCATGAACTGCACCAGGTACGTACATGAAATATACATTAGGAACATGCATTAATGAGGAACAGATGAGATCAAATAGGATTAATATTATATATACGGTAGAAGAAATTAAAACTCATAGCTAGCTAGGAGCAGCAATGGATCGATGGTGATGAGGGATGGAAGCAGCTAGCTAGCTAGCTAAGCCTCCAGTAACATCTTGTTGGCCTTGTTCATTTCCTTGAGCTCAATGAATTCGATCTGCTGATCTTGGGCGAGCTCAGTCTGTAGCTCCTTCAGCTCATTCAACCAGATGTCGGCAAACTCACAGTCCTTGTAAGCCTGGAACCAGGGCCCCCCACAGGTATAATGTATGGCTTTTGGTAATGCCGTGGGGTCCTCCTGATCCTCCAACTTGTTATGCCCAACCAGAAAGTTCCAGGTGAAGGGGACTGACCCAATCTCCTGCTCTTCCAACCACATGAACCTGCAAAACATGCATGGAAACACATGCATAAGCGTACCCACATCCACATGCATTCATTCATTCATTTCATTCATCCGGAGAGGTCCTTAATTAATATGCACGCACGCACGCACGTACTGCATGCATGTACTACGTACGTACGTACCTGTGAAGGAACGCGCCGGACTCGGAGCTCACGAGTTGGGGAGTGAGGATTCGGTTCTTGGGATGCGCGCAATTGTAGAGCACCATGGACGACCAGTTCTTGCGGGGGTACGCGGTCTGCACCACGCCGTCCATCTTGGTCCCCTCCTTGGGCGTGTACTCGTGCTTCACGCACATGATCGCGTACTTGTCGTCGTCATCCGGCGCCATGGCCAGCAGCTCCGCCAAGTCTCCCAGGTAGACGAAGTCACAATCGACGAACATGGCCCAGCCCTCGTATCCGGCCAGGTACGGAGTCAGGAACCTTGTGAAGGAGAACTCCGTGCTCTCCGTGGGTCCCCGCTCCCGCGTGTAGAGACCGGCCTCTCGGAGCTCCGACTGCTTGAGCGGGATGACCTCCAGGGGGATGGACGAGCGCTTCAGCAGCGAATGACGGCAGACCTGGTAGGCCACATCCTCCCGCGAGTCGTAGCCGACGAAGACCTTCAGACTCTTCAGAGCCTTCGCCGCCAAGGGCTGCTTGTCGGTGCTGTTGGTGTTGGGAGCCATGGCCGGAAGAACAAATTAATTAACAGTCAGTGACAAACGCACAATGATATTGATGCTATAGATGCTCCCTACCAACACCAGCTGACAGCAGTACTGCTTATCTTATCTCTCTCTCTGTGTATGCTTATGATCTCCTTATCATATCACGCTATGTGACTCTCTCTCATGTATATATATATAACGCCGCAGGCTAGGCTAGCTCCTTTAATTTAATATATATATATATATATATATATATATATATATATATATATAGTTTAATGTGATTTCCAGGGATTGTTCACTATTAATTTTAGATTTTATTTTGTCCTACTACCAATATTGATTTCAATATTTGGACAATGCATTGCTGGCGAGGCCATGTGACTTTGCCAGTAGTACCCATGTGAAATTTCTATCTCTCTCATTTGCTCTGATGCCCTCATGCCTCATTGTTATTATAACTGATTACTCTATTTGTTGGAAAATATTATTATTATTATTGTTATTTAAAAAATAAATAAATATAAAATACGCAGAATACAATCTTGCATTTTTGATATTGTCTACATGTTAATCATTTTAAAACTTGTCGAAAGTAAAATTAACCAATAGGAGTACTGGAGTGGAGCCTGCACGGTAGTCGGTAGGCTCCACCTCGTTGTCCTTGCGGAGATTCCAAGGTCCACGCCCCGCTGTTCTTTTGTTTATTCCTCTAATTAACTTTATTAATATTCTTTAATGTCGGGGATTTTATAAAAAGAAAATTCAACATTTGTTTGGTTCCGCTCGCTAGCTTTATTTGGATATGATTACTATTTTTGACAATATAATTAAGCATATATAGCCTTATTTTGTATCCCCTTTTTTTTTAAAAAAAAAAAAAAAAAAAAGTGGCCATCGATCTAGTGGGATTCCCTTTTCTGGCTGTGAGCCTCTCTGTGACCATGCATAAGCTAGCTCAAGCTGGACTGAGTTGGTGCTATTCAAGGACAAATACCATATCCTTACCAAAGAAACATAACATATTGTACTATATGTATATATATCACCAAGCCAGCCCCAGGCATGCAAAAGAAATCATCTTAAAGAAAGGAAATAAAAACAAATCACTTGATATTTCAATTCATTTTGTACGTGAAAGAACAATCAACAATACCTCATTTTAAAAACTTGGGATTTACCAATCCCACACGTACACCACACAAATTAAAATGATTCACATCAGATTAATTAATCATCTTAATCTGTTGAAATCAATGTCTGTTACGACTCACGAGATTATATATATATATATATATATATATATATATATATATATATATGCTTGTCTTAATTACTGTAGTCTCTGCAGGGCTCTGTATGTATCTTGATTCCTTCTATTATTTTTATTTATATATATATATATATATATATATATATATATATATATATATATATATCCTCTTAGTTTTATTTATGAATATCCAGACCAGACCTCGATCGGATATGATTCTGATGATGTGAATTAATTCAGCAGTGACAAACCATGCAAACAGGAGGAAAATAACTGCAATGCAATTAGTTAGTCCCCGGCCCTTTAGCTCCATCGATCGATCTGTGCAAGCATGTTAATTTGGTTAAAAAGAAGAGCAAGTAATCAGAAGAAGGTCATATATATTTAGCTCAAAATCGATCATCAGCTTTTATTTTTCTTTTAGGAATAATTAAGAGGTTCATGATTCTGCAGCTAGCCTTGGCAACAATATTGGTATATGTATATATATATATATATATATTTATAACAAAACAATTAAATCATCTGATGTGAACCAAGTTTAGTTTGTTCATGATTAATATTGATCCTGAAGAAGAAGAAGAAGAAGAAGAAGAAGAAGAAGAAGAAGAAGAAGGCCAGGGAAGGACGTACTCCTGACATCTACAAAGTCTTCATTCAAGTCTTTGCTGTTGCTAAATGAATATTCAAGCATATTAATTGTTTAACTCATGAGAAAGGACGACAGAGATTTTTTTTTTTTTTTTTCTATTTTTTGGTAAAAAAGAGACACTTTGGACTTAGTTTAAGTAGTACATGCATGCAATTAGATATATATGCAAACTAGTTAAACAGTTTCAGTACAAATGATCACTATTGTTGATGGAGGACAAGACAAATGAAATGACAATCACGGCTTGGTCTTAAAAGGCTTCTCCTATTGGACCAATAAAACCATGCCACGTACATGACTTAGTTTAAGAAGTCATGTCCCTGCGGCGCTCTGGAACGGACTCTGTCTCCTTTCCCAAACACAACCGGAGAAAAACCCTACCCAAACCGACAGGGAAACCACATTTTTTCATGTAACCCCTTTTGTCTTTTCCTTATTACTCACCAACTTTGCTCTCTCTCCCCGCGGCCGCCGCCGCCGCCGCCACTGCCACTCCTCAGCAATGGCGACTTCCATTCAAGCTCTGCTGCCTCTTTATTATCCTTTTTCTTCCCCTATCTTGCTTTGAATCGAGTTGTTTTCTTCTTCTACTTCTTCTACTAGTGGAGATGCATAGCAGCGCTGCTGCGGCTGTGTGGAGGTCGCCGGTGTTCACGGCGGCCCAATGGTTGGAGCTGGAGCACCAGGCGCTGATCTACAAGTATTTGATGGCTGGGGTCCCTGTACCGGCTGACCTCTTGCTCCCCATCCGCCGGAGCTTCTTCCATTTCTCATCTTGTAAGTCCCACCCAGTGCCGTCTGATTTTTCTATTTATCATCTTCTGACTTTGAGGGATCTCTTTTTTTTTAAAAAAAAAATTTCTGGGGACTAAAGTTGGATGAAGGTGTTCTTTTCTTTTCTGGGTTTTTGTGTTGATCTCATGTACTCTCTCTTCATATTATTTGCTATATTTTTCTCCGGCTGGCCTGATTGGTGGTTCCCCTTCTCTTCTCCTTTTAAGGTGTTTGTCCATCTTCATGAGCTTTTAATGCTAGTTTCCTTAATTTGTTATCACAGTCTATTTGCTCTAAAGTTGCCATCTTTCCTTAGGCCCATCTCTACTTTGGTTTTGTGATTTCCTCTCAATAATATGCTTGTACGGGTACAAAGATTTAGTCTGTCAATCCTTGATGTTTTTTGAGAGTCTGGCAACTACTTGTTCATTTACCCTAACAACTTATGTTTTTGCAGTAGTGTTCCCAAGTTCCAAGAGCATAAAACTCCCATCTTTGCATTCCTTCCAACTGCTTTTCTATGTTGGCCTCTCAAAGTTACCACACACGCTTATAATGTTTATTTTTAACTCAGGCATTCTCTAGCAGGCATAAAAGTCTCAATCTTTGCCCTCTTAGTTTATAATTGAAGCTTGTGCAAACTAACTAGTTTCTTCCATTTTGCTTCTTTGTTTCTTACATTCCTGTTTTGGTTCAAACTAATGAATCTTCAGTTATTTTCCCATCGGAATGTGCTTCAACTGTTAGTGAACAAATTAGTACCAATATTTTCTAAAACACAGTTAATTTCTTCAAGCTCAGTGGGATATCCGTCCTACTATGGGAGGAAGCTGGACCCAGAGCCAGGACGTTGCCGGAGAACGGATGGGAAGAAATGGAGGTGCTCCAAGGATGCTCACCCTGACTCCAAGTACTGTGAGCGTCACATGCACCGCACACGCAACCGTTCAAGAAAGCCTGTGGAAATGTCAGCCTTGTCCCAATCCCGACCTGTCTCATCAAATGCAACATCCCTATCTCCGGCTGTGAGCAGTGGGAATGGGGGTGGCTCTGGAAGTTTTCAGAGCTTCTCTTCTTTACACTCTGTTTCAGGTGGTAGTAATGCCCAGGTCGCATGCAACTGTGAATCAGACACCTCACTGTTGCGCATGCATCCTGGCTCATATGGTTTCGGAAACAAAGATTACAGGTTTCTCATTGTCCTCATTTTCTTTTGCTGATTTATCATTTCTTTTTCTGAAGATTTATTGCCATTAATCCAATGAATTTGCAAAATCAAATCCCTTGCCCTTCATTAAGGTTGGTAGTCACAGACATTCATAGTAGCGACAGATTTTCATTGTTTTTGTTGTGGTCAATGAGCTTCTTGCTTAGAAAACTGGGTATATCAAGTGCGGTAGACAAATATTGTCATAGCTTTATCAACCAAAATATGTTTATTTAGTGGCACATAAACTCATATTTCTGCTAGATAGTATGAAGCAGCTTTGGTGGAACTAAAGAAAGAGAAGGTAGATTACTGACTGCGGTCAGAGCTTGAGGTGCCAGGACTGCAGTACCGGAGACTGGAATAGTGGAATTACTGCAGTTGAGGTTATGCCCTTGAACAATGGATGACTTTTGTGAACCATGGGTCGGCATCCTTTGAGGTGTAATACAAGTGGAGAGAAACCAAATTATAATGTTGAGTCAGTTCCCCATGCCCCAGTTGTGTTGTGAATTTGGGATTTCAGATGAACTCATACCTTGGAGAATAGATGACTGTAACAAATCGTATATACTTTTCTTTTCATTATGTTACCAGTCTTTATCTTGAATGTAGTAGCATCATCCCTTTCACATGAGAACCATGCTCCTCCTCTTTGCTGCACACTGAGGGCAGGACCAGGCTGTTTGCATCTGTTGTGTATGAAAAATGAGAAAATGTTTTATTGGAAGAATAAAGATATCAACACAGGGATATTATCATTTTGATCTTTATCTTCTCTCTTGTAAGGGCAACTTGTATCGTGGATTCTGGGTTAACATCAATTACTCTACAAATCTTAAGTTTCTAAAATATCGGTCCATGTTTCAACATGTAGAACAATGGTTTTCATCTTAATAAAGAGCTTGTCAATCCAACTTCAATACAAAAGTATCACACAACAATGTTAGGATGTTGTCAACTGTGATGCGGTACGTCAATTAAAAAAGCTAGATTACAATTGTTTTCAGAACTGATTATAACTGATCCAGAATTGAATGATCTTTTTTATATAGGATTCTGTCTGTTGTGCACCTTGGTCACAAGAATATAGGATCCATCTGTTCCTTTTTTGTATGCACAGATGCAGTGCATTTTTGAGTCAATATATATATATATATATATATATTTTTGAGTCACATGAATATTGTTGCAGTGCATATATAGCGATGTATAAACTGCTGGAATAGAGTCCTGTCAAACTACTGCTTTTGCACGGCCTTACTCCACTATCTGACTTGATCACTCAGGTATCTGCAAGGAGGAAAAGCTGAGGTTGATGAGTGTGGTTTCTTCACAGAAGCTTCAGGCAGTGGGAAAGGCCATGAGCTGGACAGTTCATGGTGCCCCATTCCATCGCAGCTATCCTCTTCTTCACCATCCAAATCGAAGGACAGTTTACTGCAGGGCGGTTACTCTCATCTTCAACCCGCACAAAATGTTGGGCAGCAGCATGCCTTATTTGGGAGTGAGTTTGGCGCATCAGAGACACTGAGAAATGAGAGCCAGCTTCTAATGCCCTTCTTTGATGAATGGCCGAAGACAAGGGATTCCTGGTCGGGTTTAGGAGATGAGGGATCAAATGGGAACTCACTCTCCACAACAACCCAGTTATCAATGTCGATTCCAATGCCCTCTACCAATTTCACAACTCGATGTTCCATGTCCCCAAATGGTGTGTATCATAGTTGTCAATCCATCTGACAAACTGTTTCCTGGAAAACCATCTTGCTCAGTCTAACCCTCTGTTCTGGTTGATGCAGATGACTAGAATAAATTCATGTGGTCTTAGGAAAAGCAGAAATGATGATGCTGGGTTGCTGCTACTGCTGCTACTGCTGCTTTGGTTTGTTCCTCCTGTGAGAAGGAACGGTGAACTGTTTATTGCACCTGTGACATTAGTTTTAGATTGATCTGGCACCCATACTTTGTGTGGCCTTATTTTTATTTTCATTTGGACCAATTGGCTCTCTAAAACTGAATGCAAGCACCTGGATTTTGTGAAAAATAAGAGATACTGACTTTGAGTTTAACAAGACATGACTCAAGAGTCGAAAGATAGTGTGATGGAATTGCTTCCAGATGACAGGATTATCATTTTGCTGAGTTTGACACACAATCTCACTCCTAACACCATTAAATAAATGATGCACCAAGCAGGCATCAATTGAAAACAGAAAACGACTCCTGTGAAAAGTCAGTTCACTAAGCAGAAAAAGTAATCAAATGTTGCAATTGTTCAGAAACCACAAGAATCTGGGGTGGATGCCATACACTCCTGAGCTTCTTAATTATCCCATGATCAATTAGCACATCAAAGTATACATTCATAAACAACTGAGCAATGCCACTGATGAGCACACTTTGAGACTGATGACAAAACCATGATAAGTCAACTAATGACAAAACCATGATAAGTCCATAAATACAGTTTTTAGGAGCTATGGATTCCTGGCGAGTGATTAATTGATTAGGAGAGTTCACAAATGGCTATTCACTTCTGCACAAACAAGTTAGATTGCCTCTGAGTGATTTAGCAGCAGATCAGAGGACAGATGCCTGCAGTTAAAAAATCACAACAAATGTCAAAGATTATGTGTATTATTGGTTAAATAACAAAGGAGGTCAAGATGTGGTTCACTCATATCTTTTTCTCATCTGAGAAACATGTAGCATAATTAATCTCCCATTTTCAATTTGTTCATGCAAAAAATAGGCATGAGTCAGATGAAAAAGATAAACAAGCATAACCTCTTCTCTGAATTAATCATGATCGTTGCACAGCTATTAGTGAGAAAAATAAAGAAATTGAAAGGAGACACAACAAAAAAAATAAAGGAAACCTTGTTGAATAAGGGCATGGTGAATAGTGAGTGATAGGCTAAACAAGAAAGAAAAACAGAAATAGAAAAAATACATTGGCCCAAAGTGTTTTTCATGAGTTTTCTAATGTAGAATAAAGTCTTTTACTGACTACCATTTTGACAACTTTATATATACCTTGCTTATAAAGCATGTTTTCCTTATAAACACACAACACACATACAAACTAGAATAGTTAGGAAGGTTTAGGACAAATCCATGATAAAGCTATCACAGACATGAATTGAGAACATAATTGCAAATTCCAAGAAAATATGCCTTACAAAAGTCAGTCCATTGCACCTATAGAGCATAAGTAGGACCATTAGTACTGCTGAAAACTATTCTTACTTTGCAACTGATCGTTCAAGAATTTCAGGCTAATAATCTAATTTCACATCGATTAGCAGCTGTTCACAAACAAAGTAGGAGCTAATGGCGGCCAATACCTGGTAACTGATTAGGCATCACAAGTACTGAACAAATGGATACAAACATTCACAAATTCTTTGCTCTCTGACAGAATCTATTAAGAAGGTAAAGAATGAAGAGCATACCTTTTACTTCAGATCCTGGGTGCTGTATCCATCTTTTGCAACTGGGCTTTGGCTGCATCAAGTTGTTCTGGCCATAAAGTTGTTCATCATAAAAATAACAAATCAGTAGTAGGAAAGGCAACAAAGATTATGGTTAATAAATTAAACCTTCCCCAAATTCCCTAAAACTAAAATCTGCTCTATTATCACAACTTCCTTCGTGGCTCAAGGAAGTTGTCATCGTAGCGATTTAGGATGATTTGAGGAACTATTATATTAAGCCAGGGGATTTGGCTTGGCGGAGATAGTACAGAACACTCACTTTGTTGGGATTGAATGGCAGTCTTTATACTCTTTCGGAAGAAAAGCCTACCGTTTTTCTGGTAAACATTCTACAGTAAACAAAAGAAGAAAAGAAAGAGAGAGAATTTAAGACCCACAAGCTAAATCAACAATTCCCACAACACAACAAGAATCACGCAAGTCTGGCAACAACTTAATGAACAGTAATGGAGGAAAAGGAGAAGAGAGAAGAGAGAGCTCACGCGGGAGGGGGCGAGGCTGTTGAGCTCGCTAATGGCGATCTCATGACTTCGAATCTGATAAGAAAATAGAGAAGAATATGAAAACATGCAATAATCACCAAGAACTTGGAGTGAAAATTCGCAAACCTCTTTGAACAGATCGTGCCTAGGGTTTTCAGAAGACGGTGTTGAGAGAGAGGCCGAAGAAGAAGAAGAAGAGGAAGCCATTAGACCCCGTCTTCTATCGGATCGAATCTCTAATGGCTCCGATATCCAATAAAGAAGTCACCATAGTTACACATAACCCCCTGATAATCAGATAATTACATAGGTACCCTTGATGGTATATATCTGAAAAGATTAAATTAATTAATAAAAAGAGACAGAGAGACTTTGTTTATATATATATATATAAGACATTGGCATTGAAAGTTTGAAACAGCATGAACAAAGAATTAACAACTTATTAATTAGATGAAATCTTCAGAACTTGTCAGACATAATGGAGTTCCAAGTATTAGCATCAAAGAGAAAAGATAAGTCATCGAGCTCTGCGATTTCAATGTCAAAGATATCTTCCATGAAGGCACCTCCATCTCCTATTTCTCCATCCATTAATGGACCATTTACACTATTCTTGTTACTCTCAAAAGAGCCGAACTGCATTAAATCTTCCATGTAGGAAGGAGGAAAAGCAGCAGCAGCAGCAGCAGCGTACTGCTCATGGAGATCATCCACGGAGGAGTTAATATTATTGGAACACAAAAGAGTACTGTTTGTGTTATCATCTGAAGAGTTGGGAGTTTGATGACCGGAGATGATGAGAGGTCTTCTGCACCGGACAGCCTTGGTCCTGATGACATGAACTTGTGGGTTGTCCTTCTTCTTCTTCTTCTTCTTCTTCTTCTTCTTCTTCTTCTTCTTCTTCACCTCTTCCACCTCATCAGTATTTGTTGCTTTATTAATCTTTTCTGAAACATGAAGTTGTTGGTTGATGATGTTCTGGCCTGAGACCTTTTTCTTCAGATAAGTGTTCCAGTAGTTCTTTATTTCATTGTCTGTTCTCCCTGGTAATCTTCCTGCTATCAAGGACCACCTGCAAAAACATAATTTAAAGTTAGTTAGTTATGAACAAATTAATTAAGATATATAATTAATGATATAATTTAAAACAGTAAATGATCAATATATATATATATATACCTGTTGCCAAGGAGTTTATGGAGCCTGATGATCAAATCCTCTTCATCCTCAGTAATGTTTCCTCTCTTGATATCTGGTCTCAGGTAATTCAACCATCTCAACCTGCAGCTCTTGCCACACCTGTTCAATCCTGGAAAAACAGGATCTGGTCACTATATATAGGCTTAATTGCTTATAGGCATAGCATCATATCGATCGATGGATGGATCACCTGCATTGATTGGTAAGCTTCTCCATCTCCCAAGGCCATGAGTCATGATATAATCTGATAACAACTTGTCCTCATGGCTCGTCCAAGCTCCTCTGTTGAGACCTTCCTTCCTGCAGGCCATATTCTTTCTACCTCTTCGCTCTATCAAGTTTTCAATATTTGTACACATTATATATATATTCCTAATCCTAATCGGAAGGACCTTCAGCACAAAAATGTATTTGAGCTTAATTAGCTTAAATAAATATATAAATAGATGAAGTAAGGAGGGTTTATGTTCATTTGTGCCATTGAATGAATGGCAACAACATGAACAGGGACAGGTATGATTTATGATTTATGATGACATGGATTTCCACATTCCCTTGGCGTGAGCAAAGAAAGAATCTAGTTTGTGAATGTGGTTCCAGCGAAAGAGCAGAAAAGAAAAGAAAAAATAAAAATAAAAATAAAATAAAAAATGGCAAGGGATGAATCCAGAGGTGGTCGGGCTAATATGGGCATCAATCTCCTCAAGCCTGAGAGCTTTCCATGTCGGAGTCCCATACTCAACCACCACATGAGTATGGACTTTAAAAGAGGGACGACTATGGCATGCAGAGAGGGAAGTAGGGGCTGTGAATGTTTCCCATTCCTGGCCCTCTTTCATTGCTCCACCAACTTTATTCCATTTCGGAGGTTGGAGCAAGACAGTCAGCTTGCGAGAACCATCCAACAATCCAGACTCAGATGGTGTTGCTTTCTCGCTCGCTTTTCTTGTCCGCTGTCTGTTTTTATAAAGTAGCATGTCACACCATCCTCATCCTTCACATGTAGAGCTTGTATGTATTATAACTATATTTAAAATATGTTTCAATTAATAAAATTAGAAACTTTGAAATTATTGAAAAACTTGGAGTAAAGATAAACTAATTCCAGTAAAACTAATTTAAGCACAGGGGATTAATTTGATAAGGCGAACAAGCGCAGAGAGTTGAGATTTATTATAGAATTAAGGGTGACGTAATCCTGATATTCCCCGACACACAAAGCAAGCCAGCCAAACCGATGAAAAAGGACTGAAGAAGAAATACACACGGATAACTTTTTAGAGTCAGTAGGTACTCTTGCTAGCAGGGCAAATTCCCTGTTATTATTAGCCCACAACCTTCCTGGAATAGGTCCTGTATGAAGGGATCCCATTTGATCGCCCCTGAGTGTCGGACTGGCCTTGCCAGCCCCCAGCCTTCAAGACAGGTGCCTGCTTCACAGCCTGTGGCCCAGAATTGATGGACAGGTGTGCCAACTTCTTGCTAGTCTCCAAAATGCCATTCTTCTCGGTTGCGCCTGTACCAACACCATTACAGTTTGTATTCCTCGAGTTCACTTTCTCTGATGCATCTGATGCAACTCTACGCAGGTTCCTCCCAGAGTGGTATCCTGGTACTACCAAAAAAAATTTTAAAAAATATCAATAGTAGGTTTGAGACAGATTGCACATGTTCTTAGAAAGTTATGCAGATGCTCAGCATCTATCAGTCTGCAACAAGTTCAGCTTGCCAAACACACTCTAAATATAGCATTACTGCCTACTTGCCTGGATTATTTCTTGCCAGTGGTCTGTAACGTGGTTCTTTTGGGCTAATCTTCATGGACCTGTCATTCGTTTGAGGTTCCTGAATTTGGATGCATGTAAAAGAAGAGAAGTCATCACATCTGCAACGGTATAACTTGTCACACACAACTCAAAGTGCGCCACTAACCTGATAATCAACCTCCAGCTTTCTTTGCACACCTGTGGCACAAACAGAATTTGACATAGAAAATCATGATTATTAGAGAACTAATTGTCCATGAAATTCACCCCCCCAAAAAAAAACGGAGATAAGAATAACACAGAACATAGACTAGAAAAGAATGCCGTAGTTCTTTGGCCCAAGTCAAAACAAGTTTGCCAAGACCACACTATGGAATCACCTGTCCTCATAGAAGTATTTGAGTTCTTAGCTGATGCAAAATTGCTTGTGGGATTTGTATTGGATAAAGTTCCAGTGGAGAATCTTCTAGACCCCTTTGGCTCCAGAGCTCCTTTAGGGCCAACTGGAAGCACAAAAGCCAAAATATAAATCATAATGAATAATGCTAGTGGCAGAAGTATGCAATATCATTGAGAAATGAAGCAAATACATCATTCAATTTATATCAACAAATGGCTTTAATAAATAAAACAAAGAAGCCTGCAATGTGAAATTAAAACAAACCAGATGGAGGGTTTTGGAATTCCAGTTGCTTTAGGGCTTAAGTGATGGTGGGATATAAAAGCAAGGCTGTAATATGAGAATAAGAGTGAAAGTAAGCATTGATAACAAGAAGACCAACATATGTACACACTATCTAATGCTCTGTTCAACAATGGTACTAGAGAGAATCTTACCTGAAAGAAAGAATGCTGAAGAGCTTCTGCTGCTGTGGGCCTTTTTCTAGGATTCCATGAACAAAGGGACTGCATAAAATATATGTCAGTATCTGAAATATATAGCAGCGCAATATCCACCAGCAAGAACTCAGAAACAGATAAAAGCTAATACAACCACCATATGCTAAAATGATCAAGTTACCTATCAGAAATGAAGAAAAACAAATGAATCTACACATCACAGGCTTACCGAAATAAGGTTAATTAAGGCCCCTCACTGGCTGATGGGATTAGCGCCGAAAGATGGACACAAGCAAACTGCAATTAGCAAATAAATTAAATTAACTATTTGTGTATTTAAAGGTACACCTAATTGATTTGAACTATTACAAAAGAAATGAGCTTGAAAAATATTACGATCAGGAAAAAACAAATAACACATCTGTATGCATCTATAACCCAACAAGTATTACATTTAAACTATAATACATACATATATTTGTATGCATGCCCCTCAATTTAGTTGTCACTGACTCATCAGACGTTCGTAATAGCAAACTTTCGAGGTTTTACATGCAATTAGATAAGTTAATAGGGGAATCCACGGCAAACCAAATGAATAAGCTAAGAGGCAGTTTGACAAACGAAGTGTGAAGGCTAAACAAATTAGTAAAAAAACTGAAACTATATGCATGTCAGACATTTCTAGTGCATCCACTTGATGCATGCACCAACTTCAGAATAATAAAGCAGATTACTCCATAGAAACTAACAGAGGTATCAACAATAAGCATTTAAAGGAGCATAACATGTAAGCCATGTAGAATTAAACCACCTGTGGAAATTGATAATTGATCACATCTGCTAGTTGAAGCCCTTCAGCCCAAGTGGTATAACTGGGACTGCCAATTATACTGCAAATCTTGTATATTTCATCTGCTTCGCTGCATAATGTAAAAACAAATAACCAAAAAAGAATGCATAAACACATAAGTTACAGGATCATAAATTATCAAGAAATTAAGGCATCATAGAAGTAGACTTGGATGGAAATGGATAGAGAGTATATTGTTTGAGCACTGTATGGGCAAAGTAACAAGAAGCCTGAGGTTAAGTGAGAAGAACACAAAACAGTGGTCAGCTTGAGCTTGACTCAAATAATAAATGGGTAAGCTTTTCCCAAACTTTTTTGGAGATGAACTGCACCAATGTTGCCTTCCAGCAAAGTTTTAGTTGATGAAATGGATTGCAGAAAACATAATAGTACCTTGCTCCAGGAAAGAGAGGACGCAGTGTCAACAATTCCGCAATGATGGCACCCATTGCCCACATGTCTAGAATGAAAAGGAAAAAATGTGAGGCACCAACACCAGCTGAAGTCAAACAACATGGATATACTTATTGGTTACAATGACTATCCACATACCAACTGCTGAGTCGTATATAGATGACTGGAGCAAAACTTCAGGTGCTCTATACCTGTAAAACTCAGAGATGGCTGGATGTCATTAAAAGGAAAGGAAAACCAATACGAGATGTGAAAGCAAAGCAATCAGTTAGCATTTACCATCTAGTAGAGACATATTCTGTGTAGGGCGGTTTCGATGAAACTTCACGTGCAAGCCCAAAATCTGCTATCTTGATGATGTCTTTTGTAACTAGTAAGTTCTCTGCAGAAGATTGCCAAAGCCTTTGAATTACAAGATGACAAAACCAGCCAACAGAACTGTTTAGAAAAATAATAAATCCTCTACAATTAGCACTTAATTTCTTCATGTTATTAACCACATACTGCTAGTATTAGCAGATAATAATCTGGTGCATCCATTGATCTGGGCCAGAACCATGGGAAATCCCCAAAAAACCCAGAGAAAATTTTGCATTTGAAAGTAATGGAAAAGATGTGGAGAAAAAACAAGAATTTGCTACAATCATGTTTATTAGAAGGCTTATTGTTTTGCTAAAATATAAATCAATTCACCAACAAGATCATCTGCAATATTTTTTGGTGATTAAAGCAACTTTGAAGATAGAAGTCAATCTAATTATGGTGGGACATGATGCAAGAAAATGTCATACCTGGCTTAAGGTCACGATGAAAATAGCCACGATTGTGCATATATGAAAGAGCTTGAAATATTTGAAAGCACCAATTACGAACTTCAACTTCTGAGAAAGGTTTGCCTCTATCTTTCATGAGCTGGTAAAGATTGCAATCCTGAAATCATTAAATAAAAATAATGATTTAAACTGGAGCAAACAATTAATTCATAGAATATCAATGTCGAACACAAACTTGAAAACTGTCAAAGACACTTACCATGTATTCAAATATAAAATATAGAATATTATGCTCTCTGATGACTTCCTTGAGCTTGACAATGTTAGGGTGGTTCATCCTCCGTAGCGACTGAGAAAGATGAGAATTGTATTCTGTAAAATGATGGAAAGAAACCAAAAACCAAAGCGGTGTTTTGCATCTACCCCATGTTATATGTTTATTGTGATTTCAGATCTCACTTAATTTATTTGATAGAAATAACTCCCGTTACATATTTTTGTTGTAGATAACCCCTTCAATAAGTTTCAACTAACATTGAGGCATAAAATTACCAAAACACAAATCCATGCTTCTCTAAATGCATTCTTCTCATCTAAATCCCTAATGCCCAATTAAAATCCTTTTTCTTCAACACCTATTTACTATAAATTTTGAATCCTAATATTTTTCATTGAAGTTTTAAAACCAGTTCCCACTTCTCAAATCGTTATTTGTTAGATTAGGGACCGATAAATATGTAAGATTTAAGAGTTTCATGGAGTTCATTAAGTTTCTGGCAAAAGGGTAATTCCATCTTTTAAAAAATTGATAATCAATTTATTATTATAAAATATTTTTGGTATATTTTGTTATTGATGATAGGAGAGGAAGGGTGTATTATTCACAACATAAATTAATAAAGTGAGGTGTTTTAAACAAATATAGATAGAAGAGGACTAAAGCACAATAAACACATAAGGCAAGGGACTATATGCCAAAAAGACAAAAGAAAAAAAGAAGTGCAGCTGTACTTACTTTAACTTCCCGAAGATTCATGCACTCCTCCCAAGAATAGTAATTTTTCTTCATTTTCTTAATTGCAACCTGGTAGGACCAATCATATTACCATTGGCGTGAAGTTACTAATTTTCCTAAGGTTGCAAAATAATTTATTAAGTTCATTAGTCAATGTGCATACCACTTCACTATTCTGTTTGTTTATGGCTCTCCAAACAGTCCCGAAGGTGCCATCACCAACTTCCTTTATCACCTTGTAGCTGTGACACGTGACAAATTGCGTTACAACATGCTCATAAATCCAATAAAATAGGGGTATCAAACAACTCACCGATCCATTCTTATCTGGAAAACCAAACAATGCTGGATTCCTTGACCTTATTAAAAGGAAAATGGCCAAGTGCAAGCAATATCGAAGATCTAACCAGCAGCGTAAACTTGAGAAGAGAAACTTCCAGGAATGATATGTGGATAGAATTTAAAATTGCTTCGAGTGCAATATATTCTCAGCACCTACCGGCAATATATATTCCACCACAGGAACTCTTTGACACACGCACTTCAAATTTTTATTCACTAGAATTGCTAGAAAAACAACTCAGGGACTGTGAGCCACATTACCTAGCAAGGTAATCAACATACGTCAACTTATCCAGATTCAAAGAATCAATCATCCATGTGGGGAAAACTGATTCATACGGAACATGTTTGAATAGCATGTAGATTCCCTACTTGAAACAAATCATATTCAACCAAAAGTCTTGAAGGATGTGAACGTTATTCGGGAGTGAAACGTAGTTCAAAGCATGAAGTTTCACCCTGCAGAAAAAAGGAGACAGGTAAAAACAACTCCTATGAATGTAGAAACTGTGTACATCAAAAATAAAAAATTATAAGATCCATGATACCTTGCAACATCTATGATCATATGATAAAAAAGCCCTCAAACAAACTAGAAGTTCCATTCAAAATGCACAGCCACGAGAATATTGAAGCAAGTCGACAGCAGGAGCATTTTGCATAAAGAAGAATCAAGACCAACTTCAAAAGACAGTAGCAGAGAACCACTCCTGGTGGTCATGGAATAGAAGTTGCCACCTAAGTGCAGTTAACAAAGGAGATGAGAAGGAAATCTCCAAGAACAAGGAACCGCAAGTCAAGAACTTCCTGAAATAGCAAGACTTGGTCCTGGAAGCAGCTTGACCAATAGCGCACTTGCTCCATGTCTTAAGTAGCAGAAGACACACAACCTGTGCAAGAGAAGAGTCACATAAATCATATATCAACACAACATTGAACTATCAGATACATCCAATACTTCAAGAGAGTTAACAGTCAACCCTGGGTGCGTGTATATATATATTTCAAAACAGAAAAGACTAAGCACCAGAGGATGATGCTAGAATCTATTCTGAATTCTCTATTGCTATGTTTCGGCGGTACAAAGAACATGAAACTTTTAAGCTAAAGAAACATGGACAAATGGAAAGCTTTATAACCAGATCTTCCGAATTCAACCCATCACAGAATCCAATCAAGCAAAAGGTTATATAGTCTACCATAACCAGAGATAAAAACGAGATAGTAGTTTCTGTGGTTATGATGTTGATTGATTATCAAAGTATCAAAAATTTTATATGATTGGTAATAACCAAAGAACACAATGCCAGCAAAATAGATTAGTCTCAAAGCTATAAAGTCCCTTCTATAAATTACATAAGAACCTAATAAATTTTAGAGATGCTAATGCTTAAGTGGCATATTAAGGCCTCAGATTTCCAAATCAGAACAGATCTGATGTAAAGAATAACAATCGTTCCAAACCCTAGAATCGGAAGAGAATTCTCAATCACCAGGTCCACAAATTTGCAACAGACCAAGTCAATACATGATCACCATTCAAAACACCAAACCGATGGAAATTCTTGAATTCCCCATTTCCAAGCATCGCCATCGATGCCCAAAAAATAGAATCAGAGACCAAAAACCGGGAATCAATGTTAACTACTAGGATGCAATGAAATCTGAACAATTATCCTAGACCCGGATTTCCCCAAAATAAAATAAAATTTATCAATCTGAACAATAAATCAGAGACAAGTAGTTGCTCTACGATCTAATGACAAACAGAAACGCCACTTTCGGATAGCAATTCTAGGGTTTACGCGGTGGATACATAGCTAGAGATCTAATAGAACCACAATCAAATAATCCAATTTTTTTTTTTTAAAAAAAACAAGATATCGAATCCACGCCGATCGTGAGGTCGTCGACCTAATAACGAAGCCAAGAATCCAAGAAAAGCCAGATCTGAACGAGCAACCGAAGAAGAAAATGAGAAAAAACTCGTTCGATACCTCGACCCCTCCGAGCATAGGCTCCGTCGCCTCCCGCCGCGAGACTCCAGTGCCGAAGCGTCGTCGTGTAACGAAACTGAGAGAAAGAGAGGGAGAGAAAGAGAGAGGGGAATAAAAAAGACGAAATATCGAAGACGGAGCTTTCCCCCTATATATACACAGAGCACGTGCTCTCTCTAGAGGTCCCTTGTACCTCCGGGTTGTTTTTAGCTTAACCGGTTCCAAACAGCAATTATGGGTGCCACGACAGCTAGAGCTCCGTGAGATTAACTTAATAATAATTTGATTCGTGGCATTGGACTGGGATTTGGACTCATTCATAATTCATTGGGTGCGTCGGCGTCCTAATTGGAATCGCGGTTCTCTGTTTTTTTCTTTTTATTTGGGAAACGGTTTTGTGATTTGTTTGGTAGTGGGATCGGTGTTGACAACGACATATGTATTCTTTTTCTTGGCGGAGGGGTTTTCCTTTCCTAATGGCTAATTCCTAGTCTGGTGAGAGGGCCCCACCCACCCCCTCAGCCCTAATTTTTATAATTTGGAAAATATTAAATAAAAACTATAAGAAAATTATTAATCGTGGATCATTGAACACAACACCCTGATGAAAAAGTCTAAATCAAACATGTAGCATATGTATCATCATCATCATATCAATAAACATGTTTCTCATATTATTAATTTTTTACTCACTCTGAAACCATGAATGAGTTCGCCGATGATGAATGTCTGCCCTCTCTTTTCTCAGTAGTATTTACACAATTGAATTGATTTACCTGATCAATCCCCACCCCCCTACTTTACATCTATACAGAGAGAGAGAGAGAGAGAGAGAGAGACAGATATGTGTATATAATGATAAAGCTTATATATTAATCTTTATCAAACTAGGACTTGTAATTAAAATTTAAGTAGATAAATCACCTCCTTTTGATCGGTCCATATGACTTGACATGGCTAAATCCGGATTGACACGTGGTCTCATCCCGAGAACCCATCCAGCTGACACAAATCCCCAATTAAGATATTCCTTTTGAGCAAAAAGGTGATTGCTAAAATTAGGCAAGAGAAAAGGTGATACGGAGATAAAGTACAGAAGATACCATGTCGTGAAATAAGTATGGCAAACAAGATCCTTGACACGGCTGAGACATGCGTCGAACCTAAAAAAGGGAGATAAGAAGAAAGAGAACAATAAAAAAAAATGTATGCAACTTCTTTTGCACAAGGCTTTCTTCTCCACTGAATATCGGAGCTAAAACAGAGCATCAGACCTGCCCTGACCAATTCTTCTTCCCTATGTAGATCCTCTAGCGAACAAAGAAGAGCTAACCGTTGCTTTTTGTAGTGAATTACTGGCGTCCCTCGTTACAAACAAATCTCAACCGTTGGTTCAGATTGGGTTCAATCTCAAAAAGGAACTCGTTATTATAGTAATACGAGTCACGACTAGTATACCCTGTTTAAATCAAAATATGAAGCTTATTTTCAATTCATAAATACAAACAAATATAAATATTAAATATATGCACAAAACTTAGAGCAACTTTAATGGTTGTTGAGAAGCGCTCATTGAGCGCTTAATAAAAGTGAGCGGCCATTAGAGGCGCTCGGTGAGGATTGAGCGCTCAATCCTCACCGAGCGCTCAATGCGTGGGCCCACATCTCCTTTTTTTAATTTTTTAATATTTTTTAAGCAAACAACCATCTGTATTTTTACACATTTGTTTTTTTTAATATTCATTATTTTTAAATCGAATCTTTTAAAACACAGCCGTTGTTAAACGACCGTTGCAGTCATTTATTTAATAATTTATTTTTATTATTTTAAAATATCAAATTTTATAAATATACCCATACACTCATATTATCTTCCACCACATCTTCATTCTTTTTCACTCACTTCTTCTTCATTCTCTTTCAATCTCTCACTAATGGATAGAAATACTTCCTCATCTTCACAAGATCCAAATTTTCATACTCAACAAAATTCACAAAATTCTCCCTATGTTTCCCCCCCACTAAATATGCAAAATTTTCAATATCCACCTTCACAAAATCATCCCTACTTTATTCCAAATGTCCAAAATCAACCAGGTTTTTCATATCCTTACCCTCCATATTCAGGACCAGGTTTTTTTAATCCATTAATGGGCAATCAGTTCCCCAATGCAGAAATGGGTGGCATTCCAATTCCTACAAACGAATCCACAAATGTGGATGGAGCTTCTCATACTAAGCATCAAAATACAACGGAAACAGGTTCATTTTCTGACTCTCAATTTCCTTCTTACTCCACACAACCAGGGATTGAGAATATCGTCATCGATGAAGAACAACATGAAGAGCAGGCAGAAAAACGTCAACCGTGGGTATAGAAGATGATAAAATGCTTGTGAGTGCATGGCTTATAATTTCAAGTGATAGCATTGTGGGTACTGGCCAGAATGATAGAACGTTTTGGAAACGAGTAACTGACTATTTCAATGGAAATCGAAAATCTGGTCCGAGAAGAAAACAAACTAGTTATAAACAACATTGGTACTGGATGATTCCAATGGTTAATGAATTCAACCAGGTATACAACAAATTGGAAGGAGAGCACCATAGCGGATGGAGTGATGACCAGTTGAAGGAACATGCTCGTACTATATATTATCATAATCGTAGAAAACATTTTTGCCATAAACATGTTTGGGTGATGATAAAAGATGATCCAAAATGGAAAGCAAACACTCCTCTTCCAAGGTCTTCAAAGAAAACAAAGATCAATGAAAGCGGTGGCTACACATCTTCATCTAATGCAGATACAAGCATTGATATAGATGACAATGAGTGTGAAGTTCGGCCCATCGGTCAGAAAGCGGCAAAAGCAAAGGCAAAGGCGAAGAGAAAAGGGAAGTCAAGTGTCCCCGATAAAAACGTGGATGAAGAATTCAAGAAAAGTGCTGAATTACGAGAATGGAGAAAATAAAAATTAACCGAAGTGCGGAGTTTGAATGCATCTTTTGAAATGGTTTCTGATCATCGAATTCTCACCATGAATACTAGCCACATGAATGCTGAACAACTTGAGAATCATCGTCTGATGTGTAATGTGATAAAATCCAAATATAATATTTAGTATTTATCTCTTATATTTTTAGTGCATTCTACTTTTATTTTTATGTAATTTTCCTTCCATGTATTTTTATTTATGAAATATTTTAATATTTTATTTTGAAAATATGGAATTTTTATCATATATATACTATCTATTATTATTAAATATTAATAATATTTTTGTGTGATAATTGCAATTTAATGAAATATTTATTATAAAGAAAATGAAATGGTGAATGATATGAAGTGTGTCCCCATATGATAAGATAAATCTGATACCAAATTTCAACCACTACGTGAAAGCAAGAATGGAGATTTATGTTAATGGAATGAGTGCCAATATTTAATTATCGAAATTTCTCATTTAGCTTCAACCACTAAAGCTGCTTCTGTAATGTAACAAGAATAATAATTTATTTTTAGAGATGAAAATCGAAACTACAAATCCAAAAACCATCCAAAGTTTCTTTTTGGCTTTCAATTTTTTATTTTTTTTAATTACTTATGATTTTAAATGACTTTTAAACTGAGATAAAAGCTTTGCCTTTGGGAAAGGAAAACCGGGGATGAGCAGTTACAGAGCGGGTGGATACCGGCCGGGCCGGTGGTCTCCTCTGAGCCACAAGACAAGAGGAAGTCCTCAAAGATCTCGTGGTGGCCACACGAAATTCCTTGCCCCTGCCCTCGGATTTGGATTTCTCCTCCTGAGATCAGAGCAAGACAGAGCTCTTCTCGAAGATCTCTCCAACTCTTCCTCATTTGAGGTACTTGTTCGAATTTCTTACTGTTTTGTTTTGATATCTGCTGTTCCTGCTTTCGTATTTGTCTCTTTGACTCTCTTTCACTTCAATTCGTTGTAGTTTGCAATCTTTTCCAGAATTTAGAAGCTTTCTGGTGACCGCTTCAGTGGTTTGCTTGATCAATGTGTTGTTGGTGTGGTTTATTTGGGATTCGGATTGGGACAGGGATAAAAATCTGGTTTTTTTAGGGTTTCGTCCAGCTTAATGTTCACTATCTTATGCATTTTTATAGTGGGCAAGTTATAGCATTTGGCTAAGATCATTCTAAAATTTCTGGTGACCGTGTTCTTTATTATACTGGTAATTCACTTCTTTGATCAAGTTTACTTCTCCAGCGAAAAATGCCATCGTGAGTAATGTTGATTCAGTTATTGGTGATGAACATTATTGATGTCACTGGTGACCCCTGTGAGACTATTGACTTGGAGTTCACCATTGCTAAAGTGTCTATCTGTATAAGGACAATGGATTTTCTCTTTTACATATTTATCTGAAAATACCCATTCATCTGGAGAGAGAGTTATGTATAGTGCTCTTTCTTATTTATCTGAAAATGCTTCCAACTTATCCAAAATCAAGGGATTGTTGCACATAATGCTTGCTTTTATTTTAATTGGAATGCCTTTTCCATTAGACTATTAATTGGCATGCAGATATACTTATTTTGATGTTTTTCAATATTTCTTTTGTTGCCTATATGTCACTTTTCCCACGGTATGGATGCTCACATAGTTGGCAATGTTATTGAGTTAGAATTTAACTTTCTTCTTCCTGCCTTCTTTGTGTAGGTTGAGCTACTTGTTCTGAGATGGATCTGTTCCTTAAAGGTATTCTTGGTGAATCAGCATGTGATAATATGTTCTCCCCTCAGGACATTCAGAGGTGCCCATTTTTGAGAAACATCAATGAACCAACAAGCTTTAACTTCACCTCATCTGTCAAATTTCCTTCACCTGTAGGTTTTCCCTGTCTTAAGATTTTTAAACAAAATTCTACTTATAGTTTCTGATTTTTGTTCAAACTGTGGATCCTGTCATTATTTTTTAGGTAAGAGGAGGAAAGGGCCCGATCTTTGAAGATGGACCCAGCTTTGAAACAGCATTCAAGCTTTTCCACGGACAAGATGGAGTTGTCCCGCTTTCAGGAGGATCCGTGTATAATGAGAATTCTGAATCAAATCCAGTTTTGCAGTTTAATCCCCTTGCAGGAAATGCAGCTAGTATAAGTCTTTCAGCTTTTGGACCTGAGGGTTCTTTTGGCTTCAATTTTTTCTCAAGGAAGTGGAAGAAAAAGAACAAGAAGTCTTCCAAATCTGATAATATTTCACAGGTAATGTATGTGGGATTCTTCCTTTTCTTCATTCTGCCAAAAATGTGAATCATTGTAGGAAAATTTGCATATTATCATGCTTGTTTATTTTTAATATCCATCTTTTTAAAATATTTATTTT
This sequence comes from Dioscorea zingiberensis, assembly GCA_026586065.1. Classification (NCBI taxonomy): domain Eukaryota; kingdom Viridiplantae; phylum Streptophyta; class Magnoliopsida; order Dioscoreales; family Dioscoreaceae; genus Dioscorea; species Dioscorea zingiberensis. The sequence continues at coordinate 43,268,483 of CM048826.1, read as the reverse complement.
AAAAGAACTAGATTCTTCTCTTCTCTCTGACAGATCCTAACTTATTCACGACATGTTTCATAATCTTCAGCAACTCCAGTGTTTGATCTGTATGATTTTGTGACAGTTTGTGAACTATTTTGTTTCCCATCTGCTATGTGAAATGCAGTGACTTGGTGGATAGTTAGAACCCAGCAAAGCTGTAACTTTAGTATCTTTATCCTCAACATTTATTCAACACTTTGAATTAGCACAAGTTTTTTTCCTCTATTGCTTATTTCAAAAACATATGATGCGGTGAAAAATCATAGCGATTTCTGAGTGGACTAGTCTGGTTACTGATACAGAATTTAACATTTCCATCCCAATCACATGGCAGAAAGGAGGGGGTTCTTCACATGAGGCTCGTAGCAGTGAATGGCTAGAAAGTGGTCAGTGTCCCATTGCCAAGTCCTATCGGGCTGTAAGTCGGGTACTGCCTCTTGTCACAAAGGCTCTCCAACCGCCACCAGGTATGAAACTCAGGTGCCCACCAGCTATTGTGGCTGCGCGAGCTGCCCTGGCCCAAACCGCCTTGGTGAAGAATCTCCGCCCCCAACCACTGCCTTCAAAGATGCTTGCAATTGCCTTGCTCGGCATGGCAGCAAACATTCCCCTTGGGGTTTGGAGAGAGCACACCGGCAAGTTCTCCCCCCAGTGGTTTGTAGCAGTTCATGCTGCTGTTCCATTCATTGCAATGCTCAGAAAGTCAGTGCTGATGCCCAAGACAGCAATGGCTTTGACCATAGCAGCCTCGATTCTTGGTCAGACTATTGGATCCAGGGCGGAGCTGCTTCCGCCTGAAGGCAGAAAGAGGTGCAAATGGTGGCTCAGGTGAGAAGGCTGTAGTGGTTGCGAAAAAGAGTGGCAGCCATGCTGAAGTTGGCATGATGGGTTGGGAGCCTTTACCAATGAAGGCAGGAGGTGCAGTGACGGACTCTACTCAAACTCCGACGGGTAGATCTGCAGCTAATGTGTGTTTCTGATGATTGAAAAATGGTTTGAGATCTATGTATCTTATTGCGTATTGTGTCTATGCACCAATACTGCTACCATCTTATGCCTCATCTCATGTATGACAATATTAAACTGTGTTGATGCATGCTGCATCTTATTGAACACAATTAGAATAAGGGGCAATAATATGTCTACAGTCTTAGCGTGATACATTATGGGATTGTGTTTTTCAGCTGCAGTAATTGTTGTGGAAAAGGATCCTGCACTCGTGAACAGCTCCACTCCAAACTGGGCTTCATAAATCTAACTTGATTATATAAATGCATCCTGTTATATAAGCTATAATATAATTCAATGTTAACCAATGTTTAGAGAATTCCAGGTTGTAACCAAGGTCGATATAAGTATTTAATGCTGAATTGAGATTTCCCTATTCATGGGAACATTACATCATCCCATCATGTGAGAGTAACCATGAAGGCCTGGGTGCTGTAGGGAAGCATATAGAATAAATCCATGTAATGGGAAGGATGTTCAGCTTGATGGAGTCTCACATCTTGTTAGTCTCTGAGATGATCCTCTCAATCTCTTCCAGAAGTCTTTCCTTCTCTTCTACCAAGTCTTCATTCTGTTTCTGAAGCTCCTCGATTTGTTTTGTCTGCTCAGAATCCTTCCTGCAAGGAACCATGAGTTGGTTGGTCACAAACGTTGTTGTTTGATCATTAAAACTGTATCCCAAAGTTCAATTGGTGAATAAAAACTTCTGCCTTTCGTAAAAACAAACCCAAATCGTCAACAATGTGTGTAATTTATAACTGTAGATTGGGTGCTAAAAAATCTCCCAACCATGTGAGCTTAATAAGATCAACTTCTATCATTTTCAAGGACATTGAGATAAAGATCTAACGCCACTACGTGAAAATCACAATGTACATAGAATTCCAAGGAAAACCAACCACGCAAAAGAATAACCGTAGCCCATGTTCAGTAAGAAACTCAAGTAATATAATGCCTGTATCTAATATGAAATAGACCTTTCATTCTCTATGAAATAACAACCAACCATAAAGAGTAAACTTTTAAGAAAAAGGAGGATATATATAATCATGGAGCACTTTCCGAAAGCAAGAAATTGATTCTCAACTATTTCAGGCAGAATAAAAGCTAATTGATTTAAAATGATCCATCAGATCACAGTATGTGTTCATTTTTTGTTTCCCATAAAAATGATGCTTACTTTAGTTAAGTTTATAACATGGGAATTAATATTCCTACAGCAATTCATCTGCAATGCTAAGGACAAATGGTTTCACCTACCTATTCATGAAGGATAGGTTAAGTTTGAGTGACCGGACTTCCTTCTCGAGATTTTCACAGCGCTTAAGAACTGATTGCATATCTGATGGTAATGCTGGTGTTGAATTTCTCTCCTTTGCCTCTGCCATTCTATAACATTAGAAAATGGACAGGAATTAATGAGTTGAACTTAGAAGAGACAAAATGTCATATTAGTTGCATCTCAACCTAATGGTCATGTATAAACGCAAGCACATTGAAATTCATCATGTATAAAGCATTAAAATACAAAACTACACACTTATATTGCAAATGAGTGTTCATATTTTTTAGATTTTCATTTTCCTAAAATCTCAAGTTAGTTAGAAAAGGGTGGGTTTAGCAAATTATCAGTTCATGCAATTCAAAACCCAAATCTAAAACTCTAGCATCATTCTACATAATTTTCTAAACTTCAAAGATGCCTAATAATGTATCTCATCTGTGAGAAAATATATACTTAACACATGGACAAAAATTTCAGCATGTACATACTTGTAGATCGCTCAACTCGGGCCAAGCTTTGTAGGGTCCCCCTTGTCCACTGCATAATTCATGCTAGTTAGAGACTGAGTCATGGTAATAAATACAAACTACAAAGCCACAAGATAATTTGGTTCCAAACAATAAATAGTTTAAAGTGTAGATGTTAAAATATGAAAGAACCCCAATAATTGCTGCATGAACAAATGTGTAGAACATCTACCTGTACCTCCAGATGAAACAGAACCCATCCAACTAAATTTCCTTTCTGCCAGAGAACAAAGCATAAAATGCCATTGTCAAAATGGAAATAACATTTCATATCTTAAGACTAAAAACTCAATTAAAGCTTACCTTCCGATCATCCTTCAGATTATTTTCCAGCATTCTCTCCCTGAATTCTGCAATATCAAGGTGGCTTATATCATGATTCACTGATTGAAAGAAGTAATGACCAGAGCTAGCATGCACATAAAAATTATCATAACAAACCTCTGGCTTTAGATCCACACTCAGAAGTACCATTTCCAATATGCTTTCTGGAATTCTCACTAACAGATACTGTTTGTGCAGACTGAGCAGGACCATCACAGACATCAAAACCAGTGGAAATTACTGGTGCAGCAGCAGATGATTCACTTTGCGAAGGTTCTTGAGACACCATGCCCAAATGGATTTGGTTTGCTGAATTAACAAAACCTTCTACATTTAGTTCTAGTGAAGTTCCAACTTTTGGCAATTTCCCCAGATCATTCATATGGATAGAGGATACCATATGAAAAGGTATGGTTGGTTCAAAAAGTTGATTATCTACATCTTGATGAGAACCAATATTGGACGCAACTTCTGGAGCAGTAGAAAAGCCAAAAGAATTGCCTTCAAGAGTTTCTTTATCCACTTGGTTTCCAAGTTTCTTGCGCTCCAATGTACCCTTAAGCATACTCACAACAGAAGAAACAGTGTCTACAGTTGCCATTGGAGGGGTGTTGAAAGGAGAAGTGGATGAATTGGATGGAGACATGAAGGAATGCAATTGCGTTGGCATCTCCCCCATGGAAACATCACAGAAGTTGTTTGTGCCCGGAAATTCTTGATTCATGATGCTAATGCCTCGCCCTGGACCTGGAGTGTCATTTGGGGCTTCCAGAATAGTTGGTGTTTGCAAATTTTGCATGGCAGCATACCTTCTCCTGCTTATAAAAAAATCAATATTTCCATAAATGGATAGATAAAGCGAGGATATTCTTTACAAGCATATATAATCCCTGATAGATATTTTAGCAAGGCACTGCATTTAACTTGTGTCAGGCATCACATTTTGGAAAGATACCTTAATTCGGAGGATCTACTTCTTGTCATTGGTTGGGTACTTTGAAACCATGCCTGCATAATGACATAGCAAGTATAGGCTCTCATATCTCAATAAAATATAAAGTCCATTTTCATTCTTATGAAGAGAGAGAAAAAAAGAAGCTTAACCTTGGCCAAGTACAAATTACTAGTTTGCATTCCCTTTTCTGCAACATTCCTACCACAAAGGAAAGATTCAATCAGAACACAAAGAAGAGCTTTAAAGCCACAATCAAAACTGAACCCTCTATATTTCTACCATGAATGTAGATATCACAATCACCTGAGAGAACGTTGGCTGGGGTCAACCGAGTGTTCCTCCATTGAGTTTTGTTGGAATGAACTGTCATTACTAATTTTATTTTGAAATGCAGCCCCATTTTGCATGCATGAAGAAACAGCAAGTTCTGTCGATATCCTGTAATTGCATGGATTAGTTGCTTCCTATGACTGAACCAAGAAGAAGCCTAATAAGATTTACGATATGTCAAAATCATGGGGAATATCATGAAAACACAATGATATTCCAAACCCGCTACAATCCATCATCTTGAAGTATGCTCAACATTATATGCATATTGGAGTAGAAATTTGGATGGCTTAAAGTGTTTCCTACTCACCTTCGAGAAGCTTGCCGAGTACGATGTGCTATGCTTGAAGAACTGAAACCAGGAATCTGTGAAGACCAATAAAACAAGTAGCAAGGCTACCATAAACAATTCATCCCAAAGAGGACCACAAGCAGTTCATATATTAAGCAAAGGTGATGAAGAAACTATCAAATATTGCAAAGTATGATAATCTAGTAGGAAATAAACCCAAGTATGATAATACATATAGTGAGGGGCTTGGGTTCAGAGTATGATTAGATAGTTATATACAGCACACATGATGCCCTGAAATCTCAGTGCAAAATAATGGGGACATAAGAAAATCTTGATGTAATAAATAAATAAATAAAACATTCAGGAAAAATTGATTTATTTGTTCCTTTTCTCCATGCAGAGGAAGAAAAAAAAAAAAGAAACTACACATCATGCCTTTAAGTCAGAGGTTATTCTTCCTATGGATATGCACCATAACGGTTTAGATCATTAAAAGTTCTATACAAGAATGACATGAAAATAAACTTTGATAAAATTATCCTGATTTGACCATATCCGAGCATAAACAAGTTAATTAGCTATTGATGATTGAAAGAAAAGGGTTCTAGTTTCTTGCCTCCCCATTCAAAAGCCAGCTATTGAAGAGCTCCTCACTGTCTCCTCTTAGGGTCTGGGAAATATTCTTAAAGCCAAGCATCTCCATACTTGGTGCTGAGATCCCCATTGGGTTTTCCATCAAGGACTTGAGAACGATCTCCTCACTGGAGTTTCTGTACAAGTCAGAGTAACCCCTTCCCAATGTCTCCATTATATGCTTCTGTGTGTTCCCCTGCTGACGTACTTGAGCTTGTGGAAGCCTTGAATTATGATGACTTCCACCCACGTTATGCAAAGAGTTGTTCACGAACCCCTTCTCATTCCCATCACCATTCATATTCTCCGCTCATCTTCCGTAATACAAAGTATAAGTCCCTCTAAAGAATCTAAACCACTCTCTCTATTTTTATCCAAACTCTCTCTAACACCCAAAAGTTTCTCAACTCAAAAGATCATCAAGAAACCTGAATTGATAATCAGTCTTCCTTTATCCTTAATCTCAGAACGTGTAGAACGGACATAATTCCACCTGATCGCTATTGTACAAGATCTCCAAATAGCCTACACCACTCCCTCTAACCTGTAGACAAATAAACTCTACACAGACGATCATAGAGGAACTTGATATCACAATCTTCTACACAACTCAAATGAATTAGTTCTAACTGAAAAATAAAATCAGAACTAAAATCACCACACCCACATCCCCAAAAGGCAAAGCAATGAGATTTCAATCCAATGCCTCGGAAACAACCACAAGGACCTGGTTCATCCCCTGCTGTGAAGGTCACACGTCAATGCTTCTATAACACAACGATTGATCGAAGCAAATGGGAACAATTATTTAACAAATAAACTTAAATAATCATAGCAAAGCCACTGTGGTGAAAGGGACCATAAAAATATAATTGAAGATTAGGTATCTTCTAACGCGCTCCTGTTCCGATGCCAAGATGAAATATTGTCTTATTCCACAAAACACCAATAAAAACAAAGCATTCTAGGGTTTACAGTGAGGGTTAAATCCTTAGATTAAGAGAAAAAAAATAGCGGACAAATTCGGAAAAAATCGAAACTTTACAGTAGACATTGCAAGGTAGGATCGATTCAGATTCATAATTCATGCAAATAGATGGAAATGGATGGCGGGAAGTGAGGGTTTTACCGGCGTGACGGCAGCCATTGCCAGTGACTTCCATTGTTTTCTATTTCGAACAACTACTAGTTGTGGCCGCCCGCTGGTTTTTCTCTATTTTTGTAAGTGTGGCGGGTCCTCCTTCATTATGAAAAGAGGCTCCCATTTGAGATAAATTACGAACTTGCCATCCTGATTATGGAGAGATAAGATCAGCTGTCGGCTCTGGAGCAGCGGCACTGAAGGTACTACTCCATAAAATGTTGACACGTGGATAACAATTATTTTTTCAAAGATTATTTTGATTGAATAATTACTTTTACTATTTTTCTAATCACTTTTTAATGGTCGAGCTTTTAATAAGTAGTTGATTAAAAAAAAATTAAAATAAGAACAACACTGCAAATGATCAGATCAGATGATTAAGTGATTAGCCTGTAGATTTCTATCAGAAAAAGTCCATACAGATGCAACAAAGGTCAGTCAAATTAAGGTACATGATTAATGTGAATGATGAACTGATTGATAGTTACTTAAATATATGAATAAAAGCACACTATAATTTTATATTCTCAGATAGTTGAATAATCTTTAATTGATGATTCACAATGTAGTATGATATGTAGTTGCATTTGATCTGATCCCTTTAACAGGGAAAACATACATGTTCAGACTTTTCAGACAGAGAGAATGCAAGACCAGAAACTAACTGATGGTAAACAAACAGACTTCAGTACTATTGAATTACTATTTTTTACATACTTGAAAACTCAGCCACAGTAATAACCAAATAAAAAAATTCTGACCAACCAAGTCCAATTTGAGAATGAAATCTTATGCTCTCTTTGAACTTCAGGTAAAAGAAATGTTCATTAATCCCAAAACAAGAGGCAAGATCCAAAAATACAATATTTCAAGTTGACAACTAATTGAATTTGTTACATGCCATTACTTCTCAACGATGTGAACTGCAGAGAAGAATCAAGAAAATAGTGGAAAGAAGGCAAAATAGACAGTTATTTGTTTTACATGGATGCACTGCCGGCTGCCATCGTCTCTTGTATTCCTTTGTACCAAACCCTGTTGTCACAGTTTGGTTAATGGAGATGTATATCATCATCAATTCAATTTTCTGAAGAACATAATGAATAAATGATCTCTCTGAGGCTAAGCAGCAGCAGCTATTCGCTAATTTTTGTAGTTTGGTGTTTAAGACCAGTTTACACACAAATAGCAGCATCACCTGACAAGGACCATGTAAAGCATCCTTCCAAACAAGCTTGAGAAAAAGTCATATTCTGTCATTGCAATTAGCAAGTTCTTAAGATTGCCGGCAGAGTGAGGTTGGCAACTTCAAAAAGAAAAGATAGATGCTTTGAGACAATGTCCTGTTTATTTATGAATTTCAATTAGAAGTCAAGCTGCTACAGACAATGGCAACCCGAAAACTCTTGTTCTCATCCATGCTTAGCCGGCTGCCACCATTCTCAAATTTAGTATAAATATTTACAAGTGATCATGATGTTCAAACAGAAAGCCTTAAACTGTAGGTCTGATGCATGCTTCATCAACTACCAAAACATTCATAATTGACAGGCAAATATTTCCCCTTGTCCTCTTATCGGGCTTTAGTTCCAATGTAATTGGATTTTACTTCATTTTCAACCTGTTGTTCGTCAAAAATATAGAAAAAATAACAAACAATACACAATAGCGTAACTCTTTATCAAAGATTTAGGGAAATGGTGACCACTAGCCAATCAAGTGATACAGTTTTGTTTGAAGCCCTCCAAAGTTTATTTTCAAGGTTCAAGTGTGGAACCATTTATCAATATTCAGTAGAATGGGGGAAATTTGCCACCAAAGAGAAGTGCAACCGCACCTTGAAACAATTAGATGCTTAATGAGTTAACCAAAAGGAAGGGTCCGGCGGGTGTCGTTATTAGGAGGTGGTATGGATATTAGCAACAATCCTCAATAAAGAAATGCTTACTTTGGATCATAATGTTGCAGTGAGACCACCAACATTCCAGGATAAAGAACACATGAAGCCAAATGATCTACAACAAGCATGATACAAGCATGAAAATACAGGATTCTAACTTATAAAAGAACTGTTCGTGTAACAAGAAAATAAATTAAGGCCACAGTAATATGAGAACCTAATCATCCAGAACCTGCAATAACTTTTCGACAGAAATCAACTTCGCAGCAGTTTCATGTGTGCAAGTCGTGGACTATATTCAGCACAGAATACCAGCAGACTTATGAGGAACAGTGTCATAACCAGATCTACTGCATATTCATTCCAGTATCGGTTCAATAATATTCTCTTCCTCAGTAGCGGTGAAATCAGGAAGATCAGGGCTTACAGAAAACCTCAACCACTGTCTTTTCTCCACATATTTCAGAGAAGGTTGCAACAGAAATCCAACAAATACCGCGATAATACTCACAATCATGACTTTCAAAGAAGCAAAAGCCAGAACTACAAAGATTAGAACAGTAGGAGGAATAAGCATTAAAATGACACCTTTTGTGCCGATGGGTATTCTATAAGGCCGAGGTGCTGTAGGGTGTGTAATCCGTAACTTTATAAAAGCCACAAATTCCAATAGCATCCCAAAGCAGTACAGAAAATTTTCTGCTGCAACAATCTCTTGAAAGCTCATCCAAGACAGCAAAAGCACACCAGAAGCAGAGAATAAGATCCCCACAAGAGGAGTTCCATAGCGTGACCTCTTGCTAAAAAAAGATGGAAGCATTCCCCTTTCAGCCATTCCAAGAAGTTGATAAGAATCACTGCTCATTTCTGTGACAAACATCCCCATATTGGATAATGCTGAGGCTCCTTGAAGCCATGATCTCAACCACGACCCACCAAGGATCATTGCAATGGTAGAGAAATAACCATCTTCCCACAGTTCTTTCTGAAGAGGAATAGATCCTGTGCCAATCAGTAATGGAAACAGGTATCCAACAACCACCAAAATCAGTGCATAGAAGAGTCCCTTAGGCAAAGTTCTTTTTGGGTTCTGAACCTCACCTGCCAATGTACTAATCGAATCCCAATAATTTAAATTCCAGAAAAGAGTGTTCAAGTACAAAGTCCAATCAACATTGTGAATATCAACTACCAACCATCTTGAAGGTCTTAGTTTTGGTATGGCCACAAATCCCATAACAATGAAGGGAAGGATTGAGAACACACCTAAACAAACAGCTACCCAGCCAACTATAGTCAAACCTCTGTAGTTCATGTAAGTTAGTGCAACAGTCAAGATTAACACAGCCAAAGTCCTTGGGAGGCCACCCTCAAAAATATGATAACTAGCCTTCAGATAGTCTAAAAAGAGAACAGGGTAAAGAGCATTGTCAATAACACCACTAAGCCATTTCATCCAACCCTGCTGAAAACCCCAGAATGGACCCAGAGATGATGAGACCCAAACGACATATCCCCCATTTTCTGGGAACATTGTACCCAGCTCGGCAGTGATTAGAGCCTCTGGAATGCTCCATATGAATGGGAAAACTAGAAACCCAAGAATGGCTAGGAGGGGACCAGCTGCCTGAACACTATCCTCAATCCCGAATGGGCCACCAGAGACCTCATAAAAGATCAAAAAGACAAGGGGTATGATTGAGACCTTCTGAGAATTATATACTTTATGATCTCCTTCACCAAGGCCCTGGTATTCAGGACTACCGTAATGTCCCATAGGAATGAAAGATGTTGCAGAGCTTCCTGTGGTCCTCGGTCTCTGAAAGCAAAATTAAATTTCACATGCTTCCAGATGATTTTAAATAAAAAGTACAAGGAAAATTCAACTTCGATTTTATTACAAAAGATTGACTATTGCACAAGCTTTTTAGATTGAAGCTTTTAACTTTGGTAGGCAGTCACAATTCAGAAGAAATTTGAGTTCAGATGAAATTCGATGAGGAAGGATTGGATGTGGCTCAACATATAGCTATGGTGTACTCACTGAGAATGAGAGGCATAGTCAGGCAACCATCTACAGTTATTAGTCATGGAAACATAAAGATAAGAATATATGCCAAACCCTTCCCTCTGCCAATACCCTGAATTGCTTGAATAAGGATATGCAATCCAGAAGCAACATAGTACCTCCCAAAAAAAAAAAAAAAAAGTAATAATTATTGTGCAAAAGCAGCTACCACAAATGGAAGGTATTAAAATGAAAGGCTAAGCTACTCTATGGTATTGAACAATTAGCCTTTGCTCAGCTGCTAAATCTTTCCATTAAAACACACAAAGGGATCATCGGACAAGGTAATTGACATATATGTGGTGAATAATTCCCCTAGGAATGAAGTGAATGGTAACTTTTACAAAATATGAGTGACTGCTAAAGTGGTATGTTAGCAAAGTTTGTGAGAACTAAAGCAATTGGAGGCTCTGAGCTTTAATCTATAATTGCCAATGTAATCAGTTGTGTTATTCAAGCAACAATCTTTTTGTTATTTAAGCAGTTCTGAATCACTGTCATTAAGTAGTCATTTGAGTATGTATATGTCATTATTTTTGGCTTCATAGACAATGGAATTGAATAGCCGAAGCCACCTGAGAAAGCATAGAAATGACCACTTATTAAGGCTGATAGAGTAAAGGATTCGTTAGACCATACATACACGATTCTTCCACACTGAACAGTGAGACTTTGTGACAAAGTCAAATTGTAGTCTGTAGAACAAGATCAGCAGATGGGGAATAAGTACAAAACAATGGCAGAAGTTGGAAAGATGGTTACAAAGAGATAATGCACAAAAGCTAAAAGTATCCAAGAGAATGATTGAGGAAAAATCCATAAAGCAACCATTTTTGGGTTAAGGCTTATTTCACCATGATAATAATCTATTTTCTATTCAAAGTACAAAGTCATTATAGTAGAATTACTAATTCAAAGCCATTCATTTTGATTGCATCCAGTGGTCATGATCAATTACTTTAAATTACTCTGTACCTTCTCGATTCTTATTTTTGAAAATCAAATGAAGGAAATGACTAGGTAGACTCGCATGAGCAGAAATGAAGATGCAATCTTGGGAAAACTGGCTCTAAGAAAAAAGGAACTTTTGCTTTATATATATATCTTCAACCTATAGCATTGAATCAACGTTATCTATTAAATAGTTTCATATCTTGATCATAGAAGAAGGGAAAACCAGCGGATTCACCTCCTTACCTTCATTCCATACATACATTGCCTCTTCCTAAACATAGTATAAAACAAAAGAGGGAGTGGAGAGAGACAAAAAAAAACAGATCTTTTTTCGAAGAGAAGATCCACATCTGGATTGGAGAGGAAGAAGAAACTCCACGGAAGAACAGCAACAAAGAACACAAAAACAAAACCAATCAAGTAAAAATTGCAATTAAATCATAAAAAAAAAATCAGATAATTGAGCCCCATCTCCGCTGTATGGATCCCTGAACATTAGGCTTCAAGTTGACAACAATATTTTGAGAAAAAAAAAAAAATCCTAACGTGAGACGAAGAAAGATTGCAACTTACCATCTACGAAAAACAGAGTTCCTCCACAGCTCCATGAAATCCCACAAATCCTTTGACTGCTTATCTTGTAGTTTCTCTCTGAGTGTTGTTCGGTGGCCACCCACGAAGAGAGAGAATAAAAGGTTGCGTTTTTAAGAGAAACGAAAGCTTGGGAGACATACAAAACAGACCCGAGAAAAGGACCCGCGAGATTGTTGTATTTTATGAATTTAGATATTTATTATAATGTTGTTAGATATAATACAAGAAATAAAAGATAAATAATTTTATTTATTAATTTTTAGATATTTCAAATTAGTATTTTTTACATTAGTAGATGCTGCTGAGATTGAAAAGGGCATGCTTTTCTTATGAATATCCGGAAATATCTCAATATAAATTAAAATATAATATAAGTTCATTTTTTAGATATGTCCATGACCATCTGCTGGTGTTTCTTTTCCGGGTGCCCCAGGCCCAACGAAAAAATAGGAACAAGAATACTGAGTCAGCAAGCATCATTGAGCATCCTCGCACGTGCCACGTATCTTATTCATATTTCACAGCATTAAAAATTTAAAACAAAGATAGATAGAGAGATAGATAGATAGATACTGCGAGACCTTAAAAAGTTTCTCTTATCTTTATCCTGAACTGGCGTGAATTGGGTTGTTTTGGGCTTGAGAAATCAAGAACATGACTGTCTGATGAATTATGAATACAAGTAGCTAGTGTGGATGAATCATGCATGAACAGAGAGAGCTAGACCATCAATGAATGGGGGATTGAACGAATCACTAGTACTACGTACTACTGGAGGCCATACACAAGCAAGGCTCCAACTCCTGCAACGCCAACAATCAGACCAACAAGAACTCCAATGGGTGGCAGACCACCACCAACAGCTTTACCAGTCTTCACATCATACTGTGCAAACCGCTTCTTCGGCGCATTGCATTGAGGGCAGATGTAGCTATCAGGCTGCATTCAGATTATATCAACTTAATTTTCAGTATAATAGCCGATCGAATTAAGGACTATATTAGTCAGTCAGGTTTACCTGTTCATCGAATGGTTTCTGCAAGGTGTAAATAAATCCACAATCCAGACATATATGTGTTGCTCTAGCCTGCAAGAGGTTGCATACAAGAGTAGTTCAGTGAAAACAGCCTGAAAATATCAAGGCAAGCAAATTAAGGGCAAAATAGCTTTCCTTCTGTGCTTCTGTTAATTTCCGGCCAAAGCGAGGAGGAGCAGGCCTCTTGGGTAATCGCTTTACATCAACTTCAGCCCCTCTGTATGTGACATCCAGTTGAAATAAAGAAACATAAGGTAGTAAGAATTGTGTTATGGAAAACATAAATTCCTAGATGTTACAATATGATAATTTTCTTTATGGTCAAACAAGTCTTTATAGAGCAGTTGGTCATTCATAATCAAGATGACAATAAAGGCATGTGACAATAAAGGCTGATAAACAATTTAGAATATAGCTACCACAGAGTTCTATTGTACCATAACCACTATAGATACTGAACATGCATGTATATATATAGTTTTTCATGCAGAGATAACTGACAATACAAAACATCGTAAAATAATGTAAAAAGTCCTGCTGATAGGAACTAGACCCTATCTGTCCCTCAGAAGTGCTGAATTAAGAGATGAGTAAGGATTGAAGCAATGAGAAGAAGAGAATAGAATTGAAGAAAGTCCAATATATCTTAAGGACAAGAAATTTAGTGCTTCATCATATATTTTATTTGGACATTTGATTTTCATGATCAGCATATACCGATGGAGTTGCAGAAGCAACAAGGACCCACTTGATCCTGTCATCTATCAAACATGCATTAGAAAAGAAACAAAAAGGAAACACTTATAGTTCCTAATCTACCTGCTTACAACAAAGTAAACAGAATCAGGCTTTGCTTGGATGGCTGTCTTGGTAAATCCCAACTTATCTGCAGGCCAGAGTTCATCTCCAAAGAAACTACTTGTGTAAAGGACTTGGTCACCCGACTTCAGCCCTGCCTTTGCTGCATTCCCTCCACCATCAACCGCCTAAATAGACAGCCATAATAAAACGCTAAACTTGACAAGCAAATAGAAAGAATGATGATCAGATTAAGGACATCCATGCAGCTATCTGTTCATCATAGATTTCAAGAATCCCAAAAAGATCTTATAATTAAATGTGTTGAAATACAACATTGAGCTGTTCAGGACCAGTAATATTGAAATGTTCTTCATAGAAACAATGTTCAGTGCAGTTAGAAACTAATGCTTAACCTTTGGATGATTGAAGACAATATCAAATACCAAATTGGAGCTAGCTCAATTCACCGAATTAGAAGTCTTTAAACAATTTGCTTCTGGTCTTGATAAAGCTATTCAGAATCAAATCAAATGGCAACTGGTCAACAATTATGCAAGTTGCTTGCAAAATCCCAATCAGATTTACTTGACTGATGACAAACTTTGCATGTATTCACTACATGTTCTGATATTGTTGAGAAACAAGATGTTATAGAAGACATTACACTAAAATGGAATCCCAAATGATCCATTTTGATAGCATTTATCAAATGAATCTGAGAGTTTAAAAAAAAAAAAAAACATGTCTTTGATAATGATGCTCAACGAAATGTTAGCTGGGAAAAAGGGAAAGGAAGCAATGACTCACAGTGATGACAACACCACCCCCTGGCTTCTGCCCCAAGGTCAAGCCCAGAGGCTTATCAACCTCAACCTCAATGCTCTTGGAAGCCCCAGCAGTCCTTGCAGTGACCTCAAGCCCTCTTCTTCCTGCAACATCCCCATTCTTTCTCCCACCCTTGATTTTCAAAGACAAGCCGTGGAAGGCAGTTTTCTAGAACAAGAAGGTCAACAAATTAATTGGTTCAACTGGTCTCAAAACTGTTATTTTTGAATAAAGAGGTAAAGAGCTCACCTGGGATTGTGCAAGGAAAGGTGGGGTTGGAGAAGATAATGAGTTGGTTCTGTGGGAGAGGTTGGAGATGGAGATGGAAGAGGCTGAGGCAGAAGCAGAAGCTGCCATTTTTGGACCAGAAGATGAACCAGACTTGGGCGCTGCATTCTTGCTGCAGTGACTGATAAGGAGAGAAAAAGGAAAGGAGCTTGTGGACGGGAATGGGCTGCCAAACGATTGGATGGATGTACAAGTCTACAGTATTGTGGTGGTGTGGGAGAAGCCGGTCCACTTGCTATGCAGGCGCATCAGGTGAACACACTCCCAACTCCCCCATGTGGGTTAAGGCTTGCATCCAAACTACTACCATGGCTTTCCTTATCAATGGAAGCCCTGATAAATGGTTCAGGCCAATAGCAAGCCTCAGGCAAGGGGATCCTCTGTCATCATACTTGTTTATCGTTGTCTCATAGGTCCTTACAAGTATTTTGAATAAGGTTGAGGCATTACAATTAATTAATGGAGTTAGGATCAATGCCAATTTAAGTATCAATTACACCCTATATGCTGATGACCTAATGATCTGTGGTAGGGCTTCTAGGAAAAATGCCAGATCAATTATGTTCTGCATAGAATTATACAAATCTATCACTGGCCAAAGACCCAACATGTCCAAATCTGACATGTTTCTCCCAACTTGGAACAACAATAGGGTGAGGCAAGCTATTGTGAGCATTCTGAATATCAAACATAGCTTATTCCCTTTAAATATCTTGGGTGTTGGATATCCCCTTTCAGAATCTCTGTCAACTATTTCAAATCTTTAATTACAAAGGTTGAAAACAAACTTGCACACTGAAAAACCATGTATTTGACCATGGCAGGAAGAGTAACACTAGCAAACTCTACATTGATGTCCATTCCCCTCTTTGGCCTGAGCACATATGCCATTCCTGATACTATCCTGGATTGCATTACCAAGTTAGTTAGGAAGTTTATCTGGTCTAATTCTAGCAATAGCAATGGAATCCATCTAATTGGCTGGAGTACTATCTCGAGCCCTAAATCTGAGGGTGGGTTAGGTGTCAAAGATCTAAGATTAATAAAAAGAGCCCTCCTATCAAAGCATGTCCTTGAACTATTAAATCAGGGTGAAAAACTGTGGTCCAAATTTATGATTAGCAAATATGGAATCCTGAACTTATGGCAGCAAAGTAACCATACCAAGATATCCTGGACCTACAGAGGTTTGCTAAGTACTGCCAAAAGCATTAGAAGTAACACCGTTCAGACAAATATCATACCAAATAACTCCATATGGTTTGATCCTTGGCTCTTCAATATCCCATTTAATTATATGCCTACATATGTCAATGTGGAAATGGAACTAACTTCTCTGCAGGTTCATGATTTTTTGTCTCATGGACAGTGGAATTATGAAGCATTGCATAATGTTTTCCCCCCTGATACAGTTGCTTTTATTATGGAAAAGAATGTTTGTCTCCAAAATGAGAACAACAGATGGAAATGGTTGCATAAAACTAATGGTAAATCTCTTACAGCTGCCATATATGATGAGTATAGAATTCAATGCTACTCTAGTCAGTGGACTGGATGGAAAAAAGTGTGGAAAATCAATACTGTCCCTAAAATTGCCATATTTTTATGGAAATTCTTTCACGGGAGACTCCCAACAAACACTCTCCTATATCATGTTGGGATGGGACCTGACTCTCCATGTCCAATGTGCCACTTAATGCCTGAAACTAGCAATCATTGATTTCAAAAGTGCACATTTGCTCAACAGGTCTGGAACAATTTCAAATTGGAGGGCTTATTAAGAAATTGGAATCCCTCCAGATCTGAAGAACTGTCCCAAGGCATGTGGTTAGATGCAAAATCCCTTGGTAACTGTCATATTTCTACAGAGGAAGTGGAGGTAATAGCTACTGGACTATGGCTCATTTGGAAGGAGAGGTGCAATAAAATTTTCAAATAAAAGAATGTTGATCCCAGTAAGGTGGTCCATACTACTCTTTCCCTCATCCAAGAGCAAAAACAAGGAATGAAGAATATCAAAGATTTAGAGACCCGCTCGGTAATGCAGTGGGATTTGCAACACCTTAGCCATCAAGCTTTTGTGGATGCAGCATGGGAAGAGGGACAGGTATGTGCTGGAATTGGCATATCTAATACTGGTGTATTCTTGAATGCAGTAGCAAGAAGATGTGGAGCACAATCTGCATATGAGGGGGAGATAAATGTTGTGAAGGAATGCTTGGGAATACTGAGACAGATGGGAGCAGAAGAAGGCCAACTTCACACTGATTCTATGATGGCTCAGAGATGGATTACTGCACAAAGACCTGACCCTAATGATCAATGCCAAGAGATCATTAACCAATGCAAGGAAAGACTAATAGCTATGAACAAATGGTCCCTTAAATGGATTCCAAGGGAGGAAAATCACGCTGCTGATATGCTGGCTGCCATAGCTAGAAGAGAAGACAAAGTGTTTCAGTTCACTAATGAAGACTCATTGCCTGAATGGCTGCAAATTGAAGTATCAAAGCTTCAACTTTTTGTAATGGGTGTAAATTCATCTGTTTTGTCACAGAACAAGGATAGTTAGTTGCTAACTCTTACTTTACCAAAAAAGAAAAAACTCCCCCATGTAAAAACCAAACCTTCAGTTATTCTTGTCATGCATTATGCTAATCTCAACCAAAAAGTTAATACTTTTTTTAAAGGATAAAGCCATATATTCGCTTCCATTACATCAAAACAACTTTTTTTAAAAGTAAAAGAAGGTTGCTTATCTTACAATTAACATCAAAAAAAGTTGGCAAGTGGAATGTTCATTGTGGTTACCACGAAGATTAACTAATCAGGAATGATAAAAAGTTGAACTTTAGTTTCAAAATCCATTTTTTTACTTGAACAAACATATGATAAGAATGGCAATATATGTTTCTAAGAGATCAGGTTGTCCTGTTCTGAAAATCTCCAGATTCTGACTAAGGGTGGTCACTGGTCAAGTAGTGGGCAATGGGCATGGCAAGTATTATTTTTTCCAAGTCTAAGTTTAGACAAAATAAAATAATTGGAGTTCAAAAAGAAACTCTGAGCAAGACTGTCCTTGGGGATGTCGAAAGTTTGCTTGTTTTTGTTTATAGTTTTTTACTGCGAAGCATCGTCTAAATAAGCAATTTTAAAGAGACTTGCTATCCTTTTTTTAAGCAATGAATAATAGAATGTGGTTTATCCACTTTAATTAAAAAAAAATAAATAAATAAAGAGACTTGCTATCTTTCTCAATCAGCTTCCAACCGAGAACACTTGGCGGAGAAGCATTTCCCGAATAATAAACCATTAGAGAAAGCCTCAAAGGCTCCATCTTCGCTTGAGAAAGAGGGGCCGGGAGAGGGAGGGAGGAGTAATGGAGAGGAAGGTGATTTTCGTGTGTGCTGCTGTGGGGTTCCTGGGGTTACTCTCTGCTGCTCTGGCCTTTGCTGCAGAGGCCACAAGGGTGAAGGTGAGCGCCAACTATTCTTCTTCCTTTTCTTTGCTTTTCTTGTTTTGTTTCACTTGAAGCTTTGGTTTTGAGTTGTATGTCAATATTGATGTTCTGCTATGTTTAATATTATTCCTTTAAATTAGAAAATGATTTCATATGGGAAAAGAAAACGTAAAACTTCTCTTCTGGTAATCTTGGTTTTGTTTGAAGGTTTTCTAGTTGTTATCTGCAATTATTGAGTATTGCGCATAAAAGTTCTCTCTTTTAATTGCTTGGTTTTTCTTTGGGACCATTTAATTAAGATTTTTCATGTGCTTGTTTGAGGATTTAATGTGAAAATGAATTCATGGTTAGATCCTGTGGAAAGTAAGATGTCTTTATAATTATTGGTTTGGTGAGAAGAGACGGATTGCAAATAAAAGCAAGTTCTGATGGATTGAGATTTTGCTTGAAAATTCCAGAGGAAGTGCCCACCTTTGATCCTTTGGCTCTCCATAATTTCTCAGATGTGTTGTACTATCAATTTAAGAGTAAATGTTAGAAGGGAGAGCCGGAGAGCCAATTGTCTCGCTCTTTGCACTTTCTGCTAAGTTGGTTTCTATGCTGGCCATTTGAAAAGAGAAGAATGCCAAGGTGATACTAAAATAAGGCATATGATGAGCTGTGTCCTCAAGCACTCTGTGTCCGTTCCTTGGTATTTTATACTCTGGAACATTACCTGTGCTAGTATGTTGTCAAGCATTATTGCTGTCCTGTTCTATTTAGCTTCAACTTCTTCAAATGACTTGACCCAATTCAATTACTCATGAGGTTATATCTACTCTAGCCTGAATTGACTACTGCAGTGAACAATTGAACATACCATTTTACTCTTTGCACTGTTGTCTAACTTGATTTAAATAGTTTATTTTTCCCTTATCATATCAGTATGAACAAGTTACTCGTTTAAGCTTCCAAATATAAATTAAAATATTGTTCTTTTTCCTCATTGAAGTTATGTTTTCCCCTTTGAGAAAACTATAAGCCTAATGTGATTCTTAACTTTGTAGATATCCGATGTAGAGACTACATCCCGGGTGAATGCATATACCCAAAGAGCCCAGCTCTAGCTCTTGGACTAACAGCAGCTGTGTTACTCATGCTGGCTCAATCAATTATAAACATTGTTGCGGGGTGCATTTGTTGCAAGAGGCATCAAAATTCCTCAGAATCCAACTGGACATTGGCATTGATCTCCTTTTATTGTTTCTTGGTAACAGTTTGCATCTTATTTGATTTTTGTTTTAATGTTGCATGGTTTTATTCTAGTTATTTTTATTGTGTGCCGGTGGATATTCATTCATGCTTATTGAACTTTAGCAATGCGAATCATGAATAATATAGTCTTGAGTCAGGACAATCTTCAGTATTGCACGGCTTGTGTCCAATGTGCTTTAAAGTTTATTGCCTAACATTGTTTGATGCAATTTCATGTTCATGATGCTAGTGAATTTCATTATTCGACAGGGTTACTTTTATCATAGCCTTCCTTTTATTGCTGACCGGTGCCGCACTTAATGACCAGAGAGGCCAGCAAAACACATACTTTGGTAATTATTGCTATGTGGTCAAGCCGGGGGTGTTCGCAGGAGGAGCAGTGCTGTCTCTCGCTAGTGTTTCCCTCGGCATTGTTTACTATGTCTCTCTATCAACATTCAATAATAGCATACAACCGCAATCCAACCAAGGCATTGCAATGGCACAACCAGAGATCCCCCCTCAGAGCACTCAACCAGTTTTTGTCCATGAAGATACTTACAAAAGGAGACAATTCCCTTGATCACACATTCAGCTTATGGAGACCTGCAGTAAAGTTTGAAATCTGTATAGTTCGATTATATAACTCAAAACCTTATGATTTCTGGGCATCATCTCTATTTAGTAGTAGTTGTCATCTTTGTTGTTGACGTTTTGCTGCTGCTGCTGCTATTGCTGTTATACTGTAAGACAGTTTTATATTAGAATCGTGAATATGAAAATTTTATAAGCTTGACTGCAATTTTTTTTTTCGAATAAAGTGGATAAACCATCTTTTATTTATAGTGATAAGTAGGGATTACAACAAGTCCTGCGAGTACAACTTCATATTATAAGAGCATGGACCTATTGCAAACCTATGTCTTTCCCTCCTTTACCCTCACTCCTTAGTTTTGTCACCTCCAGATCCTGGGGGTGTTCATCGTGAAGTGTAGACTCCTCTTGATCAAGTTATGAGCCTCCTAGAGCTTCAGCTTCTTTACTGGATGTGTTGCATCAAATCAAGATAGGGGAAGAGAGTTTTTTTAATAAAGTGGATAAGCCACATTTTATTTATAGTGATAAGTAGGGATTACAACAAGTCCTACGAGTACAATTTCATATCATAATTAAGAGCATGGACCTATTGCAAACCCATGTCTTTCCCTCCTTGGTTTCATCGCCTCCGGATCCTTGGGGGTGTTCATCGTGAAGTGTAGACTCCTCTTGACCAAGTTATGGGCCTCTTGGAGCTTTAGCTTCTTTACCGAATGTGTTGCATCAAACCAAGATAGGAGGAGAGAGTTAGTGTCACAAATAAGTTGCCAAAAAATGCGTCGTTTGTCTTGTAAGCATCATGAGTTTTTTTTCTTCTTACAAGGTCCTAATGCCTGCCATCGTTGTGAGTTCCCATCCATTTCGCAAGGCTTATGTGGTTGTTTGTGCAGTGGTTATAAGTTCCTAATTGGAATTTGTCAAGAAGAGGATACATCAACCCCTATAAGCAAGCCCCGGGGAGGGCTTCATCATTCTGGAAGGGAATATGTCGAGAAGCCTCGTCGATGCTGGCAAACATGAGGTTCATTCCTGGAACGGGGCACACCACAAATTTCTGGATGGATCACTGGTATAATGGTCAATCACTATGCAACACCTTTCCCAACTTACATGAACTAGCAAACCAAAAGCACCAAACCATCCAACAAGCAAGAGGCAGAATACAAAGGGGCTTACCACCAATGTTATCAGAACCGGACCGGACATTGAACCGGTCAAGGTCCCGGGTCACCGGTTCACCGGTTCAACCGTCGGGTCAATTGGGTCAATATAAATATTAATAATAAAAAATTATATTAAATAATTTATAATAAAACTATTTTTAAAAATTATTATAAAGAAAACTATTATAAAAACTATTTTAAATAAAAAAATTCTGTTTTAAATAATTTAAATATTTGAAAATAAAAAAATAAAAAATTGACCGGTTCAACCACCGGTTTAATGACCCGCCAACGATGGATTCACCCGGTTCAACCCGGTTCAGTCCGGTTCATCCCGGTTCAATTCCTTGTCTGGGTTAATTACAGAACCGGACCGGTTCCATGGCCGGTTCACCGGTTCAACCGGTCGGACCGCCGGTCCGGTCCGGTTCTGATAACTATGCTTACCACTGCTCAAGCCAGGCCCATTAGCATTCGGAGAAGTAGAAAGCCTAGAGCTCATCGAATGTGTAATAACACCTCCCCCTGATCACCAAAATAATGGGACAACGGATGTTAAGGAATGGGCGCTCACTACTAATAAAACATTCATCATTAAATCCATGTATCTCTTCAAGGTTGATGGGGGGATCATGAGTGACCTAGGGATCAGGTTAAAACAATGTCTCTCTCAAGATCAAATTATTTGCCTAGCTAGCTAAGGAAAACCGAATCCTCACACTAGACAATCTGCACAAAAGAAATTGGGGAGGGGAACGCATTATATGCTACTTATGCGATAGCGAGGATGAATCGGTAGAGCATCTGCTCATCTCATGCCCTTACACTACAAGCATATGGAACCACTTCAGAAGCATGTTTGGGATAAGAACAAAGGTCACTGAGTTAAAAGCCCTCTGGGGATCGAGGGCCTCCCCCCTTAGGGTGGATCATACCCTACATGGAGGATGGGAACCCACCGTCATGGCAATCATATGGAGCATTTGGGGTGAAAGGAATATGCGATGTTTCCAGGAAAAATAACTCATTTTTTTGAGAATTATTCGTGATATCTCCTTCTTCATTCTCTATTGGTTGGATGCAGCTCCAATTGCAAAACGGCCAAAGCTAGAGGCGGCAGCAAACCTGGTGAAGTGCACCTGGAATTCTCTGCTAACACCCAGACATGACGTCGAGGGAAGGGACCCTTTGAAGATGATCCAGTTGATCAAAGAAGGACATAAGAAGACTCGTAGAGATCTTATCCCGATCAAAAGAAAAGATTCACATGAACAATGCATTTGTAATTTCCTGATTGAGAAATGTACTCTCGATTATTATTATCAATTATGATTCACCACTTATTCAAAAAAAAAAAAAAAAAAAAAGGAATTTGGCCCGCTTTGTCTCCCATAGTCAAAGAATTGAATTAATATCCGTACCCCAGCACGCTCCAATCACGTGCCATCTTGGCAATAACGCATACTTTGGCGACCTCCATACCATCCGATTACCATCCAACGGTTGATTTCCCATATAACAAAAGACCATATCATGATCCTCAGGAACACCGCACCGCATCTCGACGTCTCCGAACTTATATAACCAGGGGCCCATGGACTCTGCGGCTCTTCCCCGGATCTCGTCACCGCTCTGCGATTTCTTTTTTTTTTATTATTTATTTTTCGGTGAAAAAAGGAAAAGTAGTTCAGAGAAAGAATCAGAATCTCGAAACCTGCGGTTCTCTCG
Source organism: Dioscorea zingiberensis (assembly GCA_026586065.1). Taxonomy (NCBI): domain Eukaryota; kingdom Viridiplantae; phylum Streptophyta; class Magnoliopsida; order Dioscoreales; family Dioscoreaceae; genus Dioscorea; species Dioscorea zingiberensis. The sequence goes on along the minus strand of CM048826.1, from coordinate 43,245,311 downwards.
GGCTCTCCGGCTATGGTCACCGGCGGTGCTCTTATGCTTTTCTAGTGGGAACCCGAACAACCGCCGGCGGGTGAGAGTGCCTCGAGATCGGGATTTAGGGTTTGTGGGCGGGAGCGATGGAGAGCTCGGATGGGTGGGCGGGGGTGGGGGCGATCGTGTGGGTGCGTCGGAGGAACGGGTCTTGGTGGCCGGGGAGGATCCTCGGGTCGGGGGAGCTCGCGGAGTCGCATCTCCTGTCGCCGAGGTCCGGAACGCCCGTCAAGCTCCTCGGCAGGGAGGACGCCAGCGTGTTAGCCCTGATACTCCCTTCCTTTTCTTCTTTCCCTAATGTATTTGTTTGGATTGGATTTCTTTTGCTGAATGAATTATTTGAGCATGAGAGTATATGTTGATATTTGGTTGGTTTCGTGTTCTTTTTGAATGCGGGATTCTTTTTTGCTAAGAAGGTGGGATTTTGATGGTGTTTCATCTTGGATACCGGTAGGCAAGGAAGCATGAACCTCAAAAGAAAATCGAAAGATTATGATATGTCTAGGGTTTGAATGGAAAACTTGGTTTGGGGAATCGTTGAATGACTGTAACCAATCCAAGGATGAACCTTGACTTGATTGTATTGTTGGATCTGTTGTTAGCATTTAGTATAATGTAGAAAGGAGACGTGGTGTCTCCCATTGTTGTCGTTGTGCTTTTTCGCCTTTTCTTGTTGAAATTGGTAATTTGTTACACCAAGCACCGAAGGCTTGAAGGATTTTTTTTTTTGTTGTTTTTAGGCAACTTTTCGGTCACAATTTAGAACTTCTTACCCGTTCAGGACTGATATCTCATTAGGATTTGATTGTTCTAATAGACCATGGTTGGAATACTAACTCAAAAAGGTTATTCTTACATGGAGCGTGAAGCTTGAAACACAAAAACTGAAAGCTTACAGCAGGGATGCCCTTAAATCCTCTTGCTTTGGGCTGGGGTTAAATGACTAGTAGCATTACTATGAGATATGAGGAACCTAAATGAACTTCTATTGAAGCCTAAAAGAACTTTGTTGTATTTTTAGATTTTTTCTCCTTTTTTTTTAAATTTTGGTGGATTTAGGTATCTTGAGAAGAGTACTATTGTTCTTATTATGTATTCAATAGGCCTTTCACATTTGTCATCGTTGCAATTCAACTGATGCTTCTCAATTTCCTGAAGAATGAGAGATGAATAGTTCCTTTAGCTTTTGATGTTCATTATTGGGAAATGATTGGACCAAAATGTCATGCCTGAACTTGTGTATTTAGTTGTGTAAAGTCTGGGTTATTTGAAGGCCAGGATTGTAAAATTTACTAGAGTTTGGGAGCTGGAGCTGAGGGGATTGACATTTCTACCAATGTACCTCAACAATTTTTACTGGATATCAGGATCTACCCTATATATTTCTGAGCTTGTTTGTAAGATATTTATATACAGCTAAATTTTTTTTCTTTCAGGAAATTGTCACTAGATGCTGTTTTTTGCATATAAATTTCACCTTATTCTATGCACCTCTACTATGATTACTTGAACATCCTTTTTCCCTTACCCACATGAATTTTATATTTAGTTTATCCATCACCCGACGTGTGTGTGTGTGTGTGTGTGTGTGTGTGTGTGTGTGTTTTTATTGTGAGTGCCTATATATGTGTGTATTTATGTATGTATATGTATATGTATTATGTATATATTTTTGCTCACTTGCACTCATGATTACCTTAGTGTTTCATATGTTAGATATTCATCTAGCATGCTTCTGTTGTTTCATGTAGTGGATAATTCCTGAGGTCCTTTTCTCAGGGACTGGTACAACCTAGAGAAATCCAAACGTGTGAAGCCATTTCGATGTGGGGAGTTTGATGCTTGTATCAAAAAGGCCGAGGCTTCCCAGAAAATTCCTATTAAGAAAAGAGAGAAATATGCACGTCGAGAAGATGCCATCCTTCATGCTCTTCAGCTGGAGAAGCAGCAGAGTCTAGGAACTAATTCGAGCTGTTTAAGCAATAACTCTTTAAGTGCTTTAAAAAGAGAAAGAAGTCATTGTTCCTCCTCAGATATTCATAGGCCTTACAGCTCTAATCACACATCTCAGACACTTTCTAGAAGAGTTTCATCATCGCCTGAAGAAGATAATTTGTGTAGGTCCTCTTATGTTGAGAACATCAGAAACTTTAAGGAATATAAAGAAGATCCTTATGAAGCAGTTCCGTGCTCAAGAGGTCTGCAGGATTTTGATCTTCCGGTTGCTCCATTAAAGAGTAAGTTTTCTCAATCTGTTTCCCAGGTGAGGTCACAGCGAAGCACCAATGCCTTGGTTGATGCCCTTCCGGTTTCTGGGAGCATGGGAGTTGTAGGTTATGAGGATTGTGAAACAAATTCTTTGGTGTATCAAGGGAAAAGATCACATGGATGCCGTACTGAAGAAACTACTGTTAAAAGATGTGATAGGCGCCAGCCACTCACCAAAGTTTTGCAGAATAGTGCAGGGTTACCTGATTCTCAATTTGCTCACCCTGATCATGATTCTGGTGTCATTCCAAATGCAAGGACCAAAGGACCCTATAAGTGCTATGCGCCCGTGCAAAAGGAGCAGATGCATCCAGCAGCCACCTCATTCAAATGATTCCCCTGATTGGTTGAGACGTCCTCCTGAAGATATGCCAACAACAGCAACCAGGTCTGGAAGGGATGCCACCATGAACCGTGCAAAAAGGAGCAGACGCATCTACTCAACAGCTGATTCAGATGATTCTTCAGATCAGTTGGAGCATTCTTGTGAAGAAATGCCAAGAAAAGCAAACCAGCTTGTGATGGATAACAGCCACTACCCTCCCAGTTACTCAACAGAGGAAATTACAGACTCTAGTTCATCCGAAGCAGATGAGTCTGATTCTTCAGCAACAGATTCTATGGAAGCTTACATGGGAGAAGAGGCAAACCTCCCAGCAGGTAATGCTACTGATATGTTCTTTTACTCCTACCTTACCCTTTTAAATCATTTCTATGCTGTTTTATCATAGTAATATCTTCCCAAAGATAGCATATGTTCTTCGAGTGGGTTCTTCCTGCTTCTGCTCTAACACTGATAGAACCATGAGGAAAGAAAAAACTCTGAGACTTCAAATGTGTGACCCATCTGCATATCATTCTACAGGGAAAAATGGAACTAAAAATAATAAAGGGACGCCTGCATACAGCATCTTGCCTCGATCACATTCTCACAAACGTATTGGTGATGATTCTGCTGAAGCTGGAACATCCTTTTGGCATTTCAAAGGGAAATACAACATTCAGAACTTGGAAAGGGGGTCCATGAGTGTTCTGGATGAGGATATCCCTGTTAGTGCAGATGGATGGGTTGGTTCTTCTGAGGATACATCATATGAAAGCGAGGAAACTAATTTTAAGATGAAAAGAATGGGGTCATCCAGGCAAACTCCTTACAAAAAAAGAAAGTTTGACCATGACTATGATGATGCCTATCAGGGTGGTTCAGTTGATAGTTATTTGGGTAATCCAAATCATCCTTTGGCTTTGCAAGAAGCTAAAGATAGTTCCACCGATTTTGATGATGATCCCTATATGGTTTCCATGTCAAGGTGGGAAGCAGATGGGCCATCTCATATGGCTCGGAGGAAATACTGGGAGGAGTCAGAAGAATGTTCTAGCCCAGTTTATGCTGGTCAGTTCAGGCAAGGAAGGAGGCACATGCTGATAGATGTTGATTTGGAGGTTCAAGCTCGCTATCAACGAGAGCATGTTCCTTGGGTTTCTATGATGAGCAGATTAAATGGGAAATCAATTGTGGGGCATCCGATCCATGTTGAAGCTTTGGAAGATGGTTCTACTGATCTGCTTGTTTCAAGAAGAGAATCCAATCTTAATGGGAGCACATCATCTTTTTCTTTCTGGACAACTGCCAAAAGGACTCCCAAGCAACGAACTCCTCGATCTATTCCAGCATCATCAGCATTCAAAGACAAAGACCCTGAATTGTTTCAACAGAACACTCTCGAAAGCAAGCATCCGATGAAGAATGCATATTCTGTTCTTTTCAACCAACAGCCAAGGTTGGGAACAAAGGATATCTCCCAACCTCGCCGGCCTCAATCAGTGAAGTCTCAAAGGAAGGCCTCAAAAAGAACAAGCTTGCCCAGCCAGAAAACATGTGCGTTGTCTTCTTTCTCAGGTGTATCAAAGCACCATGGTGAGATTGGAGATTTTAGATTTGCTGAGCATGGTGATGCCTTGGCTGGGTTGATCAGGCCTGAGGGTGCAGTGCCTCTGGTAACATGTGTCCCAGTAAAGGTTGCATTCAGTAGGATATTGGAATCGATCGGCAGGCGCCATCAGCTCACAGTGTCCTAAATTCCAGTTCTGTTGTAGGAAGTGCTTTGCATGTGTCTTCAGCATGTGGTGGTTGATCATGCCTCTCTCCGCAGCCAGAAGCTCCAGTGCCAGCAGTTTATTTCCATCCATAATCAGATCAATTTTTCCCATTCCGTGAACAAATTGCAATGCAGCGTGTCATTTACCATGCGTGGTTTGGTGAAAAAAGATTTCGGTCGGTGCCAAAGATCTAGCTTTATTGTGACCTTTGGTTGCTCGATTCCTGTAAAGCACTAACATTTAAGCTTACAGTATGTTTTCAGTTTTGTTCAACTGGGGAATATGATAAAATGTATTACTATTCAATGCATTAATGTATACCCTTGATGTTTTTATCATGTTACAGCAGTTTTTCTATTCCTCTTTCCTTCATGTCTGTTGCCTTAGCAATGGTTTTGTGTTTATGTCTGAATGAATGGATGAATGAAAACTCAGTCTAAAATATTATTATGTTTGTATAAACTTTGAACTGTATTAAAAATAATAATGATAATAAAAAAGAAAAAAGAGGTGGCAATGGAGCAATGGTGAAGAGCAGCATTTGAAATGGTCAAAAAGTCAAAGGCTGTCTGTCTCCAGGTGTTATTATGAAAGAAAGTACTGGAGTTTGTATATGGTCTTAAATTAAGACTATTGTTGATACAATATTACAAATACAATACAATAATGGAAAGGAAAGGCAAAGGTAAGCCCAGGTCTTGATTTGATTGGGCTCCAAATGGACATGGACATTGGGAAGGACACGCAGACGCAGGACAAAAATAATGAATGGCACTCCAACCCAACCCACTGCAAAATGTATAAATGCATTGCTCCACAATAATAATAATAATAAAACATTAAAATAAAATAAATAATAAAAAGTTAAAAAAAAATACAATTTTGTTCTTGAGAATTATGAGGTCTTGGATCTTCTTCTCGCCCTTTTCCTGCACTCGCTTCGACTCCAATGCGCCCTTTTACTCCGTCCAGGCCTCTCTCTTTCGATAGTAGTAGTCTCGAGGTAAGCATGCATCTCTTTTCATGCCTTCTTTCTTTCTCTCTCTCTTCTTCTTCTTCTTCTTCTTCTTCTTCTTCTGTGTGGATTTGATTGATGAGATTGAGTTTTTCCTGCAAAATAAATGAACTTTTTGCGCTTAAACTTGCCAAAGATTCTTTTTTTTTTTCCTTTGTCTAATAAGGTTCTGCACTTGGGTTGGATTTCTGGTCTCTTTGAAACTGTTTGGAATGGATGATTATTTAATAAAGCAATTGAATGTTCCCTAGAATTTCGGGGGAAAGAAATCGATTTTTTAGTTTGTGGCTTTGAATTCTCCTGGATTAATCGATTGCTTTGGGCTGTGGTCATAGTCATGCCCTTTTAATCAATTAGAGATCCCAAATCTCTGGGCCAACTTTCTTGTCTGTCCTCTGAAATTGGAACTTAAACCAGTTTCTTGGGTGGGATACAAATCATGGATGTGCTAATAATTGAGCTTGTTGAATATGGTAATCGATTGACGGTACTGTACTTGGAACTCGGAAGTATGTCAAATAGTTTCCTTTCCTTAGCATCATTGAATTGGCTTCTAACTTTGGGGTGTTTCTTTTCTCCCATATGGCTTCTAGCTATGCTTTAAGACAGGACACACATGGTTTGGTGATGGTACTGTACTTGAAGTTTCTCAAATTGTTTCCTTTCCTTTGTATCATCGGATTGGTTTCTAATTTTGTTTTTTTTTTCTGTGTATTTATGAGTGTGTGCGTGTGGCTCCCATTAGGATCTTTTCAAAATTCCTTTGCTGCATCTGTTTGACAGCTTCAATTATACTTGTTGAGATCTTTCTAAGGTGGTACAAACCTTAAATGACATAAATCAACGAGCACTGACAAAAATATTTGATCCGTTTGAGGCACTTTACTATAGTGGAATTTATAGTTTTATTCCACCAGGTTGATTGATTAGATCTACTGATGGTCCGCATAAAGTTTTGTAACATCTCTGTATAAAATGTGGCCTTGTTCCTTTTTATTGCCATCTAGAGCATATTGTCTTAATGTTTTTGAGTCGAACTCTTTGGCCATATCCCGATTCTGTTAGTCTTTTTCTTTATATTCTTGTCTAATTTATTTTCAAACTCTGCTAAATGTTTAAATGAATTCTTGTAGCTAGCTTCATATCACAGAATAAACTGAGCCAACTCATGCAAAAATTTACTGAAATGTGTTGGAAACAAAGAAAGAGGAGGAGGAATTAATAGTGAAACATTAGAATCTTTATTGATTATCTAGAGATAACTTTTGATAAGGGTATGAACAAAATATAAAACAATTATAAAAATAATAATAATAATGAGCTTGTGTTTATCTTTAACTTCATCAAAATGTAAAAACTATTCTGTTCATTGTTCAGGCTACTGTCTTGTCAGATCCCCTGAGATTGTGAGTATTTTGGCAAAGTTCCACGAAAAATATCTGAAATTGAACTCTAACATTAGCTATCACTTGCTTGTGGTAAGGAAGAATTAATGACTATTGGAGACAATATCTTCATGGAGATTCCTGAGGCACAGTCTGTCGATAGTGAATCATCTACTACTAGCAATGAATTTGAGAATATCCATTCCTGCAAGCTTTCCACAAGTTCTAGTGTCAAAGCTGGCTCAGCTTCCACAAGTGGTGTGCATGAGCTTCTTGAATGCCCAGTCTGTACGAATTCAATGTATCCTCCAATACACCAGGTGATATTTTTTCTTCCCCTTTTTGGAGAACTCTGCAATTTTTGTTGATGGTATACAAACCAACTCCATCCTATTTTTTTTTTTTTTTTTTTTTTTTTTTTAAATCACTGATTTCTCGTAATCATGTTTGTTTTACTGTGATAATGTTAATTATAACTTATACTATCTAAAAAGTAGAGTTGCAAACAAATTAGTGAATTAAAATGATACTATTCACTATTATGCCAAGTGAAGGCTACTTCTCAAATCTGCTTGTCCGATGTGGAATAACAAGTTCTCATTTACTTCCTCCAGAAAATTTTCTTCCTCATTCATCTATGCTAACCTTTTGCTTTGTGTTTTTAGCCCTTTTTCAAAAGCATTTCAGAGAGCATGTTAGGCATTTCACATGTCATTTTGATACTTGTGGTATTAACAATCATATGTTTCACATAGTTCTCTTGTGGTTTTGCACATCAAGTTATGGTATATTTCAATAACTATACTTTTCAACCTGATTATCCTTGGTTGGAAACAAGAAGATAATCTCTGCATGCTAGAAAAAGTCTGCATCTACTTGAGCCTCCTGAAACTCCATGCTAGTGTAATCCTTGTCTACTTGGCTGGTGCTTCTGTTTCAAGAAGTGCACACACATTAGAGGATTTATTTATTTATTTAAGAAAAAATAAAACAGAGAAAGAAAAGGAGTTTGTGAATTCACCAAGGCCGATCTTTATTCATTCAGCTGGGGATATTATCTGCATTATTCCAAAGAAACCTACCTTCAAATTATTTGTTCCTTGTTTTACTTCTTTTGTTCCACACTACATGGGATGCAATGTATTCTTACTTTGATAAATTTTATGCAGTGTCCTAATGGGCACACCCTCTGCTCAAGTTGCAAAGCCAGAGTGCATAATCACTGCCCCACTTGTCGACAAGAGCTGGGCAACATTAGATGTTTAGCCCTTGAGAAAGTGGCCGAATCACTCGAGCTCCCTTGTAAATATCAAAACCTCGGGTGCTCTGAGATATTCCCTTACTACAGCAAATTGAAACATGAGCAGCTCTGCAGGTTCAGGCCCTACAATTGTCCATATGCAGGATCTGAATGCTTGGTTACGGGTGACATTCCAATGCTTGTTGCTCACCTGAAAAATGATCATAAAGTGGACATGCATGATGGTTGCACATTTAACCATCGTTACGTGAAATCCAACCCTCATGAAGTTGAAAACGCAACCTGGATGCTCACCGTAAGATATTATTTCCTGCAATAATGTCCATTTTTCTCATAATTTGGTAACATAGATGAATTTTGTCACAAGATACCTCTTTCTTCATTTATGAACATCAGATGTCAGAAATTTGAGGAGAAGGATTAGCACAGTATATAGTTTGCAAAAAAATATGTTATGTAGCTTCCTCTGGTTGAATTGTTGATTGATTGATTCCTTTTATCAATCAAACAAAATATTCCGTGCAGGTTTTCAATTGTTTTGGTCATCACTTCTGCCTTCATTTCGAGGCTTTCCTCTTGGGCGTGACACCAGTATACATGGCATTCCTAAGATTCATGGGCGATGAAAATGAGGCGAAGAATTTCAGTTACAGCTTGGAAGTGGGCGGTAATGGCCGAAAACTAATTTGGCAGGGTGTTCCAAGGAGCATAAGGGATAGCCACAAGAAGGTCCGGGATAGTTATGACGGGCTTGTCATCCATCGCAGCATGGCCTTGTTTTTCTCCAATGGCACTCGGCAGGAGCTGAAGCTTGGTGTGGGGTGAATCTGGAGAGAACAATGATTCTTCTCAATCTGATGCTGTTGTATGTGATGATGTGTTAACATGCTACTCTACTTCATCAAAGATAAATTGGCATTTCTGGCTGCCTTGATTGTATGTTCACTGAAACCATTGAAGAAAATATGGAATGTATTATGAAAACCATTGTGATGATTTAGAGGAATGAAAAACTTGAGGTGTTGCATATGAATGATTGCAAAAGCTCATGGTTTTCTTTGGAAAGAAGTTGGTTCAACTTGATGATGCCCCACCAGTTAAGAAGCCTCCGGTTGTGTTTGAAGTTTCCTTGTTATTCCTTCAGAGCCGAGTCTTGTGCTCTTGATTAAAGATGCCAATAGGAACCTCCTGTAACATCCAATTGGTAATCTAGAAATTCTAGCTTGGAAGCAAGAACCTAAGTTTAGTAGAAAGACAAAAACACCCTCAAGCCCATGCCCCAGAGGAGCAGCATTACATTGGAAGGAAGGTTATGTTTGTCATAATGCTTGTCCAATCATGTTTCATTATGGTGCAATGCTGGACTGTTTTGTTTTAAGCCCTTCAAAAGAAAGAAACATGCACACAAAAAGAACCAGGTCTGCAGTTGACAATTGTTCTGAAGAAGCAATGGCAATGGACATGCTGGTGCTGCTCAAGCGCATGGCGACTGGCGGTGATCCTCACTTCTACCTCCACGCTGCGTTACTCTTCTTCTTCTTGCTCAAGCTCCCTATTGCGACACGAATGAGGGGTTCCTACACTGAAATGTACTTCTCCTTGAGGCTCTTCCTCTTCAGGCTCAACAGAGTTCTCTTCCCCGATACTCCGGGACGGAACAGCCAGAGGTGGCAGAGGGCCTTGCGGTTGTTCCAGGAGAGGGTGGCAGAGGATGCTCGCTTCCCACCCAATGCTCAAGCTACTGAAGAGAGCTTACATTCAATCTCAATGCTAGCTCTCTGAAAGGTGCAAAATAAGACAAGCAGAGACAAACTTAATTAATTCTCCCTGTTATCTTGTTAAGCATGTTGTTGTTGTTGGGGGATTAATTGTTGAAGTTCGATTACACTCTTCTTAATTATATCAAGTCTATTATTACTCTTATCCTGCACTTGCCATGGAAATTTTAGATGCATCCATCAGATTTGAAGAGAATTCAATAGTAGCACATGCATTTGATTAATGTATGTTATCAAAGATAGAGACAAACATCTCTGCACGCGACACAATAACATTAAATTATATGTAATGTAGCACAAGCTATGATTTGATGAAAGATGGAAAGAGAATCCAATACATCCACCTCATTTGAAATTATGCAAAACAATTATTGGTCCACAAAAGGACATTTATGTACTTATCTTATCATCGACACAGTCAAACACAACATATATATAACTGCAACCTTGAAGTTATGTTGTACATGTTAATTATATATATATTGCTTAATTAAACATATATAGCGCCATGAGATAATCCTTCACTCCGAACATAATTAACCTCTGGATATAACTTGGTAGCTTCTTCATCATCCCCTACCTCAAAGATAATTTGTCAAACAACCCTCATAATATACATTGTATAGTAGTGCCCCATGCCTATAATTGCCAAATGTAATTCATACGGCCTGAAATCAATCATCAAACAATTAAAGTAATTCACACTACCCTCAGATATATACATATGATCTAAATTTATAATATATATATATATATATATATATATATATATATATGATCTAGTGCAACATCAATATCGATCGGCCAGTTTTTAATTACTTTTGAGTTTAGTGAGGAAGTCCTCCTTTGAGATGATAGTCTTTACAAGTTCTTTGCCAATGAGCTTCTCCCAATTAAGCATCAACCACCTCCCTGATCTGCGAGAGGATGTTCTCTGGTGGTCTAATATATATATTGTGCAGTGTTTTGTTGATCATCTGAGGATCATCAACGTCAGTCTTAATTTACGGTGTATGTTGCAATGTCGTCCTCATCAACACAGATGCCTGTAACATGAGATCAGCTCGATAATTTGATAATTAATTATATATCTTGTATGTATTTATCTTAGCCAGCTAATAATGTATGTCACCTTACCTTTGACATTATAGCATCACCAAGCAAGCAAACATCTTGTTTGGAAGGGATGATGCATGATTCCTGGTTGATAAAGATCACCTCCAACAAATTAGTAACCTGCAAAGCAGTTGGCAGTCACATAAGTGAAGGGGATTCCCACTTCTTCGTCTATCGCTTTTCTCAGTGCCATTTTATCATCGAAGGTCACTCGGCCGATCGAGTGGTGTTGCATGGCTCATCCTCGAAGGATCAGTACCAAATTCTCAAGGCATGAAACGCTGCATGTCGATCATATGTATAATAATTAATTAGCTCCTATGTATTCTTACTCATGTACACCACACATGCAGTACAATAGAAAATGAATGATCACTTAGCTAGTTCAAAGAATCAAAATTAATGAATAATGTACTTAGATAGATAGATAGATAGATAGATAGATAGATATGCATATAATTATATGATGTGCGTGGACGAGCTTGAGCTGGAGGAGGATCTCATGGCTACGAATGTGTACGTACACCGGACATGGTACTTATGACAACATCAACTTGCTTGAGTACTGCATCGATGAGAGTCCGGTGATCGGAGAATGAAGCTGCGCGCAGGGATGAGCTGTGCACCAGCTTGTTGTTTGAAAGAGATCGAGCAGCATTTGAATCTTGTCTATTTCAGCACTGATCTCTGGTCTTTGGAGGAATATGTATGTGGCCGGGGTGATCATTAATTTGCAAGGCTAGCCTTCACTAATCTCTAATTCCAAGGTATCCAGTTCCTCCAACCACAAGAATTAACCCTGCTCATCTCCATCTCTTGAACCTGCATGCTGTCTAGTACCCCTTCTTCTTCCCCCGCGGCCAGTTAGAGAGATCGAGTGAGTGCGCGAGTATTAATATATATTTGAAGCTGAAGAAGTTAATTTGACTGGTTGGTGGGATTATATATTCCAACTTGTTTGTAAACCTCTACTGGGAAACAGAGTGGTTTTTTTTTATAAAACATATCATGGCTAGCTAAGCTTTTCCTTTTATAAACATATATCATGGCTAGCTTTAAAATTTATAATTCCTACTTTTGATATTGATGCACAAACAACCACTGCTTTAAATCAGTACTGGAAATACATTCCAAATTAATGATTTCCTAACTTAATTTTGTTTGATGAACCTTATTTTGATGAGCAATAAATTAATGTGGTTTAATATTCATTTTATTGAATTTTGTTTTAATAGTCTATATATCTTTTATTGTATCCATATATACATCTATGGACAAGAAAGTTATGAGATCATTGATTTTTTTATTTATTTTAACACTTTATAGTTTATATATAAGACTCATGACATATTATTAGATGAAAGATGGAAAATAAATTCAAGCAAATTACAATATATCAAGCATGTATATAATAATTATTTATCTTAGAGATAACGCTTGAGATAATCCTTCACGCGCACATAGTTAACCTCTGGATATAACTTAGTAGCTTCCTCTTCATTGTCTCCGATCTCAAAGTTTGTCAAACAGCCTTCATAGCAAACATGGTAGTAATGTCCTAATCCAACTTGCTCAGCATACTCCAAACCTGTAATATTATTTAATCATCATCATCAATGTACGTAGAAGATGCATGCATGATCTGTATATATATATATATGAAGTCGATCGTAGTTAATATAATATCAGTACTTTTGAGTTTAGTGAGGAAATCCTCCTTTGAGATGGTAGTCTTGACAAGTTTTTTACCGATGAGGTGCAGGGTCGCTCAATCCCTCAAGTTTGTCTCCCGAGAGAACAGCACTACACCCGACTCTCAGCTTACAAGAGTGGGGATTCGATCTTAGAATTTCGTCATGAGCAGAATCTCATCTCTAATTAAGCAGGATCCTAGATACCAATGTAATTAATGGGTACGTTGATTATATATGTATTTGTTGTATAATATTATATATATATAGATACCTTTGGCATTGGCATGACCAAGCAAAGAAACATGTTGGTTGGAAGGGATGATGGCCCCGGGTTGACAAAGACCTCCAACAAAGTAACCTGCAAAACAATTAGCAGTGACATACGTGAAGGGAATCCCTGCTTCCTCTATCGCCTTCCTCACACTCATTTTGTCCTCGAAGGTTACTCGACCAGGTGCAATTGCATCCATCATCCTTGAAGGATCAGTGCCAAACTCCGAAGGTATAAACCGCTGTATTATATATATATAAATTCTTACAGACAGATCATATATGATATATAGACGACGTCGTAGATATTATTTAATAAAATATATATAGCATGCATACCTTGATGTTACCAGCAGCTTCTTTGATGGCTTGCACGAGGTTGAGCTGGAGGAGGATCTGATGGCTCCGAATATGGACGCCGGAGATTGCACATATGACAACATCAACTTGCTTGACTGCGTCGACGAGGCTCTGGTGGTCGGAGAAGGAAGCTTGGACGAGCTTTGCTCCTTGCTCTTTGAAAGACAATAACATCTGAATCTTATCTATGTCCACTCCGACCTCAGGCCGGTGAAGGACAAAGGTTGGGTGCCCATTGGCAAGGCTGGCCTTCACCAGTCTCTTGCCCAGGTACCCAGTTCCACCAACCACAAGAACCCTGCTGCTGCTCTTCTCATCCATCTTAATTAATTAATCTCCTGATCAATTGGCCGTCTGCTCTCCTTTTAATTCATGTACTACTGTCTTGGCGAGTTGGTTCGCTATATATATATATATATATATATATATATTAAAGAATGATACATGAATATATACATCTGCAAGCAAGAGTTGGTTGGACTTAATTGGACGTTCTTATATGTGAAACAACAAGAAGTTGGAAAAGAAAGGTGGATGGCCTGGACTTGAAGTGAAAGAGATCAGGAAGATGAGAACATCCGCACTTAAAGTTTGGTTGGTGGATTGATTTTCAATAAGGATTTAATCGATCTTACTGGAGCAGCAATAATTAATTAATGTGGGTCTGCCAGATTGATTGGTAATGGTGGGCAAACAAAGTTCAAAAAGTTGTTTCTTTTTATCTTTTGATGTTGAACGCGCAACAACAACTGATTTGCACCGCAGGGGGAAACCTGTGGATTCTGGATCACGATTTTCAAAGGTAATAAATAATGCACACTGGAGTAGGTATTAATTAATTACATCACGCCAGAGAATTCAAGGGAAGAATTGAGCACAGTGTACTGGATTGGAGAGGAATGTTTATTAAAAGGGAAAATGGTTGATGATTCATAATATTATCCTATATCTATAAAGCACTTCAATTAAAACTCTCATGAAACTATCAGAAGCTTTACAACGAAAATATTAAAGAAATTAAAAAAAAAAAGGCACACATATGTTATTGTCACAGCAGCAAGGACTTCCCAAAATGAGAAACAAAAAAAAGAGAGGGAGAGAGAGATTTTGAGAGATGGAATGCCTAAGCTGCATGTGCATAACTTAACATTAAATAATAACAACAACAACAACAACCACTATTACTACTACTACTACTCAGTTCACTCACTGCAGTCTTTAATCTTCTTCTACATGGCATGCAGCATCTTGAGGCTCCCTTTGTACCCCCTGGCTGCACAGAATAAGGTAGAGCGGTTGAGACACTACCTTGGAGGAGGTTCTGAAGGTTGAGCAGAGAGAGAAGCAGGAGAGATGGGAGATGGGAGGGAGAGGCACACTGTCCTGGGGTGCCGGTGCCCCCCATTTGGACTCTGCATCAGATGGCTCCACAACATGAACAGCTCCATCGCTCATTCCTAGTGCTATCTGGTTGGGCTCTGACGGGTGTGCAGCAATCACTGAAGGATAAACGCTTCCGGAACTGAGAGAGAGAGAGACAGGAGGGCTGCTTAGAGAGCTACCAGTATTTAAGGTGGTGGAAGATAAACAAGTAAAATTGACATACCTAGAAGAAACAGGAGATAAGTAGGCAGAAGGTGCAATTCTGCACCGAAGCCTCAGACTCTCTGCATCAAAGATCCCAACTGCACCATCACAGAAACCGGCGTACACTAACTGACCATCACAAGAGTATATTGCACTTGAAATGGGTGAAGAGAGTGCATCTCTAGGATACCACTGCACCGCAAGGAATAATGTCAGGTTTACCATTCATTCCATACCAATAATAAAACAAAGCATTCAGAGCTAATTAATATCTGAGCACTCTCAGTTGGATTTCACTGTTTGACAGTACAAACAATCACCCATTATGTTAAATTTTGGCTTTTTAGTTTTGGCATGTCCTCTTCTACTTCAGCAACAAATGTGGATATTTTGCACTGCAATTCCAAGGTTTTGCTAAACAAATAGAAAAAGGTTGCATGAACTCCCATACTTTGCATCTTGATACTTGCAAAGCATGTTTGAAATTAGTCAAGAGAAGCAAAGGGTGCCTTTGCAAACTCACAACCAATAAAATACAACTATAGACAAAGACCAAAACTAACCAATCTAATGCATTCAAGCTTGCCATCATAGATTGCCAGTTGACTTTCATGGACAACCAATAAATGGGTCTGGTCATTGTGAAACTGAACTTTCGCTTCTCCAACTAATGGAGCTGCAAATGCACCAGCTGGTGCCTGAAGAATTTTTGCTTTCCTCTTCTCCCATCCATCAATGCTCCACAAGCACAACTGTGATTCAGTTCGTCAAATGAGTCAGTGCAACTTCATGACAAGTAAAGCATCCACTGGCTAATTCACCTTTAAGAAGATTTTTAAATTTGTGTGATGAGATTTTAATGTCAACAGTAATTTGAACTATGAGATAAAAAAGATTTAAATTCGTGAGATGAGATTTTTATGTAAATATTTATTCAACAGTAATTCGAACAATGAGATATACTTCATATCACCTATCAAATTAGGAACCGTTTTTACAACTTTATTCTGAGGTATAACTTTATTCTAAAACGATTATGCTTTCAACAAAACGTATATTTTTAGTCTCAAGAAGCTCCATGTTCTGTGCATGGAACAGCCAACTATTAAACCTTTATCTAAATGAACAAAACTATGAGGAAACCTGCTCAAAATAAATAAATAAACAAAAAAATACCTAACCGAGCTGAAAGTGAAATGTTAATGACACCAAAGTATTACAGGACACTAGCATGTGTTCTGTAAAAGAATATTCACCTTTAATAAAATATATTCCCATCAGTCATTTTATATAAACATATCGCTTGTCGAACTGAGACATTCTTACTCTGAATGCAGTTTTATCATTGCAGGATGCTCTATATGAAAACACAAATTGACCATGCAGTAGTTAAGGCTCTAGAAGTACATACTTGAGCATCTGCCCCTGAAGAGACTAGCACATTCATTATTTGGGAGAAGGCAAGTCCTGTTATCTTCTTCTGGTGACCCTTGAGTTTTGTTTTAACCTACAAGCATGCAAAAAATAAAAATAAAATAATAATTGAATAATAATGCTCAGCACCAAGGTGCAGATAAGCACATTGCCAAGCTTCTGACTGTTCTAACATTTAAAATGGATTGCACTGTTAAACGTAAACACAAACACAATGAGAGATGAACCTCCAGTGGTTTACCTCATCAATCCGGACATTGTAAATCTGAATGGTAGAATCATCCATTCCAATTGCAATGATGTTATTATCTTGAGGGTGAAATGCCAGATAAGTGGCTGCAGGAGGTGGTGCCATGAAAGTTGTCATAACCTGAGGCAAAATTAAAATGAGCAGTTCAGACTTTAGAGACATCAAGAAATAGCGAGATTGGTTATAATATGATAAATACTTGTACTGGCACAATGTCCACCCAAGATGGTTTTCTGAGCATTGCCATGCCACAGACTCTCAACAATGCATGGCAAGAAATCTACATTTCGTTATTTTCTACTATAAAATTGGAAGCATCAGCATTGTTGACCTAATAGAGATCCATAAGCAGACTCGATCACAAATTTACCAGTTCTGTATCAGTACGACATTCATTAAATAGAGACACATACAACATCTTCCCTAAGATCTTAAGTCGATTTTGAAGTGCTCAGACACCCATATACAGCTTTCAAAAAGGGTCAATGAATGATATATACCTTGAATGTCATCATATTGAACAGCGAAACCTTTCCCCCAGATGCAGACATAACATATGAATCATTCTTTGACAAGGCTATACAACCAGTTGATTCTTCAGTCATGTTGCTGTCACCGGTTTCATTAGACATGACAATACCATTTGGTGGTTGCCATAACTGAGGTACAACAGAAGCAGTGGACTGCATAAACAACACAAATTGGTCATTTAGAAAATAGAAGTAAATTCACAAATTCTTTTGTCAAAAATCATAGACCCAAAATGTCCAACCTTTCCAGATGGATTTCTTTCAGTACGCTGCCATTTCCACAATTTGTGAACTCCATTGAGCGTGAGAGCTAACACAGACAGTCCCGAATTTGTATACAACAAAACGAACAACCTGCAAAAACTGGCGATATCAATTTGGTGCAAAGACATTGTAGATTAATCATAGAGAAGCATGCCCATGCACACAAAACCCTAGGAATTCCACATTTACATTGAAGAGGACCAAAGAAACAACAGCAAAGAGCAACAAGTTTGAAATCCCAGTAAAATAACAAAAACTAAAGAAAAGGACAAAAATCCTTAGTTTTCAGTGAAACAGAATTTGAGTAATAGTTGCCCTAACATATATGGTCTTCCTATCTGATTCATGAATAATATTTCTATTTAAAATACAGCATCATTTGCAAGCAATTACCAGTCAATTGTTGTGTATCATTTGGCTCTAATCCATATTGGACCAGTTTAACAGAATGAGTTACAGGAGTTGATAAGAGCAAATATGATTGCTAACAAACCTTCGCAGTTGTTGTCATTGAGTCTGGCAATCGCAAGGCTTTGAGGTGACCAGAGTCAACAATATCAGCCAATTTCCAGCTCTTCATTTTGTCGACATCATCTGAAATTCTTGGTTTAACATCTACAGTCCTGGTGCTGTCGGTGGTGGCCTGCAAATTTATCACATTAGAAAATGTATGTCCATAAACATCACCGTGTCACTGTAGCATACTGACCAGGTTTGCCATTGAAACTGCAGGCAAATTTCTGTCAGAGCGCTCAGTGATTATTTGAGGACCAGAAACATTTGGGACAACATTCATTGCATTACCAATTGGAGGCTGAACAAAAAATGTCAGTGGAACATTGATTAGCAAAAGCCCTAACAAACATTTCTCCATTAGGTAATATTGTGCAAGGTACACCACATTTGTATTTGGTGACAGTACCTTGACATTTATTTGTTGGGGGAGGGCCCTGAGAGAACCCTCAAATGCCCTATTTTCCCACATTCTTATTAAGCGTTGTCCGTCTGTATTTTGCAAGGATCTTGATACCATTGTCACTTGTCAACTGCAAGCAATGAACCATCTTTGTTGAATCTCAGACGAGGACTTGCCTGAAATCAAGAGCAAGGGAACAATAAGGGCGATAGAATTTTGGATAGCTTGAAGAAAGACAACTTTAGATAATATGGTTGTACTAACAGGCAAACAACCATCTGCCTCTGTTGTTGTCAGTATGTTGGTACTTTCCATATCCCAAAACTTGATCATAAATTCATCTCCAGCAGCCAAAAAGCGGTTCTTAGTTGTGTCAAACTGGACAACTCCTGAAGAGCGCTTTCTAAAGCCAGAATATTCTCTTCTTATCGCACCTTCAGTCTCATTCCACTCAACTAAATGAGAATCACCATCCTTACTAGTTCCACAAGAAAAGAGCCTGCAATGGATGTAGTGGAAAATGCTAAAACAGATTAGAATGGCACTATAACCTAGAGCCACTTCTCTAATAATCAAACACTTGCAAGGTACAAGTGAAACATTAATTAACCACTGAGCTTCCTTATTCCAGGTTCACTGGTAAGCACAAATATAAAATGACCAAAAACGAGGCAAACACATACATGTAAAAGTAAAAAAACCATAAACTCTAAGAATTAGAGAAATTAAGGGAGAAAGGTTCACCTTGAACCATCTGCACTATATGCCATCGTTGTACACCAAAGTCCTGGAGCATCATAGTCAACTCTAGACCCCAAACAATCATAGAGCCAAGCTTTGATTTTCCCATCAATGGCAGTAGAGAAAATGAACTGCATACATAATGAGAGTGAGTATGAAAGAGTGTAGTATCTAGAATTGAGAACTCTAAACCCTCCTCCATAGATAACATGGGCATCACAACCAATGGTAAGCTATACACAAATTTGTTGGAGATGAATTTAAAAGACCAGACAAATTAAGGTTATAAAATTATTTCAGAAATGCCAGGGTCAAAGAGAAACCTGGATATTCTCCTTGTAGTGAGGACAGACCGAGTACACAGGAGCTTCATGCCCTTCAAATATATATTGTCTTTGTCCTGTAGTGGCATCCCACACCTGTAGGTGCAACAGAAAGTGTAAAGGACTCTTTGCCATGTATCGAAGAAAATAATTTAGTTGATTGACACTAACCTTGATAGTTTTATCATCACCACAGGTGATTATAGACAAGCTCTTGTTGGGATGAGAAAAAGCAATGTCATTAACGCCACCAACATGAGCATCAATCTGAGGATGCAAGTCAGGCATGTCAAAACCAATGAACGGCCACTATGCTAAGAGAAAGATCTGCATCTCACCTCCAACAATTGCCTCAATTCTCCATTAGGTATAAAAGCAAATGTCTGGACGATATGTTTTGAAAATGCAACACCTTTAATATGCAAAAGAGCAGAACTTAGAAGTGACAATAGGAGAAGCATCACATCAAATATCAAATCATGATGAGAGTCATAGTCAGCATGTTCTACTTAGAGAAACATTGAACTATCGGTAATACCAAGGATAGATCCATCAGGACTCCATAAACATCGACTGACAGAAACAGTAGCATCTTTGGCCAATGCTGCCTGTAAAGTCAATCAGATTTAGTTGAAATCAAGGAATTACTGGATAAAATGTGCCCAAACATAATGGCACCTACTTAAAAATAATGGTGAAGCCACCATGTTCACCCACATTATAATAAAGGTACCTGCAAGGGCATTGAACAAGCTGAGATATCCCGCAGACCTTGAATGTCTTGTGCACTATCCTTTCTAGATCCAACTTCCCATATTCCAATATCACCAACATTTGTCCCCACTTTTAAGGCACAATTTTAACGGCAAACATCAAATAAAAAAGAATCAAATAAAATATAAAGGTAAAGAAAGATAATTTCTTTGGTGAAGTTAACATGCCTAAAAGAATTGTCTGTTGTTGTGGATGAAAGTCCAAGCTCATAACATTAGAACCCTGATTAAGGGTCCGTACCACTGTTCTAGGAAGATCATCTTGTGAGTAAATGGTAAGTGGATGAGATGGCCCAGAGAATGACACCTGTAAAATCAATTGACCTTTTAGTTATCATTTAATCCTAACCAGGGCAAATATAAGGCAGTAGGAATCTTTTGCATATTCTAGAAGAAAAAAAAAATCTATGCTCCTTGGTACCTCATCTGGTTGGCCCGTGCACATTCTCTTCATTAAATGTTCAGAATCAGCTGTCTGATAATCCATTCCTGGAGCACTTGTAGGAGTCCTGGGGTGTTTCAGAAACGCGGCTGCATTAAAAATTAAAAACATGCAAGTTTCAATATTGAGACATCATATAACGCTTTGAACCTTCAATTCAAATGTAAACAAAAGGCTTGCGGAAGGAGTAAAAAGAAGTACCAGCATTTGGTGGTGGTACAAGACCTGGTGGACCTTGAGCCACCACAGCATGTGCAAGAGATGGGTTAGAATTTGACATCCACCCTGCAATCGCACTCGGAGAAGGCGAAATGACTGGTTGAAATGGCTGTATCAAGAGGGAGTTACATATTAGAAGCTAACAGCATAGATTGATAAGAAATAGGTTCTAAGTGGATGATTTCATTCACTTACACTATGAACTCCAAGTGGAGGGAATGCCCCAGTTTTAGGAATAGGACCAACCAGGGGACCATTTGCAGGAGTAGGGGCACGTGCACCATTAGTGGGAGCACATGAATGATCAATAAAAAGTGTCTTAATATCAGGGTTGGGCCGGGGGTTCTTGCAAAGTTGGTGCTGCCAGTTAAGACTAGAATAACAAAGTAAAAGAGTAAGCTATCAAACTAACAAAGATATGAACACAAACATAGCTAAATTTAGAAATATGTCATGTAAAAGAGCATAGCCTGGCTGTAAGAATTATCAAAGCAGACCAATTTAAAAACTTCAACAATTGGCTTATCCAATTATGGGATGAAAGAGTCCTTTCAAAGTCTATCTACTTCCAACTTATCTTACAGGCAACAGCAGAAGTAGATTTAGTTATGAAATGGAAAGGAAGAATCATAAAAAGAAGCAACAAAAGAAATGATTTACCTTTGATTGATCAATGTCCGAAGCCTAGAAGCTTTAAATGCTGGAAATGCAAGCTTGTCTCGGAACAGGATTAGTTTCAATAAGCTTCTTAAGTTCAAGAAGCATTATATTTCTGGCCGACTTGGTATCCCGATACTTGGAAAGCTGCTCATTCCTGCCTGCATAAGAACAAACATAAGGATCAATTAACACCATGAGGAGTACAAGAGGATGAGATGTTGAGAGAAATGAAAACCTGAAGTTCTCAAGAGTAAGCAATTGTGTTATTTCTTTTGAAGAGCTCTTCGTTAAAAAGAAGCAAAGACTTTGAGATCCTTGACAAGTACCTCAACTGCTTTTGCTCTGTCATGCCTGGAAGTTATATTTCAACAGAATTAAATCAGTTCAACCACAACTAACTCCTGGAAATTATGTGAAGTCCGTTTTAAAAACACTTCCCTAGCTCACCTATCAAGAGCTTCCAAGATACTTCTGCTTCCTTATCTCAAAGAAGATCTTCATAGAGTATCGGTTGCTCTTCAACTTTTGTGAACCCAGAGAGATATTTTTCAACCTCATCCCACTCCCCCGCCTGAACCTGGTCCTCAAAGTGCTTCATATTGAAGTAGAAACCTGACTCTTGCTCCAACCTAAAAGATCAAGCACCAACAAAATATAAAAACAGAGAAATCACATCCACTCACTCAAGTCCCGTCGTCTTATCTGAACTAATTCATTGTGAGAAAATAAAGTAACCACTCACTTATGAACAGTTTCTTTAAACTTCTCTTCATCCAGGAACTGCAGTATGAGGAAAACGAGGTTCCCTACTCAAGGAAGACATAGTCCCCGGGTTCCCCTAGACGCTCCAGTGCAAATATTTGATGTTTAAACAAGAGACAGAGATACAGAAACAGGCACAATTCCAGCACCACGAACAAGGAAACCCTTGTCCGCTGATCACTTCCAAAGGAATCCCCACTTCCTATCCAGAAAGTCCTCTTATTTATTCAAACTGATTGTTAAACAACAGACAAAAATCTCTGAACTCCTTCAATCCAGCTTTAAGATACGTGCAGCAGAACAGATTCCAAGCTCTTTCAAAGGGCCGAAAGATTGATTCTGAGTTCCAAAAAAATGGAACAAGATCTCAACTTTCACTAATTTTGATATAAAATACCTATAAAAAAAAGGCCTTTTAGATGCTAAGAGAACACCAAATTTAACAAAAAGGAAGGAAAAAAAAAAGGAAAAAAACACCAAAGGTCTAAGATGAGATCGATGAACACCTAGCGTAAATAACAACTAAATACAAGAAAAATAACGCACAGCTGCCTTCAACCCACCAATAAAAAACCCTCAAACAAACCCTCAATCCAGAAAATGGGCTTACTACGAAACACCCAAAATAAAAAAAATGCAAGAAAAAAGACAAAATAACACAAAAAAAAGCCAGGTAATAAACACGATGAAACAGGTTCCGTCGATCTCTAACCGATCTAAAGCAACAAAAAACCCCATTATACAATACCTCAACAAAAAGAACCCCCGATCTAGAACTTTAATCCGTCGGAAAAACGAATAAATATAGATGAAAACCATCCGCAACGAGTGTGAGCATGACAACACCAAAAAAGAGAGAGATGGAGTACCTCCTTGAGATTTCTAGGGTTTCGAGATGGCCCTTCTCCTCTTTCTCAGCCCTCCTGCCGCCGTGTTCGCTTCTCTGCTGCTCTGCTCCTCTCTCTCTCTCTCTCTCTGTCTCTTTCTCTTTCTTCCCGGCTTTTAAAGCCCCCCTATCTCTTTCTCTCTCCTCCGCGCATTTATAGCAGCAAAGCATGGAGATTAGGTTTTCAAAGATTACCATTTTAGCCCTACATCCTCTCCATCCAAACCACCTGGTCACTTTCGTCACGTTATCTGTCTATATTATAAACCTCGCGGAATGAAGGGTCTTTTCGTAACTCTACCATAAACCGCCTGTCACATACCAGAGGGCATTTCGGGAAGGTCGCCCCATGTCGGTTTCGAGGAGGACAAAAGGGGCTTTCTCGTCATTTCACTTTGCCACTCATTTCCGATTTCTACGATTTCTTAGTTTCTAACCCCTGTAGCCTTTTCGAGCCGCCACGTCATTTTTCCATTTTTGACAATTTTTTCTTTTCGAAATTCACTGAATGGTACCCGTTTTATTATTTCCATTTCCATAAATATATATATATATATATATATATATATATATATATATATATATATATATATATGAATCCGGATCCTCTCCTTTGTTTTTCTTCCTCTTGCATATTTCAGATTGTTTTGATCTTGGTTATCGATTTTAAAATCTGAAAGTAGAAGAACACCATTCCTCATCGAACTTTCGTTGAATGAGTTTTGCCAGGTTGGTTATGTCCAAATCGATGAGAATGGCCGATTTAGCGAACTTTTGGCTGGATTTTAAAATCGATAGGTAGAGATTGAAAACAAGTAAATATAAGGAGAGAAAAAACAAGGAGAGGATCCGGATCCTATATATATATATATATTCCTTCAAATAATATAATTCCTGTCATTTGTTTATTTAGTATGAATATTTTTGGGAAAGAGTGAATTTTATATATTAAAAAAATAAGGGGTGAATTTATCGCATACCATATTTTGAGGAGGACGGCCACACCCACCACCTGTCGCCTTCAAATGGTAGTGTGCCATGGCTGTCATAGCATGATCTGCGCCTGCACTTATCAACACCATGGCCTTATCAAAATCTCGGTAAGACAGCGGGCTTAGTCCTTTTTTAAGGTCTTTATTTTATTATAAAACCGGAATAAATCCGTACGGCTGGCGAATGGCAGGTGTCGGTACTGCACCACTGGCGACAGCCACGTGTACTGTCGTCTTCCAGTGGGCCACACGTGCGGAGTAGTTCCAATTCAAAGCTAAATCTTCTTTATACCCTCCGCGCCTTAAGCTAATGACGATGTGCTACATCTAATAAATAGGCCGACGCCAAAAGGGCAATTTCGTAAACACAGGGTATTGAATCATGACCGTCCGATTGCTCGGTTGAGATGAGGTGTCGAGATTTGAATGGGAGGGTAGATGGGACCCACGGTCTGAATTTTGAGACGATAAGGACATGCGTGTCATTACATCAGAGGGAAAAGGACAGTGAAAGGACAGAAACGTCATTTCGAGAGAGCAAAAGGGCCTTTGAGAGCTTTGACCATGTGACGTAATCGCCCACGCGACAAATCTTTTTAATAAAAAGAAAAGTCCTTTTCTCCTTTTTCTTTTTTTTTGAAAAATATTATTATAAAATAAGACAGGAAAAAGGTGGCTCACGTGAAACGATGAGGACCCAATTCCAAATCCATTCGGTGCCTAGGGATAAGAAGCGGATCTCACGGGCTGCGCAACCAGCGACTATTGGACGGTTAGGATGGTCTCGGGTTCAGTGTTAACGTCCTTATTCTGTTTTTTTTTTATTATTATTATCTTCTTTCTTTGGTTTGTGGATCAGCTGTTACACTTATTTTCTTTTTATTAAATTTTTATTTATGAATGTTGGTATTTTGGGAAAGTGGGAAGGTCTTTTCTGGAACGAAGAAGCCATTCACGTGGTTAGGTGGGTGTCAGTGTTTGTACGGTGTGGTGTTGTCTCACTGGCAGTCCGCCATTTTCCGGTGAAACTATTACTTGAAAATTGTCTAAAAAAATTAAATTTTATAGTAGTAAAAAGACAAAGAAGCATGCACCAGCCGGGAATCGAACCTGGTCTGTACCGTGGCAGGGTACTATTCTACCACTAGACCACTGGTGCATTTTGGTTGCCAAACGAACTACATTTTATTATAGATAATATTATACTGTAAAACTTGCATTAATTACAAAAAAGAGATGTTCACAGTTCCGAAGAACAAAAGTAACCCCTAAAGCCAATTAACATGTAATATATACAAATAGAAATCAAAATAAAAACCACATCTCAATAGAAAAAACCTTCTTCATTAGTGATTGCATTAATCTCTATGTGCTCCATCAAACCAAGATAAAAGAATAAAATTACTATTATAGATGATTTGTAGGAGAACATATTGTTTTTTAAAAGTATTATATATTTCTCTCCAAACAGATACCCATAAGATTGTCGTCACTCTCATCCTCTCTTCAAAGTCTTGTGGATTTTTGTTTGTGATAAAATTTGATGATGGGAATTAAGATTGGTAATATTTCCATGTACTTTGTGCAAATAGGTAGTTGAGGAAGAGGTGTGGGACAAGTCTTTTCAAAGACATTAGGCATATAAAGCAAAGAGTTTGGGATCCCAACCAGAGTTCCTTTTGTGTAAATAAGGAAGAGTATTTTTTGTATAGAAATTCAATAGAAAATTTGTGGATATTTTATGGAGATCTCAAAAGTTTTTTTCTCATTCAAAAAAGGCGAGGTGAACAACAACCACTATCTTTCCCCAATCATTACATTATAAGGGCATACAACCCTTTACCACATAAGACTTAAAGTTCTATAATATTACAAACCATGCCACAACATAAATATGAATTACTTTTAACACTCCCCCTTAATTCATATTTTGTATTTCCAACAATTCTTTAAAGTATTGAAATTTATTCCTTGAAAGAGCTTTAGTGAAAATATCAGCAACTTGATCTTCGGTCTTGAGATATTTGATTTCAACTTCTACATCTTCAATTGCATATCTAATGAAGTGATTATTGATAGCAATATGCGTTGTTCAGCTATGATATACTGGATTCTTTGCCATATCGATCTCCAATTTGTTGTCACATATAAGTAGAGTTGCTTCCTTTTGTGGTTTATCAATGTCTTCCAAAATTCTTCCAAACCATATTGCTTGTGAGGTAGCCATTGAAGCGGACACATATTTGGCTTGTAGGAGGAGAGAGTGCGACCTTCTCTTCTGCTTATAAGTCCATGAAAATACACCCGATCCAAGAGAGAATGCATAACCGAAGTGTTTTTCATGTCATTAATGCTTTTAGCATAATCACTATCACAAAATTCAACTAATTTGATAGGAACATGTCTCTCATAAAAGCTGTCATTATCAACCGTACCTTGGATGTATCTCAATATCCTCTTTGCCTCCTCAAAATGAATTTGACTTGGCTTGGCCATGAACCTTGCCAACAAATTTGTAGCAAACATAATATCTGGTCATGTTGATCCCAAATATGACAAACTTCTAATCAAACTTCTATAGAGTGTGTCATCAACCTCCTTGGAGCCATCATCCATGGAATACTTTCCATTTGCCATCATGGGAGTGTCAACGGGCTTTCAATCCTTCATGTTGAATCTTCCAAGAAGACTTCTAGCATATTTCTTTTGAGAAATTAATATACCATCTTCATTTTGACTAACTTCAATTCCCAAGAAGTATTGCGGATGCCTTAGCTCACTTTGGTCGCTTGAACCCGTAATTATCATTGTTCCACAGGGGAGCAAACCGCCCAAGATGGTTGGAGAACGCCACCATTAAGGCTAGCCTCAAGTTTTGATTAGTGTTTGGGTTTTTATTTGTTTAAATAGCTACTTTGTAGTTCATTTTTGTCAAAAAAAAAAAAAAAAATTCCCAAGTAGTAATGTAGAAGACCCAAATCATTCATTTCATACTTGTTCATCATATCTCTTTTGAAATCTTCAATCATCTTCTCATCACTACCGGTGAACACCAAATCATCAACATAAAGATAAACAATGAGAGTATTGGATTTACCTTGAGTCTTCACATATAATGTTGGCTCACTCTTGCTTCTTTGAAAATCATTTGCTTAGAAGTATGCATCAATTTTACTATACCATGCCCTTGGTACTTGCTTTAGACCATACAATGCCTTCTTCAACTTGTATACTTTTGCTTCTTCATCTTCAACAATGAAGCCTTGAGGTTGCTCTAAAAATACCTCTTATTTCATTACACCATTCAAGAATGCCGATTTCACATCAAGTTGAAGCAAATGCCATCCCTTTGAACCTCCAAACTAATTATAGCTCTAATTGTTTCAATTCTTGCCACCGAGCATAAGTTTCTTGAAAATTAATCGGATTGTTGAGAATAACCTTTTGCAACAACTCTTGCCTTTCTTAGTTGAAATGAGCCATCACAGGTTGAGCTTTGTTTTGAACACCCATTTCACACCAATAACATCTTTTACTTTTAGTCTCTCCACCAACTCCCAAGTGTTGTTTTTCTTAATCACATCTATTTCTTCTTCCATAGTTTTCACCCATGCCTCTTCTTTAATTGCTTCTTCAAAGCTTCTTGGTGCCATCACACAAAAATTGCAACTTGCATAAACCTCATTGATATGTCTCATTGTCCTTGGTTTGAGGAACTTGGACTTGATGGAGAGGTTGGTGACCTTTGAGGATTAGCATTTGGAGAAACTTATGGAGCTTCATAAAAGTCTTCATTTTCTTGATTTTGCAATCCTTCTTGAGAACTGAGAAGTGACAACTTGATTTTCTATCTTCTTCCTTTTCCAATCTCATGAAGCCTTCTCATCAAAGATAACATCCTCTACAAACAATGACTTTATTCCTCTTCAAACTAAAGAATCTATAGCCTTTTGATATTTGAGTTATATATAGCCAACAAAGATGCATTTTCACTAGCCTCATCAAGCTTGTGTCTCACTTGTTTTGGAAAATGAGCAAAACAAGCACACCCAAATACCTTCAAATGATTCACTAATGGTTTCCTTTGACTCCAAAACTTCAAATAACAACAAAAACAACAACAACAAAAACTAAGCCTTAATCACATACTAAATGGGGAATTGTGATATGGATTCTACATTTTTAAGTATACATACCGAATATGAAATAAAAATAAAATAAAAGGAAATGAAATAAATTGAAATAAAATAAAAAATAAAAATACATAAATAAATAATAATAACAGAGATAATTCTATGAGAGATTGGGATGGTAGAAGCGAGCAAAGATCTCTACAAACAAAGCTAAGCTAATGGAGGAAAACTTTTAAATAGGCTTATCGGTAATCCTATACTAGGCGTGGTCGGCTATATGAATTCTTTGTCTCCCATGTCAGCCTCACAAAAGCAAGATTCACCAATATCTAACATACGTAGGTCCTTAGACACCACCTCTCTCCACGTAATCCTAGGCCTACCTCTACCCTCTTCTTACCTTCTACAACTAAACTATCATATTTTCAATTGGAGGACATGGGGGTCTCCTGCGTACGTGTCCAAACCATCTTAAACGCCCTTCTCGTATTTTATCTTCAATTGGTGCAACATGCACCTTCTGTCGGATGTGTTCATTTCTAATCTTGTCCAATCTTGTATGACCACTCATCCATCTTAACATCCTCATTTCGATCACATTTATCTTATGCATATGTTGAACTTTAGTTGCCCAACACTCGCTCCGGTATAGCATGGCCGGTCTAACTGTTGTCCTATAAAATTTTCCCTTTATTTTGTTAGGCATCTTTTTATCACATAACACCCCCGTGGCACTTCTCCATTTCAACCATCCAGCTTTGATTCTATGGGTTACATCTTCATCTATCATCCCATTATCCTGGAAAATGGAACCTAAATACCTGAAATGGTTAACCTTAGGCACTACCACCCCCCTGGTTTCACTTCTCCTTCATCTCTCCTACTTAGACTAAAATTACAGTGTATATTTTATGTCTTACTTCTACTTAACCTAAAGCCTTTACTTTCTAAAGTGTTTCTCCATAATTCTAGCTTTTGATTTACTCCATCTCTAGTCTCTTCTACTAGGACAACATCATCAGCAAACAACATACACCATGGGATGTCATCTTGGATATAACTAGTTAATTCATCCATTACTAGGATAAACAAGTATGGGCTCAAGGTCGATCCCTGATGTAGACCCACTGTTATAGGAAACTCCTCGGTATCGCCTCTTATTGTTCTCACACTTGTAACTGCTCCCTCATACATATCCTTAATAATATTTCTATATTTTACATGAATGTTTTTCCTCTCCAATAACGACCAAAGGACTTGTCTTGGTACCCTATCATATGCTTTATCTAGGTCAATAAAAACCATATGGAGATCCTTCTTCTTTTCTCTGTAGATCTCTATCAAGTTTCTTAATAGGAAAATGACTTCTGTTGTGGATCTATCTGGCATAAAACCAAATTGGTTCTCTAATACCTTCGTGATATACCTGAGTCGATGCTCTATTACCCTCTCCCAGAGTTTCATCGTATGACTCATTAACTTAATACCACGGTAGTTGGTGCAATTTTGAATATCTCCCTTATTCATATAAATAGGAACCACAATGCTCTTTCTCTAGTCGTTTGGCATTTTCCCCCCTTTTAGGATAAAGTTGAAAAGTTTGGTTAACCACTCTACCCCTACTTCTCCAAGGCACTTCCAAACTTCAATCGGGATACCATCTGGGCCACAAGCTTTTCTGGCCTTTATTTTTCCCAGTGCCTCCTTGACTTCGCTAGGCCTGATCTTACGTGTATAGCTAAAGTTCCTTTCTATCGTTGATGCATAAAAATCCGTAAAGTTATCCTCATGACTTGCATTGAACAAGTGATCAAAGTAGTTTCTCCTTGATTTCCTTATCTCTTGTGAAGACCTGTTGAGACTCATCCTTAATGCACTTGATTTGGTTCAAGTCTTTCTATTTTTTATCTCTTAGCCTTGCTATCTTGTATACTTCATTTTCCCTTTTTCGTGTCCCTAACTTTTGGTATAAATCAGCTAGGGATTTACCTCGGGCCTCGCTAACTGCTTTCTTGGCCTCCTTTTTTGCCTTTTTATACTTTTCAAAGACTTCTCCATCCTCAGCTGTGGGTAATTTCTTATACCAATATCTTTTCTCTTTAATAGCCTTTTGAACCTCTTCATTCCACCACATCCCCTTCCATAAGGTGTTTGCATCATCTTTCACATTTATGCCTTCTTCTTCCCATATTTTATCCTTAAATGCTAATTGATTGGTTCCTTTTAACGCCCACCATCTAATCCTACTTTGCTTAACCCTCCTTTCTGTTTTTACTATGCCCTTTTTTTTCACATCCAACACCACCAACCTATGTTGTGTGGTTAATGCTTCTCCAGGTATAACCTTGCAATCTTTACAAATAGATTTATCCCTTCTTCTCGTAACAAGAAAGTCATTTTGATTACAATTACCCCCATTCTTAAAGGTAATCAAGTGTGATTCCCTTAAAGACTCCAAGCTTCAAATCAATCACAAATAAACATATTATCTGGATCATTGATTTTCTCAACTCTTGTTAATACTCTCAAAGATTAGAATTTTGGAAATCAATTGCACTGGCCGATTTCCAGACTTAAATCTAATATTGGTTCAAATTTTTGTGACTGGTACCCACAATCACAACATCTAATTTGCAGTATCATAGATATTAATATATAGATAAGAATTAAGAAGAAAAAAAAAGATTAAGATTGCATGCATGTTTAAATTTAAGAGAGAAATATTGGGAGAAGATGGTCACCTGGCTTCTGAGTGTATGTGCCACCAAATACACGGGTGATCAGACTTTCAGAATCCATGGATGCATGCATGTCTCCTCCATATATACAGTGAGCTCACGTAGCATTCATGATTCATGGATGCTTCTCAGCAAGCTCAAGGTACTCATGCGCATCTTCTAGGTTACCTTCTAATATGAATCCGACGAGACTTTTTGCGATCTAGAGAGAAAAAAAAGAAGAAAAACTAGTAAGAAAACACGGAATTTCTACGTAATTTGATGTACAGTATGAACAGGTACCACATAACTCAACATTTTTTTAAAAATATGTTGATATAAGTACTGTAATTTC
The DNA here is from genome assembly GCA_026586065.1 of Dioscorea zingiberensis. Lineage (NCBI taxonomy): Eukaryota > Viridiplantae > Streptophyta > Magnoliopsida > Dioscoreales > Dioscoreaceae > Dioscorea > Dioscorea zingiberensis. The sequence goes on along the minus strand of CM048826.1, from coordinate 43,214,050 downwards.
CACTTATTGATTCAATCCATCAAGCACAAAGAAAAGAAAAGAGAAACTTTTTGACAAAGGCCACAAGCGTCTCTCAAAAGTCAGGGGTGGACAACGCGTCACCCGTGCACACATGCCCTTACCTTGTGATCGTGGGGGTTCGAATCTGCAGGATTATCCTAACCAACGAAGTACTACATAAGGGACCCAATACAAATAGGCCAAGATGCCGTTTTGTAGAAAAGAAAAACTGATCTTTTTATCCCAAAATCTACACTTGTTGTAGTATTAACCTGCAGGTTCATATATATTTTATGTTTTTAATTATACATCTAACTATGTGTTATTTGCAAAAATCAATTGAACTACTAAAAAGAAAGCATACTTTTCTGATTTTTGATGAAGCTTTCTGGTGCAAAACTTGACTAGGAGAAGTAAAAGCATCACCGATGTTCTCTGAGATAATACCGCAACCACGCATCTCAAATTCTCTTCTCTTTCTTCATCTTCCTCATCTTCTTCTGCATCATCTTCATCTTCTCTCTTCATCTATTCTGAACATCCAACAAGTTACAGTTCAAGTGTTATATATGTCAATAAACAACTACAAAAACTCAAAATAACGAATTATGAACTTTATAAATAAGAACCTGTGATTCTGCAATTGGCATAATGGGAAGACTGCAAAACTTTTGAGGCCAAAGGCACAGTGTGTGTCAGGCAATGAAGAACAAAATTCAAGTAGCCCTTGTCATAAAGACCAGCAGAACACAAAGGAAAGAAGACTTCTTCGGAATAAAAAGGAAAGTAAGCCAAAGACCTCTTGGTCTAGCTAGTGACATATATAGGTCCCTTGCATAAGGGATTCGGCACACGGAAGTCTGGGGGTTGAATCCCCGCTAAAGCAATGTGTGGGCACAGGGCGTGGGTCACCCAATGGGGTAGCCCACGCAAGCACGCGAGTCTTCTCTGTGTTGACTCGTAGTAAACCGCACGGTAAAAGAAGTGCATGCAGTGTGAAATCTTCGCGTAGTAAAATAAGTTACGTTATATGAAACCCGGGGTGAATCGAACTCCTGTGCACACCCTATGTGTGATCCTTCGGGGGCGCTTGTTGTCCATGGCCAAGTCTTATTAGGATACTAATAATATTGATTGAAGTTCATGTTCTGGTAGAACTAGAAATCCCTAAGCTTTGTTTAAAATTATAATTTTTTTTAATTGGAAAATTTCAAGGGTTAGAATAACAAATAATGACCAATTAGTAACAAGTATTGCCATTGTTATAAACACCAACACCTTAGAAATAAAAAAAACAACACATTAAAGATCAAGGAAAAGAAACTACAATCACTTACCATGTATTGAATGTCTTTGGAAGAACTAGCCATTGGAAAAACAGGACGTCTCTAAGATACAAAGAAGAGTACAATTGGCAACCTCTTATATATATACCTGAAATACTGTCAGAATACTTTTATAATTAGATCAGGACTCTAACATTGAAGTTGAAGTTGCAGTACAACTAAAACTCTATTTTTTTTAAAAAAAAAAATAGATAAACAATAATTTATTTATGAGTTAAATATAATGTTACACATGCTCCTTTGTTAAAAAAATCACAACCAGAAAAACAGGGCAAAGGTTCATGTTTCTTCCTCATTTGTTGATTGTCTCTTTGTGTTCTGCCTCTCTTTGTTGTAGATATGTCACCCTCTGTGAAATGGAGGCTTTGTTTAACTAGTGATTAAATTGCCTCCAATTTAGATCTTTTGGATGGATATGCTGCATCAAATCAAAATAAAATGAGAAAGTTAGTCTTGCAAATGATTTGTAAAAAACGCTTTGTTCACTTTGTTTGTAAGAGAGTTAGGGCCCATATGCCTAGCAGGGGGATTCATGGCATAAATACCTTGGTAATGTGCCCGGTCTTATGATTTGTGCGAAGGGGCGGTTGAGAAAAAGGTGCGCGTCAATCTCTTTAGCATCGACATACAGGAAACAAAGAGTTTGGGATCCTTTCCCCAGTTCCTTCTGTGCAGGTTCTATAGGGTGAGAATCCAGTCCTCTCGTGTTAGTCAGGTGAATAGCTTGATTAATGCTGACCTTTCCAGTAACTTGTTTTCAGATTCCTCTTAAGTCCTCTGTTTATTCTGAAACAGTACACCACTTTACCATGAAAGTGGTTGTGGCGGTGAATTTCCATGCCCTATGTTCTGCAGAACTAGAACTCTATAAACTACGATTTTATATTATTATTGAAGGATATTCCACCTTTTTCATAAATATATATAGTATGTGATCAGTGTCAAAAGCTTGCAGTGATTGAAGAAGCAGAGAAAAACACAAAACAATAGAACATAAAGTCATGATAACTGATTTCTGATAATTATCTTTATCATTATTTCAAACCACAACAGGTCAGAACACAGAGATTACAACTATTTCCAAAACTCAGAAACTAGAAAGCAGCAACTTAGCAGCATATATATATATATATATATATATATAATAACAGCATCATATTATTTGAAAAGGTTCAGGTTGATCCATTACAGGTGGAGTTCCAGATCTAAATCCTCATCAGCAGTTTCCTTATTATTATAAGTTGGACCAGAATCAATATAATAAAGGTTCAAGTCCAGTTCCTCATGCTTCTTCTCCCAAGTACTAGTACTTTCCTTTGCACCATCAATATTCATAGAAGAAGCATAACTGCAATCTTTGTCCTCCTCATAACCAGTTTGCAGAAAAGATGGCGGCGGCATGTACCTTTTGCTGGGATACATGCCAAGAGGATTAACAAGAGAATTTGATGAGTACCTGATCACAGGCTTATATGCAATAGTAACATCATGAGGGTTATTGAAGAGAGGAGGTGAGTAAGTCTCTTCCAGGACAGCATAGGCTAATGGTACTCTTTCGATTGGTACTCCAAAGGGAATGAAATTCTCTGGAGGAGGAGGAGAAGCTAAAGCTTGGAAAGGGTTCAGTGGCATCACTGGTTCACTGATGATGAGGTTTCTATTGGGGTTAAACTGAGGAGGAAGTTGCAGGCCAAGGTTAGGGTTAGTGTTAGTGTTGAGGCCAAAAGCAGGAACTAATTGCTTTCCCTTGCGATCAAGCTGTACAGGATCATGCCTTTTTGAGCTTTCTCCTGTCATTTCAGATGATCACAAAATTACAAAAAAAGAAAAGAGAAAGAAAGAAAAATTTAATTGTATAAGGACCGATTAGCTTGGAGTGATCAGTAGTACTCTTCTTGCTCTTCTTGTGTATCTTTGTGGAATGGCCTTTCATGTGTCCAGCCATGGCCTGCTGACAAGAGAACACTTTGGGGCATTTCTTGCATGGAAAGACCTCAACTTGTGCAGCTTGATGAGGTGCTGTTGATCTCATGATATTCTGCCGTAGAAGATGATCTCCATTTGAGCATGACGCAGAAGATGACATGTCTGTGAATAGAAAGCCGGCAAGAACCGAAGCAAAGATGACTGCAGACAAGATAAACATTGAAGAAATCAAGAGAAACCAGCAAGATATATGCTTTGAAGATGAGGATTGATGATGAAAGAGGGGACGGTGCTGAGGCTCTCTCTTATACCAATATTGGACTGAGTTTCTTGCAATCTTTGGCTAGCTATTTGAAGTCCGTAAGCAGATTCTTAGGAAATCTTCATAAGATTCACTCCAAAGATTATTTTATCACATCCTACGATTGTTATTATAATGTGAGCGGATGGGTTGAATATAATCTTGCACACAGGAAATGGCCTAGCTTTATTTGAGTCTCTTTGGTTTGGTTGTATTCAAGCCAATTGTATAGAAGTTAACGACAATAAATGAGAGGATTTTTAAATTTCATGTGTCACGAGTTTAAGCAGTCTATTTTTTACAAGAACCCTCCTTTTAATTTCTTTGCCAGGAATACCAACTTGATATGTAAGAAATATATAGAATTGAAATGAAAGAACAAGTTTTTGTTGCCTAAATTGTTTTGAAAATTGCTGCTGTTTAATATTGTTGTATACTCAGAACATTTTAGGCACAGACGACTTCCTATTTTGCTTGTGCCATTTGAGGATCGACGACTTCATACAATGTTGATTTCTGCCTTTTGAAAGCATTCAGATAATAGTTAGTCGATCAGATCGATCTACGTTATTGAAGACTTGCAGCAGGCAAATCTATGCAGATTGTCGTTCGTAATTGATTAACGAAACGACAAATTATGTTCGACAATGCTGATTGCCTTTCGAAAGCATTCAGGTAATTAATAGTTAGTCAGATCAATCTAAGTTGAAGGCTTGAAGCAGCAGGCAAATCTATGCAGATTATCATTCGTTATTGATTAACGAAACGACAAATTAAGTTCGACAATTAATGATGAATGCCTTTCAAAAGCATTCAGGTAATAGTTAGTCAGATCGATCTACGTTGAAGAAGGCTTGCAGCAGGCAAATCTATGCAGATTGTCGTTCGTTAATATTGATTAACGAAGCGACAAATTAAGGTGATCGACTTTCTTAATGCCTCAAACATATCAAACTGCAGAAATTAATTTCTGTCTTGTATCTCTTGAATCACTGTTGGGAATATATATTGAGGCCTTCTTCTTTTCTTGTTAGAATTCAAGAATAGTTCGTTTTGCACTCTCTTTTAGTCTTTTGTATAGTTTTTCTGTTTAAATCCTTGTCCCAATTGAAATAAGTGGCAGCCATATGTACTATACAATGTACTTCAAGAGTACTGTTTTTACATGAATATGCTTCTTGCCATGCCTTACAATACTAATGCTTGCAATTTCAACCACAACTAAAGATCATATCATAGCAGAATATATACATGATGGAATTTCTGAAACATATATAAGCCTTGCCAATAGATTAAAATTCAAGGAGATACGAATAATCTTGAAAGACCTCAAACATTTTTCAATGTTTGAAGCTCACACATGGAAATCTTTATGAAACTTCAATCTTTAAACCAGTACTTAAAAAATATAATTAAAGTTCACATAGATTGGAAAGCACAACGGAAAAAAAAAAAGAAAAGAAAAGCAAATTAAGACTTCAACAAGATATCCTAAGATATATAATCCTTATTAAGCAACACAACATGATCATGACTCAAGACAAACTTCAAACTCATGACTAGAGGCCGAGATTCAGATCAACACCACCATTGTTGTCATGATCTTCTCCACTCCTATTTCCAAGGCCAAGAAAGTCTATTTCTTTCAGTTCTGTTCCTGGACCAGCAGTACTTGATTCTCCTACACAAGAAAACACGATATTAATATCAGCACAAATTAATATTATTCATCAAATGAAGAGCTATATATATATATATATATATATATATATCTGAACCATGTTCAGAGTTGAATCCCCCCGGAGTGTTGTTGTCATCTTCAAGTACTGGAGGCAGCACAGCATCTGTCACAGTATTAGAATTATTATTCTTCCCAAAATTAGACAGAAGGTCCTTGGTCATGAGCACAGTGCTGCTGCTGTTGTTGTTTCCTTCCATGGTTTCCGCAGGGTTGAAGAAAGGGTATGAACTGGTCTCACCAGGGTGGTAATTCACTGGATAAGCAGGCATGAAAGCAGGAGCAGGAGCAGCAGGAAGAAGCCTGTTGAACACTGGAGGAACCATTAATGATGATCTCATCATCAAAGGATTGATGTGAAGGTAGTTGGGGAGAGCTTGGTAATGGTGCTGTTGCAACATCCTGACATTAACATCTGGGGGGGACTCATTATTTAACCTATCCAATGCTTCTTTCCTAAGGTCCTCTATCATCTTTCTGAGCACTGAACGCTCCTGTGCCCCTCTCCAGTTGCCACGGTAAACTCGAAGAGCATGTGAATCACCGCTGGCTCTTCCTGCAGCAGCTTGCTCATGGATATTTTGCCTTGCCTCCTGATCATCATGCCCAAGCTGAGGCTCCGCGTCAATGTTTTGTTGTTGGTCATCATGCGCTTGTCTTCCTTCTTGGTTTTGATCTTGGGCGGCCATCGTCGTCATTGACAAACTTTCTTGTCTTCCTTCTTGGTTTTGATCTTGGGTTGAGAGACTTGCAGCTTGCAGTCCTTCACCTTGGTTTTGATCTTGGGATTCCATGATCATCGAGAAAGTTGATCTTGGAGAAGGTGGTGCCATTATTGGAGGAGATATATATTGGCAGAAGAGAGGAGAGAAGAGAGGAGAGAAGAGGACTAGTGTTGCTTGGCAAAGAATAGAGAGGTTCAATGGGTTTTTATAGGAGTGAAAGGATCCATTTTAAGAAGTTGGCTCTCTGTGCCTTGAATCATATTTCACTGAATCTTGAGAAATATATATGGAGAGGAAATGCGTCATTAAACACGCCCTAGACAGTGATTATTTTCATTTATTACCACGACCAAAGAGTTTAATACCTTGCAAATAAATATGCAAGAGATTGGTTTTATATAAGCCCCAACACATGCTTTGCACTTGGATAGTTTGACTACTCTAATTGTGCATTTATTACGAGATAATTTGGGATAACACCTCTTTATTCGGTAACTTTGCTTTCCTTTTGTGTCATCTCCAATGGTTTGGTCATGTTCTTTGTTCATCCATGCCTTTCAATGGTTACCATAGTATTTCTATTTACCATTTTTAATTAGCTTGCCTTGCCTTGCAATGGTTTTAATTTGAATTATAATCAATCTGATCTTTGTAGCTAGACCATGTAAGGATGATATATATTTGGGACCAAGATGATATATATTTTGTAATTTCCTGATTGAATCATGCCCTCTGTAATCATAAATAAAATGTGGTTTACCACTTCTTCTTCAAAAAAAAGAAGATGATGATATATATGAAAAGTTTGGATGGAATGATAAAATCATTGCAAAGTTCTAATTAATTTGCTAAAAAAGAATTAACTTTATGTTTCATTTACATAGGCTATTCCACGTACCATTTGTTATTATTCTTTTTTTTTCTTAAAAAAAATTATCACTATTATGAGTGTTTTTTTTTTTGACAAAGGCGACAAGCACCTCTCGAAAGTCAGGGGCAGGCAACGCGGCTCCCTGCATACAATTAGGCCAAGAGGCCATTGGTACTATTATGAGTGTTGTTATCAAGAAAATCTAAGACTATTGTCGTTATTCGATTATGTTGTCCAAGTAAAGTATATATTATTGTTGTTTATTTAGTCGTTCCAAGTCAATTATGGTTCTATTTAGGTGTTATAATTTAGTTTCATTGTCGTTAGTCAATTGTCATTTTGAAAGCCAAATGATGTAAATGTTATTCAATTTTATTATCTAGATCAACTAGATACTATTGTTGTTGAATGATTATTGTTCAAATACGGTATTCTTTTGTCGTTTATTCAATCATTATAAATCTATGTTCTTATCGTTATTTTTAAGTTGTTATTGTGCAAAAAGCATTAATTATAATCATTGTCGTTAGTCAATTGTTATTTTGAAAGCCGAATGGTGTAAATGTTATTCAATTTTATTATCTAGATCAACTAGATACTATTGTTGTTTAATGATTATTGTTCAAAAGCGGTATTCTTTTTTGTCGTTTATTCAATCATTATAAATCTATGTTCTTATCGTTTTTTTTAAAGTTGTTTATTGTGCAAAAACATTATAATCATTGAATTATTGTAACCTAGATGAATTCTATTATATTTGAATTCTAAATGAAACAATTTATTAGTTTAGATATGTTATTTATATATTTATTTAAAAAATTGAAGACAAAGCATTCAACGAGGAGGAAATCAAGCAAGTAGTGGAGGAATTAGTAGCAAACAAAACTACAGACGGATGGCTTTCCATTGGCCTTTTACAAATTAATAGTCTTTGGCGTATCATGAAGAATGATATCCTCAAACCTGTTTGATGACTTAACGGTTCAACTAAGCACATATCCTTTTAATCCCTAAAAATAGCAGCTCTAGAGACAATAAAGACCATAGGTAGATAAGCTTGATAAAGCGCTGCCAAGAACATTTCAAAAGTACTAGCAAATTGTCTTAGTCGAGGTTATTAGAGACTTGGTAGATGAAAATACTGAGGGTGGTCTCATATTAAAGGCAAAATGATCCATGCCAGTGAAGAACTGATCCACGAGTTGAAAAAGGGCAACACTAACAATACCTTGATCTAGGTGGATTTTGAAAAATACTTTGATATGGTAGATTGAGACTTTCTCTTGGAAGTCTTACAAGCACGTGGATTTGGCCCTAAATGGAGAAGGTGGATAAGCATGATCCTATACTAATCCAAAGCCCTGGTTTTTGGTCAATGGTATCCATCGGGTTATGTGAGAAGCAAAAGGGGGGTCTACGTCAAGGTGATCCATTATCATCCTCGTTGTTTGTACTAGCTACCGAAGTGCTTTCCACAATGTTCTCAGAGGCATTCAAAGCCAACATATACAATGGCGTTCAAATTGGGCCCTACAGGGAAGATACTGTGGCATCCCTCCACTATGTTGATGATCCTCTGGTCTTTTATATTGGAGACCTTGCCCAATTAAGAACATTAAAATTAATCTTTTACCTCTTTGAAGGGACTTTCAGGGTTAAAAATAAACTTCAAGAAGCTTGCAATCATTCCTATTAAGACAGAAGGATAGTCGACTCTAGATACAATGCAGATCATCAACCACCCATTGACAGCCTTTCCAATCAAATACCTAGGGGTACCTATCTCCGGGGGAAGAAAAAAGAAGGAAGACTCAGGGGAGCTCATTGAGCTAATCATAAGGCAACTATCTGCATGGAAAGGAAAATTTCTGTCTCTCGAGGGACGACTTACCCTCATCAATTCAATTGTGTCAATGATGTCTATTCATTGGATGTCAATATATAGACTATACATGAATGGGTTATTCATAAAAGATTGATAGTATCAAAAAGCAGCTTTTTTTGAGAGGGTCTAATGACCGACACGCATATCAATTGGTTAGTTGAGAGAAACTATGCCTGCCAAAACAACAACGAGGCTAGGGCATCCTCAATTTTATAGAAATTTAATGGATCACTACTGGAAAAATGGTGGTGGAGGATCCTGAATGGGTAGGTTCGGTTGTGCCAAAACATCTTCAAGTACGGATATTACAAAGGAAAATTCTATGATGTTCATAAGTAGGCCCCGAGAAACTCCTCTTGCTTCTAGAAAGGGATATGTTTAGAACATCCAACTATGGTAGCAAAGATTATTTCCAAACCAAGGAATGGCGGATCCATTAACTTTTAGATGGATAATTGGTTAGAGGAGCAATCACCCTATAACAAACCCCATGTCCACTTAAGATCAAACTTTTTGTTTGGCTAGCCAAAAAAAAAAAAAAGAAGAATTATTCTTACCTCAGATAATTTACACAAGCGAAAATGGAGAGGAACCCATAGCTAACTATGTTTGGTTGGGAGATATCACACTTGAGGATAGGAATAACTTTTGAAAAGTTTTGAATTTTTTTGGAGGAAAATTTTAAACCAAAGGTATTAATGATAAGATAGTGATGTGTCTTCTGTGCATTGGTGGGTGACTTATTATTATATTTTTAAATCAATTAAAGGTTTTGATGGGAAAAACTTTTTAGTGGAAATTATGTTGGGGATGCCAAACACAACCTTAAGAAACAGAAGCGGAAACAGTAACTCACATATTCTCTTCATGTCCATATGGAATCAGCATCTGTGTCCACTTCCATGATACCCTCCACATAGGGTTTGACCCAACCAGACTGCAAGATATTTGGAGTATGAGGTCCTCTCCCCAAGGATAGATAAAACCCTGAAAGGGAGGGGGAAATGAGATCTCAAATCCTTGCAATAATCTCGAGTATTTGGGGAGAAAGAAACATGAGATGTCATCAAGATAAACTCCATGTTTTCTTGAAACTTACTCGGGATATATATTTTTTACCATCTTTCTCTTGGTTTTGATGTAACTTATTTGATGCACCAAATGACCAAGGGTAGAGACGACCCAAAAACTGGTAAAGAAAAGCTTAAAATTCTCAAGTGGAACCCAACATCCTATCAACAAAGATGACGAGGCCTTCAAAGATGACAACTTAGCGGAAGAAAGAACATGAAGGACCAAGGATATAGCCACGGGATTGAGGTTCACCAAGTTTGTTATTGCTTGAATTTATAATAAATAAATATATAAATAACGACATGTCTCGTTTCCTGGCTTATTTCGCTTTTGAAGGGGAAACGGATTCTCTCTGTATGCGTTTTAGCCTTTAGGGCCTGAGATCAGAGTGCGTTGCGAGGAGGTCTAGAGATTGGGGGAGGAGATGGCGTCGGTGGTGCGGGGCATCCTCAAGTCGATCAAAGAGAAGGGCGTTGGGAACTTCCTCCGTGAGCTCCGGGACGAGGGCTACTTGTCGGTTCCTTTCTCCCGCTTTATCTCTCCAATCTGCAAGATCTTCCTCAATTTCCCGCTTTTGATTCTCTAATTCTTGCATGGAAACTAGAAATTTTCATCTTTGGTTTTGTTTCACACTCATAGATTTTGATTTGATTGATGGGCCGATTCGTTTCATCTGGATTAATGAGTCAATGCTCTATTGTATCTCACGTTGTGAATTTGGCTCTTTTAATTTATATTCAGTCTCTCAATTTTCTTATGGTCTTTGCTTTGGATTTGTTTTGCTATTTCAGCCAAATATCAGAATTATCTTTAGGGGATCAGTCTTCTCTCAAGTGCAAAATCTGTCCTTTTGCTGCGTGGCTCACTATGAGTCCGTAATATACCACTTTATCAATCTGAAATCCATGAAAATATGAAACCAAAGATTTCAAGTCGTTGACTGATTTCATATATATATATATATATATATATATATATATATGTATGTATAAGTGCTCAATGAGGTGATGTATGTAAGAAAAATTAAAGATTTTTTTATCTGTTGGTATATTCTGTGAGTATGTGTGTGTGTGTGTGGACTGTGGTTGGCTGAGGTCTCATCTTCATCTGATTCTTTGCCATTTATGTGATTTTTCCATGCCTACTTGATTATTGTATGTAAAACTCCGTGTCCTATTGGGAATGCAACTTATGCTCTCTTCTCTGGAAAATTGTCAGCTTTGGTGTGATCGCCTGGTTTCCATTGTTCATCAACAGTTCTTTTTCTTCTGAATGATACCCTTCTTAATTTGTGTTCTGTAGGACATGAGTAGAAGTACTTGTTCATGCATTGGTGAAGTTTTGATCCATTTTATCTCTTCACATAGATCTTGCTCTTATCATCTTTTGGTATTTCTCCCCATTTCACTATATAACAATAGATTTAATCTGACTTGGCCCAAACCTTCCTTCCAGGTGCCAAAAGCACTTTTAGCTTAAGACCCAAAGGGACTTGTGCTCATTTTGTGTTTGCATGGGATTACTTTTATACTCTCTCATACTTTCGATCTCATATATTATAATGATTGTTTCTTCATGTCTCCATTCTGGAAGTGTAAGAAAAGTTTATGTGATCCTCCTTTTCATTTAGAAATCTGTTCTTACTAGTTTTTGCCTCCTTACTGCTATATTAATTATATTTCTGAAAAGGTTCCTGATTGTTCCTAGTTGTCTTTTACAGGAAATGTCTTTCAGATGGAAACCTATTGTAAGTTTCCCATTGTCAGTTTATTTTTTTTAATATTTCTGCGAAAAATTAACATTTCATCTATACAGCTAATGAATTTAAATTTGTTTGCTTGTCTGCATATAAACACCTAACTTCTTTAAGGGTTTTTTTCACTAGTCACTTGATCTACTTTTTTTTCTTCTTTTATTTATAATACTAGGCTTATAGGGCAAGAATAAAAGAAATGAACACTCTAGTATTGTATTCTAATTGTGCTACACATGACACCTAGTTGAAAGGCACTAAGTTTCTGTATATTTGTAACCCAAAAACTAAAATCAATTATTCTTATACTGGTTAATTTTTCTTACTTGTTTTGCTTTTTATTATCTCTGCCCTTATATATTCAGAAATTAATTATTTTGCCCATGAGCTTGTTGTTTCTGAAATATCTTGCTGAATGATATACCTGATTCTTGATCTTCTAGGCAAACAAAAATTCACAACATAGGTGCTACCCTTGTTGGAGTTGATAAATTTGGAAACAAGTACTACGAAAAAATCGAGGGCACTCAATTTGGTCAGTAGACTCAGTGCATTTCCTTTTCATTTTCTTATTCTCTTCATGGACGATTTCAGGAGAAGGTTTCTTTTGTGTGACATCCAACTTCGCATCAAAGGGTTGATGCATCTTGGGAACTGATTTTGGATCTCAATGGCACTTATACATGCTGATTTGTCTTAGGCCTAGCTTTTTTTTTATGTATATAAAACAAACGTTATTAATGCAGAAAATGACTGTTAAGGGTTTTAAAAATTTGTAGGAAGGCACAGGTGGGTGGAGTATGCCCAGAAGGGGCGCTATAATGCTTCTCAGGTGCCTCCAGAGTGGCACGGTTGGCTGCATTACATCACTGATCACACTGGAGATGAGGTAACCCTTAGTCAATTGATGATATTGCCTCTTCACCTTCTAAGCCAAGTCTCAATTTCCACCCTAAAACTAATGTCTTATTTCGTGTTTCATGCTTTCTAGTGGTATTTTATGCTTGCTTCTTAGCAGGCAATAGACCTGTTTACATCAGTATTATAAGTTATAACAACACCAGGATGAACCGTTCCTGTTGCTTTGTTTTTGTTAGGAGTTAATTTATAGTTAATAAGCTCAACATTTTATTCCTAAGAAAGTTCTGATTTATATATATAAAAAAAAAGACTATAGTGTGCCATCCCTCTCAAAGAGACTCTTTGGGAAGATCCTAAGGTATATCCATATAGTGGCAAACCATTTACTGTCAAAACTGTTTGTTGCCCAGCCTTCTCCTGCTGTATCTTTCATGGATGGAATAGGCCCAACAATGCCCAATTTGTTAAGCCATATGATGCATTATGGTTCTTCTTCTGCTTCTTTTGTTTTTGTTTTTTTTTCTTTTTCTGAGAATTGTCTATAAAGGGCATGACACATTCAGGAACTATAATATATTGTGTGGCCAAGGTGCTCCCTTAAGAGTATCATATTTGAAACTGAAGCCTGTCCATCTTCTTAAATTAAAGGGAGTTGCAAAAGATTATATGGATAATGCCTTGATTCATGAGGAGCAGCTGATGAAATCTTGTTTATTTGCAGCTTCTGATGCTGAAACCAAGAAGGTATGGAGTGGAGCACAAAGAGAACTTCTCCGGGGAGGGTGATGAGTTCATCTATCATTCCAAGGGTCACACTCTCAATCCTGGGCAGAGGAACTGGACCAAGTACCAGTCATGGCAGCCAGCAAAGAAAGAATAGCACTCTTTGCCTATGATCATCATTGAAATTTTCAGTCTATTTGACATGCTTTACATGGGAGAAGGAAAAAACTCGAAATGCCATGCCATTCTTGGCAAGTAAAGATGGTAGAAATAAATCTAGCCAAAAAAATGTTTCAAAAACAGTGTCTTGGTAATGAACTCATTTTGTTTTGGTTTCATGGTTGTAACTGATTGTTTGATCACATTTATCTCATCTGGTTGTTTGTTAAACCTTATAAATATTGTTTCTTTCTTCAAGGTCATATCCTCCCTTCCCTATAAAAGGGTTTTTTTGTGATTAGATTATTTTCCAAGGGCTAATACGTAAATTAACACTTCGGGATGGTGGTTATATAAATCCAAAGGCTACCTGGCGGTCAGTAGACCGAGGCGATGGCGAACGGACCTCCACCCTCCCCCACTCCTGTCTCCTCCTCCTCCTCCTCTTCCGGCCTCCCTCCGCCTCCTCCTCCGCCCAAGATCCTCCTTGCTAAGCCCCCCAGCGCACCTCGCCTTGCCCGAGACGATGACTCCTCCTCCGTCGCTGCCGCTCGCTCCCGCAACCCCTATCCATCCTCCCTCAACTTCCTCTCCACTGACTCCTGGGACCTCCTCCCTGATCGCGTCCTCCCGGTAGAAACCCTATTTCAACTCCGTTCTTTGCTGCATAAGAATACCATCATCGCCGAACCTCTTATGGTTTCTGTTGTTCTTGATCTTGTGTAGTTCTTGACCGAGAATACGGATTTCACGGTGGTCGGAGTCATCGGCCCTCCGGGTGTCGGCAAGTCGACGATCTTGAATGAGCTTTACGGCTTCGACGCGAGCTCGTCTGGTAATCGTGCTCCCTCTCTCTGTGCTCTTTCTTTGTTCAGTATCTCAAGGGTTTATCTTGTTTTGCAGGGATGCTTTTGCCTTTTGTGACCCAGTCCGATGAATCTAAAGCTATGGCCCGGCACTGCACGATGGGTATGGAATTGAGGGTTTCTGCTGAAAGGCTTATCCTTATTGATTCGCAGGTTATGCATTGCAAATTTCTTCTATTTTCTCCATTCTTTTACTTATCATTCTTTGTTTATTTTAGTTTTCTTGATCTTGAATGCAGTTCGGATTTAATGGATCTTTAATCTTTTCATGAACTTGAATGCAGTTCAACTGCTGTTGCAATGGTGATTTTAGTGGGAAGTTTGATCTTGTTGGAAATCTTATCAACTAGATTAGCTTTCTTTTATGTTGTTATGCCTTCAGTGTTCAGGCCAATTTTCTCATGCACTTGCCCATGCTTACTTTTCCTTGTTTGATTGCTTGGTTGCTTCTCAGCTATCAGAACAGTTAAACATATTTCCTGGTTGATTTACATTTTCGTAATGTAAAATGCAGCCAATATTCAGCCCCTCTGTTTTAGTTGACATGATGAAACCAGATGGTTTCTCTACAATTCCGGTATTGAATGGTGAATCTCTTTCAGCGGATTTGGCTCATGAATTGATTGGTATTCAGGTACCTGGATATATTTTGAGAGCAACTTTCTTCGGGTGCCTTTTCTTTGTTGCTATATATTAACATCTCACATTCTTCTGTTGCTGCAAGGAATTGTTCTAGCTTGGTGTTTTCCTTGCATCTGTTTGTAATGTGCTGCTTGTTGTGTCAGAGGGGATACATGATTACAGTATGTGGAATCTGATGCTTACGGTATGCCTACCTTACACCTCTGAATTTTTGCTGATCTGCATCTATTCTATTGTTACTGTAACTTTCCCTATCATTTCATGAAATTTGTTAATAACGAAAGAAAAGGAATGTATGTGTGGCGATCATTTTATGTAGCATTCTATCCCTTGTTCCTTGTAATACATTGTTCACATTTTGTTCCTTCTGTTATGAATAATATAACATTGTCCATGGGTGATTAACCAACAGAAAAGACCCGAGAAACTTTAACTCTTGACTTGAAATAGTATCAGTTAAGATATACCTCTTTGCAATTCTTTCAAGCATCTATTAAATACCCATTTTATGCTATCCATTATAGACATGCTGGATTTAATAGTGTCTTAGGAGTTGAATTGCCTATGGATTGAGTCCGGCTGATTACACTTAATTTTGTGTTATATTTTATAATTAGGATTTCAGAACATGATGAAGGTGTATAATCAAATAGTTTTTTCATGTATTTGTAGGTTGACTTATTGAAGCATGGCCTACCAGACCCATCACTATTGACATCTGGTCATTCCCAGGGCTCTAGCTCTGGTCTAGACAAGGAAAATAAAGTTGACATTCAGGGGAGGAGCTGGGGAGTTTCTGGCTGCTCTGGCTTTCATACATACAAAGTGAGAATCCTCTCTGTGCTATTATTTATTTTCCTTACTGGGTGATCTTTCCACAAACATATGGCTTAAGCCAATAGCTCAAATGCCAGTTTTCATCACAAGAATTCTTGTAAATTTCCTATTCAAGCTTCTTTTTAACTTGACAACTAAGGATTTGTTTATTGTTTGTTGGAATTTTCAAGGAAAGATGTCCATGCACTCAAGTATCAATATTTTAAGTAAAATTATAGCCACCAAATGATATTCCTGCTTATAAATCAAAAAGCATGCATTGGTTGGGTAAATGCTGTACAGATATATCTTCTTTATAATTTCTTCTGTGATATTTCCCCCTTTCAGATTACAAGCTCAAAATTTATCCCCTTCAAACACTCAACTCCTGAGGACTGCTCTCTCAGAATACTTCAAGTCCTCTTCTTTTTTAATGCAGTGGTAATGGAAGTATAAGCGATACACAGATTGATCCTTCTGGGTCACATGTCGCAAAGATAAACAAAGATTCTGAGGGACCAGGCTTGCTTTTCCTTCCTTTGAAATTGCCGGAGGATTCGCAGAAAATTCAGTTTGATAGTTATCTTTCCATGTTAGGAAAACTCCGCGATCAGGTGCCTTCACTATCTATTTCATTTTTGGCTATCAAGATCAAGATTCTCTTCCTTTGAACAGTGTGTTGACCTGCTTTAATCTTTCCATTCTTCTTTATGTTCTTATTATCAATATGGAAGTCAGTTTCAGTGACCGGCTCTCTTATTTTCCCTCATTGGAGGAAATTGGAAAGTGCAGATTTGGTTTTATTATTTCAAATTTATGATAATAGAAAAGTTATGATCATATATGACCAAAAACTTTTGCCTAGGCCTATGAAGTTCTTAAATTTTAGTTCAAAAGACGTCTGCTTGTCTTGGCCTGGACAGCATGAAAGACACGTCGGACTATATTACTAAGGTGTCATTTGAGCAAGCAAGATCTATAAGCATCATGCATGGAAAGGAATTGTTTCATTGTTGGCATGAACAGAATCCTAATGACTTGTGGCTAAATACTGGTTTCCCAACTTTCCCTTGTCTTCTTGCATTCAAACCGTGTTCTTAATATAACTAATTGCCTTTTCTTTTTTGCTTCAGTTATTGTCCATGCATGGTCGGCCTTTTGCAAAGAACATTTCGGAGCGTGATTGGCTGCGGAGCTCAGCTAGGATCTGGGATTTAGTAAAGAAATCTCCTATAATCGCTGATTACTGCAGAATCCTTCAGAAATCAGGCTTATTCAGAAAGTAACATATTCTATTCAGAGTCTATATTATTATTACCAAAGATGGAAACTTGTGCGCCTTGGTTTTAACTTGGGAAAACCATCTAAGCCTTGTTCTGGTGTTTTGATGTACCACCATACTCTTTATTTTGAGTTCTCTCATCGGATTATGGTTGTGGCAAAGCTTTTGATATGAGTTGTCAAAGTTGAGAATGAAATGATCATGCATCCCATCCTAAATGTTTGAAGGGCATCTCTTTTGACTATTAAAAAACTAAATGATTGCACTTATAGATGACACTAGAGTTTGGAAGCGAGCCGAACTTGGGCGAATTTGAACCATTTCGAGTTATTCTCGAAATTCAATTGTTACATTTCGAGGTTAAATTTCGAGTTGAAATTATAATATTCAGTTCGAGTTCGGTTCGAGTTCGAATTATATTTTTTGGCTCGAGTTCGGCTCGAGTTCGGCTCGATAATATTTATAAAAATTCAAGTTCAATTCAAAAAAGCTCAAAATTTTAAAAAAAAATTATAAAATTATAATAAAATTCAAATTACAAACGCTAAACATGGTTATTAAAATTCTTTATCAAAATTCTTGAATGAAAGTTCATCAGAAACCAAGTTGAAGACTTTGTCCAGCAAAAGCTCTTCATCTTTCCCATATCTGTCCATCTTAAATATTACCTAAAACAACCAAAAACTTCAAACTTTCTGTTTACAAAAATAAAACCATGAAATGAATGTGAAACTGAACTCACAGGGCTCACAAATTGACACCCATAAGCTATCGGATCACCGCCTTCTCGTACGTGATCACAAAGCATCAATACCACCTTTATCAAAGATCAAGATTAGACAAGTATGCTAATTGTGCATCACCTTCATATGGAAAATAAAATGAAAAAAAAACATTTAAAAGGAGATAGAAGGAGCTACCTGTTCTTCAAATAATCCGAGGATTCCGTATAGGTCAAAACAAGAAGACATTCCAATTAGTCAAAAGCATTTATGTAGGTGGGTGTAATTCCACTTTCATCTCCCTCGAGAAGACTTCACACGGCAAATGATATTGCTCTAATTTTTCATCAAAACATCTACATGCATATTCATAAACTACTTGTTTGATAGAAGACTTCACACAGCAAGGACCTAAAAGAATTTTTCATCGTAACTAGACACTAGTTCTCGATGAAAAATCAAGAAGTCTATCTTCTAACACTTTGGTTCCTCTCTATGAGGAAGACCACAAGAAAAAGCAAACAAGAATATCGGTTATGAAATGTAAGATTTATTAACCGTAATTGCATACATAAATCATCATTATCAAAAGTACTTTCCAAATCAAATTTTTCATACTTTTTGTAAATATCCTGGCTTTGCATTGTTTTCAAGTGAGAAGTATTGTGTTAGTCTGCTCTGAGTGGCTCCACTAGCAATACTAGCTAATCGGAGAACAAAAGTGTAAAGTTAGATCCTTGATCAATAGCTCCTCATGTAGGGAGAATATATATCAACCCAAGGTACAAGGATGCCAGGTTGAGAATAATTTAACAGGAATAGAAACTTAGCCTCCATTGAAACAAAAGCAGAGCCACTAGTTCTCTAATCAAACCCTAAAAGAAAAAAAAAGAAAAAAAAAGATAATGATAGATAGGAAAAGAGAACTCATCCTAGCTTTTAGAACAAAACCACCTTCACTATAATCAGGAGATACACTAGATCCAGATGGACCAAGTCCCCCTATTACTCTAGTTCCTCCAGTTCCTCCAGTGCTTGGTGTCAAGGTACCTCCTGTTCCTGGTATTGATGTTGAACCCTGGTTTCCAGTTGATGGTGTAGTGCTTGTACCAAAGCGCCGGTAGCATGCTGTTCAAACACAATCAAAACCTTCAATTACTTTTCTGTTTCAATCTTTGAAAAAATAAAAATTATTCAAGAGATGAGGAATACCAAACCTTGCAGTCACGCAGGGTAAGAGCGACCACACGCCTACATTGAAGCTTGACTTTCTAGTAAAAAAAAACATAAAATAAGACAAGCCCATTACCATCAGTGAAAATGCAAGATTGACATGCATGAGCTTGGAACCTGCTGGGACTGGAGAGTGGCCATTGGCTGTCCAGACGATGGCTTTGTCTGATCTTAGCGAACCAAAAAAGCCAGTTTGGGTTGTAGTGCCGAGGTGCTTAATTCGATACCTGTGCTTATGTTGTGATAGGTTTCTGCCCTAGTTTGACATGGGAAATAACTTAGGATCATTAGAAGCTGGCTGAGAAGTAGTAGTTGTTAGGAGGGGCTCACCACGATGGCGGCGTCGCGTGGTGCTCGTCGGTTGGGGCTGGCTGGGAGCGAGATCGAGAGAGCGAGAGAGCGAGAACGAGAGCGAGAGAGAGGAGAGCGGCGCAGAGTATCAGTTATCACAAGGGTTAGGGTTTGGCTAGGGCTGGATATATATTGGAATCATGTTGATCCGTTGGATCATTTGATCCAACGGTTTCGAATTTAAAATTTAAAAAATTATTAGTTTAAATTTAAAAAAATATAAAGGGTTTCTACTTTCTACCTAAAACTAATGAATAACTACATTATCATTATATTTTATAAACTAAAAATCAAGAATAAATTATACAACGCAAATAATTATATATATATATATATATATATATATATATATATATATATATATATATATATATATATATTCGAACTTCGAACCTAAGCTGAACGAAATGACTCATTTCAGCTCGACTCACTTATTTTTCGAGCTCAAATTTGACCAGCTCAAGTTCGTTATATTAAAGTAATCGAATTGAACTCGGCCAATATCGAATCGAACTCGAAGTTCTTCGTAAGCAGTTTGATCGTTTACCCATGCCTAGATTTACACTCAACAATTCAGGTGAAAAAAATAACACAGAAGAATTTATAATTTTCATAGCACAAGTCTGTATATGACTACCACCATGTTCAAACTTCAAACAGGGACAATGTAAAGGAAATTCGGATAACAAAAGATATATTAGATTCAAAATAGAAATATCCTCAGAAAACTGATGAAAAGGCAATTCGCCAAGGCTACTGCTACTGCTACAAGGAGACCACCCAAGAAGACAGCGAGCTAAAGCTATAAGATCATAGTTGAGAAGAGATCTCATCTCCCAAGTAAATTTATTCGCATTTGATAGAGCGGTATATGTGCCGCACAAACAGCAGCGAAGCACGGAAGCCGACTGTCCCTAACATGAGGAAGAACCCATAGCAGACACAGGCCATGTATCCGAAGAAGAATGATGTTTGCATAAAGCCCGACATGTCTGATCTTGCGTGGTAGTAGTATAAGCAGTAGCAGAATATGAATATACCGGTCGAGCCTCCACATAGAACAGACCTGAATGTAAGCCAGAGCAATGTGTTAAAAATCAGAATGTTTTGTTCAGAGACAGCAATCCAGACACCAAACAAAACACATGTCTGCTTCATGCTGGATGCAGGAAGAAAAGAACAGAAACATGTATTTACCTCCACCACCATTCATGATCCTCAACCGCTAGTTGGAAGTACGTCAATGCCACAGTGATGAACGCGGTGACAATGATGAGGATAATGAAGACAATGAAGAGAATGCTATATATGGTGTAAATTTTGTGCCCCCACACACTAGCAAATATATAGTAGAGTTCGATGTAGATGGCACTGAAAGGAAGGAACCCTGCCATTGCCATCTGAGGAACTGTCCCTCTATACCATGGCAACGGAGGGATTTCCCTCGGATACTTTGTGGTGCGGCACGGAGCTTGGAATTCTGTCTTGCTGTTTTTACCAGCAACACCTCCCAAGACAAGCAAAGGTGCAGTGACTAATGTCCATATGAGAATGATCACAAGGATAGTACCAAAAGGTAATGCTGCAGTAGCACTGTATGCTATGGCTACTGTGTTGAGGAAAGAGAATGTCAAGAACAATGGCCCACAAAACAGAACGCCAGTCAACAATAAGTTTCTTACCTGAAAATCAGGAGACGGGAAAGCTAAATGCATCTAGAGACGACAGAGGTAATGTACAAAAGCAAAAAGAGACAGAGCAGACCCATACCCAGTTGGTTCCTTCTAGTTGCAAATAGAAGGATGTGGCTGTATAGCCAGCAATCCCAGAGGTAAGAGCATATATAACCACAAGGGCTGTGAAAAGAGCCCCTCTGTTGTACGGGTAGAACACTCCAACAATTGCAAGAAGGAAGATAAAAATTGCACTGGCAACAGATGAGCAGATATCAGATTATATCAGAAGAATTAGACTATGGACATCAAGGCGAAGAATTCT
Source organism: Dioscorea zingiberensis (assembly GCA_026586065.1). NCBI lineage: Eukaryota > Viridiplantae > Streptophyta > Magnoliopsida > Dioscoreales > Dioscoreaceae > Dioscorea > Dioscorea zingiberensis. Next base: position 43,192,778 of record CM048826.1, on the reverse strand, counting down.
TACAGAGCTAAGAGTTGAGTTCCAGATCCAATGACAGCTGAAAACAAAGACTTGTGTTTTGGGAATCGGAAGACATCCCCATGGATGTATTTCCATCCAGTCTCCTCTTGGTCTTCAAGAGATTCTTCATCATGCGAATATCTATTATGGAAGCAAGAATTATAAAGGTCAGCAAAGCCAACTAACGGAAAAAAAGCACAAAGAAAGATTGGGTAGGTTAGTGGTTCTTACTTAATGAAGTCATTCTTCAACACTCGCATGAGAATTGTAGCCAGAAAGCCAGTTAGAAGGAGAACTGTCACACAAGAGTTAATTATGGAGAACCAATGAATTTCTAGATGTTGGGGCATAGATGATGATTTTGAGTACTTCTCCATCCTCTTCTCGAAAGGAATATCTGTTTTCTTCCATGATACAGAATACGAGAACTCCACATCAACTTCCTTGTCCTCTGTGATATCTACAGCCAGGTTGGGTTCGGAGTGGACATTTATTTCGATGACACGGTCATCATTGTAAGCAACATCAAAGTGAATGTGTTTGAAGAGCAAGTATTTGTACTCAGTCGGATCAAGCTTCTCTTTGTCAAATTTCCCCAAGAATCCCCACAATGGTAGGTCATCATAATACATCTGAAAGTAATAATCCTTTGAGACTGCATCCCTAAGCTTTGCAACATCTTCTTTTGACAATGTCTTTTTACAAATAGTTTTAGATTGTTTGTCCTCCCTAAAATTCAGCTCATATGGTGCATCAACCAATCGATCGCCATTTAAAATTTCCCCAAGAGCTTCCTTCTTGTCAGCCGCATTTTCTACAATTATCACACCAATTAAATATTGAGAGTTCATATATGTTAACCGACATATATGCCACTTGGACATAAACTACAGACAATCACCAACATTACAAAAAGTAGAACATGAAAAGCTTAACACACCTGGAGCACAGAATGGCAAATCATAGTACCGATATGTTTCACTGCAGATGCAAGAGAAAACTCATGATAATGTATCTGATTGAAAAAAAAAGAGCATGCAAAACATAATAATTGCATCAACATCATAAGTAACACAAGTGACTGTGTGTTGTGGCTAGAAGCACAGAGAAAAAGGACACCATGTATAACATAGAGAGGCACACTAAAGCACAAATCTTTCTCCTACCAATGCTGAATAAAGAAATGAAATCTAAACAACAACGGCCAAACACGGAAAAGTTAAAACTAAGAGTCAAACAACACCACAGAAGCATCAACTCGGCAGACAGATCTCTCGTATCAGCATCCCAAACCCCCCAAACAGATTATTATCAAGATCACAAATAGGCAGATCTACAACGAGGTCCTCATCTAACAATCAAATTAGAGAGAACAGCAGAACCAGACAATCAAAAATCTCTCATTTTACAAAGAAACAAAACTACAGCATAAGATCAGACTTTGATTGCATTACCTTGGGTTATGAAAAGGCCCAACTTTGTTGGCATAAAGAGGAACGCGCTCCCCCTCCTTATACCTGTGATCTGATGCATCTCCTTTCACCCCCAACGCACAAACCAACGCCAACACCAACACCACCACCATCAAAACGCCTTCCCTCATCCTCCCCATCATGAAATCCCAGATCTTTCTCTCAGATAAAGAACAACCGAAAGATCAGATATCTCTCATCAAGCTGAGATCTTTGCAACAAAAACACAACCTTCCTCACAAAATCCCACTTGCTCTTCAGATCTGCGAGCAAAGATGGGATCTTTGCGGCCAAAAAAGGGATTTGGGAGGAGAAAACGTAAGATTTGGGAGGAGTTATTTGATGGGGTCTCGAGATCTGAGAGAAAGGGGACAAACCCAAGGTCGAGACGGCACTAATTATAGGAGAAATTTAAGAGAGAGAGAGAAAGGGGGCAAACCCAAGGTCGAGACGGCACTAATTATAGGAGAAATTTAAGAGAGAGAGAGAGAGAGAGAGAGAGAGAGAGAGAGAGATCACAAGTAGAAGTAGTGGGCTGAGGGGTCCTGTTCTCTCGTTTGACGAATGGATTGAACACCAAAATGCTGTAATTTTAACAAAATAAAGGGGGTTTTATGCATAAAAATGTAACAAATTCATTCCTAGTCCTTTCCTATCAAAACCCAAATTTTCTTTTGGCCTTTCATATTTATCTTTATACCTTTTTATTATCTTTATCTTTATCTTTATATTATATTCAAGTGAATTGAATTTTGCCATTTTCTTCATTATTTTTTGGATATGGTGTTATTTTTAAAATTTTTAAAAAATAGATAAGATGTTGATTAGATTAGATAGTGTAATTGATTGAAAATTAAAGTGATAATAAATGAATATAGTTTATTCATTTTTTTTTAAAAAAAAAAAGTAAACAAACGAGAAATTTCTCACTTTTCGGGGAATCAGGAAGTAATAATCCTATTTGCACGAATCGTGAGGCACGCCGTGTCGCGCGATGAGAGCTAGCGTGGACATTATTATTATTATTATTATATTATTATCATTCTATAACTGGCTCCTTTTACTCTTTTGTCCCGATCTTTAACTTTAAATACTTAATAAATCTCTTTCAATCGAGGGAGGACCTCTCTAGCTTTCGAAATCTCGCAAGTTGCTGCGATTTTGAGAGAATCGAAGGGATTTGGGGAGGTTTTCGTGAGATCGAGGAATCTGAGAAGGGGTTCTAGGGTTAGGGTTTGGATTCCGATGTGAGTGATTCTCTGAATTGGATCGGAAAATGGGGGTGGATTACTACAATATCTTGAAGGTGAAGGTGAATAGGAACGCTACCGATGAGGATCTCAAGAAGTCGTACCGGCGAATGGCGATGCGGTGGCACCCTGACAAGAATCCGGACAACAAGAAGGAAGCAGAGGCCAAGTTCAAGCAGATCTCTGAGGCCTATGAGGTATCAATCCATCCCTTTTCGTCTTAATTTTATTTTCCATTATTTTTTTTGTGAATCTTTGTGCTATTTGATTTGGATTGCTCTTTTTTTTTATATGTAATTTTAATTGGGAATTTGATAGATTCCAGTAGTTGTTGGAATTGACAATCAGATTTCCGCGACGAATTTCTATTAGAATTTTAGGGTTTAAGCAGTTTGATTGATTACGGTGGAAAGAAAGGAATATTTTAGAAAGTTGAGGGTGGAATGTTGATAAAGACGTGGTAAAGCAAGAATCTTGATTGGGTGGTTTTGCTTTGATTGATTTATTTATTTTCATCGTTTCATTTTGGTAGTCTAGATCGGTGATACTTTTTTTTTTCTAATAGATGAGGAGTTGCTTGTTGCGATGTTTCATTGATTGATCAGATTAGAAGCTATTGGTTCTTATGATTTTAGGATTCCTTCGTATTAAACGTAAAGAATATGTGAGAAAGTCTAGAGGCTGAATGTGAACAAAGGAAGCTGAAATAGAAAGCAAGAATGTTACTTTTATCTTTCTTCTTCTGAACATCACTGTCTTTTCTTTCCTAAGTTTATGGGCATTTTTTGTGAAAGCATGAAATAAAATGAGATTCTGGAAATGCAAGAATCATAATAATCTGGTGATATAATGTTGCCGGGGCTCTCATTCATCACAATTTGTTGAATGCCATCCAATTACCAGAACCAGGCAGAGGCTCTGGTCTTTCATTTCTTCAAATAGAAGATAATGGAAAGTTGAAATTTGAAATTTTGAAGGGGAACCTTGATGCAACGGTAAAAGTTGTTGTCATATAACCTGGATGTCCGGGTTCAAGTTGTCAAAACAGCCTCCTGTAAAAATAAAATTAGGATAAGGCTATGTACAATAGACCCAAGTGGTCCGGCCCTTCCCTAGACCCCACTCATAGCGGGAGTTTTGTAGCACCGGGCTGCCCTTTTTGAAATTTAAAATTTTATGGAGCATCACGGACTTATTTCGATGTTACTATTGGCTTTTATGATATTGTTAGGAAGTTTTCTTAGTAGATTCACTTATAAATAGATTTATTACAGTCTTAGACTTGGTTGCGCTGATCAAGAATGAAGCGGAAGGGTAATGAGATTCATTTTTATGTTGATTATAGTGGCATTGGAAGTAGAGCAAGAGTTAGAGTGGGAATGCAAATGGCCATAATACACTTATATAGATTTGAAAATGAATTCTTTTATTTATTTATTTACTTATTTTAATTGCGACCTACGATGCATGGAACGGTAAATTGGCAAGTATGTCGTATTTGTGTGAAACTTGGAAAAAAGAAGGCAGGTCTGTGACTAAAACAGAGGATGGATCACAGGTGATTATACTTTCAGGCAAAGTTTTCTTCCCTTCTTTCTGCTATGGTAATTGTCCATTCCCTAGCATATAATAGTGGAGTACATGAACACACAAAGCCAGTTTCCAATAGTGTGATGTGGTCCTTTTGTTCACCAGTGATTATTTACTTTATTTGATTCTTTGTTTAGAATATTTTATACACTTTCAACTGTTGTAGAATGCTCAACTTTGCTTGAAATAAAACTAACTCATTGATGTCTATCATACCTACAGAAATTATAGGGAATATTTTCTGTACCTTACTTTTCTCGCAATTGAAATTCCTTGATTCAGGTCTTGAGTGATGCACAAAAGAGGGCCATATATGATCAGTATGGTGAAGAAGGCCTGAAGGGAATGCCTGTTCCAGGTTCTGGAAGCAGTACCTCCTCATTTGCCAATGGCTCAAGTGGTCCTAGTAATTTTCACTTCAATCCGCGAAATGCGGAAGAAATCTTTGCAGAGTTCTTTGGGACCAGTGGGTTTGGGTTTGAACCTACTGGCCGTGCCAAGTCTATGAGATTTCATACTGATAGCAGGTTTGGTGGCCATGAAAGTGCCTACCGGACATACAGTGAAGGTGTTGGCCTTGGGGGTGGGGGTCAGCCTAGGAAAGCACCACCTGTGGAGAGCAAGCTATCATGCAGTCTTGAGGAGCTGTACACTGGATCAACGAGGAAGATGAAGATATCTAGAAATGTCCTGGGTGCTAATGGGTAGACTCTTTTTAACTTTTTATGCATCTAAAAATCTTCATGATGTAGAGTGTTCAAATGCATTATAAAGGGCATGCTTCATGTGTGCAATTTATCTCTTCTTATATAACTTTTATGCATCCTTGGACATATTGTCTATTGATCAGTACTACCTTATGCATATCATGACTGAAACATTACTATTTATCTGAAATTCTTTCTCAACTCTGTTCTCTAGTGAGGAACATGCGGACTGACATTCTATTGTAAAATTTTTATTTTCATCCTGTCATCCATAGATTGCTGGAAAATTTCGTTAGCATTGTTTTATTTTGGTCTATACATGTGCACACAAATCTATGGTCGTTGGCTTATGACGTGATTATTTTTTTCTTTTTGACATTTTTGCTTGAATGTCCTTTACAATGATCACTTTGAACAGGGGGTCAATTGAAATTAAATTACAATATCTGAATTAGAGACAGAAGTTGCTCATATCAAACTCTGGATTTCAGCAGCTCAATTAGTCTGTTTCCCATTTTTACAGATTGTAGATTATTAAACACTATATCTGGAGCTTGATTTATGTTATTGTAGATTGTTGGGTATTCCAAGGATGATTGTGTTATTATGCTAACAAATTGTGAGCCACATATCATTATTTGGGTAGGTAAATTCTGATAGGCAGCATTTCATGTTGGTATTGAATGAGAGAGCATGTTTTCTCTCATCAAACCATGGATATCTAGGTGTGATTGAGCAATTTGTCCAGTGTGCCAAGGCTTGATCTCTTCTTGTTTTTGAGCATATATGGAGAAATTGAGGGGTCAAACATGCCAAAAGGAGGCTACGTTGAAGGTGTCAAGTGGAAAGATATGCTCTCCATTTACTAGAGTTGGTATTCTGCATGGATGCACTGGTGAAGCTGGTGTATATGGTCTACTGTCACTTCCATGTATATGATGAGTCTCTTCATTGTCTATTAGCTTCTATCTTGAAAGCAAAATGTTATCTTGGTCATGGATACTTGCTATTTACTGAGTTGTATGATATTTATGCTGTGGCCCTAATGTGCCTTGACCTTCTTTTCCTCGTAAATACAGGCGATCGGTAGTAAAGTCAGAGATCTTAACCATTGATGTGAAGCCAGGATGGAAGAATGGGACCAAGATTACATTCCCTGATAAAGGGAACGAGCAAGTAAACCAACTTCCGGCTGACCTCGTCTTTGTCATCGATGAGAAGCCTCATGATGTGTATAAAAGAGATGGGAATGATCTGATAGTACAGCAAAAGATATCTCTGGCAGATGCCCTTGCAGGGACCACAATCAACCTTACAACCCTTGATGGTCGCAATCTAGCAGTCCCGCTGACAGACATAGTAACTCCTGGTTACGAGATTGTGATTGCCAAGGAAGGGATGCCAATTACAAAGGAGCAAGGGAAGAAGGGGAACCTTAGGATAAAGTTCGATGTGCAGTTCCCCACAAGGCTCACCGCCGAGCAAAGGGCTGGCATCCGACGCATCTTGGGAGGTTGAGTATAGTATAGGTTGTGAAACTTCCCACAATACTTGTGCATCCATCTAATTCAGCAATAATCACTACTTTTTGTATTTATTTTTCTTTTATTATTTTTTTGACTGGTGAAAAAAATATTGGTAATCTTCCTGAATAGTTTATAATCGCATCCTGAGCCTATCATGTTGATACAACCTGAAAAGTTATTGGATGGACTTGCTTGATGTTTTATAGAACCATATAAACTTGAATATATCATGGCTGTGTTATTGCCCGTCTAGGTTTGTTTGCCTCCCTGGTTGTGTTGTGTTGTGAAATAAAGTTGTTTGGACTGATCTGATGTATTATTTGATGTAACTTTTGTATAATTTCATTTTTATTTTTTGCAGTGATAATTTGATGAGCATTCTTATTTGCAGTATTAAGAAGTTCACCTGATTTGTTTTCCAGCTATAGGATGTTTCAAATTCAAGCATTTGCCACTCTCCAATCAAAAGAACAAATCATCATCCAACACTTACATTAAAGTGGGTGATTCATCACAAAACTATGGCGGCACAAGGAACTAAATTTCACAAGGACTAGTAAATCAAGGCAAAAAAATAGATGTTGAAGTGCTTGAGGAAAAATTTAAAAGAATATATATATATATATATATATATATATATATATATATATATATCAAGCCAATTATGTAGTACAATCCTCTGATTATGCACAGAGAACGAATGAATGAAGTGAGCTGGAGACAAGCAAATATCCTCCCCAAAAGACAATGACGGAACAAAATCTGACGAGCTGAAGTGAAGGTAGAATGCTATCTCGATGCCAGGTGTTTGTTATCTTCATTTGTTTCCCCTGAAATATATGTAAATTTTCTGCAACCAAATACAACAACCTAACACGGTCACCACCACCGACCATACCAGAAAACTATGTAATAAAAAAAACTTGAAAGAAAAAAAAAAAAAAAAGTTAAAAGTTGAGCCCATTGAAGCGAACTGTAGCTATCACTTAAAGCACATAACAATAGAAAAAAGAGGACCATAATACTGATGTAAGGAGGGGAATCAATGTATACGCTAACGCAAGACAGCTATATCTGCCATTTAAAACTTCTACCGAACCTCTCCCAAAACTAGAAAAGTAACTGACTGATGTATAATATATTTACATGTTTATATTCCAAGAAAGTGTCCTAGCACAATGATTATGGGCGAGACTCCCTATTTCTGCACAGGGCACACGCCTAGATCTAGATGGGGGAATGTACTTCTCCACGACAAAAGAAAAAATAAATAAAAATAATCCATAATGACTAATCTTATCCCACTAAAAGAAGTATATATGGTGAAAGTGATTCTTCAACTACTACAACATAGTGGAAAGGGAAGTTTTCAGGAACAAACCTGGAGTACCCACAGACTCAGAAGTGTTTCCACACAAAAGAGGCCAAACCCAATCAAGTAAAAGATCTGCAATGGCAAATACAGTACATAAAATTTCTGCTTGACAGATAAGTGAATTCAATTTCCCAATTATAAACAAAGACTTCGTTTAAATGTATATGGTCAACTAGAACACAAGCCAATCATTTGGCTGCATAGAGGCATAAAAGACATCAGTCACCAAGTTTATTCACTCCTACTGCCAAGAAGTACATCAAAATAATAATAATAATAAATAATAATAATAGTAATATGGTGAGCCACTCAAATTTTATGATCTACAACTACTGGGATCTACACCCCCTAAATTTCTAAAATCATATGAGACACATGAATCCAAGCAAAGGTAACTTGAGTTCTCTTTTCCATTTGATTGACATATTTTGAAGTTCCATTGTTCTAAGCATGCTCAACAAGATGTTCACGATAACAGAGATCAGCAAAACAACTAAAATAGGTAACATGACATTCTAAAGAGATGATAGTATTGGAAAAACAGCTACTCAGCATCCAACTTACCCCCACCAAAACATGATCGGAGAAGGCATCAATCACAGCAAGGATGCCCCTGGTAGCAAAAGGAAACCAAGACAGTTCAATCTCATTAGCAACACAGAAATAATTGCATAAAACATGACATTGTATTAATGCAACATTGTTCAATAGCACCCTAAAGAGAGATTTCTATTTGTATCTACAATATGGAAACAAAAGCATCATCTTAGCTGGTGATTAGGCTTTCTTCAAAGCATATATAAGGTTTTGAAAGGATGCCTTTGAACTCAGTTTAAGATGCTTTTCTAGAGACTGACATTAACTATTTGATTGAATTAATTTATCTACTGGAAGTAGTCTGCTTGAAGAGACCAAAATTAACATCAATCTCATTGTGCCTCTTATCAGTGCAGTAAAGAAAAATATGTTGGCAGGAATTATTCACGTGACTACTACATCTAAATTTCTTAAAGACAAATGCACTCCAATTTTGAAAATAATAAAGACCAAATTGACTTACGTCAATGACTTCCCATCAAATAAAATAGGAGGAGCAATGGCCGCAAAGATACAGAAACCAATGTGGACCTGTGCCATGACAATGTAGCAGAAACAAATTCCAATCAAATCAACATGACAATATTAGCAAGGGACAGTGAAGAACTCACCAGGTACATTAGGAAAAACCACCCAAACTTCAATGCACTATCAGTCCTAAGTAAAGAACAGAAAAGGCCAAAATAAGTCAAATATCTCAGATGCTACAAACTTCTAAATTGAGTGGTACAAGAAAAATAAAAGTGCTCAAGCAAACATTGCCAAAAGTCGCCCAGTAACCTAGCATATCAAGGATTTACACATAGTGCTCTCATAAGCTATGAATATCTGCTCAGAGAATTAAATGGCCATAGACCATCCTTCATTGAGTGGTTTAATTACTATGTCTACCATGATTGATTCGAAATCACGCCGTAGCATTATTTCATAAGGCAAAAAAAAACAAGGTGAGACCATATTGTTCTACAAGCAAAAAGGTGCAGATTGGGAAGATGAGAAATATTTTAAAAATAGATAAAGGTCCAAATGGAATTTCAAACATTCATCAGATTTTATCTTAGGTTTCAAATAAATGCCAAACAATCTTCCTGAAGCCACCAGAAGTATCAGAGGCCAAACATAGATCATCATGTTAGGCATATGTTTTCATTCAATTATCAGGAAGTTCAAATAACTACAAGCTCATCTTATGTAACAACAATATGATTGGATCACAAAAAAGGAAGGACATTACAATCTTACAAAGGCATGAGCGTAATAGAAGAAGACCAAAAAGAAGGTTTTAAATTTTACATTAACAGCACTGATGACTACCGCAAAACCTACCTCATTGCACGGTACAGAGGCCTGTACCACAAAACATATGATAGAGGACATCCAAGTAAAGCATAGATGACTGAAAGGAAAAATATCTTCACACCTGAATGTAGAAAGAAATATATAAGAAGTTAGGAAAAGCAAGCCCAGCCCAGCAGACATTCTATGTTATTAAACAGTTCTCGCATTGAAAATCACTCATACCTCCTCCTTTAATCCAACAAACAGTTACACCAATTACATTGAATGAGAGACAGAGAATTATGCCTGCATGAAAGAAACAAATGATAAATAGCCACAAAAGGTGGATAGATTGATGTTGTCCTAGAAAATATAACATGCCACAGAATAAATCAAACTAATATCAAGGAGATGGTATATTTTCATGCGGGTTTTGATTTATTCTGTGCCATAACCATCAGTTACAGCAACCCCATTCTAAGCAGGTTTGGTATTATTTTTCTAAGCAGGTTTTGATAATTAAGTAAAGCCAAACACTGGAAAAGAATCTACATCAAAATAAATGATGGTTAGAAGTTCATGAAAGATCCAAAGACACACTTAAGTAGAAGCTTGATGACAATTTACAAGCTATATAAAGACAAGTAAATCACATGGGAGGAGACGTATACAGAAATAGACAAACAGAGGAAAAAATGCTGCAAGATATGCTCCTCAGAAATTATAATACATGGGTGGGAAAAGTAGCTTTTGTACTTGTGCTACTTCAACAACATTAATCATTCCTTCAATGACGATTACAAGAAAAGTCCATCCAAAAAATGGAGCAGAAAATAAAAATATCGCATACCGAGCCAACTTGCAAATGCCAGATACTGCAACCTTTGGACATGGACGGGTATCTCCTTAGCTATATCATGATGAATGATCGGTAAGAATGCGGGCCAATTTTCTTCTTCAGTAGGAATTCCAGCTGCATCAATCCAAATTTGAACAAATTAAAATGTTACAAGCAATAAACACTACAAATGCAAACACAAACACACCAATAAATCATCCTAAAACTACAGTGGCATAAAAATAAACTGTATGAACCGTCCGAATTACCTCTGGCCAAAGCATCTTCCCGCCGCTTAATATCCTAGAACACCACCAAAATAAACAAACAAATAAATAAATATGCATCAATAAAACTTTTCATTGTGCAGATGCTAAATATAGAACTAGGAGATAAAACCTGCATGAACCAACCTGTTCTTTCCTTTTCAAGTCTGCCTCCCAAGATGTGAGCTCCTTCTCCTTCTTCTTCGTGTCCTGCACATTGAGCACGATCATAAAAAAGAAAGAAAATATAAATCAAAATTTAATGGTTTAAACCATAAAACCGCACCACTCACATTCATAGTGCCCAGCGGAATGTCGATTGTAGCATCAAGGCCCTCCGCCGCCAGATGCGTCAACCTAAATTTCGAAGGCACATTCTGAAAACGAGAATATAATACATCTCAGTTCTTAAATATAGAATCGCTTTCTCATCTCCATTGTCAAAACTCTAAGCATTCCATTTCCGCACACAGAACCAGATCAAAGATGCAGCACCCACAATCTCCGATTCAACAACGAATTCCACAAAATCGAGAAAAAAAAAAACAGAATTTAACCCCAAAAAAACACGGAAAAAGAAGCACAGTGGGTTCAGAGATTACGGCAGCAGCAGCGAAGGGATTGAGATCCTCCTCATCGAAGGGGTTGGGATCGTTGCGGCGGTCCATCTCTTGCTCTGCTTGGAGTCGAAGAAGAAGAACGAGGGTTTCGGTTTCTCGGAGGCGAAGAAGCCGATAAGAGAGATTTGGCGCCCACCCTTTTTAACTTTTAAATTTGAACAGTACTAATCACCAAATCTAACTTTATTTTCGTTTAAAAAAAAAATAGTTTTCTGATTTATCACCCATATTTTTGCACCAGTTTACTAATTTTTATTCTTATTTTTTAAAGTTTGCAAATTATAAAAGTATTTTGATTAATAGTAATTAGTACTTGGTGTTTGTTTTATAAAATATTCATTTTTCTAAAAATAAAAAATATAATATTAATACATATATAGGTATTTACTGATCAGGAATTTCATTAGTTTATTAGATTTTGAATTTTAAATTTGCATGATCACTTTGATTCAGTTTCACTGATTCAGTAAAAAGGGATTAAATGATGGATAGCTTTGATTTCTGAATAAACATGCCAGTTGACATAAATTCAAAATATTTAATGATTCATAACAAGAGTTTGTTAATGTAATTAATATACAGAAATGTCAAATCTTCAAAGCAAGAGCAAATAGTAGCTGATTTATTTGAGGAAGACATACATGCCCCCAAGACAACAGAAGACTGAATAGTCCAGTAGCACATTGCATTCTGCTCAAATCAACAGTTCATGAGAACATTTCAATGAAAAGCAGACAATTCTGCTCAAACACCCCCTCTCTAGTGATGATGATCATGTTGAACATAGCGAAGGCCACAATATTTGCAGATGGCTGGTTCTTTCAGATCAAGGCATATGAACTCAATTGGATGGCCGAGTGCTGGATTGCTGTCTGCAATTAAAGCATGTCATCAAGTTAGTTGGTAAAACTATCAATCTATCTTTGTCTAATTTGCAAATTGTCCGAGTTCACTAAAGAAGGGCAGCTACCTCCTTCACAAGCAGCAATTCGTCCTTCAACTTTTATTGGCGGGACTTCATTAATTAACTCCATGGGAGATTTCTTACTGGTGTCCTGCAAAATTCGAATTTAAGGATGAAACAGAGTTAGGAATCATGAGCTCAAGTTTCTGTTTTCACTCAGTTTTTCCAAAGACCATAGGGCGAAAATCATTGTAACATACATCATATGAAAGAAATGTTGAAGGTGCAAAGGATAACAATCCACCAGCCAATGCTATATTTTGAAATAGCAGAGTTTGAACACAGATGATGCTCTTAACAGTTATCTTGAGTTTGAACGCAGATGATGCTCTTAACAGTTATCTTCATATGCATACTAAAAACGAAGCTTCCAGAAAAGAACAAAATCAAAATGACTAAATTCAGTCATCTGACACATTCATGCTAAGAATGAATCCAAAGGATTGTTTCTTTTCTACCCATAATGCAAATTCACAGGCTGCAACTTTTAGGCGTATTCTTATGTCTTGATTAGTATCTATAACCTAATTATGTGTTCAGTCATAGTTTTCCCATCTATACAGTGACTGTAATGTAATAGAAAAAATCATCCATATCATAACAATACTAAACATCTAGCTAAAACCTTTGCAGAAACGGACTATGCTCTCCTAAAATCCCAGAAAGCCCATTCTGAATGTAAATCTATAACAAATACTACCTGTAAGAGGATACTCTATATTTTAATTCAAAATCATAACCTAACAGAATTTGCCAAGGCATTTCTATTGGCATTTATAGTAGTACAAATGAATATAAGATATCAAAATCCAAGTTTTTAATAGGAATACTTAACAAAATTGCAAATTTGGCCATTCCTGAATCTATATACCTTGATAAGAATAACTTGGCGCTCGAGTTCAAAGAGTTTTCAACTTTTACAAACCATTGAAGATTAAAAACCCAGGGTATTCTTTAGGGTGGACCAATTTGCTCAGGAGAATCCTTAGAATAAAACAAGAGTTTCTTAATATGATTCTTCTCTCTTACTATTCACAAGCAAATACAACCATGTCCATGTTCCTAATTCCTTACATATGGTAAACATACATGTAAAATTTTAGTGCTTTTGCATGAAAAAGTGTTCACGGGAGATCATGGGTTCTACTCATGAAAACAGCCTCTTACACACACACACACACACACACACACACACACACACACACACAAAAAAAAAAAATGTAGGGTAAGGCTGCATATAATAGACCCAAGTGGTCCGACCCTTCCCGGACGCCGCACATGTGGGAGCTTTGTAGCACCGGACGGCCCCTTTTGCATGAAAAGGTGTTCAATTTAGTAAAAATTTGTTGGAAATATTTTGCTGCCATTGCATGTAAGAGGTATTGAATACGGTAACATCCTTTGAACATGTAGCCTATCTCACAAGGTATCAGATAATCAAAGAGAAGGGATCCAAGCTCAACATCATAGACATGTCTCTATAATAGTCAATGACTCATTTAGCTGAAATATTAATAATAGAGCTTCCTTTTCATGCAAATGCTTAAAAATCATTACCAAGTTAATTGTACACCATCTTTAACAGTTCAACCATATTCTATCAATATTATGTATACTCACACATCACTCTTAGCATAGTTTATATATGCAATGCAATGCATTCTTCTATGTTTACATGTGATTGATGGCTGGCAATGCCGCTGTGTTATCAAAGATGACCTTACCTTGCACAAACTGTGAGGTTAGATGCTAGTGTGCATTGTGTGTATGCACGCCTGAGTGTCCATAGATTGATCACTATTGTAGTTACCAAAGAAGATGAAAAAAAAAGGGGCAAAATAAGTTGATTACCAAGGGGAAGCACAAAGCTTAGGCCTTCATACATCAAATGCAACAATAAGAGCAGAAAACCACACAAAAACGCAAAATTAACCATTCCTCATCATATGCCATCCCAGAACACCCAAACCTCCGGCAATTCCAATCGATTATGGAATATGGAAATAGACAAAATCGAACCGGAAAAAAGAAACTATAATAAAAAACATTGAATAGACGAATCTTGTACATGGAATAGAAAAGGAGAAAAACCAATCAAACAAGCAAACGCATGTAATGGCATCAATCAATCGGAGAACCTGCATCCATTTGGCGGTGTGGGTGCCGACGAGGGTGTTGATGCCTCGACTGAGCCCCGTCGAAGATTTGGAGAGGCTTCTCACGAGATTCGAGATCATCGCCGGCACCATCATCGACGTTTGGGTTTGGTTCCCTGGCTGATACGAGATCCGCTTGGATGTTTTACTAGTTTCCCGAACTTTAATGGGTCGGATCTGAATTCTGATGATCCGACCCGTTTACTGGAAAAATTATGGGCAATTTACCAAAATGACCCTGGTCAATTTATTTTATTATTTTTTTGACCCAAGATCAAAAATATTTGTCAAAATGGCCCTGCAGCTGCTCAGTCAGCAGTCACATCTTTGGAGCTGATCGGCATTTGAAAGGCCGATTATTTTTATAAGAAATTTTTTATATTCTTTTGTTATCTCAATCAGTAATTTGGTTGCTAACTGGGCAGTTCCAGGGCCATTTTGACAAATATTTTTGACCTAAAATCAAAAAAATATTAAAATAAATGGATCGGGGCCATTTCGACAAATTGCCCAAAAATTATATATATACATAATATAATTTGGATAAATACTGAGATTTAAGTTGATTTTATCAAAATCTCTTTTGATTATTTTCAATTCAATTTATAGTTGATTTATTGAACAATTAATAATCATAACCATGACATTACAAAAAGTCTTACTATCATAGAGGCAAGTAAAGATTATTTCCCATTGAAATAACCTTCCTAATAGAAGCCCAGAGAATTAAACAATCCGGAACATGAAAATAGAAGAGCTATGAATGAGAACACACTACATAGACATGATAGAAGCCTACATAAAATTTGGGCCTTCTTAAGTGTTTTCAAAACATTCATGTACACTAGAATAAGTTTAGTACCACATTACCTATTCACAAAACATGCACCCTTTTTATATATGTTCTATATACTAGTATCATGTTAGCCTTATTTAGGGGACATGCTTTCTTACGCGCGCATGCAAGGGGGGTCAAATCCGGGTCCAGTTTGGCTTGAAAATTCCAAACTCGTGTGTGCGCACACGAATACACCAATTTTTCTTTGTTGGCCCCGAGCTTCTCGTTTTTACAGAAATTTTATTTCCTATTTTTTCTTTTTCCTCCTTCTGCAACCTTTTGTAAATCTCTTCTTCTGTCGGAGCAAATCAAGAGCACTCGCCAACCTCAATTCGGGTGCACGAATCCAAGAGAAAAGACTGTTATATCCTAGGAGAACATCACCACAGAAATCCTACTGCACCGACAAAGGTCAGTGCATTGCAAGCCTCAATCATCCTGCAACTGTTCATAGCACCATCTTCTTCAAATAATCTCCAACAACACAATGGAGCAGCTATTGATTTAACCTAAAAAGACAAAGCAAAAGCCATTTGCCTTGTCCAACAAAGTTGGTTTCCATAAGAAAGACAGCATTCACATTGAAACAGTAGAGCACCAAAGGGGTACTAGAATGAGAATAATAAAAACATAAAATACGCAACACCTTCTTCCTATTATGATTGATGAACATTCAGCACTGGTTACCCTTGTGTTTGTTTTTTTGGTTCTGTGCTCAATAGAGAGGTCTTATAAGCATTTATCTAAGTATCAGCAACTTTCTGAAGAATTGAGAAAGTAAAAAAAAAAAACAAAAAATAAGAAGCCTTGGCCTGTGTTCAGGATGCCAACCATTGCACAAAAAGAGAATTTTTCAGGTGAAAGTGAGACGAGTGAGACGACCCGAGACAAGGGGTCACCATGAACGTTTCCTCTGTGTCTTCTTTTGGGCCATCATAGATTGTTACAGTGGGATTGGAGAAGATGATAATGCATCAAGATGCCACTAGATCCGGTGTTTCGGCTTCGACTGATAGCAAAGCTGAGTGCACCTTGCCCAGCCAAACATCCAGGCGGTCACGTAAGGATTTGACTTGCGGGATACCCAAAACCCTAGGTTGCACCCAAGATACGTAAACCGTCCCCTCCACTTGATCTATTATGCCTTCAATAAGATGAACCTTGAAAGAGAAACAAATAAAAATGCAAAAGAATTAAGGGTGAGTACCCTGATGATGCAAGTAGACAGTATTAGAATTATATCATTGATAACAACCATAGCAAGTAAGAAACTGATATGTATTACCATGTGATAAAAGAGCCCAAATATAGTATATAGTCTTCTACAAAATCAGGCATTCACAAATAGATGAGATACTAGATCGAACAAAACCTTTTTCACTTAATAATTTTAAATTTTCAATGAACATATGAACCTAATTTATCAGCAAGTCTAAAGCTCCTGTGAAAGACATCTACAAATTAGAGAAAAAGAAAAAGAACTATTGATTACCTGTCATAAGAATTTAAAATAACAAGGAGGTATATTTGTCCAATGAGGTACATGGAGTCGATAAACAGAGATCTTTGACATATATTCTAGTGATAGGAGCTAAAAGTTTATATTAAAAAGGGGCAAGAATACAGAGGTATCAGGTATGAAAAATTTATGATGTAAAGTTCAAGTGTATGATAGCAAAGGTCAAAGAAAGTATTTTCAACTTCATCTATTATTAGGCCAATTGAAACCTTTTCAGCTATTGATTGATCAGTTCACATTCTTCAAGACACAAGCACCTATGTCAGCAAACAAAAAGTGGTTATTCTTTTTGTCAAAGGGTTACCACTTGTATATTCAAATTCAAACTTTCATGGCACAACCAAACAGCAATAAAATGACAACAAGGGGAAAGAATTGGATGATGAAAAGCCAAAAAAATCTTAGCTTGAAATATTATAGTAAAAGACGAACAATTGAAAACAACAAAAACCAATCTAGAGCATCACTCCCTGATTCAAAGCACATCCATCAGCAAAAGTGAAATAATGTCCTAGAACATCACTTAAAAAAAACAATAAGAAAAAAAAAACTTCCAAAATTGAAGAACATACAGAGAGGCTCTTCATGAGAAGATATTCCACATCTTCAATAGAAAGTTTTGTGCGTTCAGCAATGATGCTTAACGGAATGGTTCGATCTTCAGATGGTCGGCTGCAAGAAAATAAGATTACAAAAGCTCAGATCTGGAACAAACTAATCATGAAGGTACAATGAAATCATCAGTAAGTATACACAGAATCAGGACTGTAATAAGTTGGACCAAGCTCAGGGTTGCCTGATGCAAAGCTCAGTCCCATACTCTTAATTAGGGCTGTCAAACGATCAAGTTGTTCGTGAGCACTGAGCAGCTCGAGATCGGCTCGGGAAAAGCTTGAGCTCGGCTCGGAATTTTGAGCCGAGCTCAATCGAGCTCAGCTCAAAAGCTCAAAATTTAATATTAATATATTAATATATAATATAAATATAAATAAATATAAATAAATATTATTATATTTTATTATATAATATAATATTTAATATTTAAATTATATATTAATATATAATATAAAACATTAATTTATAAATAAGTTTTTAATTTTAAATTAAATCTGAGATTACAAAATTATAGTTGAGTTGTTAATTTCGAGCTAAATCAAGCCGAGCTTGAGCTTTCGAAATTAAAATCGAGCCAAGCTTGAATAAACTAATTCAAGCTAATTTCAAGCCTGAGCCGAGCTCGAGCTAGGCTATTTCGAGCCGAATTCGAGCTGGGCCCAGCCTGATCAAGCTCGGCCCGTGTACAGCCCTACTCTTAATAGTTAAGTCTAGGTCAGATCTCAGCTAGGCTCTTAGCTTAAGCTTTCTGGATCAAGCCTATTTATTTTTTCAAAACCACCAGGCGTAGATATTTCAGACCAGGTTTGGTGCCACACTCAGAAACTAACAAGTTCATCTGCAACTGCAAGAAGAACTAATGATGGTAGATTGAGTTTACCTAAAAATGATTTCCATCAGGCAGAGTATGTTAATTTTTTCCAGCAACTTCTTCTCATTAGCTACCAAAGCAGGCTGTGCATTCAGAGCAGCATTATGCACATGACAGAGTTGTTGATAGCGAACTAAATCT
Organism: Dioscorea zingiberensis; assembly: GCA_026586065.1. Lineage (NCBI taxonomy): Eukaryota > Viridiplantae > Streptophyta > Magnoliopsida > Dioscoreales > Dioscoreaceae > Dioscorea > Dioscorea zingiberensis. The sequence continues at coordinate 43,174,155 of CM048826.1, read as the reverse complement.
CGGCGTTAAATGCCTGAAGGATATGATAAAGCCACTCCACTTTGGTTCCCAGAAGGCTGTTGATCTGTTGGTCAAGAAAGCATGAGAAATAAAACCTAAAGGAGTAAAGCAGCACAAGCCTTCAGAATGAATAGGAAATTTGTAATAGCATGCCATAAGTCCATCATTTAACTAATAGATAAAATCAAGAGTTTAGCAAACAGAAACACACTATACCCAAGGGAACAAACTCATATATGAAAAGCAATATGATCCAAATTAAATACTCCCGGAAGGGTCATAAGAGAAAAATCCCAAGATTTAACTAAGATAATCCAATCATTCAATATTTGCAAGGATGAAAGATCAGCAAGCAGAAGGAATATCCCGAGTTATTGTCACTACTATGAAAAATATGAAGCTTTGACACAACTTTGTCTTCATAATAAATATTGGAAAAGTCTGTCCACAAAAAAACGAAAAAAAGGGAATAATGCTGTGCTTGCACCAAACACCATTTTTAGTGGATCCTTGAATATGGATCACAATCAAATATGGATACCTTTAGCCGAGACCTATTCATTTATCCAAGAAGACAAGGAGTCTCACGAGTGAAACAAAATGATCAGCACATACCATAAGCTTTAATGATTATAATACTATACTGCTGCTTTTTTAATGACAAATATCCTTTTAACAGGGAATTTAATAAGTACAGAAAAAGAATGGTAGCAAAAAAGTAAAGAATTAGGATTGAAAATCCCAATGAAGCTTATAAAGTTAATAGGTGCAAACTTTTTCTTTTCTTTAAATATTCAGTTAAAGATAAACCAATTCATTCAAAAAAAAAAAAAAAAAAAAATTGCACCACTGTAGGCTGTAAGCATGCGGTCTTGCAGAATCAAAGGCATAAAAGTCTAAAACAAACTTCACTTACAATTGGATGGGCCAGCAATTCCCCAAAGTTATATATGTTATCCCCCAGTAAAGCTGACAAGGAAAGATCAAATGCCAAATCCTGAAATACATAAATCAGTCAGAATCACTACATAATGATGCATCACCAATAATCACATACAGAGTAGTCTCATCCAACAATGCTAAGATAAAAAAACATTACATCAGCATTATAAATAAAAGCAGAGTTACAAACTAGTATGTTACACATGCAAAACAAAAGAGGAACTGAAAATATGCATAAGATTTAGAACAGTTGAAGCTAGGGTAATAATTCATGCTACAGGGGCAAAAAAGTTGATAGTGATAACCACAACATAAAATGTGGGTTTAAAGCTCATGAACCAAAAGTGTCCAAAACATTAAATATCCAGATTTTTTTTATAATTAGCCTTATTCTTATTATGAGACAATTGGTATATTATACATACCACATTTGAGATATGAAACTCAAATGAATGCACCTAAATCTTATCAAGGTGCCCAGATATTATCAAAGAATAGAAAGGCCAACGAAGTATGAAATCCATAAGAATTCAATACAAAATATCAAGGAAGACGTCATGCTATCAAAGTCAAATGAAGAACAAATGAAATAAAAAGTAAGCAACTTAATAAGAAGATGAATAGCATTTTATTTCACAATCAATTTCACAAGACCATGAACATACCAGTTTGAATGAATCTGAAAGAGACTCCACTGTTGTGTACGCCAAATATAGAAGAGCATTTTTATAGAACTCCGCAAATTCTTGACGAGATTTATGGTATTGTGAAGACATCCAGTAAAAACTAGCATGAACAGAAGGATCGACATCTGTCATACTGTCCAATGTAGTCTTCCCATCATCGAGAAGTTTCTTGCATTCCTTATGGTTCCCTTTTTCAAGATTAAATGAAGCTATTTGCATCTTAACATAAAGGATAGGTTCCTCTATCCAAGATTTCCCTAGTGGCACGCAGCTTTTCAATCACGCTTTCCAAATAGCTGATGGCAGCTTCTGTTTCAGAATACTGGCGTGAAACAATAACAGCGAAGTGCGCCAGTTTGAGAAGATTGATCTTTGTCTCGAAGTCTGTGATGAAGTTATTATACAACTGAATGAGAGCATCACCAGCCTGGAGGCAAAGGTAGGGCCATAAAGATGGAGAATGAAACCTAAATAGAAAAACCATAACACCAAGAAAAAAATGGTACAAATACTTGAACATGAAGTATCATATGCATCAAATATGTTTTGCTTAATTGTGAAAGAAAAGTAAGTAATAGAAACTCTTCATCGTAGGTCCAACTGTGTAGTGGTTAGTTAATAAATATCAAAAGAAAGTAGAGCTACAATACAAAATTAACATGGTGGGTCTACATCAGGGATCAACCTTGAGCCCATACTTGTTTACTCTAGTAATGGATGAGTTAACTGGTTATATCCAAGATGACATCCCATGGTGTATGTTCTTCGAAGATTATATTGCCCTAGTTGCTGAGACAAGGGAGGGAGTTAATCAGAAGTTAGATTTGTGAAGAAACACTTTTAAAAGTAGAGGGTTTAGATTAAGTAGAAGTAAAACATAATATGTGCATTGTAATTTTAGTCATGAAGGGGAAATGAAACTAGGGGAGGTAAGGGTACCTAAGTGTAGGTATCTAGGTTCTAGTTTTTTAGGATGATGAGATGATAGATGAACTTATGAAGATATAACCCATAGAATTAAAACAGGATGGTTGAAATGGAGAAGTGTCACGAGTGTGTTATACGATAAGAAAATGCCAAACAAAATGGAGGGAAAGTTCTATAGAACGGAAGTTAGAACAACCATGTTATATAGGAGCGAGTGCTGGGCAACTAAAGTTCAACATATTCACAAAATGAGTGTGGCAAAAATGACGAAGTTAAGGCTGATGAGTGGTTATACAAGATTGGATAAGATTAGAAATGAACACATCCAATAGAAAATGCATGTTGCACCAATTGAAGATAAAATAAAAGAGGGGTGTTTAAGATGGTTTGGACATGTGCATCGTAGACCCTTAAGTTCCCCGGTTTGAAAATATGATAGCTTAGTAATAAAAGGCAAGAAGAGGGATAGAGATAGGTCGAAGGTTACGTGGAGAAAAATAGTATCTAAGGACCTACATATTTTAGATATTGAGCCGAATCTTATTTTTGACGGAGCTACATGGAGACAGAGAATTCATATAGTCGAGCCCATCTAGTATGGGATTATAGCTTAGTTGTTGTTTACTTGTTGTAGTAAACAACAAGAAAGTTTTTTTTGAGACATGCCTGCAGTCAACCAGAGTAAGCTAACTAGAATTAAACAAATTCTTAATAGCTATAGGATGAGGGTCTTCAAGAATCTAAATTCTAAGTTAAAAAGCATACTGAAATAACATAGTTTTCATTTTCAAAAACAAATAATATCATGCATATTTAGCATCAATTAAAGAAATAATCTAGATCCGGTATAATTGAAGTAGCTGACTGTTGAATGGAAAAAAAATACATGAGATCACTAATAATCCATATCCAAGCAACTGACAGCATAATTTAAACAAAAGATGTGAAGATCACGGAGAATAATTGAAGTGCATATAGCCATAGTACTCTTGATGGATTTTCAAGCTTGAGACCATTTGACTGTTTTAGAATTGCATCATATTTTTATATATATTTGGTGATTCAAAATGCACATTCACATCATCCACAATATTCTTGTAAGTCACCAACCAAAGGTGAGGTAAAACTAGTAACAACCACAATCCAAATACTGTGAACTTACATATTCCAAATATATAGTGTGTATATAGAACCAAAAGATAAAAATAAAAAATAAAAAAGTAAAAACTGTCCATAGACTCAAATGAAGAAAAACATTTGGTCTAAGAATCATCTCAAACACAAAACACAAACACTCCAAAAGAAATACAACAAAAATCATGCAGTTGGAACTAATGCCTGGATCTCCACAATGGTAAGTGACAGTATTTCTTAGTAATGCAGTGAGATCCTCATTCTTTAGCATGAATAATGTAATATCGAAGCACTAACTAAAAATTCATGCAATCCGGCACATACTTAGAGAGGGAAATAAGCCCCGCCCACAAGAAATCGCACCTAAAAACCCTAATTCCACCAAGAACGCGACAGAAGAACAGAATATTCATAAATCGGAAGCGAAAATGGCATCAAATCGAGATCCTATAAACCCTAGGCGAGGGACGCAAGCGGACCTGGACGACTGCGAGGGCGACGAACTGATCGAGCTTGAGGGTCAGCTGATGCCATAGCTTCCGCTGGTAGAGGTCGGCCAAGGCGGCGTACCACTCGGCAAGCTCCGGTCGGGAGTTCCTCTGGGACTCCAAGTACTGCAAAGCGCCCGAAGCCATTGATGGGACTCCGGAGGAGATGGAGATGGATCGAAGGAGAAGAATGCGAGAGATCGGCACCCAAACCCAAACCCTTGGGTTTCTTTTCCTTTGGCTTTGGGTTTCTTTTTCTCTCTCCTTTTTTATTTTTTTAATCATTTCTAAATTATATATCTAAGCCGGTGTGAGATGGCGGCCAGATCCAACGGCTCTTGGTCGTCTGTGAATAAATAAATAAATAAATAAATAAATAAATAAATAAATAAATAAATAAATATTATTAAATATTTATATAATTAAAAAACGATAATTTAAAAAAAAAATTTCACAGTGACTCTGTGACTCGGGAGATGGCGACCGAGCCGTGTTGCATCTCCCACGAGTTCCACCGTGTAGCTTCGGAGAAGCCCGGGCACATCGCCGCCGTCCGAGCTACCGGTGGGCTTCGTGTCTGCAAGGACGCGTTGGAGCGTTTCCGTGAGGAACCGGAACGCTTCGACTTTGAGGGTCGCCGTGGTGCTTCGTCCTTCCCGCCGGTTTATCCCGGGGACGAGTGCTTCTCCTTCGCTGATGTCCTGTCTGCCGTTTTCTCGTTGAGCCGGCGGATCCGCGCTGTTCTTGATGGTGGGGATGACCCCAATCTTGTTCGTCCTCAAGGTCAGCGTTATTTTCCCGGGCCAAAGTTTCCATCTTGATGGTGGCTGCTTCAGATTTTCTGATTTTTGCTTACGTTGCATGTTCGTATGGCTTTGTTTAGATTTTCATTTTCTCAATCCAGGAAGTCGGACTGCGGGCTATTCTCATGGTGAGCAGACACTGTCCAGCTCGGGTTCATTATCGGAGTTAAATGGATCGCCTTTGACCTCTCGGATGCCAATAATAATAGGAGTTTTCATTGCCCCTTCCATTGAGTACATTGTTTCTGTTCTATCAATCTTGAAGTGTGGTGAAGCTTTCTTGCCATTAGACCCTTCTTGGCCTGAAGAAAGATTACTATCTGTTATTTCTTCGTCAGGAACTGTTATCATCCTCAAGTGTCATCCTTCTTGTTCTACCGAGGTTGATTGGATAGTGAACAGAAGTGGATGTTCAGTTCTGTACGTATATGTGGAAGCAAGTCTTAAGAAGAATGCTGCATGTGATTTAGTTTGCCCTTGTGAGAGCAAGATCCCGAGAAGATTTTGTTATGTGATGTACACATCAGGGTCAACTGGAAAACCAAAGGGTGTTTGTGGTACAGAGAGAGGTATTATGATTGTTATTTCATGGATCATGCCCACTCATTTGACTTAACTGTTGTCTTGAACATGCTATGAAAAGCATCATGCTTTCTAACAAAGTATTCTTTTCTTGCACCTGGCTTCTATTCAGTGATTTTCATTTAATTTATTCCAATGTGCTAACTTGATTAGCATTGATATGTTCACAGTAGTTGTATGGACTGATTATTTGCTTCCAACTTATATTTTATTTTACCATTATTTGAATTTTGCTGTTAAATTATCATCTTTATCAACAGATAAGCTGAATTGCCAATTTTTCCTTTTTTTTTTTCGTGGTTGTGAATGTAAAAGCTGTACATGTTTGTTCTATATCTTGTTATTCTTCATTTTCCTGTCTTTTGTTGTTGAAGTTCCATATTGGAATTGTGATGAATTTTATGCTATTCTGATTCTGTTTTGTTCACCAGGTCTGCTAAACCGCTTTTGGTGGATGCAACAAAGGGCACCACTATTTGGAGATGATGTTCTCTTGTTCAAGACTCCCATTAGTTTTATTGACCACCTACAGGAATTTCTCAGCTCTGTCTTAACTTGTACCACTCTCATTATTCCTCCTTTTCATGAGCTAAAAGCTAATCCTCTCCTTATAATCAATTTTCTCGAGGTAAATCAGCACTTCCTTTAGATGCTTTACTATTGTATCCATATTAATCATATGGGCCTTTGGTTTCCAAATAGAACTATAATGTGATATGTCATTTCTTTATTTTGAACCTGTGGGAAATGAGATGACTCGAAGAAATGACAAATAGTAGAGAATAAAATGACTTGTAGCAAAGTACAGCTCACAGGATGAAAAGTCGACTTCCAACTGAAGCAAATAGATGTCTCATATAAAGCATGATGGAAAAGTTGGTTACCTGCCTGCCTTTCTATTTATTTTATAGACTGGAAGAAAAATAATGGGAAAAAAGCTGTAGAGCATTCGTTTGATGCAGCAGTCCAAGTACACTAGAGTTCTTTTTTTTTTTTTACTCAGGGGTTAAATGCTTGAAGTAACATCCCTATTAGTAGTTTAATGCATAATGACATATAATAGACATTTATCTATCTTATAAGGTATGGGGTTTTGTACATTTTGTTATTTTACGGTTCACAGGAGTTCTTGGTTTTGAAATTTTCTTGTTTCCTTAATGATGAGAGCTTCCTGTAATTTTTAGGCATATCACATTACGAGATTGACTTCTGTGCCCTCTTTAATGACGGCAGTCCTTCCTTATATGGAGAATTTACGATGGATGCAAATCCATAAAACATTGAAAGTGTTGGTTCTTAGTGGTGAAGTTCTATTCCTATCATTGTGGAAATCTTTGCACAATCTTTTACCGGGGACTACCATCTTAAATTTGTATGGAAGCACAGAGGTCAGCTTTTAGTATTCTTTTCAGGTTCGTTCCACTTATTTTTGCTGTTTGGCAATTTACATGCTTTGATGAGTCATTTGAATTGAGAACCCTACTTTACAGAGTTTTCACATTATGGAGCAATCTGTCTTAGCATTACTTATTTATCTGTACTTTTGTTCAAGTCTGCATTTTCTAATTTTTTTCATTACCTATAATTGGGTATTACATTGATCTTCTGTTTCTAATTTAACTTCCCATTCTCTTGGCATATATGGTTTACATTACTCTAATAACTACTTTTGTTCAAGTCTGCATTTTCTAATTTTTTTCATTACCTATAATTGGGTATTACATTGATCTTCTGTTTCTAATTTAACTTCCCATTCTCTTGGCATATATAGTTTACATTACTCTAATAACTACTTCTATTTGAATGGAGCTGAAATGACACTTTCATGCTGTTTTCTAGGTTAAATCAATTGCTTGAAGCAAGGGGGATGGGGTTATGGTACCTAGTCACATAACACGTAAATGAAAATTTTAAGGATGAGGATGTTAAAAATAACCATATGGTGCAAGTGTTTGGGACATCTTAATTTACTTTAGATTGCATGAGTTCCTTCAACGATAAAGTGTCTGTGTTGCTTCATCATAAAATATACAATAGCAATTAAGGGTGAGGAAACTAGAAATAACAGAAGATGATGAGAGAAGCGTTTGTCAATGGTTTTGGAGAAAAGCTTGCAAATATTAAGCTCGCATGAGTTTTGACCAAGGATTGGAACTTTGACTTGTTGGTGGGAAATTTGATCAGGAGAAAAGAGAAGATGGATTTTATGGGAAGAATGACTGGAAAAAATAAAGAGATGAGGGATTTTTTGTTGCTGGGGGAAGAAACAGACTTTTGGAAGAGAGTGTGAATCTTACTTTTGGAAAGTGGGAAAGAATTGGAGTTTCCACAGCTCAACATCTTTGCCGTACATTAATTTACTTAAATCAGATAAATTATCTTGTCTAAGGACCTACGGCTATTAGTTGTTCTGGAAATGGTTTCTAGATTTATGGTTTCCCTCATATGTTCTTGCATGCTTTGAGTGATCCTATCATGATCTCCTTCCTGTCTTAGATATTTCACACTTCTTCCAATTGACATGCTGTCATATGCATCTATGTTACACAGAGTTGAATTACCTTTTTTGAGATATATTTCTACACCTAGGCCAGCATTATGATGCTACTAGAGGGCTCTGAAAATGCCAACCTATATAAAATACTACTTGGAAAGATAATGATGAGACTGCATAATTAGGAGGCTGTTTATCATAAGTTACTTCTTATGAAAACTGTTATATTATTTGCTGCAGGAAGCTTAATATAGTTTATGGAAACTTGACTTCTCTTGTTTCTGATCTTTTTACTTCTAGTTAAGTTTAATTAATCATGATGCTTCTCTCAAGATTTCAATAGATTGTTGAATATGCAAAAAAAATTTAGTTTTCAGTTTTTCCTTTAACACCCTTGCAACTTTTATCAGGTATCTGGTGACTGCACATACTTTGACTGCACTAGATTACCACAGATTGTAGATCTTGAGCTACTGAGCAGTGTGCCCATAGGAATTCCTTTATCAAATTGTGAGATTGGTCTTGTCGGTAAATCAGATGAACTAAACGTTGGTGAAATCTATGTTGGAGGTGCATGTTTAATGGCAGGATATCTTGGTGAGAATAATCATGGGCATCCAAATGAAGCTGATGGTTCATCACTTTTTAGAACTGGTGATTTTGCTAGACGTCTGCAAAATGGTGATCTTATCTTTTTGGGCAGAAAAGATCGCATTGTAAAAGTGAATGGGCAGCTTGTTGCTCTAGAAGAGATTGAAAACACTCTCTGTGAGCACCCTGGAGTAGTTGAGGCTGCAGCTACTTTGTATAGGACTCCCAACGATGTCTCCCATCTTGTTTCATATGTTGTACTAAAGGGTAGCAAGGTTCTTTCAGAAATAGACATATCTCATGTAGATGGAAGGCATGGAAACAAGGAGTTAGTTTCATCTATTAAGAGTTGGATGACCAAGAAGGTTCCGCCAACAATGGTACCTAGCTATTATTTCTTTATTGAGTCCTTGCCTAGAACTGCCACTGGCAAAGTAGATTATGCTTTGCTGCCAAGTTTGACAAGTACTGCAAGGTGGGAGCATGGAGATGAGAGGAGCTATAATAATCAATTGCATATGATTAAAGAGGTATGGATAATTGTTAATTAGTTCTGCTAATTTTTTTTTCATTATGACATTTTTCTATTACAGAATGGGTTTTTGCTCTTCAACGATTTATAAGTAAATCACCTAAGTTTCACAGTAATTAGAATAAACTGCCGAAATATTTTGGGCTTTCGTACATACGTTCTGTCATTTAATTTTTATGGATTTTAATTTCCTCTTATCTACATGTTTATACTCCACTTGGTCATTATTTGAAGATAATATATGACAATGAATGACTTTGGTGTTGGATGATCTTTGGGACAATTTGTTTGCAATATTGAGATCTTATACAATACTCACATTGTGGTAAAAGTATTGGCCATGTTTTTATAGTTTATAACTTTATATCTTTTGAATTGGAATATCTAATGTTTAAAATAATTAATTTACTTCAAATTTGTAGTTGAAGAGCTGGTTCAAATATAAGCTACAGCATAATTGATGGTTTCAACTTTCAAGTGTAGCACCTAGTATTCTCTCTTTTCTTATTTCTGGATGAATAAATATTTCAAATTCTCTCTTTGTTTTGCTTTTCAAAATGGGCTTTGAACACTGATCAAAGTACAATATTATATGGTTTTGATTTGTATCCATTACAATTATGTTAACTCGCTACTGTTATACTTCTTCACAGGCATTTTCTGATGCATTGGTGATCAAGGAAGTTAAGGCCCAAGATGATTTCTTTATGATGGGTGGTAATTCCATTTCTGCTGCATATGTTGCACATAAGTTAGCAATTGATATGCGGTTGCTTTACATGTTTCCTAGTCCAGTAAAGCTTCTAAACGCTCTACTTAACAGGAAGAATTTGATTCAAACTTCTGTAAGCCGCAATACTGGTTCTGCAAAAAGAGCAAAGTTACATGAGAACATGTGGAACCGGTCCTTTGGTACTACAATTGGTTTGCAAAATATTAGCACATCTGAAGAGCAACTTCAGGTGCAAGCTGGAGTGAGTATTGATAATTTCTCTTCGAAAATTGATGCTCATCCACCAATAAGAAGCATTGAGAGCAGTAACGATAAATCTTCTTTTAGTGTTTATCCTTCAACAATAGATTCTCATCTACCCCCAACTACAGGAGTTACAAATTCCAATGAGAGCTCCCAGTGGGGTTTGAAGATTAATCTATCAGCAATATGTTCTTTTAGTCGTTGTAACCGATTCACGTCTGTGGCTGAGCCTAACCAAAATTATGTGCAAAAGGGATGTTTTTCTATTAGAACTGAGAATAGAAAAGGATGTTTACAAGAGCTGTGGAAAGTCCCACTGAATTCATGCGTTGATGCTTCACCATTAATTGTGTTTGAGAATGGCAATGCCCACCTATTCATTGGATCTCACTCACATATATTTCTTTGTATTGATGCTTTAAGGTGAGGTTTACTTTATCAAGGATATATGAAATTTTGTATTGTAACCTTATTGTTTATTTGCTGATTTATATAGACTGACTAACCTATTCTTGGGCACTTAGCTCCCTAAGATTACTTCTTGGATTTTATGGCACTTTTCTGATTTTTCCCCAAATATGTAAGACTAGTAAATCAGTGATGGACATGAGTATTTATCCCAGAGGACTGGGGCTTGTATTGGTTGAAACATAGTCTTAGAAACACCATACCTTTTTTTTTGGTCAGGATGTACAAGTGTGATGGATAATTGTTGCTTTATTACATTTTTCAGGCATTAACTGACAGCAATGAGAAATGGTCCACATTTGTGCTTCCTGTCCTTTTTCTCTATTATTCTAACTGTCAAAATAAGTACATCCTTGATTTCTTTTATCTTGTTACTCAAAATTTACCTTGTATGGTCTTCTTTAGACTGGTCTGATGCTACAATCTCAGTAATTCTTGAAATAATAAAGCCCAAAGTTCAAACCGGAAGTGACAAGATTTGTGGTGTTTCATGTGGATTTCTGCAGTGGGTTAGTTTTATGGGAGGTCACACTCAATGGTCGTATTGAATGTTCGGCAGCAATTACTGGCGATTTTTCTCAAGTATGGTATAGTAGGAATTCTCATGCTTTGGATGGTTTTTTAATATACTAGAGACACAAGATATTTCAACTAGATACTTTTCATGTGTATAGGTTGTTGTTGGGTGTTATCAAGGAAGAATATACTTTCTTGAGTATTTGACTGGTAACATCATTTGGTCATTTCAAACAGATGGAGAGGTAGTATTTTCATTATGATATCCCTTTTTTCCACTTCATGGTTTCTTCATGATGATTAAATGGTTGCAAATTTGTCAACACATATGAGCTATGGAATTCAAATTTCTTTGCTTTTGACACAAATTTCATCGACTATATTTTTCTTCTGACACAAATTTCATCGACTATATTTTTGAAGGTTAAAATGCAGCCAGTTGTGGACAAAAGCAGAAACTTGATTTGGTAAGGCTTTATGAATTAACATTTTTTCTTTATCTAGCTTCTGGTAAAACTGAGATTCTCTGATAGCTGTTCCTATTAATATTCTGAGTTTGACCATTATTATTGAAGCTTCATATTGTGGATAAGGAGAAAAGCTTCTTTCTCCCTTTCATTCTTCAATTCATTCTCTCTTTGGTGTGATTTATTTTTCATCCTCTTCTTTTGAGTAACTTTTAAGTAGCTTCTCTTTTGGAAATTTATCTTTGGTTGGTTGAACTTATATGAGCAGGCAACATGAATGTATTTTCCATGTTAGAGTTTTGGTCTAAAGAATCTGGAGTTCTAGGTATTGTATTGCAGTGTTTAATATATGTTGGATAACCTACAGGTGTGGATCACATGACCATTTCTTGTATGCACTCAATTACAATGAGCACTCTTGTGTCTACAAAATCTCATGTGGAGGTAGCATTTATGGTTCACCATCGATAGACATGGTATGCTTTTATCAAATTCATTTTGTAGTCAATTTTTTTATCATTTTTGTTGATTGTGTTCATAACTAATTGGTTGGAACTTGTTTAATTCATACTGGCGCATCCTTGTTGTTTGTCAAAAAATTTTTGTTCTAAGATGATGACTCATCTGTCTCAAGCATAATATTATCTACATGGATTTATCTTTGTCTTGAGTGTTGATTGTTAATGGTTCTTATTACCTGGTTTATCAAGAGTTTCAAAGGTCTCGATGAAGTTTCTACTGTCTTACAATTAACAATTAATAATTGTGTTTCTGTCTTAGGCTTAACTAACTTTTATACAGGGGCATGTGCATGTGCATTGTATTTTGTAACCTAGGAGATTTAAATTTAATCTTTGTTGACTTGATGAAGTTTCTACCTTCTCCGATTAATAATGTACAGTTTATATCATAGCCAAAACTAACTTTTATAGGGCAGAGGAACCGTATTTTGTAAAATAGAAGATTGAAATTTAATCTCTTTGTCTATGACCATCTTTGTGTTTATAACTCATCTTGACATGATCTATTATGGTGCTTGATTAGGTACATAACATAATTTATGTGGCATCCACCAGTGGCCGCGTGACTGCTATATCTTTGGCGGTATGACAAAATAGTATGCTCCTATGATGAATGAGAAATTTCATTATTCTAAAACATTAAAACTTACATCCACTTTGGTTGCCTTTACTTCTTCAACTGTTTCATTTTCACTGCATTTTCATTATTTGATGCTATAATATAATCTTTTGTAGCAACTTTACAATTAGATCTTGAAAGTTAAACTACTTTACTGAAGAGCAACAATTGTTCTAGAGCATCTATGTACAGTATACTTTTGCAGTTGGATTTTGATAATGTAAGCTGTGTTACATTATTATGTTATGTAGATTTCACTATTATATATCATCAGTCAGCAATAAAGAACTCAGATTTTTCCATCTTACCATAGATCTCAGACGAAGGGGAGCCTTGGTGCAACAGTAAAGTTGTTGCCTTGTGACCTGAAGGTCACGGGTTCGAGTCGTGGAAACAGCCTCTTGCTTTAAAAAGCAAGGTAAGGCTGCATATAATAGACTCAAGTGGTCCGATTTTTCCCCGGAACCCACACAATACGGGAGTTTTGTAGCACCGGGCTGCCCTTTAACATAGATCTCAGACATTTATAGATGTTATTTTCTTTTGCATAGTGATGACTATTTGCTTAATTTTTTTATTCCTGGCATCCAAAAAATTCATGACACGACATCTTAAGTAGTATTCTTAAAACCTGACATGTTTAAAATTGCTCAGGATGCCCAGTTCCAAGTTGCCTGGAGATATGAGTGCAGAGCCCCGATTTTTGGGTCCCTTTGCTTGGATACCCATGGAAATGGTATGCATCTTTTTCACTCATAGGTCTTTTATCTCTTTAGTTTATTATTCGTCTTGATATTATTCTCTTATCAGTAAAATTTTCCAAACTTGTGCTCTCAGCACCTGACATATGACCATGTCTCATGTAATCATGCAGTTATATGTTGTCTAGTGGACGGCCATGTAAATGCATTGGACTCAAGTGGCAATGTTATATGGAAGGTATGCTCATTCAATGTCTACTGATGCTTGCTTCATGTATGGATCCTTCACTCTATTCTCACGAATGGCAACAATTTTCCAGACATAGCCCTTTTTATGTTAAAAGGTTTACATTACATTCACCAATGTGAGAATGACTTTAGATAATGGATTTTCAACAATTTTCTAAATTCATATGAAATTGATACCTCCAACATGACAGAACTTTAGGTTGCAAAGGCTCAAAAACATATTTTCACACAATCTCCAATTTGAAGCTTTTATGACAGCTATTTAACAAAATATGTCTAAAAGTTCTTTAAAGATAAATACTGTTCTTGTTCTAATCATAAGCTTTCATAGCTATTCAGAAAGTGTAACTTAAATTTCACCACTTACCCAGTATGACTCTTAACTAATATGTGATACAAAAAATCTGGACAAAATAATTATGTCACTAGGTACTCATCCCAGCATAATGTTTGAAAAGTTTCTTCTTTTCAACATCATCTTTTCATGCTATATTCTTGTTTCCTTGCTAGCATTATCCATTTTTTGAACTGCTTACTCTTATGATACACTTTGGACATGTGCGTTATAAACCCCCAGGTGCCCTGGTTTGAAAATGTGATAATCTAGTCATAGAAGATAAGAAGAAGGGTAGAGGTAGGCCTATGATTACGTAGAAAGACCTAAGGATCTATGTAGATTAGATATTGAGCCGGATTTTGCCCTTGGTAAAGTGACATGGAGACAAAGAATCCATATAGCCGATCCCATCTAGTATGGAATTAAGGCTCAGTTGTTGTTGTTACTCTTTTGATACACATTCAATATCTGCACCTGCCATTTATTTCTGTAACTACCAATTTGTATCAGGCTCTAGTTGGTGGTCCAATATTTGCTGGAGCATGTTTATCTTTGGCCCTTCCTTCTCAGGTATGAACCATTATCATAGAGTGTCTTTTACATTGCAAAAGTTGGATTATGAGGAACATGTCAATGTCATTTACTATGTTCATACATATCATGTCTTTTACATTGTAAGAGCTGAATTATGAGGAACATGCCAATGTCATTTATCAACTATCACTATGTGGCAATTTCACTGGCTAGGTCTGGAGTTGTAGGTCCTCTAGCTATTATGAGTTGGTAGCCCTTCTGGTAATGCAATATATGCTGTCTTCTCTCCAATTTATTTGTGTCATCTACTTGGCTTTTCTTTTGGTTCTTATTTCTTGTGTTGTAAGGTTGGTGTTTCTAGATGTTGTTTGCTTATCTTCTCACTTTTAGACTGTACAGAGTCTCACATCTTATTTTATTTTTTCACACATGATCTTATTGTAGATCTATAATTTTTGCTTCTTTTTCAGTATTTCTGCATAGCACTCAACTGTGCTTTCTTCTTAGGTTGATGTTTTCAGCTATATTTGGTCTCTGCTTGATGTAATATTTCTATTTTTTTATCAGTATCCACTTGGACCATGCATGCTAAAGCTTGAAACTACTCTGTGGTGGCGTGCTACACCTTTTTCTAATGATTCAATTTTATTTTGGATGCTCAAACCACATGACAAACAATGAGAGTAATTTTTCATATACTAGACATTAGGATGTTATGATGGCCTGTGACTCAGTAATAGCCAGTGATGTATGTTGGAGATGCATAAATTTCAGCAAGATTAAGGCAGGACTAAGTTAGCTGAAGTTTAATGCAGGCATTCTAAATGCTTTAATGCTGAGTGTTCAATGTTAGTGGATAGTCAATTTCCTCATGTTATTTATAGTCTAATTATCTTTTCTTAATTCTTTGCTGAACCTTGCAGGTGTTGATATGCTGCCGGAATGGCATCTTATATTCCTTTGATATGGTAATCCTTGTCTCCCTATAGTTTCATATCATAAGTAGATCAGCTCTTCAATTTTAGGTCTGGAAATGAATCAAATTATTTACTGGGTTGGGGTTATGGATGGATAGTGTAAACATACATTGGCTTAATGATTGTGCAAAGTGCCATGTTAGTGATGTCTCATTGTAATTTAAGTTGATCATAAAATATATTCACTGCATGAAATATGTTGGTTGCCATTAAAAATTATAGTTTATATCTGAAGAAATTGTCACTTTGGTCAGTCTAGAATCTGATTCTGGTTACAGGAAGTAGGAACTCTGCTATGGGAATATCAAGCTGGGCATCCAATTACAGCGTCAGCTTACATTGACGAGCAAACTTGTCTGATATCTGAACAGTCAAGTTTGTGCGAAAGGTGGGAAACTTCTTAGCCTCCTAACCATTGTTTCCCTGCATGCCCTTTGACGATGAACACAAGTCTTCTATTTCTTTCCAGGTTAGTTTGCATTTGCAGCAGCGTGGGGAGTGTGCATGTGCTTAAGGTCAGTCCAGATATCAAGGAGAGAAGGCATAATCAGGCTGGAGATTCAGAAACGCCACTGGTGCAGGAATTTGCTGTTATGAACCTCCCAGGGGATATATTCTCATCACCTGTGATGATTGGCGGTCGCATCTTCATGGGCTGCAGGGATGACTACGTGCACTGTCTTAATGTTGTCTTCTAACCACGCAGAACAGTCGAAAAATTTTGGGAAGGTATGCATCAACAGTTGTTTCTTTCTCAGTTTCAAGCCTAAGATATATAGCAGGAACAATACTTAGCTTTTAGAATGTGTGTCATCACAAATTGTTGCTAATAACAACTGGTTTTTTTTCATAATAGTACGTTAGCTTTGGTTAATTTATTCCTGTTTGGATTTTTCATTCTCACTAGTGAACATTTTCACGATCTTACCAGGTTGTTTTTATTATGGGGATTTCTAGAATTGTTCTCACAAGTCACTTTTGTACATGCTTATCTTTTAATTACCTCCTGTATTTTGTGTATGATGCCCAATTTTTGTCCCAAAATTTTGTTCCATTCTGGTTAAGGGAATATAATGTGTGGATCTGAGCACTTGTGCTCAAGGGAGTCTCTGATGATCAATTCAGAACTCAACTCGGAGAGAGGTTTTCAGGGAAGAGTTTTTGTCATTTTACTAGTGAGTTGATGATCTTCTCTAAATCTTGATGCTTTTGAAAATTCATTTCTTGCTGAGTTATATCATGTGTCCATGAATATTTTACCCCTTAATACCTCTATTTTTTTAGTTTTTTTTTTTTAGTTTTTTTTTTTTAGTTTTTGACTTATAAAGGCCCCTCTCATCAATCAGGGATGTAGTGTAGCCCGGCGAGTAAAACTTACTGATCGCCTCCCACCCTCACTATATACATACAAACTTGAGAAGTAAACTTAACTCAAGTTGCTCACCCCATTTACGGGGCCGAGCACTCGATCCCGAAATCTCTCGAAAAAAATTTTCAATACACGGGACTCAAGGATTTTTTTTTTGGTCGAAAAGAGCCGCATAGTGGCTATATATTAAGAAAAATAGAAAAATACACTATCATCATCAGTTGGATATTCTGATCACAAGCATACACATCGAAGCTAATAAACCTAAACATAGAACAGCAGCTTACAAGCATACACATTGATAGAACAACGTCAGCAGGAGGACCAAAAACTAAGATCCCTTCCCTCCGATCAGCCCTTTGGCTTTTTTCTTCTTTTGAATTTTCTTCTTACGCATCAAGACAAAGATTCAACGCCTTTGCGAGCTTGAGATCCCTTCTGTATGCACTTTTGGAAATCCCAAAGGGTTCGTTCGTCCGCCGAGTCCTCCAAACCCAAATCTTCATCCAAGCTATCCAGGTCATTCTGAGATTCAGAGCATACCTTGTTTGCACCGAGAGCTTGCTCGACCCTTTCCACCAAACGACGGTGTGCAGCGTTGGAGCTTTCGGGCCTCTGGTCCAACGACGACAACAGGAGCAGGAGGGAGATGGGCAAGCTTGCCGCTTTCCTTTCACCATGCTATCAATGTCCATACCAGTGGATCCAAAGGTCTGATCCCCCTCATGGAGACCAGAGTCTTGAATCGGACGAGTATGGTCGCCATCATCGTCCTCCACGGCGTGGCGTGCACTTGGGGAGAGATGGGCAGACTGGTAGGCGTGGCTGTTGCCTGGCACCGCCATCATCTCGCGAGGGCTGGATGGGCCAGAGTGCATCAGTACCTCCCAGCGATTCGAAAGATGAGAGGACCCGCCTCGGCCACCGCGCCCACCTCTTCCACGTGTCGTCGCTTCCGCGCGTCGCTGCTCCACGTGGCGGACATCCACCTCACTAAGCTATTGAACACGTTGCCCTCGTGGCGGACGTTCCGCTCATCTTTGGCCGGCGCCCACGAGCCTCGGCGGGTAACGCGTCGTCTCGCGTGAGGGCACATCCCGTATCCGTTGCGACCACGACCTCGACCTCCACGACGATGAACCTGCGTCCACCGCCAGCCTTGCTTCTCACTTGGATCTAGCACCGTGGGGGAAGGAATGACATTGCGATCATCCTCTCTATTAGCCTTAGGATCTGAAATTCTTCGACGTTGCCCACTCATGAGAGCCAGTTCCTCTTCCATATTGGTTTGACCAGCACTGGGGGCCTGCTCAGAAGGATGGTCTCGTCGGCTGGGACAATCTCAGACACCATGACCCACCAATCCACAGGCGTAGCAGAGAGTTGGTGTTCTTTCATACATAAGCATTACAAAATTGCGTCTCCCCTCATCTTCGAGCCAGAATCCCCGTTTCAGAGGGACTGACAGATCGATCGCAAGACAGATGCGTGCATACCAGGACTCAAGGATTTTACTGCTAGGCTGTGAAGCCTTTGGTAACACCTCTATTATTTCATTCAAATGATACGTGACAGAATCTCTTCTATCAAGAAACTTAAGATGATAACTGCAATCTACAAATCAAACCATTAGTATGAAACAAACTCAAAAGATGAAAAAATTGAAGAAAAAAAGAAGAAAAAAAAATTCCAACCACCCATCTTCAAAATCAATGTTCCATTGATCAACACGTACGAATAGCCCGCCCTATATCCATCCAAGTTTCATGATTTCATCTGCAAAGTTTTGCAGGTACAAGAACGTGCATGCATGCATGCATGCAAAATTGCAAATTGCATGGCACCGGCTGCAGCAGCGCGGTTCACGGGAACGTGAAGGAGCCACCGATCTGGGAGTTACTAGGGTCAGAGGGATTAATGGCTTCCCAGAGTAGCGAAATAGTGATGGCGAATATCCCCGACCAAACAAAGACGATGGTCGGCGTCCTCCCTCTCCTCCCCATCAGCCCCTTCGCGAACGGATACATGTGCGCCAGCACCCAGAAGCTAAAGAACACTCCTCCCAACAACTTGCTCCACTGCGGCAACACACTGTATATCGTCCTGCTAATCCCCACCGCAATCGCTATCAGGTTCACCATCATGATCGTTATCGGCGGTATCATCAGCGACGTCCACTTCACCACGTAAAGATCCGCGTACTCATCATCCACGTCGTCTCCCCCCGATTTCGACGTCAACGTGAACGATATCTCTATACCCGCCACCACCTTCAGCAGCCCCTGCACCACCGCCGCCAGGTGCGCGCTAGTCCCTCCGATCAGCCAGAACTGCTCGTTCCTCCACCACTCCTCCAGCGCTATCCCCGACCACTTCACCTCCAGCACCGCCAGCGCGCACAGCGTGATGCTGATCACCAGCAGGTACGTCAGAAACGCCACGTTCAGCGACTTCACGATGAACTGGCCCGAGAACAGCGACAGCGCCGGGAGGAAACAGTAGACGATGAGGAACACCGAGGTGAACGGGTAGATGCCGACGTTGAGGTACGCCAGTCTCTGGAGCAGCTTCATCTTGTGGCTTGCAAAGAGCGCGTTGTTGCGCGAGAAGAAGATCTCCACTGACCCCGTCGCCCACCGGAGCACCTGGTGCAGTCTGTCCGTCAGGTTGATCGGCGCCGTCCCGCGAAACGCGTCGCGTTTCGTGACGCAGTACACTGATCTCCATCCCCTGTTGTGCATTCTATACCCGGTGACGACGTCCTCTGTCACCGACCCGTAGATCCACCCCACTCTCTGGCCCCATTCCGTCTTGTCCTCGTACCAGCACGAGATGGAACTGATGGCCTCCGCCACCGTCGACGCGTCCAGGAGGTCTCGTGGGATCGTCAGCGCGCCAGGTGGCCGTCCGTTCTTCACCGACGGGTGGTCGGCCAGCGGCCGGCCTTGGAACTCCGCCACCGGGATGGAATCAATGAGGAAGCTTGAGTTGCCAAACTTTTTAGGGAATGTCGCCATGTTCATCAGGTCCTCGTCGGAGTCACCCATCCTCAGCGCCCGTGTCTCCTCCGAACCCGCCGCCGCCGCCTTCTTCCCCCTCCCCCAGCCACAACAGCCGGAATGCCGATCCTTAGCTCTCGGAGGATCAAAACCATAAAGAGCAATACGTCGGAAGAGACAACCAGTGCCGACATACACCGGACCTTGAAGACCATCTAGAGCTCTCATGTTGCCGTCGAAGAAGACGGTGTTGTGATTGGCGTAGCGGTCAGAAGGATCAATCCCTTCAAAACGCTGCGGGAACTGGACGTAGCAAATGCGATCGCCGCCGCGGTCCATCATGAAGCACATACCTTCACGGAGAGCTTGGGAGTTGTAGATGTAGTGATCACAGTCGAGGTTGAGCATGAAGGGTCCATTGGACATGATGGCTGAAGCTCGGACCAGTGCGTTCATGGCGCCTGCCTTCTTGTTGTGGTCATACCCCGGTCTCTTCTCCCGTGAGACGTACACCAACATTGGCAGCCTGATGTCCACGTCTGTCAGGTCTATCATCTTCCCCTCTTCATCCCCCATTAGTGGCTCTTCACTTGGTGGCTTCAGCATCACCTACGTTCATGTATATATCCGGTTAAACTTAAATCTCTACATTAGTGTGATATCGTTTATTCAACTTTGTTTACATTTCTAACATTCTACATAAAAAAGAGTTGATGAAGTTATAGACAGATACCTGAATAATTCCAGCATGATCACCACGGCTGTGATCAGAGGAGGAGTTGATCCAGGTACCAGGCCAGTGAGTGGCATCAGCCATCCAAGTAGCTTTGGGGATCTTCACAGGCTCCAGAGGCGCCTCTGCATTATCATCAAGATCACCAGCACCGGAATTCTTCTCTCTCTGGAGTTTCATGGCCTTGATCTCCTCACGAGCATGAAAAGCATCAGACCTTCTTCTTATGGACTCCGGCAAGCCATTAGTCCTCACCTTAAACTCATCATACTCCCTCTTCACCCTCCTCCTATCCTTCACAAAGTCAGGCTTCACTTTATTCTTATAAGGATCTCTCTTCAGATTGAAGTAACTCTCCGGGTTTCTCGGCTCAATGTCATGTTTCCTGCAAAACGGAACCCAAATATCTGCAAAACTCGCAGCCTCAGCCATGGCCTCGAAGGTCAGTAAAGCACCACCATCATCAGAGACATAACAAGCTAGCTTCTCCACAGGGTAATCAGCTGCAAGAATGGAGAGGATGGTGTTGGCAGTGACCAAGGGTGGTTCTTTCTCAGGATCAGCAGTGGATACAAAGACATCAATGCCGGGGAGGTCTGACTTGCCGGTGGGATTGTTCGGTCCCGGAGACTCAAACTTCTCCTTGAGCACCGACAAGTCGGTGGCACGGTTAACAGGGTTAAGCTTTGGCAGTTGATCTAAGATCCATGAGAAGGCAAACCAGAGCTCACACACCACAGACATCCCCCAGAGCCAGATGGCTTCGTCATTCTTATGTGATATTCTCCAGGAGAGAAACAATCCAAGCGCCGCCAAACGCACGACAACAAGCAGCCTGTAAGGACTCAAGACAGCAGCAGGGACTTTGAGCTTCCTGGTCAGAGGTCTCCAAGGTTTGCTCATAAGCTGAGAAGGGTGCCCTATCTCCTCCTTGTCTTCATTCTCGTCCAAATTCTCGTCTTCGTCCTGCGGCCAGATCGCATTGCCGTACCCGTACGTACCTTTGGTCTCAAACAACCAACGGTTATGGTCAAACTCACCGGTTTGACTCCTGGTCAACTGTTTGGTTGACTTCATCAGTGATAACCTCCTCTCCATCTTTGACGGGCCGGTCGGGGGCGGCGGTAGAGATAGAGGTCGGCCGATGTTCCCAGTAGAGACCAACTCCTCCATCTCGATGCTCTTGTAGAGCTCCTTGCAGCCGGGGCAGACGCCGCCGCCGAGCTTGATGGCGTCGCTGAAGCAGTCGGCGCATATCTTGAATTCGCACTCGCAGGGGATTACGTCGGTCATGAGCTTGTTGTTGCAGACGGGGACGGCGCAGAAAGAGCCCTTGGCGCCGGCCATCTGGGGGTGGGTGGGCTCGGAGTCGATGACTTTGTCCATGAGGTGGGCGCGGGTGACGCTGTTGAAGCCGCCGGTGAAGAGGGAGTTGGAGACGTACTGCTCCTCGACCTTGCCGGTGATGGAGGAATCCATGGTGACTTCCATCGGCCGGTTGTCTGGCGTTGGGGGAATCAACACGTGGTAGTTGGTGAACTCTTTGGAGAAGTCCGTGCTGCCGAGCTCGCTATCCAGGTCGTCGCGCGAGTAGCCGACGTAGCGCCCGGAGCGCGTGCGCCGCGCGAAGGTGACCGTCGGTGGTGGTGGTGGCTGTGGGGCTGGGACCGGAGCTAGCTTTGGGCTTGCGCCTCTGAGTTGTGGCGATCGCCGTGGTGTTCCATTTGAAGCCATTGCTTATTAAGACTCTGTTTCAATGTCTCTGTCTGTGTCTCTGTCTCTTTGAACCAGAGAAATCAATCAGAAAAATTGAAGCTTTTCTGATAATCAGATTACTCTGAATCACAAACCTTTCTTTCAGGCTTCCGTTGAAGAAGATCAAATCACATGAAGAGGACTCTTGGTATCAATGGCTGACCAACTCCACCCATATCCAAACATGTATATATTTTTATACATATAGAAAGAAGGAAAGGATTGAGAATGATAAAAGAAGAGAAGATTATTAATTATAGTAAGACCGCTTCTCCACTAGAAAAACAAACCGGCTTCGTCTCTGCTTCTCACCTCCATCTGGAACCATTCAATGCCCTGAACTTGGATCTCCATGAACTCCAACTGGAAGCCCAGGATTTGGTCCACTCTGTCAATAAGACAGACAGACAGAAACAAGTTCTCTTTTTGAGTTTTCTTTAATGTCAGGAGTTTGTCTGGAAGTGGAGTTCTCATTCCGGAGTGAAAGCGGTCTTTCACAGGGGACCAAGGACTCGATGCCGGCTCTTCTTTGCATTTCAACTGTTCTTATGTCTGTGTTTTATATTTGTTTGTTTATTGGAATATCAGTATCACCCATATCTCTACTTATGTTTCTTTTAATCTCGGAATGATGCATTTTAGCCTTATCACAAGAAAAATGATTTATGGCCATTTGGCAGAATCTTTAGTGGTCTCTGTTTTGTTTTGCAACCGTTCTTCCATGATTCAAAGAATTCTGGGAACAAAGAAGATTCATATGGCGCCTGCTATCAAGACAGGAATCACAGACATAACTTTCAAAGGTTAACCTAACCATATTTCTGCGACATTTGGCAGCAATATTTCTAAGCATTTTTCTGAATACCGATAAAATAATAATTCAGAATGGTACAGGGAGATCATCCGCAAGGAATGCAACGAGAAACTACGAATTCGTACATATATGATCTACTTGCACAACAGCTAACAACTATGGGCTTGGCACTGGAACAGAAGGGTTAGATATCTTGGCAATTCCTATACAAAGACGATGATCACTCGTTTTCGCCACAACACCAGTTGCAGAAGTACATCGCCCGCTTTGATCGCATTATTAAGCATCCGGTTTGAGAACAACACCCACATTCGGGTTTCTGGAATCTGATCCTGCAGCAGCAGTTTGTAGTGAAAGTGGTGGTAGAGGTGTTAGAGGAGGTTTTCTGCACATTCTGAAGGCTTTGCCGGATCTTTTTAATATGGTCTGCAGAGGTGGTGCTCTCCATTTCCTGAACAAATCTATTAAGATGGCGAATGTAATCCGGGTAAAGCTCGAGGTTACAATGACCACCACCTTTAATCCACAGCGGTTCATAGGGTTCCTTTGCTAGTTTCCACAGGCCATCACCATGAAACCAGTTCACCACATCATCATCAGTTCCCTATATTAGCAGCACAACAACATTGTCAATAAGGAACAGTAAAAGTGTTGAGGCATAAAATATGAAAATCGACAAAGATGAAATAATACAATGATCACAACATTCAGAGATGCACTTAAAACTCTTTATTATTCAAATGATGACAGAAACTTCAAAAGTTAAATAATCAGATAACAGGGTATCTTAATTTAACAATGGAAACAAAGTTTAAAGTTCTGCACTTTCAGATATCGGTAATGCACAAGCGGCCAAGTATGTTCAATCAGCAGGGAAGGTAGCTTACATGTATTACAAGGACAGGGCACTTCACTTTTTTAATTTTGTTGATGTTCTGCATTCACAAATCAACATATTAGTAGCTTTTATCACCAGCTGAATTTTGATGCAATTCAATGCCAGAAACTCACTTTGTAAATGTCAAAGCAGAAAGTTATATTCATGTGGCAAAGCACACGGAGGCCTGACAGTATGGCACTGTGAAGCACGACACCTCTTAACCTTGGCAATCTAGCCGCCAAGTGCAGTGTAGGGCCACTACCGACAGATTGCCCATATAAAATCAAGTCCTCCTGACTAATTCCATACTCTGTTTCCAGGCATTCATATATTGCTTCAATGTCTGCGTAAGTATTCGGTTCACTTGGCTGGAAAAAAGAGAACAAACAAATTTATGATCAAGGACTCGATGCCAACTTTATAACATTACAGAAAACACACTTTATATCACAATAATTGAACTTAGAAGTGAGTTTTGGCATGTACTAAAAAGAAATTCAGTGTTTAAACCTGAAAACTAGCACTCATATCTGATCTCAATATCAGAAATTCAGAATGATTCCTTTAGAGGCTCCATATAAAGATGTAATCATATAGGAGAAAATGGTATACCTTACCAGTTGAAGCTCCATATCCAGAGTAATCATATCTACAATGACAAGAATGTAAGGCTAGGTTAGGATCATTTAAGCAAATAAAAGGAGAGAAGAGAAGGATAATGTATAGAGATAGGAATTGTTAAAATTCTGGATAGTAAAGAACAAAAAGTTGAAAAAGCAATACTTCTATCAATGCAATACAAAATCGAAGTTAAAACAATGATGACAGTTAAAATGGACATGAAGAATTACACAAAGTGAAGTGTTGAATGAATAGTACACGCACAGGCCTTTGTTACTGTAGCAGCCAAATCCTGCAAAGCAATCTTTCTTA
Source organism: Dioscorea zingiberensis (assembly GCA_026586065.1). Classification (NCBI taxonomy): domain Eukaryota; kingdom Viridiplantae; phylum Streptophyta; class Magnoliopsida; order Dioscoreales; family Dioscoreaceae; genus Dioscorea; species Dioscorea zingiberensis. The sequence goes on along the minus strand of CM048826.1, from coordinate 43,149,128 downwards.
TAACTCTATCTAATAGGAATAAATTAAAAACAATGTCTCATTCTTTAATTCAGTTCTCTTTAAGAAATATTTTTCAAACCACTAAGAATCATGGCCAACTAGTTATAGAATTAGATCCTCACAATATAACTCCGACAAAACAATGCAAGCATAATCAAACAAGCTGATTGCACATCATCAAACAAAGATATCACTTCCAATCTGCGCTTTCATTGCTCATCTTGCTTGCAGGCTAGCAGCCTGTTCTTCTTTTTTACTATTCCAGGTATCCATTCAAGTTCACAATGATATCGATTCCAGTTTGCTTCTTAGGTAGCCTTGAACTTGTATATTCATTCAGTATTGGTTCAATAAAGGATGAAATGCATAATCATAGGAAAAACATACAAAACAATCACATTAAACAAGTTGACAATGAATGAACTGTAAGCTAGAAGGGAAAAAGACAAACCTTGGTAAAAGAAAAAGAAAAGATCTAAAATTTACTGCAATGTTGAGAGATGTAAAGAAGAAGAGAAGTTTTTATCATGAAAGGAAAAATAAAAAACATAAGCCCACTAACCCCATGAGATTCACCCTGAGATTGACCTTGAGCTGCACAAAGAGATCGTAGAGCTGGCCCAAATCGGCAGCATTGCCGTGCGAGTAGAGCACGGTGAGCCTCGCATAAGGGTTTCTCAAGAAGAAAGCCACAATCTTGTTGCCACGCTTGGTGTCCACCATGAGGACGTCCAGCGAGCGGTCCCGGGGGATCCCGGAGGGCACCAGCCGCCCATTCACCTTCTTTACGCTATACGTCGCCGGGCTGGGAGGGAAGAAGGCGAGCTTCGCCGCAAGATCCGAGACCGAGCACCCCGCCACCATCGAGTTCGATCCAACTCATTGACAAAGAAGCAATGTCATATGAAGATCAAAGGACCAGCCCCTTGCTCCTTTGCGCTTCTTCACTGAACCACTGGAAGGAAAATGGAACAAAGACAGCAGCTCTCTCTCTCTCTCTCTCTCTCTCTCTCTCTGTTTGAGTTGAAAAGGAGAGGTTTTGCAGAGCTACCTTGAAAGAGGAACTGAAAATAGAATAAAAAGGAACTTCTTTTATGGGATTTTTGCCGAAATGAAGGAAAAGAGCAACCTTTGTGCAGTTGAAAAGTGAAAACCGAAGGAGAAGAGCTTGTTTTCAGTGATTTTCTAAACAAAACGCAAGAAAGGGGCCACCTTTTAGGGTTTGGGGAAGTTAATCAAGCAAAGCATGCCATCAGAGGAGAGAAATAGTGCTAAAAATTGGATCTTTTTGAGCAGCAGCAGGGGAGGGCCGGGTGTTGTACATGTGAGTTGAATTGAGTGAAAGAGACAACCTATTGAAAGGATTGAAGAGGTGACCAGAGCTCCTCACTGGCCCTTGTTTTATTTATTTATTTATTTTTCTATTTGCTGATAAACTGGCTTTGAACTTTGGAGGAGGAGCAAGAGCCAGGCATGGGGTACAGTGGTAGAGAGAGAACTCAGACAAGTACTGGAAGTGGTGTTCTGCTTGGCTTTTTCTCTATTCTTTATCCAACCTCTGCAATGAGTTCTTGTGGGCCTCTCTCTTTATGATTTACTCACCATATTAATATACTTTGCTTCTTCTCGAATTTTCAAATTCACATAACAGGGACAGAGAGTGTTTCTTCAGATCATGTGAGCACTCAAAGACACCAAATAATATAAGACAAAGTTCCAATTTTTTTTTTAATTTTAATTTTGCATAGTGGTGTGGAGGAGAAGAGGGATGTGGTTCTTTTTCTGATCAGATGTATGACAAAGAAAGACCCAACAGCTTTCTAAGCAAAAGATTTTCTTTCTTTGTTTTTCTGATGATAAAACAGAGAAAATCCAAAAAAAAGAAAAAGAAAGGACAGAATCTGCTTCTTGCTCAGTTTCTAGTGAATCTCTTTTTGCACTTCTCTGGTCATCAGAAATGGACCACCATCCCACTTTGATTTCCCCCATTTTGCTTGATTTCTGCATCTCTGAATCCCACCCAAATGTCATGAATTAAATGCAGCAAATAATATATCTTGAATTAAAATGAACTGTAAATTGTCACTTGACAGTGAAAGAACATACACAAGTGTTCATCATCAGAATGATAGAATGATTGAATATAAAGGTATTATGATGAGGATTTGAAATGCAATGAAACAAGAAGGCACACCAGTTTTGTCTTTGCTTCTCATAATTGGGACCTACCAAAATTTCAGAAGAAAAAAAATTCATGTTTGTATAATTGACAATTCAAAGTAGAATTAAAATTATAATAAATTCAAGCATGAACCTAGACCCACTAGATCTCCAAAAGATGAGAACCATGGGGCCATCTCAGGAAACAGATTTGATATTATAGTCTTTGTTGGCCACTCTCATCATTTATGTTTTTGAGAGTGAGTTTGGTGAGATTGCACCTAGACAAACACTTTGAATGCCATTGAAACGTGAGATTATTCCAAGACCTCGTGCATATGAGTGACCAAATAAACTATTGAAAATTAAAATAAAAAGGATGATACGAAGCCATGCTATGAACCTGTTAATATTCTATAAGAAAGGCCCCATGATCTGCAAGATTTTGGGGATAATGATAATAATTGTTGTTCTTGTGTCCTGGGCCTCATGTTCAGAGAATCATTTGTGTTTAAACAGCAAAATAGAGATCATTTCATGAACATAAAAATCAATTCAAGAAGAATTTCATGTTCAGAACAAACATAAGGCTTTACATTCATGGTTTAATCTTTCAATATCTGAGTCAAAGAAAAATAATAAAATGGAAGATGAAATAGAAAGAAAGTCAATCTTTTCTCTTATGAAACATGCCCTTTGGAGGAAATGATGAGAAATAGAGGAATATTAAAACTTGATTAAATCATCATTCTTGTGTTGCTTGTTTGGTTCTCGGCCTTCAGATGTATCGCCTTGTTTCTTACCAAAGATCATCTCATCGAGATCATCCATCATATCATCATCTCCACTGGACTTTGCTCGAGATCCTGCTGGTTTTCTGATGAGGGAGTCTTCCTTGCTGAATCGAGGAGAATCCTCAGGCTCGACAGAAACAGGTATCATCGCAGGCACAGCCTCAGACTGTACCACAGGGGGATTCTTCAACTGGTCATACTTTGAAAGGGCCTTTTGGAGTTCATCGTTCACGTTCAAGGCCTCGAAAAGCAGTGCTTCATCATCACCGACAGTCTCTATGATGCGTTGGATGGTTATCTGACTTTGGCGGCATTGTTGAACAAGGGTAACAGTCAAGTCATCCTGTGCAAGCATAAAGAATTTAGACAATATATGTTGGCCTCTTGCAAAAATAACAAACTAGTCGAAGAACATACAGACACTGGTCCATCATCAGCTACTCTATATAAATACATCAACAAGCCATTAATGTCTCAAAATAAGTTTGAAATACAGACTCTCATGTTCACTAACAACAAAAATAAATCACAATGAGTTGCATAAAGCCTGAAGATTAACTCATTGGCAAGGTCTTTCTCAAAGTCACAGGTGTAGCTGGGTTCTAATAGAAGCCTCTGATTTACTTTTCTAATCATCAAAAATTGAAAGAAACCTCAAATTATTATGAAAGGATAACATAGTAAAATCCCATTTCATGTCTTTTTCCCTATTGATAAAGAATTGCTATTGTTATTATTATTTTCATTAATGATTCTCTCTCTCTCTTACTTGGACAAAAGAAATTGTAGCCAACATACCTGCAATGCATCTTGTGGGGGAGATGAGGATAAAACTGTTGAAAGAAGCTCGACACTGTTTTGAGACACATCAAATGCTTCCTTTATTTGTTCAGCAGAAAAACTTTGAACAGGAAATTCACTATGAGCATCCTCAAACTGAGGTTCATTAGCATATGATGCTGTCTCTGAAACTGAGCGAGGTGGTGTGAAGATTGGAACCAAACTCTCATCGTCTCGTCCGGGGAAACGAATGCCCCTAGATTTCAAACTCTACAAAAACAAAAGAAGAAAAAAAAAACATCAATTAACTATTGAGACAACGTTTAGGCAAAAACACTAAGAAATGAAGATTCAATCAGAAGCTAATATTGAACAAGACAATGGTATAGCAACTCAAGTAAATTATATAAAAGTAATTCAATAAGAAAACACAATATGAATTCAAAGCTTAATATAGAACAAGTGTTATTCATGGCTTCTATTTAAATAGTTAAGACCTTGATAGGAAAAGTCAGAAAATAAAGCAATCAGTAAAAGAAAAACTACATCATATACTTCCCCAAAAGATATGAAGCATTCCTGCTAAGCAACCTGCATGAGAACATACCACGAATACAACTATTTCCAATCATCCACATTTCCAAATCTACTCTGGTGACCACTAATGTTAATTGCAAAAATTTGTTACCTTGTAGGTCTCTTCATAGACTGGCAGATATCGAAGTTCATCACCAGACTCTCCCCATGATTCAATAAGTACAAGGGCCTTATTCCGATTGTTCACAATAGTCTGATGATCATCGATCAATTTGACCATCTCATCAAGGACCCTCTCAGCAGCAATCTCGGAGAAGGCCTTCTCACAGTTCTTTACACAAGTTTCAAGGAGGACAAGTGCAAGATATTGGACCCTAGGGTTCTTCAACATGATTCGGCTCTTAATGGCCCTGATCACTTCAACACTATTGACTTTTTCACTGTTGATCATGTCGCAGATGTAAAGATTGGTAGACCAGTCAGGTGCATCCAAAGTCTCAGCAGTGGCTTCTTCCACGATCTTACCCTCTTGGTTCTGACCTTGGAAGAACTCCTTCATCTTGGAACTCATAGAGCTCATGCCCGCCGACATCTTCCGGCCCATCTCAGTCCCACTGATCTTTAGACGCTCGCCTAAGGCACTGACCTTGTCCAACAGATCGTCACTCATCTTTGAAACTCAAAACAAGGCTGAAAGAAGAGACATAAGCCTATCAATCTTCTACCGCAGATAGCAATGATCTTAAGGTTTTTGAATCAAACTCATAAATTAAACCAAACCAAAGGATGAAAACTAACAAACAAAGGCTCCATCAAAGAAACGTGACATCTAATCATCTTTGACAACATGAAATTCAGAAAGTTGGTCAAAAGCCGTTATCGTTGAAGACAAACTAGATGTAGAAAACCATCCACCAACAACGGCAATTAACAGCTGCATTACTTAAATGAAAAACTATGGAAGGAAAGAAGTGCTGACAGTCAAATTAGATTCATGGAAATGAAAACAAAATGAAGTGGCTTCAACCTACAAAACTCAGTAAGAAGATTGCACCTAATCAAATGGCTTTCAAGAGTAAGACACGGTTAGTTAATCAGAATCCATATGCAGCCCACGCAATATTTCCCTAAATTTCTCCAAATAAAATTAGAACCTTCCAAACAATAAAATCATAACTAGGTCAAGACTATAGAATACAATTCTAGGGTTTCAGAAATGCAAACTCAGACAGAAGGAAAAGTAAAAAAAGAAAACCCCTCAACGGATTCTAAATCGGACGACAATTAGCCAATACAAAGTGAATGAACTTGAAAAGATGAGAACAGGATAACAATCAGGCACATAACAAAAATGACATTTTTACATAAAAAATGACAACTTCAACAAAGAAAGCCCAATGAATCACACGAATCCTCAAAATTAAGCATTAACCTAACAACACTTCCACGAGATCTACCGATGTTAACCCGAAAGATCAGAACTTTTCCCAAAGAAAGAAAAAACAAAACCTAATCAAGATTCCAAAATTCCAACTTGAACCAAATAACAATAAATAGGAAATCAAATAACGAAAAAGATCAATCAGAGCATGAATTCAAAGAAAAAAACAATGGAATACCTTCAAAAGTCAGTCCTTTGCGCAAACGATAGACTGATCTCTAAGCCTTCAAGTCTCAGTCTTCTCTCTCGTTATGCCAATTGTCATGGAGCTTTGCTTTATTTTTATAGACCTCTCTTAAAAAAACATCTTAAAAAAAAAGGCATCTTTGGAACCGTTCGATCTGTCAGACTAGAGAATCTGAGCCATTGGATCACAAAGAGCATACGTGCTTCAACACCAAGTAAGGTAACCTTCCAGATATTGAAGTTATTATTTATCTATAGAATTAATTATCAATTAAATAAATACCTTTTTTATTTAATAATCTATTTTTTTTTAACTTTATTACACTTTTTTAAAATTTAGTTTATTAAAAACACAAACTCTAATAATATTTCGGAAAATAATTTATTAAATTATTTTGTACATACGAAAAAAGTTTCGACTTGGGAAGTTAGAAGAAATTTCTTCGCAGTGAAATGAGAAATCCCAAGTGGTCGTCTTTCTTTCGTTTCATTGAATCCCAAAGCTCGAGAGCGGGGGAGAGAGAGGAGGAGGAGGGGAGAGGAATCATCGATGGCCATGGCACGGCCGGAGGAGATCGGCGCGGAGGCCGTGAAGGAGCTTGCGACGGAGAGGAGTGGAGCGCCAATCACCAACATCCTTATCATTATAGGTATCTGTTCCTCTTTTATGTGATTAGAGTTTCGTTCCTATCTCTTTTTTGATGTTTGGATTGAGGGGTCGATGCCTTTTCAGCTATGCAAACGGAGGCGATCCCGCTCGTCAACAAGTTTCAGCTCTCGGAGGACACTGATCAATCTCTGTGAGTGCTTGTTTTATGTTTTCTAGTTGCTATTTTTTTTTCTTGTTTGATTTTAGAGAGTGGTGGTTGTGGTCGTAACTCTTAAGTATCTAAAGTTGTATGCTTTGTTGTTTTTGTGAGATGGATGCATGTTCGACAAGCTTAGATATTGTGAACTTTATAGAATTTGTAGAGATTTTTCCAATGTTATGTAACTTGGTATAGTGGAATGTTCTTTTTTTTTTTTGTTTTCAATTGAACTAGATGTTGTATATACATTGTACAAACTACTTCACATGGAAAATAATGAAGATAATACTATAGATTGTGAAATTCAGTATTTTTTATCATGGAGGAGCAAAAAACTTTGAAAGAAGGTAGTGTGGTGACACACTCCTAGGTCATCATATTTAAGAACTTGATTTTTATGGAATAGGTATAGCAATTGAGAAGGGTTGGATGGTATTTCTTTCGTTCTCTCTTATTGTAACTTGTAGTATGATAAATTTCTAATGAATTGATTATATATCTTGCTGTTTGTCTTGTGGCAGGTTCCCTAAGGGGGTCCCATGGGTTAGATATCATGGCACGTATAAAGATTTGCATGTCAATTTAATTTGGCCAGGAAAGGATCTTGTCTTCGGTAAGTGTTTCATTTTCAGAAACATAAGTTAGTTTTTGAAGTACTGAATTCATAATAATGCTCTTCTCACTGCTAAATTTCCTCCAGAAGTTTCAATTGGCTTCAATACTTTAGTAACCAAAACTAGATTAGCTATCTGTCTCTGTCATACATAAGGCTTGTTGTTGGTAGAGGGGTTTACTTTGAACATGAACTCCAAATTTAAAAAGATTGCATTTCAGGATGCCAAGCAGCATAATATATTCATTTATTGCATTTCAAAGTATGCCAATGCCATCAATCCCATGATAAAGTTCTATTTGATTAATATAATACAATAATTTTACTTTGCTGCTGCTTTTCCCTGTACTGCCATTTGCATTCTCTCTTTATAATTATGCCATCTTTCAGGGGTTGACAGTGTAGGAACAGTTTCAGCATCTCTTGTAACATATTCTTCCATTCAAGCTTTGAAGCCAGACCTTATCATTAATGCTGGGACTGCTGGTGGTTTTAGAGTATGTTAAACTTTTTCTTCCAAATTACTTGGATATCCTGCCTACTAGATTATATCCTTCCCAGTGTTTGTTATGATGCATTTTCTTTCTTCTCTGTACGTATTGTTTTCCCTTTAACTATCTTTTATAATAGAACAAACAAATCTATTTCTGGGTAAATACAGGCAAAAGGAGCATGTGTTGGAGATGTCTACTTGGTATCTGATGTTGCTTTTCACGACAGAAGAATCCCAATACCTGTAAGTGTTTCCTGATTGGAACTAAAACTATTGTAGCATATGCATCAGGGTGCAGTTTAGACTTGCTGCTAGAAGTTTTGGATGGTACAGGTTTAATGACTTGGGACCCACCCATTTTGAAAACATTGATTGAAGTAAAAGAAGCCTTTATGGTTCTCAGCTACACATATACATGTTGAAGCGTATTGTAAACGGATAATAGTATCATCAACTTAAGTATTGAGGTGGCCCCATCCATACTACTACATAGGTGAGAGTATGCAAAGAGCAACTCGAAAGTACTTGACTTCAGTCCCAGTACTGAGACGTGACTTCAGGAGTTGATTTCGGAAGGTCGTTTACTAAGAATGGTGTGAATGAATAAGCACACAAAGTGTATTCTTCTTAACAGTGGTAAAATTGTTGCTGTTCATTAAACCTATCATCTCTGCCAATGCAGGTTTTTGATATGTATGGAATTGGAGCGAGACAAGCCTTGTTTACTCCAAATATTATTAAAGAACTCAACTTGAAGGTAACTATCACATGTGAACTCACGGTTGCTGTGTACACGGAAATGTTTCGTACCTCAATATATTATTTGGTTTCAGCACCTCAATATGTTATAACAACCAGTTAAAAAAATACATGCAATTTGGATACGATGACTATGTGGTTGAAGTTAATAGTAATGAATTGAACCTTGTTTGTGTGGCATAACAGTTAAATTTTACTTTTGAACTTGAAGAAATGGTCCTGCCTTTCGAACCATATTGATGATATTGGAGTCAAATAATGATCACCCTCCTTTGCCTTACAGGTGGGCAAATTATCAACTGGTGATTCTTTAGACATGACCCCACAAGATGAAGCATCAATTTTGGCAAATGATGCTACGGTCAAAGATATGGAGGTAATATTCTAATTTTCTTTTCCGAATACTTGTAGTTTCCCATGCTCTTCGCCTATGCTTGTACTCGGCTTCGCATGACATGGAAGTTCAAGATCTTGGGTGTCAGCGTGCATCAAACTGTTTGTCATTGAAATTATGTATATATCAATATTATTGCTCAAAGCTTCCACTGATCAAATGTTGAATGTGACTTCCATTTGCAGGGAGCAGCAGTGGCTTACGTGGCAGACCTCTTCTCGGTTCCAGCCATATTTATAAAAGCAGTGACAGACATTGTTGATGGAGAGAAACCCACCGCCGAGGAATTCATAAAAAATCTATTGGCAGTCACTGCAGCACTGGACAAGGCTGTGAGCCAAGTCATTGATTTCATCAGTGCCAAGTGCCTCTCTCATCTGTGAGGGGGATATAATACACATGAATATGTTTCACATTCATAAATAGTAAATACTGATGTTTCTGCTGGGAATTTGCAACCTCTCCAAGACAATGAGAAATGTGGAGATATAGGATTTTGATGTATGATTATTGATAAATGAGATAATTTATTCTCAAGTTAAATATGGCAGATTCCATTCAAATTGGTTAGAATCAACACAGTACAACATTTGCAGCTGCAAACATTTCTACAAGAAGGATACAAATTATTTAAGCTCAGTAATCTATATCACATCCGCTTCATCTGAATTGCCACTTCATTCCTAGGTGAAAGATGTTAAAGGCAAAAGAACTTGAAAGATTGGAAATAAAAAGCTTTAATTCATTGGTTGTGTGTCATCCATTGCGCAATGTCCTTCCTGAAAACACCTTCTACCAAGCTCCTCTTATACTCAATTACTGAAGCACTGGGCATCTTGTATGATATGCGGCGGTATTGACCACTCATGCTGGCTGGTCTTGCTGGTTGCATCATCGTCATGGTTATCGGCGTGAATTTTTGCTGATTATGGATTAAAGTGGTGAAATTTAGACGGCTGTTTGATTCTTGTTCTTTGATTTTCATGCCAAGCCTTGGTGTTCCAGGAGGATTGGCAGAGCTCACGATATGCTTGGGCTTGTTGCTGCTGGTATCCTGTAAGCCCTTAGGCGGTCGAATTTGTGCCGAAGGTTTCATGCGATCAAGCCACCGAAGAATCCGGTTCCCAATACTTCTCCCAACTTCCAAGTCTCTTTCTTGTACATTTTTATGGACCTTGACTGCCATGTCGAAGACACTACGGGTGCGCCTGGGAAATTCAATAAACCCTGGTTAGAATGTCAAAACTATGATCCATGAGTTAACATTATGAACTCATGTCATCGAAATGTGTGTCAGAAATTACAGCAAAAGTCATTGTTATGAATAAATGAATTATCACTCAAACATTACCAGAATGGATGCCCTCTTCTAAAAGCCATAGTATGCTGATTGAGAAGGAACTCAGAATGTAAATAAAACCAATTGTTGAATTTGTTTATCATGAAACCTATTCATGATTCAATCAGCTAATGCCATCTAACTGAAGGGAGGCAAACTTTTCTTAAAATGGAACACAAATAACTTCTAATGAAGTACTTCCACACCGGGAAGTTGATAGAATTATTAGATCGAAGGCACATGTGAAAGCCATTCTCTTTTTTAATAAATGTGGATAAACCACTAAAAGCGCGCGTGTTTTGAACCTTAACCTCTCCTCATGAGAGGAATGAGTTACCAACTTTCCTTGAGAAGATCGGTATGTGAAAGCCATTATTAGTTCAATAATTCCATGAGAAATCTTCCACAATTTCAATGTTTTAAATTCATGTAAAAACATTAAATCATCTGTACCAAGTCTTGTCCATGATGATGTGCACAATGAGAAAAAACAAGCTATGAAATGCATATAAAGAGAAAGTATTGATTTTGATATAACTTGATGTAAAAATGAATTTTTAGTGTTGCAGTAATCAAGAGACTATCTCCATCTCCAGGTCTCCATGAACATCAATCATCATCATCATCATCATCTCACTAGTCCATCATAAGATGAGATTATTGATAAAGCCATCTTCCGACATTCTTTTAAGAAGATGAAAACCAGGCAGAGCAGAAGGAAGAAATCTCAATATAAAAATTCTCAAAGCAGCAAGCAGCATGGCATGGCAATACATGTAGGAGCAGATATGAATCTGATTCAAAAGATCCAATCTTGTTGAGTCATAGAAGAAAAAGTCAAAATTTATCATCAGCACAGCACATAGAAAGCATGAACGCAAAGCAATGGATAATAGAACATGATTCAATCCATTCATGATCTGAGATGATGCGCGTCTAGAGAACCGGTCGAAAAGAGAAGAAAAAGATGAGATTTTTAATGGAGAGAGAGAGAGAAGATGGAAGAGACGACCACCTGTAGAGGAATTGACGGATCTTGGGATGGTTGGGACCGACAAGGCGGCGCTGGATCCGGAGGGCGAGCTTGTACGTCCTCTTCAAGCCCAAGAAGTAGGCCGTCGCAACCGTTAACTCCCATAGCACCATCGAAGAAGAAGAAGAAGAAGAAGAAGATGAAGAAAAGGGGGTTGGTATTGTTAGAAATATTATTGAGACAGTTCTGGAATTATTGGGGATGGCATGAATGAAGAATGTCCAAAGTTGAAGTTAGGAATTCAAACTAATTTTGCATTCAAAATAAATAAATAAAAATTTATGTCTATAAAAAATTTTATACTTACTTTTCAAATTCTAATTTTAAAAAATAAAATATAGACGCCGTTGCCGGGGATCGAACCCGGGTCACCCGCGTGACAGGCGGGAATACTCACCACTATACTACAACGACTTGGATGCGTTTATGTTTCTCAAGATTGAATATATTAAAATAATAGATCCTGTTACTGCAATTTAAAAAGGTTTGCCATCTGTAGAATTGTTATTCAGGAGTTTCCAATAGACCCAGAACGTTTGCCAAGATACAAAATCCCCATTGGATAAAAAAAAAAATCAAACAAAAGGAAAACTTTAATTTGTGAAGACATAAAATTCTAGTGTATGAGAATCACTCATCATCATAAATCAATGCCAAAAATGCAGTTATTATGAAGGTGTTTCCTCTGCATTCTTGTGATCTCCTCCATTTGATTTCTAGAGGAGAATAAGACCCCACATAGAAGGGCACTGGCCTTTTGACCACTTTGTTCACGAGCAAGGATTGTCACTCGTTCATGAACTGGAATTAGGCTGTTGCCAGATATGGTGAGTCTTTATAGGCAGCATAAATAGGAAGATCAAGAGATTTCTCCGCTATTTTCCCGTCTTCATGGATCCTTGCAATCAAGCTCTCTAATGACGGGAAGTTGGCCTGCCCATTCAAAACAATGCAAGTGTCACCATTAATTTCGAATATTTCTGAAACTATGTTAAGTGAGGTGTGATTTTTTACCCACCTCTGGTCGTATGTATCCCACAACAAGCAGGCGTAGCTCTTCACCATAGAAATCCTCATTGAACTCATGCAACAGCCATGGTTCCTGCCATTTATGTGATTGTTTAATTATGAACAGCAGCAAAGCTTTTGCAAATGAAGACTAGTGATTTGAGAACAGAATGAACCCACTATAGTTTTCTCAGTGTTGTCAAAGTATGGGTTCCAACCAACACTCATGACCATCTTGAAGATGCCCCTTGTTGATAGTCCAGCCCAACCAAAGTACACTCCAGATGTGTGTTCTGATAGTACATCAGAAAAGTCATGCGCAGCTAGGTTAGCTGCAAGGAAGGTGAATACACAAGTTGGTTAGAGCAAGATATATGAAGATGAGTGGAATTTGACGATAATGATTGCCTTGTGTTAAACTAAGCAGAATCAATATAAGAAAGCCAAAAGAAAGATATCTTTGAGGTGAAGTTCCAACACACCTGTAGGTATTCCGAGTACCTTTGAACCACGACCAAAACCTTTGATGACAGGTCCTCTGATGTATAAAGGCTCGATAGGTAAAGTGTTTTCGATCCCTGCAATTGGATGTGTGAAGTAAATGTTATATCAAAATGGGAAGTTATAAAGTGCATATAAAATGCAGTGAAATTAAAAATGTAAGGTTTCAAGAGCATACAATCGGTAAATGGTGGCAAACCCCACTTCTCAGGATGTAGATCAAGCAAAGAATTTATCACCTCATCAGCAAAGCTGTAGCGATCAGCTTGTTTTGGAATAGATGGTACGGCTACCACTATCATCCCTGCATTCTTAGCTGCCATAACACCAGGCCTGATGGAGCACACATGCAACAGCATCAGAAATGAAAGTATAAAATGCAGTTCATATGGGTACCTTTTAAGGAGTTTAGAGATTTTAATCATTTTCCTGTTTAGCCATATGAACCACAATTTTTGTTGCTGACAAATAAAGAACCCATTAGAGATTTCATTAAACAATGTAAATTTACAAACACAACCCAATGAGAATACACAAATACAACATATCCAAATGCACAGCAGTGCTTGTATACACACATATACATCTGGTATAATTTAAAAAATAATAATAATAATAATAATAATAATAAGTAACGGACTTTAACACTTACAGTGAGTCCTCAATCACTAGGCAATTTGATGGTTCAGTATGCATCCTCTTAGCAGCTTCAAGAAATCTTTAAAAGCAAAGAGGCTATAATCATGAAATGAAAATCATTCATAAATGGCAATACATGATTACTCAGAATTCAATCTCTATGCTTACATTTCAGGAGATGGCTTTCCATTTACAACTTCATCACCACCAACAATGGCTGAAAATGACTCTTTCCATCCTGTTACAGGACATCACAAACTATTGAGCCCAATAGAAAGATTTTGATCAGTAATCTATCAGGTTATTTGATTTGCATAGAAGATCAAAAATATCCTTCTGATTTTAAGAATGATATACCATGGTGGTAAGAAATCTTGGCTTCTATGTTTGGTTTTGGTGAGTTTGAAGCCAAAGCCATTGGAACCCCATTACTGCTGAGATGCTTAATCAACCGATTGGCACCTGGAAGAGCTTTAATGTTGCACCACCTGAAAAAGTAAATCATGTCAATATACTTAATCATAACTCAGTTAAAAAAGTAATCATAACAATGATCACACTACTCAGTATTTGACATGCTAATGACAAAGAAAAAAAAATCATACAATGTAAGTCAAATAAAATCTTCACACATGCAAAAGAGAAGAGCTGAGAAAAATGGATCTTATGATCCTTTGCTCCATAGCAAGAGTTCATATAACTGGTTAAATGTTGCAGTCAAATAACTTTCACAAGGAAAATTGGCTAGCCCATTTCTTCTCACAAGGAGTGGTTGAGGGTTCAAACCACGCCTATGGTGTGCTTCTAATGGCTTGTCCACATTTATCAAAAAAAAAAGTTGTTGTCAAATAGATGGATAGCGAGAAGATTCTTTCACTTTCTTGGATGGAGTATTCAAGGATTCAAAACTCCTTCGAACAGATTTAACTTTGGCAATTCAGTAAAAAAGAAAACTAATAAAATCACATGCATTCCCATATCATGATGAAATAGCAATTAAATCCAGAATACAAACACAAAAGCAAGTAAAGGAATTACTGGTCAGAGAACATTGGAGTAATTGTGGTCATTAATTCTTCAATACTAAGAGGGAGTGCATAATCTTCTAAAACAATAGTAGCAGCTTCGACAGGAGTCTTCCCCACTATTTTATGGGCTACTTTGGCATTCCACTGCTTGTTATACTTGAGTAGAAACCTCTTCAAGATATCATTCACAATTCCATCTGAATCACACAAAACAAATGCATAAGAAATCAAAGAAGAAAAATCTATGAAAATATAAAAACAAATACAAGTTGAGCACAAAAGGTCAAGAAACAAACCTGTATTCAATAAAGTTCCATCCAAATCAAGAATGACATGTGACACCATCCTAGAGAAAGGCTTGGACAAAGCCATTTTCAAGGAGAGGCACTTGTTCTATGCCCTCAAAAATTCATCTGATAAGAAAAAAAAAAGAAGTTAAGTTGAGATAACAAATAGGCAGTAATAAAAACAATATCAATGCTCTTGAATTCAGCTAATCAAAAGGCACAACTATAGTTTGTTCAATAGAGCAAGGTTGTCTAACTTGAGAATTTGACACAACTCAGCCAACCTTGAAAATTTGAATCATCTGCTGAGTGAGTCAATTATTTTATATTTTATTTATTACAAATCAAAATATCCGATTTTTTTATTATTTTAAGATAACTACTTATATTGTTGTTTCATCCAATACGAATTAGAAAAAATTGAAGCCCTCTCAGAGTGTTTTCAAACTATTGGCACTTCTCTTACATTCAGAAAATTGAAGAGCCTGACTAGATTGTAATTGCCAAACTGCACAATGGGGACTCAGAAATCAGAATAAAATATGATTACTAATAAGGCACATGAAAAGCAAGGGCCAAAAGTCAGAATTTTTTAGCCATATTCCACAAGAAACAAAATGTTTCTTAAAAAGAAGCAAACTGTGCGTCAGGGAGCTAAGAAGAAGACATATAAGCAGAGAAAAAGCATAAAGAGAAGGAGAGAAAGTAGAAGTGAAAGCCCCTGTGAAAATTCCAAGGAGATGTGAGAAAATTGTACAATTTCTAATTGGAAATCCAAACCCCACTTTTCCCAACTCCACAAGTGAAGTACCAATGAGAAGAGGTACTTGACTGGCGTTGCTGTCGCTGCATTGCTGGTGTCCTCTGAGGAGATGGGCAGCCGGGTAGGGTTGGAGTTGAAGAAAAAGTTAGAAAACAAGATATTCAAGCATGCCAAATACATCAAACAAAAAATAAAACCAAACAATTCGAAAAGAAGAATCTCCTTCATGAAATCAAGCAAGAAATTCAAACATCCATGGCTGAATCAGAACTATAATTCAACAAGCCAGAAGATCCCCGGAACCCTATGTCCGTACCTCAAGGTGAAGCTCTTGCCGGGATGCGTACGCACTCCCCGGCCCTCCGCCGGCGGAGAGAGAGAGAGAGAGAGAGAGAGAGAGAGAGAGATGAAGATTAGAGGGAGTTGCTGGGTGGTCGGCTGATTCCCCATTATGTATGTTTTCTCATTATTCTATTCGTTTTAATTAATTCCTTTTATTTATTTTTTAAACATATTTTTTGTTAAATTAAAAAATTGGAATATTCCTAATACTTTCTTTATATTCTGGTCCTTTAATATTAAGTTTTTACTTACCATCCTTAAAAAATAATCAAATCACTTATCACTTTTTTATTTTTTAATAAGACGCTATATCTACCTTTTTTGTTTTTATTTTACTTATCATCCTTAAACCAAAGTTTTATATTTTAACTTAGATTAAATGTAAAATATGAAGTTATAATATATGTGAAATTATAATTATATCTTTTTTTAAATATTTTATCCTAGACTTGTATGTATAGGCAAATTAAAAACTCTTTAATATTATAACAAGACACCAAACAAATAATTTATAAAAAATTTTAGATCCCTATCTAAGAAATTAAGAATCACAAACTACCAAACAGTACCATATTAATAATGGATTTGCTCCAATTTTTCTCCCACCTGATCAATTTGGAATTTCATTCATGCATAATTTATACTCTACTCCTTGTACAAGATTGCTCCGCCAATTATCACAGGAGAGCACAAAAAGGTGGCACTAAAACCAGAGATTGCTGGTTCATCTCCCTGGTTTTGTTTTTGACCTTCCGAGCACCAAGTTCAGTAGAGTAATGAAAACCATACAACAATGTTTCTTTGTTGTTTTAGACTTTGCTTTCTGATGTGAGAAGTCCGAGCTGCTCGGTGAGATGAGCCATGTTGCGAACACTGTCCCATGGAATCTCCACCTCTGGTTGTGTCTCCTTCACCTGCTGCAGCATTCCTGAATCAATAATGTTTGCAGTATCACTGGAAATTGGACTAGCAGTAAGGAACTGTTCCCAGAACGAATCATTGATGTCTGGGAGCTTCTGGTCCTCACTGAAGACATCAATGTCAGGCACGTCGACGTCCACGTCCTCCTGCGCATTTATACCAAACAAATACTTGTCACTGGGAACATTAGCAATGTTGGTACCATGCACTATCCCTTGCAGGGGGGAGAATTCGGGGATATTAATGTCAGTCTGGTTCAGAGGCGGTGGTAGCATCGTCATATCTGGCAATTCAGCTGTGGCAACCATGTCTGGCATACCCGCAGAGGCTTGAATCTGAGCTGCAGTAGTTGATGGGCAAACTACAGAAAAACCAGAGCTTACAGGCATGTAGGGAACACCAGTGCTTGCTGGCATTTCTGAGAGGGTGACTCCAGAATTTCGAGTTGAAGAATTGCTATTCAATGCATCGAAATTTTTTATCAAGAAACCACCAGAATTGCCCATATTATTCTCCATCCGCGGAGTTGGGTCCATCTTTAAGATCTGCATGAACATGGCTTTCGCCGCTTCATTCATCAATGGCTGGTATTTGATTATTTGGCCATCAGGAGATCCTTGCCCACCATCCATCTTCTCCTCTTGTGTTGGTAATCTCCGCTTTTTGGTCCCTTCGGATATACGTCTATTGTTGTCATTCTGTTGCAACATTTGAGCTAAGAAACCAGGGCTCTGCATGGCCTTCGCTAGAAATGACATCATTTGCTGCTGCCGTTGCTCCATTCCTTGAAGCCGTTGCCCGAGAGTCTGTAAATGATTATCAGTTGCCTGCTGCTGCTGCCTCAGCATAACCAGTTCCTTCATGAGTACAGCTTTATCCCTTTTGAGCCTTTCAATTTCTTCTTCCAAACCAAACTTTCCAACCTCAACACATGCAGCAACTGAAGTATTTTGTGCTTGAGGCTGCTCTGGCTGGCTATGTGCATGGGATGGCTTCCTCCTGCTTATGGTCTTCAGTAAATGCTTTTGACCTCTTAAAAACCCCTCATTCGCAAACTCCCATCGATCAGGATCAACTTTCCTAAAACCCTGCTCAAAAAACACAACGAGCAAATCAAAGAGATAATAAATACATGAGACAGACAAGACATGCAACTTTTGCTCAAAATAAAAACAACTCATAGAACCTGAGCTTCTATTTGGTATCATTCATTGACAGTGTTACCCATATACGCCAAAATACATATCCCCGTATTTTCTCACTGGATACGGTGATAGACACATCACGTGATCTCCACATGTTATATTTTTTCCCTTTATTTTCGGTCCATCTCATTTTTTTAAATTTGTCTCAACTTTTTCTTAGTTTTTTAAATCTTGGTAAATCTTCTTTATCTTGTTCTTATCTTTTAAATCTTTATAAATTTTCCATATCTTTTCATATCATTCTAGATATTCTCTATTTTTTTAGTAATTTTCATTTTTTCTATAATTTTTATTGTTTGTTAATTTGAATTTCAATGTAACATCCTTCATCTAATTTTGATAGTCTGATCATCTAAGAAGAACATGTTCCAGTAACACTGCTCATAGCAAATAGACAAATCTAGACCAATAGAGGGAAAATGAGAATTTGTCTCTTGTCATGTGCATTTTAAAGGAATAGATCCTATAAAGATTTTTAACTTTCAAAATTTAAAATGCAAACAGAAAAACAGATAACATGAGAATGTTATATTATTGGTTGTTTTAAGGTGTGTTTGAATCTCAGGGGATGTGGGTTGATATAGATCGGCCCATTCCTATTAGTATGCTTGAAGGAAACTCATGCCACCAAAATGATGGGATGACCATATTAATATAAAAGTGGAAGGAATGAGCCTCATCACCAAAGAAAGAATGACTCAACCCACCAAAATGACAGGAAAAACCTGTGTTTTCCCGTTATCTTCTTTCAAAATTTTGACTCATGTTCCTTATTCCTTTTTATCCATCGAACTAAACAGAATAAACATAAATCCAAGTTCTCACATTCCCTTTAACCCTCCATATCCTCACTTTACACAGCCTAGTACAAAGGATGAGCAAGACCAAACATCCGACACCTTCTATGATGTAAAATCTATTCTTGGCACTTGTTATCAAAATAAAACTTGCAGCTGTTGAAGCATGTTGTAGAATTTTGAAATAGGATTTAAAGGGACTATGGACTGAAATAAAATTGAAACTAGTCTGAACTAAGAACCAACATTTTTACCTTTATCTCGTATATTCCCATATACGTCTAAGCACTCTCAATTCTATTATACTACAACAACAACAACTAAACCTCAATCCCATACTAGATGGGGTCGGCTATATGAATTCTTTGTCTCCATGTAGCTCTGTCAAAGACAAGATCTAAATCAACATCTAATAAACATAGGTCCTTAGACACTACCTCTCTCCATATAATTCTCGGTCTACCTCTACCCCTCTTTTTACCTTCTATTACCAAATTATCACATTTGCGAACCGGGGCACCTAGGAGTCTACGACACACGTGTCCAAACCATCTAATTCTATTATCTTGGTATTGTTTAATTATAAACCAAATTTTGAACGTAAAGCATAATGTGTCCAATAGCAGTCCTGTAAAATGCATGACTTCAACTATAAAGGGACCATAAGCTCCAGTTAGACTTCTCCATTTCACTCGTATAAACATAACCTGATAGGTCACATATTCCACAATTCGACAATCCTTTTCAATCATTAACTCAAAATGACAAAAGAACTTTGACTCCTTCTGGAGTGGAACTACCTATTGAGTGAGAAATTTTTAAAAAAAATGTATAATAAGAATAATAATAATATACACAAACTTTTAAGTCAGCCAACATCTTAATCCACCTCATGAATCAGATAGTCCAATGGTGAGCAAAAAAATTTTGACAAGAGCAAGGCCTGCTGTAAAATCTATCATTAATCAGATTAACCAATTTAAGTGATCTCCTAGTTGAAAACTATGAGTGAACATAGTTGATGGGATGACATAGTTAAGCTGAAAGTGAAAAGATACAACCCAAGAGCCAGAGATATCACATACAGTAACAAATCATAAACGAAAAAGGAAACATATAATGAATGGAAAAGAAAGAATGGAAAAGGGGTTGGTCAACAGTGGCATTAGAAGTTGATTACAAATTTTACTAGATGAGTGCTCCTATGGAACTTTATTAGAGTTGAAGTTATAACATCAACACCACTTATCTGATGATCATATAGGGGTTCAATGGTAGAGGATTGAGATTGGAAAGTCGGTAAAAATTTACAAACACGTGTGAAACCTGGATCACTTGACCTCAGCCATGAAGTCTGTTTCCAATAATGTAGATTCTCAGAAACCTTTATGTCATTCATGCCCCATTCTAAATGACAATATGCAAGTCGCCATCTTGGTACTGTACAGTTCCATGTCAAAAAATCCTTACTGAATAAAAATTGCTTTCAGTTGACAAAGAGAAAATGTCGCCAGATGCAGAGAGTAGGAATGCACCCAAAACTGACTTGTCAACCACCATCAAGTGATTGAAAAAGACACTCAGACATGCCACTGAAATTCACCTCTCTAGGAAAAAACTAAAGCAAATCCAAGTTCATCTTAAGACAGTTCCCAAACTAAAACAGAACAAGCATGAACAAAGAAGTAATACATACATAGCATTCTCAATAAGGATTCAAAGAAGACATAATTTTCAGGAAAAAGAAGAGAATATCTTGATCAATCAACAATTTATTCAGTTATCAAATAATCGAACATACATGGTACATGCCATTCGACTTCAAGAACCCTAAAGACGAGATCTTTCAAAGGAAAGTGACTTACATAGGTATTGAGCTGCCGAACGAAGCTAGAGAAGTTATTGTGCTTGAAGTACTTGGGAAGCAAATCCCTGGCAAATTCGGGGGGGTTCCACACCACGAAGCTATTGTTCCCGGGCCCCCAGGACACCACCGCGTCTGTCGCAGGATCGTCCACCATATCGTACGTCTTGCTTAAGAACGGCGGCGGCCCTCCGGACACAAGCCCCGTGTTCGCCGCCGCCCCTCCGCCTCCACCTCCACCTCCACCCTCCATCGCTTGATACTCCCGCAATGGAATCCGGAATTAGGGTTTCGCCAAAACCGGAAAACCGAATTGCTAGGGTTTATGGAGCACGTAGAATGGCGTGATGGCTTCGATCGAAGCGGCGGTGAACGGAATCCATCAACAGCGGCGCTGAAAAACAGAAATCATGGGGGAAAAAGAATATAAAAAAATGAGATTTTTTAGGGGGAGACGAAGGCGACGAAAACTTGGCCTTTCGGTTGGCTTCGAGCCGGATGAAGACGTATGATAATCAAGCCCTCGATGTTTCCGAAAATAACAGTAATGCCTCTCCAAACGGATCGGGTTCCTCCGGATCCGAATCCGGCTGAAAACAAACATCTTGGAAAAAACGAAGAATAAGTACTCGAAAATAAATTATTAAAAATATTTGAAATATCTGGAATAAAATATATAAATTTATTAAAATATTCTCATATAATTTCATGGAGTGAGTGAGGAATCTATTCCCCTATAATTCTTCATCAAATTACGTTATCGGGTTCGGATCTTAAACCCGTTCAGGATACAGGGTTAATATCGGAAGTTGGTCAAGGGTCAAGTCTCATCTCTGCCGTCCGTTTCTTCAGGATTGGTACTCCACCGTCCATCACGGGAATCTCGTTGTCCCCTCCCTCTTAAAAGCAAAATCTCAGATGAGTTCGTGTACGGATGTGGACCCATTACTCAGATGAGAAAATTACGAAGAAGACCCTTAACTACAATTCATCCCTGACAAATATAGAAAGAATACAAAAAGTGAGAGGGTGTTTCAGTCATTTCGTAATTGAAGATAAGAATATTCGGATTTGCTATTCAGAGATCAGGTGACAAGGACATTACAAAAACAGAAATCTTAAAATTTAGCTAAAATTGTGAGACGTGGATACCTAATTTAGGTATTGTGCTTTTATTTGTACTTTTTAATAAAGTTTTTATCAAAACCGCACTTATTTTTGTCTGTCATTTTTTTTTATTAATATATCAATCTATTAAAAGTTTTCCCATTATATTCTACACTTGACTTCTTGTTTTACTTCCAGCTTTGATATCACCCCACGAAACACTCTATTAACTCTCCCCAAGTTATGCTATGAGGAGGGATTATATAAATCGAATCCTTGGGGAGTATTTTTGAGAAAACTCTTATATATATCTGCGGCCATAACATCGCATTTCCGTACTTGATGATTCAACATTTCAAAGTGTGTGGACCAAAATATCTCTAGTGAATTCTTATAATTCCATACTATCCAAATCATGTTAAATATATCATAGATAACCTACTAAATATGTAATATAATTATAAAAAAAATATAAAATATATTATAAATATAATAAATTAAAATTTTGTATATTTTAAAATATTTTTAAATTTATCTATTTCCTTACCATTGTTTTTTAATATTATTATAAAATTTTGTATATTTGAAGATATTTTTAAAATCATCTATTTCCTTACCATTGTTTTTTAAAATTATTTAATAAGATTGTTATATTATAAATACAATGAATAAAATTTTGTATATTTAAAAAGATTTAAGATTATCTATTTATTTATCATTTTATAAAATTATAAAATATAATATTTTTGTATGTTCCAAAATATAAAATAATTTCCAATGTATTTTGCTATATATGCATACATGAAAAACAATGTTTATAATTATAATCAACATGTCACGTGAATAATTTTCAATATATTGATAGAGTCGGTAAATGAATGGTAGAGTCGGTAAACAATGGCAAAGGAGGAGGTGAGAAGATGGAAGGGTTTATTTTGTTTTCATTAACCTTACATATTTAATAAGTTATTTTAAATATCTTTAATAGGGTTATTTACTTATTTATAATATATTTTGTAGTTTATTTTTTTAAATATATTTTATAGTTTATTTTATTTTTCATTAACACTGCATGGGGTTTTGGATATTTTGTTTTTCATTAACAACTTTTTCATGAAAAATTGGAGGGATTATATGTAAAAAAACAAAAAACAAAAAAAACAAAATAATTGGAGGGGTTATATGAAACTCTCCCATTGTTCACCCTATTTGGGTATCCTCGGTGCACCGGGTATCCTCTTCGATTGCTAGGTTTTAGAACCTCCGGTGAGCTGCCCCTCCATCCACGTCCAAGGACACCCGACGACCCCGATTATCAACTAGTAAGTCTTCTCCGGCCCTTCTAACTGCTGTAGGGTTTTAGGGTTTACTTGTGTTTTCTTTCCCGGGTTATATCTCTGAGATTTTGTGAAATTCTTCAGGGTTTTTAACTCTGTGAAGTTTTTCATTGTTTCAATGGTGAAATTTCTTTATTTTTAGTATGTTTTTGATGGTTGATGACTTATAGTAAGATCCTGTGATTTACCCGCTCTATTTTCCTGGTGATATCACGATGATTTCTTACTATTTTCATGTTTTCTCTTGAATGGAAGACCTTTATGTAGAAATTTGTTTAGCTTCTGAGCAAATCTTGCGGATAAAGAGAGCCTCAGGCTGAAGAATTAGTTTCTTATTAATAGTCTTTTGCTTTCAATTGAGATTTTGGTAGGTGAATGTTGTTTTCTCATCATAGTTATAGAACTATGATGAAGATAGGCCTTCAGGAACAATTTTTCAATGTTTTGCTCATTCAATGTTTGAAACGAAAATTGCAGGAATCACAGAGCTTTGATTGTAGATGAATCTTCTCTGATAATATTTTATATTGTTAAGAAGTACATTAAAATTGCATGCCTAACCGTATAGATAATTTTTCAATGTTTTGCTCAGTCAATGTTTGCTTTCCATGGGAGGGTTGGCTTACTTGTGTGGTCATTAAACAACTTATTTTTTAGTTAATTTTTGATTTTACATCTAGTATTGAGATTGAAGTTAGAGGTATGTGTGTAATAATATTGGTTTATTTAGACGGTATAATATAGGTAAGTATCCAAGGATTTAAACATAATTCCTGGTTTGTTTCTCTAGGGCTCGGGGCTCCATTGGTTTGCTAGGGTTTTGGTGTCGCCATGAATCCTCTCACACTTGTGAAGCGAATCCAGAAGATAAACTCCACTGAGGCCTCGCTCGGGATCTCTGATGAGGCTTCTTGGCATGCCAAGTACAAGGACTCTGCATATGTCTTTGTAGCAGGCATCCCCTTCGACCTCACCGAGGGAGATCTCCTCGCCGTCTTTTCCCAGTGAGTCTCTCTCTCTTGACCGATCCAATTTCGCCTACTATTATGTGAATAATTTGTGGATAGCTTGTTAATTTTTTCTTTTGGATTATCAGATGGTCAAACTTGGTTTTTTATTGCATTCCTGTATGTGTTGAACCTGTTCGAGTGAAATCTCTTGATTTTGTTTGCTTGTTTGATAAATTTGTAGATATGGGGTGGTTGTTGATGTTAACCTCGTGAGAGATAAGAGTACTGGGAAATCCAAAGGTTTTGCATTTGTTGCCTACGAAAACCAGAGGAGCACCATTCTTGCTGTAGGTTTGTTGTCTGCCTTAACTGTTAATTTGATAAGGAAAAGCAATAAAGAATTTTGATTATACTTGTCGACATAACTTCTTATTTCTGTATTCTATTGCAGATAATCTAAATGGGGCTAAGCTTCTTGGTCGAATTATAAGAGTGGATCATGTTAGTAATTACAAAAAGAAAGAAGAGGAAGTGGAAGATGAAGAGAGAGAACGGAAGCGGGAGGCTCGTGGTGTCTGCCGTGCTTTTCAAAGAGGTGACTGTAATAGAGGAGCCTCATGCAAATTTTCTCATAATGAACAGGTTTGTTAGTTTGTTCCTGAGAATCCTTTCATCTTATTTTCAGAAAATGGAATTTCATTAATCAAGTTTTATGGTTTCCCCATATTTCTTTCTTTTTCTTGTTTTTCTTTCTTCCTCTACTGTATTTTACTTGTATTTACTGATATCATACAAGTAATTTCGGAATTCCTTACTACTTTTTCTATCCATATAATTTAATTTCCGAATTCCTTACTACTTTTTCTATCCATATAATTTCAGCGAAGTGCAAACACTGGCGGGGGGCCCTAAAGATGGCAATTCAAGATGGGAGCATGATCACAGTAAAAATGTTTCACGGCACAGTGTTAAGGAGGCTGGAAGTGGGATGCGATGACGGCTTGACAAGAACTCTCCACCCCCTCGTCGGGCATAGGAAGATCGTGGGTGTCAAAGGTGGAGAGCAGAAAGGTAGAGGAGCATGTTACAATGAACCAAATTATGTGAGATTTTGGCATGTATGTATTCAAATTTTGATTTTTGGCCTTTCCTGTCCAAACTGTACATACTCTTCATGAAGTCCAAACACTTTGAAGCTTTCTACGGCAAGAGTATATTTGCTAATTGCGACGAGTACTAGTATGAGAGCTGGTGATTTCCACTCTCTTGTACATATATTTGTACCTGTCAATAATTCATGGTTTTACTGTAAAATAGAACTATCTATACCAAAGGTGCAGTCAGGTATCTTATTTTATAAAACAATGAATGAATATGATTTATCTATTTTACTAAAAAAAAAGTAAAAAAGAAAAAGAAAAAGTTGTGATCATTCTTGAATATGGTGTTAAATTCTGACCTTGTGATAACAAGCAGTAGTTTCTTTCATTCTTTCATATATATATATATATATATATATATATATATATAAAATCAAAGAATATGCTAATTAGATCCGAATAAAAGTGGTAATTAATTAATTAATTCGATTGTGTACAACCATTACATTTTCAATTAATTGTGAGGTTTTTCTTTTTATTTCGATATAAAATATTTAATATTTTATATTTTGTGAAATTCATATTTATTTAACAAAGAATGGATTGTTCATAATTACTCAAAATAAATGTCCATTAGTAACTTGGTAAAGGGTAAATTATGTTTAATCTTAAAACAAACAAGTTTAAGTTATAATGGTATTAATATATTACCAATTTTCAATTCCATTAATCATGCATAAATATAATTTATAATATTTTTGTCACTAATAAATCTCTGTTAATTAATTTAAGTACTTTGCTTACTATTCCAAGCAACACTGCACTGGCTTTGTATTAGTGAACACAGTGCCCATGGAGGTTGCCTTCCCTTTAATATTAATTAATTCCTTCGATAGGGAGCTTAACTGAAAAAAATTAAGGCTATTATTAAATTAAGGAAGAGCCATTATGTCTGACTGTCATCCTAATGACGCCACTGATGATGTTTAACAAGATCTAATTAGATCTCATTCGGGTCCCGCTTGTCAATATTTTAAGTTATTAAAGTTTGCGTTTGATCTTAATCATGATTAAGTTTGAGGTTTCTTCAATCTAAAATTAATTAAAAAAAATTTAATATTTTTATAGAACTTTCTAAATAATTGTTATCGAGAAATTACAAAGTACACGAGAAACCTCGAGTTGTTGCATTTCTAATGATTATTAACATTTCGTATGGTTTCGGGTTTAGATAAAGTTTTGGGTAGTCAAAGATGATGTTCCTCTTAATTAATCCAAGTTGTTGATATTACATCATTTGGGGTATCAATGTGAGCTCATGTTCATTGACATGGGAGCAAAAAAAAATGGAATTAGGGTTAGGGTTAGGGTTTTTGTGGGTCTCATGAATGGTGCAACTGAGATTGATTTCTTGCTTTCAATATTAAACTCAAGGACTTGATACAATTTAATGCTTTGGACTTGGAACTCTTTCTTGTACATTAGACTAATTTTAATTCTTGTCTCGTTATGTTGTTAATTACTATCATTATTATATAATTATATTCATTAAAACTAAATTTGTTATCACACTATTTATTTATAATTAGTATTAATGATCATATTTAATTAAACTATTTCGTGAATAATTCTTTCGTTTGAGTTTCGAGTTTTATGTAGATCGATCGCTTTCGGTGATTAAATCAAGTTAAACCAAATAAACCTTTCCTCGATCAATCGGGTTGGGACCCAATAATGTGATATCGACCGATCCATTTTGCATCGCAGCCTAGCTTAACCCTAACCCTAACCCTAACCCTAAACCCTAACCCTAGCCCTAAAGTTATTGGAAAATAAGTGATTCCCTCTCGTTGCTTCTTAGTTGAGAAAAGAAACCATGTTGACCTCTAACAACATGCCACGTGTCAAGTTCAAAACCTAATCTTCACTGTCCTCTTGCTAATAGTCATCTTTCCCAACCTAAAAGAGGGCTTTAAGATGTGGTGCCTTGCAACACAAGTGACCTAAAAAAACCCAACTGAATTCCCCAAAACACCCTCCACACTAGCAATCCCTTGCACGCACAACTCATTCCTAGGGGTATAATCGGAAATTCAACAAGAACAATTTTTTTGCATGCATTGTGTTTGTGTGTCACCTCTCACGTTCTCATCATATATTTCACTTCATGTTTTCAATCATTTGGACATTAAGAAGAGTTCATATATGAATTAGAACCAAATTTTGACTTAAATCCTTCATTAATTAAATTTTGCATTAATTAACTAAAATATATATATATAGTAAAGAAGATCAGATACGTCTCCCCACACTCTAACTTTACTGTTTCTTAGTCTTCTTAAACCCTAATATATATAAACCCCTAGTCCAATATATATATATATCTAATCTATCACCTGCTCTAATCCATATCCATCCATCCATCCTTGCAAAATTGTCATACTATCCCATTATTCTTAGACTTTGCCAACCTTGCTTAACCTTCTCTCTCTCCCTCTCTCTCTTTTTCTCAAAAGAAGAAGAAGCTAGGTGTAATTAAGAGATTGAAGAAATGGGGAGATCACCATGTTGTGATGAGATAGGGTTGAAGAAGGGGCCATGGACACCAGAGGAGGACAAAGTACTGGTGGAATACATACAGAAGAATGGGCATGGAAGCTGGAGGAGGTTGCCGAAGCTCGCCGGGCTTAACCGGTGCGGCAAGAGCTGTCGTCTTCGATGGACTAATTATCTCCGGCCAGACATAAAGAGAGGAAGGTTTGATGATGAAGAAGAAAGACTCATCATCCACCTTCATTCCATCCTTGGAAACAAGTATATATACATATTAATTATGTTTTATTTTTTATAATCTCTTATATATATCATGGTTAATTTTTTTATTGATTTGATTACTATATATGTTTGTAGATGGTCGGCTATTGCAGCTCGATTACCCGGTAGGACCGATAATGAGATAAAGAACTATTGGAATACTCATCTGAGGAAGAAGCTTATGCAAATGGGGATTGATCCAGTGACACACCAGAAGAGAACTGATTTGAATTTTCTTTCTGGAATTCCGAATATCTTCGCAGTTTCGGGTAATTTGGGAAGCTTGGCAAGTTCTTCGGATCACTTGAATGCTCTTAGATTGCAAGCAGATGCTGCAACTTTGGCAAGAGTTCAGCTTCTTCAAAGCTTGATTCAGCTGATAGCTGCTACTTCTTCAAGTAGTACTACTCCAGCTCTAAGTTTGGATCCAATGAATCATGTTTTTGGATCCAATGATCAATGTCTTTTCAATGGACAGCTTGGAGTACTTAATAATCAGGATGTTGCTAATTCCTTGAATTTAGGAGGTGATCATCATGATCAAAAGTTGATCAATTATAAGTACTCCGATGCTATAATTAATCCTTGTTCATCAGCTGATCACGAGCTTTTCATGGAGAGCACTAATAATGCAAACCAAGTGATCAATTGTTCATATATGGATACGTCTGCACATTCAACTCCTTCTTTGGTTACTACTTCTCCGGAGAATAATTTGGAGAACACCACCATTGATCCAACAGTACAAGATCCAGTCAGTTGTTTTGTTGATGAGTGTATCAGTTCTTCGCGAAACTTGAATCCTTTCGGTGCTTGGGAAGGGCTCGATCTCGATAATCCAAACACTGATCTTTGCTGGAAAGACATTCTAGAGTAAGAATTAATTACTCATGCATGATTCTCTCATTAATTAATTGAATATTATTATTTTCAGAAGTTGATGATTTGTTTAATTTGCTCTCTGATTGCAGGCGAATTTCTTAGTTATGACAGCAACTGATCATGAAACCTGTTGAAAGAGATATATTGATTCATTGATTTTGATGACATGAGATCACATGCGCGCAGTTCATATACATATATGATGTACAGAATCAATAGTACTAATTATGTTCATGTAAACCATTTGTGCTTGAATTATTATTCCTTCTCTGTAATGTTTGAGATCAAAAACTTGTTTTATATCATACTTTGAATAAATTTGGTTTCTTGTTTAATTCCTTGGTTTTATTATATATCAATCAACATCTGATGAACAGTTAACTTGTTTGAAAGAGATATATATATAAGTGACATCCTTCTTATCATGAGTCAGTATGGTTTTAATTAAGTATATATATATATCAAATTATATAAACAATTGAAACAACGACGAAGATTGTCATATCATAAGAAGACAGGCACCCGATTGTGGAAACATGCAACAACACTGCATGAAATTAAAAACAATGTGCATGTTTCATTGTTTCCAAAACCAAAGAGGAGTGAAGAGATTGTCCATTAATTTATATGATTGTTCCTTCTCCCAAACTGTGGAACAAAAGTCAAGTTAACAGTTACTTATTAGGTAGACTTATTACTTTAATCAGAAGCCATTGACTCATGATATATAGCTTACAAGCTCTCTATTGATTATTGTCTCTCTTTACAAGGCACACAAAAACACAATATTAATATAATTAATATTAATCATGTAAACCAGTGACTATAACCTTAATTATGATTAATTAAGTATAGATTTCTCCTTCTTGTCACTTGTCATCAGTCTGTGAAGGGACAATGATCAAAAGAAGAGCTAGCCTTGCTGTGACAACAACAAGCCTTGTCCTACAAGTGATACCATGAAATTTAGTAGGTAACCTATGGACCTACAAAAGGACAACTAACTTACCTAACCTCAAGGAATATGTCTGTGTTCTAACCTAAAGCTTAATGCCATGGCATCGTCACCTTGAGAGATTTTAATTGTCACTTTCATGTCTTGAGAGGAAGCTTGCTTGCATTAACCATTTACATGAAGAAGAAGAAGAAGAAGAATGAAGCTTGTAATTCACTACTGCGTGCATCATCCAAACCAATCCATGCAGAACTGTCAAAATTGAAGTTGAACCAACTACAAAAGTTTTAACTTTTCCCATTCAATTTTTCTTTCAACTTTTATATGACATGATGTATATATATGTAGTGCATTAATTATTGATCGATGAAGAGATGTGATTTGATTCAATTTGCTAATTAATTAGCTGTGGGTCATAATTACTTAACCATTGCTATCAAGTGAACAATTCCACATTAGTAAGTATTAAAATTAAATGTAGATCAGAGTTAAGAAGCAAAGTTAGCTTTGATTAATTTCAATTCAAAGTTGGGCAGTTAAATTTCTTGCCGACACTGTGTATGTACATGGAAATATTATGTGAGATGACTACTTTTTCAACTTGAAATTAATCAATGAACTAAGCTTATTATTGTTTGCAGTCCCAGATTCCCCCACAGCATGCTTATGGCGGCTTGATTACTTGTCCAATTAATTGCTTGTTTAAATCAATAGAGAGACAACATGATGTAGATGTTTTTATTCAGGGTCTATTGTCACTATTGAAATTATACAAGAGCTAATTATATCCCTCCAACCATAGGACTATTGATCTAGCGGTATCTCGGTTCCTGTGCGCGTTAAGTAACTCACTTGATTGAGCATGCTCTCAAGGTTCGAGTCCCCGCCCTCATAAATGTGGGATAGATGCAGTTTGAGTAATTCACTTGGTGAGCACAAAACTCTCAGTTTTGAATCCCCACATCTGCGTATGTATGCGCACGGTGAAGGGTCAAGGGTGATCATCACTTAAGGCCACGTCCCTTTGAAGGGGTTTATCCCCTATGTCAAATATATATATATATATATATATATATATATATATATATATCACTTGGAAATATGTTTTATCACTCGATTTGAAAAAACTTCTAAAATGAATGGTATTTCTAAGATGAATGGTATTGAGTTGGCGCAACTTATTCTTTTTGAATTATATTTCGGAGAAACAAGTGAAATCTATTTTTATGGTTATGATATATAAGCAATTTATATATATATATATATATATATATTAGTTTTAGAATAAAATATTTGGTATGAAGTTTGACAAAACAAATATAAAGCAGGAAATGTGACAGTAGCAGGGTCTAGTTGGTTCAATTGAACAAATTCAACTTAGAGCAGGACAAGCAATTGCTAAACATTTTTTGAATTTAAAAAATATATTATTATTTTTTCCATTTAGAACAATGGATAGGAGACAAGATGATAATTTAAATATTTAACAACAAACTTGGGATGAAATCAATCCAAGATCTTCACAAAAGAAACAAATAAATAAACAAGACAATGTTTACATGGTGCCCACCCACCAGACATCTTGAAAGGGACAGACCACTCAAACCACAATTAAAGAAAAAAATGGTCAAGGTTGACAACAATATTAAAACTGCAGGAAAGTATAAGAGAGAATATTAAGAAACATGTTGCTACAAATTTTGTAAGGGAGGGAAAATCCAGGTGTTGCTTGAGAACCTATTAATTAAGAAGGAACAATCACATATAAACATTAGAAATATGTGAGAATGGTTCAAAGAGGAATTGGCAGGAGGAAAGAACACTCTGCTACCTTTGCAACTCCATCGAGGAAAAACCGACCATCTGCTGCTTAAATGTCAATTCTCAACAGAAATATGATCCCACTACACACAACTCCTCGGGCTGAGGCATACCCCCAACAAGATACAAGATCTATAGGGGAGTGCATCGATGGGACAAAGTCTGAGGAAAGAACTCCGCAAGGGATGGCACCTGCTAGTGCTGGCCGTCACCTGGAACCTATGGCTCGAAAGGAACTCGAGATGCTTCAACAATGTGACGACGCGCTTTATAAAATACCTATCCGGACAGATAGATTCCTTCTTACCGCTCTGGTTGACAAGCTGCCTGTGCCAACCACTGCATTACACAACTTTAGTCTATGGCTGCTCCTCGCATGACACAAAATTTCTCACCTTGACTCGAGAGGACCAACGACTGAGCCTCCTAGGAGACGATTTCGAGGATGATGAGCCCGCTGCCAAAGTTGCTGAGAGCACTAGCCCCTCTATGTAACACAAGACCCAACAAGGGACCCTCAGAAATCAGACTATTCATCGGTCTACCTTTTATTTTTTTACTACTATTCACTTAATAAAAGAATGTGGTTCATCCACTTTTTCAAAAAAAAAAAAAAAAAAAAACAGAGAGACAAAAATGAGTACCTTGAACCTAATGCGCCCAAAATCAAAAGAGAACTTAGAATGGATGAATAGAAAATATATATGAAGAATAAGCTCTCTAACAAGAAATCACACGTTTGATAAAAAAGTGAGTCGGATCAAAGAACAGAAGATTAAACAACTTATGGCAAATATACTTCTGAGCTTTGTATATTGAAAGAATCAATCAATGTTGCTTCAATGACATATCAGAAGACATTACAGAGGAATCGGTATTATCCTGCTCATCAAATGAGTGACAAATCAAAGGTCATCTGTTAACAAAAATGATAATGGTACAAGTAGAAAGACTGAATTAGTACAAAGGCTTTAGTTACCAAACATGTTAAAACAATAATTCAACAATCCTGGGGAAAAATTGTTAATGAACAAACGGAGAACTAGATCTGTGATTTGGCATTAATTCACTACTAGGGTTCCACAAATGTCAGGGCACTAAAACAGTGTCATTTCAACAAAAGGTGGTAATTTTCTCCATGAAGAAGTTCATAGTTTGTCAATTTACAAATGGCATTTGATTTGTTTGTAATGTAGTCCTGTGACATTCAATCAAATACTTACTATCAAAATAGGAACATGTTTTCCCTTAGGGCCCAATAAATATCTAAGCCTCCACTTACTTTCATACACACCTATTAGTAAAAGAACAAATCAATTAATAAAGGCCAAGGCAACCAGGCAGCAAAAAATGTTGTTGTGGCCTGACTTTTTATTAGCATCACCCAAATTTTACATGGATCCCAATTATCATATTTGCATATGGCATACATCATCATACCATACATTCAATACAAATTGAATTTGCCAATACAAAATCCATAGCAATTAGATCTACAAATCTGTAACAATTAAAAAGCAACTAGATGTCGGTAATTTAACAAATATAAAACATTGACAACACTTTCAATCCTCAACATTATGTGGTTAAGTGAATATTAGAACAAAGGCAGGCAGCTTATCAAGGAAATGCAATATCACATTGATGATGTTTGCATCATCTACAATTTTGAACAAAAATCAAGTAAAATCAGTAAAAAAAACTATTTGGCGCACCCTCATATTTTGGGCAAGCAATTCCAGGTATGCCAGATTAATATACCAAACCAATTATTTAGGTGGCTACACCAAGGAGAGGCCAGGCTCAAAACATCACCTTGTCCTGGTTCTAAATATACTTGATAGAAACAAAATTTCAA
Source organism: Dioscorea zingiberensis (assembly GCA_026586065.1). Lineage (NCBI taxonomy): Eukaryota > Viridiplantae > Streptophyta > Magnoliopsida > Dioscoreales > Dioscoreaceae > Dioscorea > Dioscorea zingiberensis. Next base: position 43,115,611 of record CM048826.1, on the reverse strand, counting down.
CCTAAGAAGGACATATCTGCCATCTCGAGCTAAGCTCTGCCAAAACAAAAAAAGGTCCAAGGAACTTGAACAGCAGAGGTGGGGCCCAAATCAGCCTTCGGACAATCATTCTTCAAAGCAATAAAGGCGTAACTGACCAAAGAATGCCTCTCTCCTGCCAGTTAAACCAGCTTGATAAGCAAGTCTGCCTATCCCAATAATGACTATCCAATACGCCAACTTCATTCCAATATGGTTAGGGCCTAAAAGGAAATGCTTTTTTTTTTCCAGTTCCCTGGCATGAGGTGAACTGCTTCAAGTAAACAACATGCACTTGCAATTACCATATTTCTTTTTTCCCTTGCTGACAGTTCATTCAGTTGATCCTTGCAATTCATTGCCTTAAAAAATATAAATCATACTGTACAAAACAACATAAATAGATCAAAGCTCAAATCCAGAACATCATAGCATTAAACAAAACTTTGGATCAAAGCAAATCACTTTCATCATATATATTAAATTTGAAGGAACATGATTCAACTAAAATTCTCTTTATCTTGTGATGTCCTAATAACATCAAATTCATCCAACTCAACATCTTAATAAATAATCCTAACAAACAAGTCTAGTTATAGGAGATTAACTTCTCGCTAGCCACCAAGAAAAACTTCCACTTCCAAGTAAATAATCTCCAACATTATAGATTCTTGCAAACACTATAATCAGGAAGCAGCCACCCATATCAAGACCTTAGTTTTCAAATACTTAAAATTCCACAAAAGCACGAGTATTGGAAGACTTGAATGAATTGCACAGATTTCTTCCAGAAAAATGAAGAAGCTTAAGTTCAACCTAACTAATGAGGTTAAAGGAAGGATCAAACTGAGATTCCATAGTATTTTACAATATTCAATCTTTCAAAAACCATTGCCCAAGGGAAATGACAGGAATCAGAAAGAATTGTTAGTCAATTTTTTCATGCAAGGACCAAGGATGACAGTTGCTCCCTATGCTAGGCCTCAAATGGTTGCCCAATAAACCTATTTCACGGCAGATGAGACAGGGTGGGGTCCATTAATGTGTCCAACTTAACTATTTACTAAATGCCAATTGCAAATTCTGAAAGGAAATTATAGACTATAATCAAACTCACGGCATTTCCAAGAAAACCTAAAAATGCATTTTGAGGGGGAAGAAGGATGAGCAAGTTTATGTTATTATAGGTTGCGAAAAGATGGCCAAAGAAAGCCATAATTAGACAAGATGATGAAGATAATATTATTGAGAATAACATAAATGAATATCCAACTATGAAGACAGCCCAAGGCAAGCAACTCATAAAAAGGATAAACCTGGCTAGTTCATAAAATCATTTCGAAAGATTACTACAACACTTTATAAAGTGAGCCTTACAACATAATCATGGTTACTTTTCACTCTAATAAAACACTCGATAAGGTCCAGTGTTAAGTAGTGTTCTCACTGTTCTGAATATTCTGAATATATATATATATATATGATTGGAAATGGAGCACATATAAATATGGGTGGAACACATGGCAAGCATAAACACATGCCAAAGTCTTGAAAATGATAGAATTTGAAGTTCAAATCTAGAACACGAAATAGAATTCACAATTAAAACATCAACCATGTCAATATACTCAATGCCAACCATTGAGTTCAATGTAGATGGCTTAGATTGTTGCATAAGAGCAAAAATAGAATTATTTATGTAAAATTTAACTTATCCATGCATTAATATGGGCAAACATGACAAAATTGAGAACGAGTACAAAAAGGGACTGTTGGTATGCGACAACATCAAAGATCTAACCTCAAAGGTTGTAAACAAGATATAAATGTGTTCCAAAGTCTAAAGATGGATGACTTCAAAATTCAAATCAAGAACAACAAATAGAATTCACAATCAAACATCAACTATGCCCACAAACTCAATGCCAACCATTGAGTTGAACGGAGAACATTTAGATTGCCACAAAGGAACAAAACAGAATTATTTATGTAAAATTGAAAAAATCCATGCATTAAGGATATATGGCGAACACAACAAAAAACAGAATGAGTACAAAAAGGAAACATTGGCATGTGAAAACCTCTAAGATCAAAGACTCAAACGGTATAAACAGGATACAAATGCATGTCAAATTCCTAAGAAGGATGGTTTTAAAATTCAAGTTAATAACAAGAGATAGGATTCATACTTAAAACATCAACTGTGTCCATTTAGTTCAACGTAGAATGCTTAGATTGCTACATAGGAACCAGAAGAGAATTAATTATGTTAAATATAAAAATCCATGCTTTAAGAACATATGGGTGAACATGACAAAATAAAGAAAGAGTACAGAAGGGGACCATTGGTACGCGACAACCTCTATTATCTAAGACTCAAAGGATGTAGACAGGATAGAAATGCATGCCAAAGTTTTAAAATGAATGACTATAAAATTCCAATAAAGAACAAGAAATAGAATCTACAATTAAAACATCAACTGTCCACAAACTCAATGCCAACCATTGACTTCAAATTAAATGCTTAGATTGCTCAGTACGGGCGAAAATAGAAAGAAAAAAAAAATCCATGCACCAATGATTGCCAATTGGCAAAAGATTAGACTAGCTCATCAGTTTGAAACTACACAAGCCATTTGGAGTTAAATTAAACAACAAGCCTTCCATGAACCCTAGCTATTCCATAACCAAAAAGCAAAAGAAAAATGAAAAGATTATATCTATTTCTTGCACAAAGGAAGACTATACACCATTTCACGCAAACACCAAATGAGGCCCTAGAAATCATTGAACAAAAAGCAACATTAAACCTCCAACCAGCCAACCATTCATTCAGCAGACATCACAAGAACTGCTGCTCATAAAATGAATGCTCCACCCATCCTAAGCACCATGAGGAGCATGAAAAACATACCTTTCGAGCATCCAAGGAATGAAAGGAAGACAATGCGCCAAAATACAGCAAGTGGGTTCTATCAGGATCTTGACACCATTAATCAGCCCACGTTCACCTTCTCTCCTTCAACTGCACCATGGTTGATGCTTGCAATCTTTTTCTTTTCATCTGCATCAACAGCTCGCCTCTCATGAACAAGGGTCCAGAAGAAGTCCGTCAAGACCTTTTCATAATCCGGCATCTTAGCATACCCAGGGAAGTAATTGATATCGATGACAAGATAGTGGTTCCCGATCTTAGCATCCCTGATCACATCAAAGTTAAAGAGGTGCAGCTCCAAGGCCTTTCTAAGCCCCCTGGCAATATCAGTTATGAAGTCTAAGGGCGGCATCTCAGCATCCTCCAAATGCGTCGTCTCAAAGTCCTGGTCCTGCGCGCCCCCCAAGTTCGACACCTGCGAGAAAGACACCGAGCCCTCTGAATGCTCTAATATCTCCTCCGACACATCCGGCAGCGACTTCCGCTTTACGCACTTCACGAAATCCCCGACGACGTAGACCTTAAAGATGACGCCTCCGTGGTTCACGAATTCTTGAAGCACAATCGGGGGTTTCAGCAACAGAAGTCCCTCGGGGTGAAACACGAGCGACATTTTGTGCGACTTCGCGCTCCCATCGGCGACCAGCGGCTTCGCGATCACCGGAAATTTTAGGGTTTCGATCGACGCAGGATCAGAGAGGGAATCGGAGTCATAGATCACGATCTGCTTGGGGGTTCCGAAGGTCTCGTCCTTCTGAGGGATCCGGAGGTCGGACACGGCCTGGAGCATGGAGATGCGATTGCGGAGGCGCTCGATGGCGTCGGGCAAGTCGATGACGGGGGTGTTAGGGTTCTCAACAGCAAACTCCTGGAGCTGGGATTTCCAGTCGGGGGAGGATAGCTTGTGGATGATGACGTCGAAGGGGCCCTGGGAGGAGAGGGGGAGGAAAGGGTCGATGGGGACGAGGTCGATCCCTCGGGAAGCGGCGAGGGAGACCAACGACGGCTGGATGAAGCTCTGCTGCTTTTTCGGAGCCAGAGCGTAGCCAACGCCGTAGCGCCTCGGAGAGGGCTCCGGCGACGCCATTAGAGGCCGTGAGAGCTCAAGAAGATCGGATCAATGGCGAGATCGTCGAAGCCTTGCGAGCACGAACGTGAGCATTACGGCGCGCTCTAGGGTTTCGATCGGATGACAAGGGATTCGGATTCTTGGTTGGTTTTCCCGAGAGCGGATTAGAAGGAGAGGAACCAAGAACGAGGCAGCCAGAGAGGTTAGAACGTTGGGAGGGGAGGACTTTTTATATGAGGATATGGGATGTGGTCACTACACCGGTCATATTACCGCAAAAAATAACTTTTAATTATGAGCGGTGATCAGATCCAACGTTAAATAATGCCCACGTGGCATATTCCCAGGTGATCCTAACCTCGGACGGTCAGATCTTCTCCTCAAGAAACGGACGGCTATGATCGCGTTTCTGCTCTCATGTCGCCAGGACCCACACGGCACTATTGAACGAGACGAGATCCTCCGCGATGGAGTCACTTGGGCATATTTAACACGTGGCTCCCTCTTTACCGTCCGTCCACTGCCACATGCGAAGCACGTGCCTTGCATGGCGGGCTGGATGTTGACACGTGCGAGTGACCGCACTTAGATTAGATATCACCCCTGGTTGTCCTTTTGCCGTTAACGAATATTCTAAATTCAATTTATTGTTTATTTATTTCTTTCATTGCATTCAATTAAATTAAATTAATTAAAAAAATTTCCTTTAATGAAAAAAAAAAAGAAGATTCATTTCAATCCAATGTATGCATTGGTGCTTTATAAAGTGGAAAATTGGAATCAAACTTAGTTAGTCAACCCAATAACAGAGTCCCCCACATTCTTCATTCTTTTTTCTTTTCTTTACTTGACTCGATCTTTTAACCCAACATACCATTTGAGAGTATCATCTTTTCTTTGCTTTAGAATCTAATCCTCATTCTTGTCTTCTGCTTTTGTTGACTTAATTTACACCCTTTTTAATTGCCAAAAAAATCATTTTTTTATTTTTTTATTTTTTAATTTTTTAATTTTGGTACTTCAAAGATAGGATTGGATAAAATGGTGATGACTAGTGAGCACTATCTTTGAATGAGAAGGGCCACGTTTTTAGTATTATATGAAACAGAGGCTTCTTTTTTTCATTAATAAAAATTCTAATAATTGATTATTTCATTAAAAAATTAATGAAAAACTCCTTTTTAATAGAAATATATTCAAGTTTAATTGTTAGTCTTATTTTTTTATATATGTTATGGGGAAAAAGGGATCAACTATCATTATAATTGTCTATCATTATAATTGTCTGATCATCTAATGGTAAAGAATAGATCTTAGAAGGCCCCATAAGTTGTTGAAAGTTGACGACTGATTGTCTTTAAGCTGACACCTGTATTCTTTGAGTTGTCATACTGTTGCCTCCGATTTGGCAGCCAACTATCAACTGTCGAATGGTCCCATATAAAGAGGTTCTCAGCTCACGAAGAATCCTATCATATTCTATTATGATTCGGTACACTATTTGGAACTGTTTGGAACTCCATCGAGATTGAGTTTGTGCATGCCTGTCACTTGAAATTCTTTCTACTTTCTTACAATCTCTCTCTCTCACACACACTCTCCCACTTGCTCTCTTCTCCATTTGAAGTCCCTAACTTGAATGTCGGAGACTATCTCTACGAGCATTCGGACCTTCTATCTCTGCAAATCCTTGTCTCAACGAGGCATGATCCTTGAATGTCCGATCTCTGAAGGAGACCTAATCCTGTAAACATGAATTGGGAATTTGTCTAATAAATCGTCTACCACAACTGATATGTTCTTAAAATCAACCGAAGTTTTGCATCTACCACCAACCTCTCTCACCCTAGATCTGTTTCGATCCTCCGGTCCTCCCACAAGTAGCCGATCTAGCATCAATAATATATATATTTTATTTAATACATGCTTTTACCGATGATAATACGACAAGCTTGAATACTGGACAAATGGGATCAAAGAAACACTTGGAAAATATCAATCAAGTTTTTTAATATTTTATATATATATATATATATATATATATATATATATATATATATATATATAAATGTTGGCAAACTACTTTGCCACACTTTAGGCATCTTTCAAACCATCATCCTCTAAATATTTTGGAATTATGATCCCATAAGCTCGGAACCATGGAGTCATCCATGGTACGACGGATAACGATATCTCTACGGCCGCCAAAGGCTTTCGGGATATGTGCCGTCACACACATCCCGAGGCTTGCTTTATGGCATGCCTCGGGATGTGTAGACCTGGGCTACCGATTTACGCCACGCCTTGCACTAGATGACCATGGGATCAACACTCAATATTTTGAGGGGTGCGATAGCCAGTTGTCTTTAAAAATGCTATCATTTTTTTATTTTTTTATGCTTGTTTTTATGCAAAAAATCGGTAATATTTTGCTATTTATTGAAATTTAATCCTATTATTTATTTTTTAAATAATCAATAAAATTAATCAATCTAGAATAATGTTAGATAAATATTAATTACTGATTGATGATTGGTGTGGATTAAAACGGGTTCGGACTTTATGTACTCATATCGGGTTCGGGTTTCACTTAATACCCGACCCGTCAAAAAGTCCCATTTCTTCTTGGCTTGCTGGCCAGTACGCACCGCCCGATCTCGGCCCTCCGGCCACTTCCACCGCCGCAGCAGAGCTCTTCCGGTTCTCTCTCTCCACCACCCCTATTTTCATGTGTTTCTCGTTCTAATTTTCCTGAATTATGGGATTTTGGCGATATATAAGCTCATCAAATCGTCTTTTCATTGTATATGTGAAGAAGTGGGGACTGAAATTCAAGCCCAAATTCGTTTTGATTACTGATCCGCTTATTCATTGTGGAATTTTATGATTATTTTGTTTGAAATGCTAATACTGCGGATATGCTTTTAATCTCTGGAATTCGAGCATTGTGATTCATCTGGGCTAATGTTTTGATTCCTTATCTTGAATTTATTTCTCATTTTGGTGATCTTTTGCTGCGATTTGCGGCTAAATGTTTCATTTGATGGGTGTGTGTAGAAAGTTGTGTTTTTAAACTGCATTTTGTGGATTTTTAGAATGATGTGTTTATACCAAAGGTTGAGCACATTGTTGGTAAACTGCATGTATTATACTGCATTGCCCTTCTTTTAACAATTTTACATGTATATTTCTGGCTGCTTTATGAAAAACTTTGCGAGTTGTTTATATTTGTATTCAAAGTTGTGCACTCAAATAAAGGTTTCCGTTCATTCTTAATCATGTGCTAATATGAAAGATGGACATATCTGCATTTTCTAATCCTTTTCAAGTGTTTGATGCGGATTTGTTGTTGATCCATGGAAAAAATTTTGTCGGTAATGACTTCTGGCTTTATATGAATATGAACTTAATTTCTTTTTGAACATTTTAACATGTGTTTCTGATGTGGTTCTCTATATGAATCTGAGAATCTGATCTTTTGCAACCCTCACTTAAACCAAGAGTTGATGCTTTGGCTGAGGACACTAGGTTAACACCTGCCTGCTTCTCTCAGGTTCTTGGGGTGTTGGATATGGGTGCTCCGAAGCAGAAATGGACAGCAGAGGAAGAGTCTGCACTTAAAGCTGGAGTGCTCAAGCATGGGGCAGGGAAATGGCGCGCAATTTTGAAAGACCCAGAATTCAGCGGGACATTGTGTTTGCGGTCCAATGTTGATCTCAAGGTTTATGATTCTGTAACTCTATTCATCAGACATTTTCAGCTGTGATAAAAAACAGAAGTTTCAGTAACTTTCATAAGGAAAGTTGACTACGGCCGAGGGATCAAAGCATGCCTCTACTAAATAAAGAGTGGCTTGTCCATATTTATAAAAAAGAGAGAAAAAAAAAAACAAGGACATTCACATTGTTAAGTGCAACATTATTGCCCATGTTAGATGCTGGAGTATTTCGGTATCTCTGGTTCATGATTGACTCTAGAGATTGGGTAGTTTGTGCTTGGGTGTTTTACATCTGTATTCATGTTAACATGCATGTATGCTGTGTCTACCCTCAAACTATAGTAATCTCTTTAATGTCTTCAGAATCTCAAAAATTAGTATGTAATCTCAGGGCTAATTTTCCTTTGTCAATGAAATATATGAGTAGTACTCTAGTGTCCCTGGAAATTTGACATCCTTCGGTTTATAGCTGGTCACATTAATGTAAATACAACAATTATGACTAAAAATAAAGCATTTTGTTTATTTCAAATGGAGTTCCCTGTTTATGACGGAAAATTATTTGTGGGTTTATGCGGATAAGTTTTAAAGGTCGACCGGGTATATAAACAGATGTAATATTTCGATGGATGGGTATCCTATGAATTAGGCATCTTTTCAAAAAATATGGATGCAGAAAAACCCTTTGTACTTTTTGATACTTGATGGTTAATTGAATCTATCAATGTAGATGGGTTTCACCTGACTATTTTCCGTTATGGCATCCACAGGACAAATGGAGAAACTTGACTGTGACGGCAAATGGATGGGGATCTCGTGAGAGGGCTAGGCTTGCCCTAAAAAAGAGCCACCATGCGCCAAAGCAAGATGATAATCCTATTGCTATCGCCACAGTAGAAGAGGACATGGATGATGAAATTATCGATGCGAAGCCCCTTGCAGTCTCGGTTGGAAATTTACACATCAGCCGACCCAAGAAATCGTCCTTAAAGTGAGTGTTTTGTTTCAATTACATAATCTATAGTGATCATTGGGAACTTAGATGTATTCAATCATCTAGCATTTCTCCACTTTGATAAATACCATAGGTTAATATTGTTCCATTAATGTAAAAACTGCTATTTCATGCATCATCTCTGCGATACTTACAGATACTTCTTTGTTTGATGATTTGAGATGACGATTTACCCAACTATGTCTTCTATTCTAGGTTTTAGTACGCTATATCTCCCTGCACATTTTAACCCAATATAGAGGTGAACTTTTGTGCTGGTTGGGAGATGTGATATATGAACCTAAATTTGTTTTGAATTTGCAGGTGAAGGTTCTCATATCTGATTTATAGGTGTGATTGGACTGTAACTAGGTGCTTGAATATTAGTAATTCAGAACGAATGAAATTTGTAACCAGAATGACTTCAAGAGATTTTTCCTCGCAGTTGTATTGGTAATCACCTTTGAAATTTGAATAAAATGATTAAAGTTTAGGGCTTTTGGTTGTAGAAAATAGTAGTGATGTGCATTTGTGATGGTTTCAAAGTTTATGACTAATAAGATGTTTTACCAGAGAATAAGGAGGTAGTTTTGGTGCAAAAAACTGAAAAAAGGGAGCATCTTGCTTATTTCTTTGAATGTTATTTTAAATCTCCTCAATTCTTGACTGCATTCAACCATCTTCTGGCCAATCAGAATAAGTAGAAGATGGAGATACATTTACTACCCAAAGGTTTGAGATATAAGGTAACTAATACTATGGAGAATGACTGAATTAAAATGAGAGGAAGGAAGAGCTTTATATAAAATAAGAAGAGAGCAGTGAACTATGTTCTGACATTTAATTCTGAAATTAATATACTCTTTTCATTGGAATAGCAAAATTTTAATGCTAGTGTTGCCTATGGGTTGCACACAAATATGACCTCAATTAATTGTTTCTTTTTTCCAGTAATTCATTTTTTGGCTCTTGTTATTCTTCCTATGACTTGCTTCTTGACCTGATCTTTTTTGTGTATAGGCTGGAAAGTCTCATATTTGAAGCCATTATCAGTCTGAAGGAGCCTAGTGGATCTAACAAGACTGATATTGCCATGTATATTGAGGTTTAATTCTTCCCTTTTTTGCATGAATATTGTGGTTGAGATTTATATTTATTCCCAAAGTAATTATCAAAACTGATTTTATACCTAAAATAGATCTGTGGTAATTCTTTAATTTGTGTGATGCATCTGGCCAGTTCGAATGGTCATGCTACTGATTTTTTGTTACATTATATAGCTCGTTGCTTCTTTATTGTGTGACATTAGCCGTTAGAAAACTGCGTCCAATGTTTTCCATCATGATTACTTATCAAGGATTTCTCATCATTCTTGATGCCCTTGTTAGTCTTGGGCTTTCTGTCTAATTTAAATGATACATCTTTTCAATTTATTTATTCCCTTCTTAGAAGTAATTGAGATATCTTCCACTTCTTTTCCTAGTTTTTAAACTGATACTCACTAACTCAGATTTTGTGATAGTGTTGCTTAGTAGGTCTGGCATAATTTTGGAAGATGTTCATGATAATGTTGAAGATAAAAAAGCATAAAAATGATAGCTAGAAATGATTGTTGACATTAAAGTATATCAGGATACTCTTTAAATTTAAGCTAGGTACTACCTCAATCAATAAATAATAGTTCAAGGATATTTGGGTATTCATTAAATTTAAGCCAAGTAGTTAAATAAATCACTGACATTAAAGAATAGTATCTTTATTCATTCTTTTCGATAAAATTTAGGAGTTAGGATAGCTTGTGACAAGTAGTTCAAGAATAAGGGATCAAAGGCTTTTAACTGTGCATTTATTTTGGGGATTTGATACTATATATCAAATCTGGATTGAGTTGGAGGACACATAGATTGATTTGATATTTTTAGTGTTAATACAGGTACACGTTGCATGCTTTCCTTTTGTTGTGTTTCATATAAGAGTGCTATCTATTGGTGTCACCATGATGGTATTGAATTTATATATTGTGCTTATTTGGTTGGTGGAAATGGACATATGAGGCTTAGCAACCATGTAATTGTTTAAATCATTGTTACAACAATGCCTTAACAAAATATCCATCATGGTTTGTCATGTATACGAGTATCATTTAACTTCACCTAAAAAACCTCTTTTTAATCATGAATCATCTCAATTTGGATATTGTAGGACCGAATTTGGTCTCCTCCAGCAGATTTGAAAAAATTGTTGTCGGCAAAACTGAAGGCTTTGACTGCACATGGAAAACTTGTCAAGGTAATTTGGTTTTCATATTTGGTGGGTATAATGCAAATTGACAAAATTTTATCTATTCATCATTCAAATAAATTAGAAGATTATCAAACACATTCAAATTCGAAGAATGGAACCAACAATATTTTTTATAAGAATATTTAATCAGCGATTTGTAATAATTAGAGCATCCTTTCTCCTTACCCTGCATTTTGCATAAAATTTAAAAATAAAAAATACTTTTGACTGCAGCTTTGCACAATTACACTAGTGATGACTTCTTAATGCTTCAAACTGTTTAACTTCAACAAAGACAATAAAGATGTTTGTTGTGAATGAATCCTGATAGACACGAACATTCTGATTAGTGAATACAAGATTTTCCAATCCTGGTTATGTAGGACTGATGGGCTTCTAATCTACTGAATGATTTTCTTAGGTAGAACAGGATGCTGCTGGATTATTTTTCTTACCTAGGAGGATTCAAGTTTAAGATAACATCAACAGATAATCTATACTCTGCTTGACCACTGGTCCATCAACCTGTTCAATGTAGGAAAAGAAAAATTAAATCTTGCTCTCTCTCATTCATTCTTGTTTTCTTCTTTATTCATTGTACTTGCTGATTGAACTCATTGACCTCCAAAACCAATGGTATTGTCATTTCCAGGTAAAGCGTAAATATAGGATAGCAACTGGTCCATCCTCTTCAGAAGGGAGAAGATCCAATGCCTTACTTTCTGAGGGAAGACCAAGGGACATCTACAAAGTAGAAAGGGATGAATTCAAACCATTACTGAAATCTGAAATTGATGCTGAATTAGCAAGCATGAAAAATATGACTTCAAAGGAGGCTGCAGCTGTCGCTGCTCGGGCAGTTGCTGAGGCAGAGGCAGCTATGGCTGAAGCTGAGGAAGCAGCAAGGGAGGCAGAACGGGCAGAAGCTGATGCAGAAGCAGCACAAGCATTTGCTGAGGCAGCAATGCTGACTCTGAAGAACAGAAGTGGAAGCAAAACGGTAGGTGCTCTTGTATGGAATTCATTTCTTAGACATTTGGAGTTCTGTTCTTACTCGTAGGAGAGTTTGAAAAGCCTTTGGTAGTTTATTTGCAATCTTGAAAAAAGAGTGCTTGGATTATTTTACGCATTCATTGGACCATGAAAGCCAAGGCTATTCGCTTACTTCATGTGTATGGCCTCTTGACTGTGTGAAAATCATTTGGTAGATTTTCTTTGCATATGGCCTATTTGATATGATTCAATTCTTTTCTCAATGAATGAAAAGCTCTTAGTGAGCTTAGTGATTATGGCTGCTCAATCTGTCAACAAATTTTGAGCAATGTTTTGGTTGAGATTTAACTCATGCTGGTGAAAACAAATCCTTTTTATGATGGTGGATAGGATTGCTTGCAAGTTCATTTTCGTATTATGCTAATTTATAATGTATTTCAGTACAAAAATTATTGCTTTAACAACTTTCTGGTGAGCCTAGGCAAATCCCTTTCTGTTCTTTTTATACTTTTGTCAATATAATTTCAGGAATTCTGAATCTCTTTCATGTTTTTATGTACAGACACTCCAAGTTTGAGAGGATCGTCTTCTTGCTCCCCCCGACTTTGCTTTTGGCCAAGCTCTTTTTGCAATATATGTAAATACAAATCGCTAGTTATCATATAGGGTATATGGGGTGTGTGTTGTTGGTATATGAACCTTTGTCTTGGAAACAATCTTATGTCAATCTGATGCAATCTTCACAGAAGATGTTTTGAAGAAACCAACAGTATTTGAGTAACAAAATGATGTAACAGAACCAATTCTTGCTTGTTTTTGTAAAGTTGTGAAATTACAAAATCTGTGATCTGGACAAAGGAATGTTCTAGTGGCAGGTGATGTGCCTTCAAAAAAGACCACCGTGGCTAAACCTAAGAGCAGCAGACCAATATAATCTACTTTTTAAGGAATTATCAGACATTCCATTGGGGTAAGTAATGTACAAAATTCTTAAATTTACTGTTACAAATTTGTGTCTTTATTGACATCAGATTCATCACAGCGGCTGCCGCCATCGAACTCCCCTGGAGAGCTTGAGCTACTCCCTTTGTCGGCATCAGAAGGCTGTCTTTTTGAGGTCAAGAACTCAATGAAGGTATGGTAGGATGTCGAAAATCTCCCCTTGAGGTAAAATAGTATGTAACCTCTTTGTCCCATTGCCTCATCAGCGCTAATTAATTTCTCCTGCAATGTGAATTATCTTCATAAGTACATACACATGTGCATCTCTCTATATATGAACCACTAATTTAGCTTTCAATGGAGTTTACCTTGCTGTCATCCTTCAAGTACCAGTTTAATTCATGAGAGTGGACAAAAGATACATAATGTCCATCAAGAGGAGAACCAAAATGAACCACCACTGCATACAGCCTGTAAGTCAAGTTCTCCTCCTGCAATCCACATTGAGATCAAGTTACGAAGATGTCATCGGTATAATTTAAATTTCGATGGAAATAAATGCTTACTCTTGCTGATTCGCTGCTAAATGGAGTCAGGTCCAGGATTGATGGATACTCGACATATTTAAATTCCTTCTGAATGGAATTTCCATCGCAGCTGAATCTTTTCAGCTGAATTATGAGAACTTCCGGAGCTTTTTCTACTGTAAGCTGCTTTTCCACAACAACTTTAGCCTTACAACCATCACAAGTGAACAGGTTCTCCGGATCGTCAATCTTCTCAACTCTTGTGAATGACTCCAAGGCTGAAACAAGATCATCGGCCTCCCCGATCTCCAGACTGAGATCAAATACAGGTTCGTATATCTGTGACCTGTGCCCACAAGCACAGCACCTAATCTGAAACCATGCATCAATTGTAAGTTTCAGAGCATACCAGAGAAGGTAACTGAAAAGTCAGTGAAAGATTTGAATATATGAAACAAAAGACCTGACTCCGAAGTTTGCCACCGAAGATTTGACTGATGGGGCTTTCGGCTTCTATTGATGTTTGTGCGGCACTCGTCGATGCTTGTGTATTTGTGGCGGGTGATCTTTGGCAACACTCATGAAGTTTTGTCAGCAAACAGAGCAGGTACTCATGGGCATCTTGTTGTTCGTTTTCTACGAAATTAGATGATACATCTGCATGCAAGAACATTCATATAATTAAAATCTGAACAAATTGTTAAAAAATTTATAAATTATCGATGTTTATCAGATTTGAAAAAAAATACCTGTCAAACTATCGATGAAAATTCTCGGAATATAACATAAGTAGTCTTGTAATTGAATTGTGATAATAATATGATTTCTGAGTGCACAAAGCAAACAAATTTGCTTTTTTTCCTCATTTTTGTCATTATCATTAGATTCTGTGATAAACAATTAGCAAACAAACAATAAATATCAAAAATCTAAATAAATAAATAAATAATACTATGTATTTTTCAAAAAAGAACCTTTGTAGGGACACTCTCTGTAGTGTGGAGACGTAAGGACGCTTTTAATCAACGGAACAGTATGTGCTAAGCTCTGAAGAATTGAATTCATATAGCATGTCACCCCTGGATTAAACAGTCCGCAACCCTAGAATAATAATCAATAAATCATCAAAACTAAAAAAAAAAATAATAACGACATCAAAAGAAAAGAAGAAGAAGTAAAAGAATTACTAACCCGAGAAGGAAGATTGGTCATTGTATTTGGAATTTTAGACGGAGAAGGCGGAGAACTAAGCTATAAGGGATTATTATGATAAAGCTTGAAATTTTCACTATATATATAGAGAGAAAAGAAAATTCCTAGTTTGAGAAGGATTTTAGCACTATTAGATAGTAAATTAATATTCTATTAAATTAGTATTGAAACTTGCATATATACTTTAGTAAAAGTGTAAGAAACTATATATATATATATATATATATATATATATATATATATATATATATATATATATATATTAAGTTTCGATTTTGTTTATCATTCTATATTTGCAATGGGATAAGTCTTTTTTAAAAAATAATTTGGGTTGATCTTTTTATCCTAAAGATAATACAAAAGATTTGAATTTTTGGATATACATATACATGCATGTAAAAAAAAATATATATATATATATTTACTTTTTTGATAAAGGAGACAAACGCCTCCCAAGAGTCAGGGGTAGACAATGCGGCACCCGTGTCCGTGTGCCCTCACCTCATGGTTGTGGGGGTTCGAACCTGAGATTGTCCCAATGAATGAAACCCTATACAAGGGACCTAATATCACTAGGCCAAGTGGTCGTTGGTGAGGTTATAATTATTTTAAGTTTGAAGTTTTTAATTGATGTGATTTGATTCGAAGAAAATATATAATAATATCATCCATCCAAAGTATGAGAAACAATTTATGCAATAAAATTATCAAAAGTTTGAAATATTAAAAGAAAAAAAACACACACACATTCATACGATACTTATTTACAAACAAGTCCTCAAAATATAAGGATGGTAATACTGTCACATGGGATAATTAAATAAATAGCAGTCTACATATATAAATTTGAGTTTCTCTTTCAATCATTTTAATTTTTAGAAGGAAAATAATATCTCCTAAAATGAAAGGGATCGAGAGGCTTTCATCTTTTTGTTCTTTCTCTTCATTTCCTCCTCATCATCAAGAAGGTCACCTATTAGAGATTGGATGTCAACCCTATTTTCATTCTTAGGACAAACATCCTCATTGACAGTGTCTGTTTGTGACTTCTTACTAGTATGCTCATCAACGTCTGCCATGAAAATATATTAAAAATAAAAAAAAAATCATAAAAACAAGCACTAATGGTTTATAAAAGAGAAATAATTAATTTGAAGAGAATAAGAAAATATGCTAAAAGAGATCTCGATACAAATCTTTCTTTTAATAATACTCACTCTCGACATCAAATTGAAGACAACTGCTTGCTTCATCACTTGATGGTGACGGTGATGGTGGTGCTGATGGTGGTGGTATCTCACGTTTCATCACCAAGTTATTTATAAAACTATGAACAGGTAAACAAGATTCGTCTTTCACATAAAACAGTATATAAGCTTTTTGTGCCATCGCCTCAGTAAAACTTGTTTGTATCACCTGCAATGAAGATATACATTCAAACCTTTAGAAAAAAAAACATTTAATAGATCATGGTCTATTTGAGAATAGTGATAGGATTTTCGGCAAGTGAATTTACCGCATCATCGTTCATCTGGTACCAAATCATTTGAGTGGAGTGGATGTAGGATATGTAGTGTCCGGAAGAAGTTGAGCCATGATGGACTATGATCGCATATAATCTATATAATAGATCATCCTAAAATCCATATTGAGATTTATAAATAAGATCATCGAGATAATTTGAATTTCAAGGGAAAGCGAAAAATATGCTTACTTTCTCTGTTGCGCCATTGACAAAAGGGTACAAGTCCAAGTACCACGGATATGAAACATTTTTGAAGTTCTTCTCAATGACATGTCCATTGTAATTGAACCTTTTAAGTTGAATTATCAGAACTTCTGGAGCTCTGTCTATTGTAAGTTGCTTCTCCACAGCAACTTTACCCTTACATCCATTGCAATTAAATCTGTTTTCTGGGTCATCGAGTTTCTCAACTCTTGTGAATGACATTAAAGACCCCATGATTTCGTCGGCATCATTGATCTCCAGACTGAGGTCTAACATCGGCTCGAGTGTTTCAGATTGGTGTCCGCATTCACAACACTTGACCTAAAATTGCATATGAATCAGAACATGTTAAACATATTAGTACATTACTTTATAAATCTATATTATAATATAGAGTATCCATTTTCTTTTGTAACCTCAGTATATTTAGGACATTGTGAATTCACATTGTTTGTTCTTAATAAAACATATTACGGATCATGATAAATAAAACTCATTTCTATGACTAGAAGAGTATATCTAACCTGGCTCTTAAGTATACCACCAAAGACCTCGGTGATGAGACTTTCAGGCTCTGATGATGATTGAGTGCTTGTTGCAGATGATTTAAGGCAACACTCATGCAAGCTTCTCAAAAAGCATTGGAGATATTCATGAGCGTCCTCTTGATCTCCATCAACAAAATATGATATATCTGCAAGTAATTG
Source organism: Dioscorea zingiberensis (assembly GCA_026586065.1). Classification (NCBI taxonomy): domain Eukaryota; kingdom Viridiplantae; phylum Streptophyta; class Magnoliopsida; order Dioscoreales; family Dioscoreaceae; genus Dioscorea; species Dioscorea zingiberensis. Next base: position 43,098,484 of record CM048826.1, on the reverse strand, counting down.
CCAACTAAAACATTCAATACATTGTATAAAAACTTTCTTCTTCTTTTTTCATTACTATTTAAAATAGAAGTTCAATTCTTTATCAGAATGCATTTTATAAGTTAAAAAAAAAACAACGATAAAGAAATATATAGAAAGTTTTTCATGATATTTCAAAAAGTAAATGCAGGTGAGAGGGTATTAGAAAATATACTTGTCAAATTATCTATGAACAATCTTGGGACGATGCAATACATTCTCCCCAGTCGAAGGACCACATTAATGTGGTCTTTAAATACACATAATAAACAATATTGTTTTTGTTCTTTTTTATCGCCCGCTTTTGTGTTGCTTGGCAGAGAAAGGGTTCCTAAACATTGAACAGTCAATATTAGCAAATAAATCATAACTCCAAAAATAAAGAACCATTAACTTTTACTATAAAAAAAAACCTTTATAAGAGAATTGTTCACAATGGATGATTGTCGAAACTCTTTTGATAAGTGGCACTGTATGCGTAAGACATTGTAGGACCGCATTCAAATAACAATTATTGCCTTGATTAATGAGACCGCAACCCTAAAATAAAAAAAAATAAAATTCAACATCTCACGAGAAATTCAAGAATAAAATTATAAAATAAAAAATAAAAAAAAGATCACTTACAATGTATGCATCTGAAGGTGGAAGACTAGCCAAAGTTGAAGGAATTTGAGCCATGCCTTTATTATGATCACATAAATGGAAAAAAAAAGGTGACAAAGAAATAAAGTAAATCTCAAGAAATATGAAAGGGTATCGAAGAGCTGAAACTACCTGATGAAGACTTTACTAGAACCGAAACACTAGAGATGGGAATGAAGATGTGAAGAAAGAATGAGAGATGAAGAAAGATGCATCATTTCAAGCTAAAGATTGATATAAATAAGGAGAAAGCTGAAATTACCTCGTGTTGAACGACCAAAGGAAGAGCGGCTTAAAGAGATATATCTCTTTATTCATTTAATAATTTCTCGCATTAATTATAAAGGATGAAATATATCTTAGAAGATTCCAATATAAATCGCTTTAAAAGCATTTGTCGTATATAATTAGTTCGGCACTAAAATTTATAGTTCCAATTTTATATATTTAATTAGTATCATAGTTTAAAGTACGTCTTTTCAACTTTCCACAATTAGTACTCTAAATGAAATTTATCTCTCCTACATATCACATTTAACTAAAACAAAAAGCAATGTCTTAGCGCTCTTTTTATTTAAATAGAGTACTACATTCTTGCAAACACTATTTCATCGTTATTAAGTTGGAACTTTTAAAATGTTTATTGAGATCTTTTCTAAAAGCTCCATTGAACCATTTCCATGTTATTTTACTAGTGAATAAACAACAGGAGAGGAATGGAGTAGAGACAGGCACTACTAAAGGAAGGACCCTTACAACGGCTATGTATGATGAATACAGAAATAAATTACTAGGGGCTCACCGGGAAGGATGGAAAAGGCTATGAAAATTTAGGGTCACACCTAGAATCAAAATCTTTCTATGGAAAGTATTCCATGACAAATTGCCTACAAGAGCCTTGCTATATGAAAAGGGGATAGGACTAAATGATCCCTGTCCAATTTATAAAATTAGTTATAAAAACACTAATCATAGTTTTTTTTCTTAAGTGCATGTGGACCTATCAAGTTTAGAACAACAGTAAAGCCGAAGAATATCTAATTAATTTTGATAATGAGATTGATTGCTAACCGGCAGATAGAAAACTGGATATTGAGGAACAATGTGAGGCACATGAACAAAAGGGAAGAAGACCAAGAACTAATTTCTAATACAATGTGGGAGATATGGAAAGCTAGATACAACGTAATCTGTAAAGATAGTAGCTTCAGACTGGCAGTGATTGCTGCATCAAGCATTAACCTGGCACTTGAACCTTATACATGACAGAAACAGTTGGATAACCTTGCAACAGGAAGCAATGCTGGAAGAGAAACAATTATAAATATATTTTACTACAAATGATTCCTAAGTGGAAGGAACCAAAAGAGGAGGGGTTAGAAATGTATTGCTAACTAACACAGGATATTGCCAAAGACCTCTTGGTCTAGCGGCATAGGTCCCTTGCATAAGGGATTCGGCCCAAAGAAGTCCCTGGGTCAAATTCCCACTAGAACAAGGTGAGGGCGCAAGGCTTGGGTCACCCAATGGGGTAGCCCACACAAGCATGCGAGTCTTCTCTGTGTTGGATCGTAATAGACCGGACGGTAAAATAAGTACATACTGTGTAAAACCTTCAGATGATAAAATAAATTACACTGTGTAATTCCCGGGGTGAATCGAGCCCTTTGCACACCCTATTTGACTGATCCTTCGGGGGGCGCTTGTAATCAAGTAGAGGAAGCCTGACATGGAGAGCTAATCATTTGTTACGCCAATGTACAGATAGGCTAGCTAAGGAAGTCTCAACTTGAAGCAATTTTTGAAGTTCCAAAAGAACTCCTAGGAGGATTACAGGATGAAATCTACTCTAAGAAATTTTGTAATAACTAATTAGATAGAGCTGTGTATACCCAAAAAAAAAACATCATATGACAATAAAAATTATTTGAAACATTAAATTTTAAATCTGACATACACAATGGTTTTAGGTTTTGTTTGGATTGGCTTTTTTTTCCTCTAGAAGCCTCAGTAAGTTAAGCGTTTCTGGGACAAAATAATATGTTTGAATGAGCTTTAAAAAAAAACAGAAACTGTAAAAAAATCTAAAAAATTGTTTTTTTTCATAAGCTGGTGATGTGTAGCTTCTGGAAAAAAAAACTGTTTCGTAGAAACTGTTTTAAAAAATGCCAATTACTAAAACACCCCTCTCAAAATTTTTAAAAGCTATTTTAAAAAATATCAATTACTAAAACATCTTTTATTATTATTATTATTATTATTTATTTCTATTTATTATTATAAAATTATTTCTGAATTAATCTATCCAAACATAAAAATGACAAAAGTATTTAACTCAGTGAGAAACACTTTTTTCAAAAGTCCTATCAAACTTAAAAAAAAAAACATTTTTTTCAAAAACCCATCCAAACAAGCCCTTAGTCCAATAGAGCACCTTTTAAAAACACTATGAAAAATAAAAAAGATAATCACCGCTGCATTAGAATAGAGACCTATGTTTCTAGCTAACACTCATCTTTACCTGTTAACAAAGTCCCACCACAATAATCATTTTTACATGCTGTCTTTTAAGAACTTTGATACAAAACCCTAGTTTAGTAAGTTTTCAAGGGACTTGTAACATGTAAATGCAACAGAATTTTCAGAAATCAGATATTCACAAATCATCACTTTGCACTCTTTTTCTTATCTTAAAGAAATTCAGGCAAACTTCCTTTTCCTCTCTGGATTAGCACCCATTGGTTCCTGAAAGATGCAATCCTTGAATATCTGTGGGCTCAAGTGCGGTAGTAGACTCATCCTTGGCAAATTCGGAAACAACAATCCCATCTGAGAAAGCAAAAAAGTCTTTGGCATTGAACATGGTTGCGAGGCGCATCACCGCAGTTTGGGAGATTGGCTCCTCTGGAAGAACTGAGTCAGGTAAGTGTGGCAGGCAAGTAGGCAGGAACTCCTCCTGACGAAATGTTTGTGCATACAACCCAAGAACAGCACGGCAGAAAATAAATCTGAAATGACATGTGTGCCGATATAAATTACTAATGTATGCATGAGAATTATTTTGAGGTCATTCTGAATAACTGAATGGCTGAGTAGTCAGATTATATGCCTGAGAATGGATGAGGAAAATATTCATGTAATTCTGCCATGGTGACAGTATTTTCTTACCTAATAACTTACCCAATATAACAATACAAGGGTACTGAGAACAACATATGAAAACTAACCTAAGAAGAAGTCGCCTCAAAAAAGGATCACCCAAGGTTTCAAACCAAACTGGATGGAGTGAACTTGATGTCAACAGTGTTGACTCCCACTCAGATAAAGATGACGACAATAGCTTCTCAGCCTTATTATATGTGTCCTGAAATTACTAAAACAAGTCGGTAAAATCCAAATAATTGCAATAGACACACAAAGCAATCAATCAAATGCTTTAGTTACCTTATCAAAATTCACACCAGAAACATTGATCAGTAAGCAGAAAGCTTGCAATGGAGCAGTGAGAAATAAAGTAAACTGACTTCCATGTTGATGGTGCACAGAATCAGTAGCAACATCTGTTCCTATAAGTTGGGAGACTGGTGAAAGAAGCATTGCTGTTGTCTGTCCTTTCTCAGACCCATGTATAACCTGCAGACATTTGACACAGAATTGATTCAATTCACATATCATGAAAGACATAGCTATGCCTACTTTTGCAGAAACAACTTAAGACCAATTTAAAGAAATTGAAGCCTTTCCAAACTCATGGTGAAACACCATATGCCATTACTTTCAATCAAATCCACCACGAGAAGACTTTAAGAGCAAAATGTATGAATAGGTATCAGAAGACTAAGAAATATGATATGAGACATATTTTAACCCTAAATTGATAAGAAGACGAGCTAAAAAGTATAACCGCAACCTAAAATGAACTTTCCATCAGGTGTACATAAATTGTTTGAACCAATAAAAAAACTAAGTTGGAATCCAATAAATTCTGAAAAATCAGGCGTAATATATTTCCAGTGGCTAAACTTAACATGCAAAAGGGAGTTTGGGTTGAATAATTAATTTGATATGACATAATAAACAAGGTAAAAAATAAACCAAAAGGTCAATGCTATCTTTGTAATATGTATCTCTGAACCGTCAGTTTGAAGCCCCACTCTATGCAGAATTTCAAGCTTGTAACTGTACTAGAGCAAAGTGATCCCTAACATCTAATGAATGTCAGAGTAAATAACTGAAATCAAGAGCACAACCTATATCCCAGAAAATCCAAGATTTTCAGATGAATAACACAGTAGATAAAAGAAAAGAATTTGTACATTTGTCCATTTTAACTTTCTACCCAGGAAAGGGCCCTCAATTAGAAAATGTCCAGCATGATGAAATTAGAGTTGACAAACCTGCCTTGAATGCATGACTATTGCCACTGTCAATGACCAGAAAAAGTGGCTTCCTAGTAAATGGAATCAAATCACAGGGGTAGAGATATTTTGAACCTGAAAGAAGTGGGAAAGCTCATAATCATAACAGCTGGAGGTAAAGAATTTACAACTCAAGTATAAAACATAACAGAATTAACGTAACCACAAGGGCAGTTACAATAAAAAAAAATAGCAACAAAAAAACAAATATAAATTTTACCTCCAGTTCCACGAGAACCTAACCATAAGCTAGCCTCATGATTGGTTTTCTGATTGTCATTGCCATGAAAGGAGGATTGAGAGGGGCTATCAGATGGTGAGTTTATGGGAGAAGCCATCTCAAGATTATCAGAATTCTCTGCAATCCTGTCAACAGTATCTGGAGAGTTTCCAGAATTAAGTGCCACAGTTTGCAGTCCACCTGCTCTGGTAAAGTGTTAGGCTTTTAGTAGAGGTGATTCAAAAAAACCTCATGAGACATGATATAATAATGTGCGGTAATTAACTAACAGTTAACCTGGTGCTGAAAGGTATATCAACAGGATTCCATCAGGAGGGAGCTCTTCACATACTGTGGCAAGAACCTGAATCATAAATTTTGCATACATGAATAAAAACTGAAAATGTTACATGGAAATAGTGAGAAGAGCAAATCATCTGGTCCTTGCTCAGCCAAACATCATGTTTTTCCAAAATCAGTAAACATGAAATTTACTGTGCAAGCAAAGACTGCAAGATACTAGGGGAGGGTCCAACCACAAAAAGATAGACTAATGGGAAAAAATGCATTTAATCATGTGGATGTTTCCAGTACATCTGTTCGTGATCTACTAATGCATTTACACAATAATGACCAATTAAGTTCATATTAGGTTTCTTCAACTTAAATTTCTCCCAACAAAGCAATGGACTTCACTGTTTTTTATTTCTTTTCCCTGGTAGTTCATTGAACAGTGGTCAATAGTACGAATATTCATTGAAAGAAGAGTGGTAAAGGAACAGTCAAGAGTAGATAAAGTCAAGGTACTGAACCTTCTATTAGCAATGGATAACTTCATAGAATAAAAATATTATATCAGTTGGTTGTATCATGAACTCACCATAAGGTAATGGGTAATAGATGGGCGATATAGTATCACTTTCCGTGGGTTTGGAGGCAGAGAAGGATCTCTAATATCTTGCAGCAAGTTTACACGGTTAGGGCCAGATCCATTGTGGCTAATGTTAGCCCCACCCTTGAGGGAGAAGGAACCACAGGGTTCCCACTCCAAGCACTGAATCATTCTGTATGTATCAATTGTAAGCTCTGTGAATTTGACCTGGCCACATGAAGGTACATAAGAATCATTTTAAAATCAGCATGCGATACAATAGAAAGAAATCTAGGTTCCAATATAAGTTGCGATGAGGAAAGACCGGTAAATGACAGTACGGACCAACCTCATTGTGGCGGTAGGTGCTCAGGATTGCATCACGTAAAACCAAGCGTCTCTTAGCATGAGATGAAACAGAAATGGAGTCTGGATTGGAATCATAGACAAAACTGTATCTCAAAGGCCTCATATTCATAAAAGGTGTATCGACTTTCATGAATCTGATTATTTCCTGAACCACATGCTTCCACTCTTTAAAATCCGTTTCCTAGCACAGATCAATTCAGAATGAGTTTTGCCTTCTGAATGAAGCATGCATTCTGAATGAAGCACATAGAAATCAAGACAAATCATGTAGCAAACAGAGTAGTTGCCATGCAGGCATGCAGCAAAGGAGAAAATCCACATCATAGTCATATTCTTCACATAGTCATTGTCTTCTAATTATGTCTGGAATGGAGGCTCATATTAATACCAGTTTTCAAGAAATCAAAGCAGGTAACAATACAGATCAAGTTATACAATTTGAAATTTGTGGACTTTAAACTTATCAACTCTATCAGCAGAAAAACAGACAGTATATAAATTGCCAGATGAACCTATTTCATCAGTCCAAGTAATAGAAAGAAACAAAGTCGAGAGATTTAGAGAAGAGTGGATCACAAGCAACCTGGAAATTCTTCTTGCACTCATGGAGGAGACCCCGGAGCTGGCTAGCGAGCCGAGAGACCATTTCCCTTCGGCCAAGCAGAAGGCAGACAATCAAGAACCTCGCAAGAAACCTCAGCTGCTTGTTGGCGAGGGCCGGGTCCGGCGAAGAAGGAGAAGCATCGCAGAAGTACTCACGTGAGTGGATGGCCTCGTAGAAGATGAAGGCCTCTGAGAGAAACGAGGAGTCGCTGGTGCGCTGGTACTGGCCATAGTAGAGTTGGGCGATGCGGGAGGCCAGCTCGCCGACCTCCCACCGCTTGAGGCCGGCGTCAACGAGCTTCTGGCGGTGCTCCTGCTGGAGCTTCCAAAGTTGGGTGTAGATCTTGAAGGCCTTGTGGAAATCGAGGTCATTGCGGTTGCGGGAGAAGGAAGGGAGGTCACGGAGGAGGGAGAACTTGCGATCGGCCTTGTCGAGGAGGGACCAGAAGAGCTCGGTGATGGGGATCGAACTCGGATTGGCGGCCATGGCGATCGATCATAGAGCTTGGAAAGGGGTTAGGGCTTTGGAGATAGAAATGGAGATGGAGAAGACTGTTGAGGACGGAGGAGGATAGCTATCCGCCGTCCGATTATCTCCTTGAGATTAGATCATAGGAACATATCTCGAGGCCATCGTTTGCGAGTTTGTGGGCCGGGCCCAATTATATCTTGAATTGCACATACACCCCTGCAAATATTGTAATTGTATATACACCTCACATATACCTTTTTTTTAATCTTAATTTGGAATTTACCTAAATACCCTGTAATTTTAGGGTTTTATTAACTAAAATTCTCTTGTTGTTATGTGTTAGCCGAAAAACCCGTTTGGGGTAGAAGCTGTCTCCGGTTCAGGCCAACGGATAAATTCTTCTCCCGTTGGAGATGGTGTGGAAGAAGGAGGATTGTTCAGAATGAGCTTATCCTTCTCCTTCCAAGGTATTATCCCTTTATGTTAATAGAGCTTTTTGGGAACCCGGTTTCGTCTCATCGCCTTTTGGAGGTCTTATCTCCCATCCTTAGAGAGAGTGTGAACCTCTTGTATAACATGGGGCGGTATGGTGGCTCCCTTTGGGATCCGTGTTGTTTTTATGGGCCGTATGTGGATTCCTGCATGTGGAAGTCGAGATTTGGGGTGTATCACTATGAATTTTGAATGAATTAAATTTATGGTTTATAAATAAATATATTTTTTAATAAACAAAGTTGGATGATGAGTTTCTTTGATTTATCCAAATTATATATTAATTCAACAAAGAAAATTGAATCTTGTTCAGATGAAACATGGAGAATTAATCGGATTATTGCTAGCAGAACTCGCGGGACGTGCTTTGGACGAAGCCATTTGTTATCGGGCAATCTTATTGGGAATAACGAGGGCATCTTTGAATACTCAAAGTTTCATATCCGAAGCGAGTTTTCAAGAAACCGCTCGGGTTTTAGCAAAAGTTGCTCTACCAGGGCGTATTGATTGGTTGAAAGGACTGAAAAAAAACATTGTTCTGGGGGATTATACCTGTTGGTACCGGATTCCAAAAATTAGTACACCGCTCAAAGCAAGATAAGAACATTCATTTGGAAATTAAAAATAATAATCTATTCGAGTTAGAAATGAGAGATTTTATTACGGATAAAAGGAAAAAAAAATTAAAATAAATATATAAATAAAAAGATGGATAAATATTTGTAAAGGTTTACATGAAAATAAATTATTCAAGTTTATCCAAAGATGATAATTATTTTTATTTTTATCTATATATTTTTATTAAGGATGGTATTTGGCAAATTAATTAATTAATTGATTAATTATGGATAAACCCTAGGGTTTATTCTATCAAACCCTCATGAGAGAAGTCAATCGAAAATCGGAATTGAGAATTCTTAAAAACTTTTAGTTTTCATTGAATATAAACCACTTATCAAAGCAAAAAACAAGTTGAATTGCAATTTGTCTCTAAGAAAATTTAGTCTTAGTGATATGGTATGGTAGTTCACCAACATTATAAGTAAGATGGTCATCAATTATTTATTAGATAACTGATTGTCATTTAATAATCTTGATAAGAATATTTTATTTTATTTTATTTTATTTCTTATAAAAGGACATGTTGGTATAAATAATTATTTATGTAGCAATAATTAGTATATATTTTATATATATATATATATATGTGTGTGTGTGTGTGTGTGTGTGTGTGTGTGTGTGTGTGAGGGACTATGTGCTTTGGAGGCATTATTAAACAAGGCTCAAAAAGATTTATAACAACCTAATTATGCAATAAAGTGCTTGCTTTTGGCTCTTCTCTTCATCTTCCTCAACCACACTAGCACTTGTACATTAAAAAAAATAGTAGGAAGTTGATTTAGATTAGACTTGGATGTAATAAAAAATGATTAGAGTTTGGTCCAATGAAAACATGCCATGTGGTCGATCAAGATTGACTTTAGTCACACTTAACTTGCCATTAGTCTTTGTGGGTGTGTTTATGTCACGATGTGTAACCACAGTAGAGACCGAGAGTAAAAATCTTGAGAGATCATTAGTATTAATTGAAATTTAGTACCCAAAGTAAAATATGAGGATAGTTTAGTGACCTGATCTTAAGATTTTTACTCAAGAAACAAAACTGACATCCCAATGTTATTTTGGAAACCATTATATCATCTGAAAATTAAACTGTTTGTTTAACAAATAAAAAAGAGTAGTCCGGTGATACAAAACTCCTGTATTGTATAGGGTTTGGGGAAGGGTCAGACCACTCAAGTCTATTATATGTAGTCTTATCCTGTTTTTTTGTAAAAGATTATTTTCACAACTCGAACCCGTGACCTCAAGATCACAAGGCAACAATTTTATCGTTGCGTTAAAGGCTCATCTTTGTTTGTTTAACAAATATGGATGACCAAATTTTTACCCTAAACAATTTGATCAAACGAAAGTGAAAAAGAACCTAGATTTTGTGCTAACACTGGAAATAGTGAAAATGAATCCGTTAACCATGTTCTTATTCAGCCAGTTCACCAGTTGTATATAGAGCCATTTTTATAACTTTTTTTTTTTTGGGTCACAACCACACCCTAATTGATACAAGATCTAAATAGGTTTGAAGTTGGTTATCATAGTTACAAGGAACCCCTAAAAAGAAATTAGATATGTTTTCATAATAAACAATGGATTTATTCAAAACTGACTCATGACATTGTTTTTGACACTCATGTGACCCAACAGTCGAAGCTAATAGCAACGGAATCCTTCGTTAAAAAGAGTCTAGCATTCACTCGGGAGGAACCACAATAATCCCTGAGCAACAAGCCCATAACATTTAATGAATCCGAGGAGTAGTCGGTTGTATATAACAAGGATGCCTACATCTCTCTTATCGTTATCATCATTATTAGTAGTTTTGTTAACAAATGTAAACAGAGAGAGAGAAGAAAGAAAAGAAAAAGAAAATGAAAATGATGGGTGTAAAGAAGAAATAATTTCAAACATGAAAACAATGTTCCCTCTCATTTTCACCCTTTTTTTTTAAAAAAAATTTTCAATTCAAGCTTAATTCCATCTGCTATGATAAGTTATTAGAGTCCACAGAAAATGCCACAGAGACTTTTATTATTATTATGTTTGTGTGTTCATTACACAACCTCCCCTCTCCAATTCTCCAATTCCAATTTCCAATCCAAGTGGCTTTATCACACAATGCCAGTACATACATTAAGATGCTTGACCATCATCATCCAACCATCCATCCACCCACCCACCATCAAACACCATCATCATCTTCCCCACAAAATATTCACAAATAAATTAATTAAACTAAAATAAATAAAATAATTCCACAAAACAAAACCAAACAAAACCAAAGCAAACCAACCCACTTCTCTCCAGTCCTCTTTCCCAATTATTCATTCCCTTCTCTCAAATCTCAATTCAATCCCCAGCTGAGCTCCATTTCCAGTTCCCAGTTCTTCTTCTCCGATTCCCAAATCCCCAGGTTTTTTTTGTCGTATCTGAGCTCCTTCTCTTTTTTTCACTTTAGTCCCTGCGAGTTCTTATATTTCTCTGAAAGGGCCTTCAATGGAGAGCCCCAGCCCCAGGCCGTGGGCGGCGCCATTCGAGAACCCGCCGCCCATAGACTACTGCGCGCAAGGGATGTGTGGCCCTCGATGCGAGTACTGCGCGCGCATCTACTTCCCCACTCCGCCCACCTTCGATGATGATGACTCGGGGGGCTCTGGGCTGTCGCCGCTTGTTATCGCCGTCATCGCCGGGGTGCTGGCGAGTATGTTTCTGCTTTGCTGTTATCTTATCCTGTCTAAGCGGCGGCGGCAGCAGCTTGCGAGGTGGCGGCAGAGGCATCGGCCGGATGTTGTGGCGGATGAGGAGATCGCGGCGCAGGAGTCGAGGAGGGATCCGGCGGGTGGGGATGGGCTTGATCAGACGCTGATTAATAGGATCGCGGCGTGTAAGTATAGGCAGAGTGAGGGGTTGGTCGGAGGGACTGATTGCTCGGTTTGCTTGACGGAGTTTCAGGAAGGGGAGAGCTTGCGGTTGTTGCCCGAGTGTAGCCATGCTTTTCATGTTGCTTGCATCGATACTTGGCTGAAGAACCACTCCAATTGCCCGGTTTGCCGTGCTAATATCGTCTGGATGGCGCCGGTGGAGGAGCGAGTGGTAGTTGTGGAGAATCCTGGAAGAGCTCGAGGAGGAGGAGGAGGAGGAGGAGGAGGAGGAGGAGGTGGTGGTGGTGGCGGAGGTGGCGGTGGTGGTGGTGGAGGAGAGACGAACTTGAGGAGCAATGGGAATGTATAGAGTTTCTGCTTCTCCTTCATGAGGTATGTACTTGTCTTCAATTGAGAAAAAAATGGGAAAAAAAAAGATCATCTTTGATCATCTTTTGACAGTAAAGATTAGTAGATATGTTGTATTTCTTGATGGTAATATGTATAGAAAGGAGGAGGAGGAGGAGATGGTGGGTGTGCTTTTGTGATGGAAATCTTGGAAGGTAAATAGCCATGGTTTGGATTAATGATGAATTCCATTGCGTTTGAATGCTATTGCTTTTATAGTTTGTGCTATTTTGCTTCCAATGTTTGGATTCAATGGCTTCAAGGTAAGGATTTGGAATTGCCTCCTGTGCATTGATCTTGTTCATCTCTATCTGTTTCAAATTGTAGAATGTATAGTTGTATACATTGTGTTGCTTGAAGTTGCCTTGCATTTGCTACAGAGAAGGGAAATCTTCTCAAATTCTTTGTTTTGATTTGCTTTTCCTTTCCTTTGATTTCCCCTCCAAGCAAACACAGCTTGAGCTAAAAAACAGTGTAGTTTTTTCTGCTAGTTTGTGTCATGTGCTTCTCTTATACTAGCTTTCATCTTGTTGAAAGAATGCAATTAGAGACATGATAAAAGGTACAAATGATTGTCCCTATTTTATGCTGAGGATTTGCTAAATGCAAACTAGGCGGTTGACGATCATTGTTCTCCACAAAGAGGTTCTGATTCCATGTAGTAGTTCAGTTCTTGCTCTTACTATCAGTGTAAGATCTAATTTCATTCATGTTCATAACCCTTTATCATTGATCCCTGTTTTATCCTGAGGATTTGCTAAATGCAAACTAGGCGGTTGATGCGCATTGTTCTCCACCAAGAGACTCTGATTCCATGTGGTAGTTCAGTTCTTGCTCTTACTATCAGTGTGTAAGATTTAATTTCGTTCATTTTCATAACCTTTTATCATTGATCTAGAAGCCATTAATGTTTGGTTTTTATTTGTTGTCTATTTCTGCACTTCTCTTGAAATCAAGGTAACATCAGTTGTTCGAATGCCATCTCAGCACTCAACTAATTTCAGTCTAGCCAAGGTAGTTCTTGAGCATTGTGTATGTTCAGATATAATAGCATTGGCTCTTGAGGGAAAATTATGCAATTCTTTCTGATTGCTAAAAGATGCAAAAATCCTGGAGGTTCTGCAGCCAAACTTTTGCTAATGTTCTCTGCTTACCTTATCAAAATGGAATCCAATCTCATGTGCATTCATCGGCATGTTCTCATGAAACATTACTTGTGTGTTGCTATTACTTGTGTGTTGCTTTGCTCTTTTCCTTTCTGATTGTTAAAAGCTGCAAAAATCCTGGAGGTTTTGCAGCTGAACTTTTGCTAATGTTCTCCACTTACCTTATCAAAATGGAATCCAATCTCCTGTGCATTCATCGGCATGTTCTCATGAAACATTACTCGTGTGTTGCTATTGTGTGTTGCTCTGCTCTTTTCCGTTCTGATTGCTAAAAGCTGCAAATTTCGTGGAGGTTCTGCAACTGAACTTTTGCTAATGTTCTCTACTTACCTTATCAAAATGGAATCTAATCTCCTGTTCATTCATCGGCATGTTCTCATGTTCTAATGGGATGCTTAATTACTGAAACATTAGAAGAGACTTCTGTTCAATCATTTGAAATGTCAATGTAGCTTAAGCATGCTGATGAAAATGTCTTGACAATCCTCTGTTTCTTTTGAAGTCAATGGATGAAGGTAGGTGATTAGAGCTACATCAAGGTGAGTGAGGATAATGAAATTGAAGAATTCCTGATTATTCTATGATTACACATGAAGAAAAGAAAGAAAGGATTAGAAAAAAAAAATTAACCCATAATTAGAAAAAATTAACTAAATTGAAAATTAATCATAAATACTTTCATACCTTGAAATATGGGAAAAATTTGCTATTGCTTTGGATAACTGATGATGTAATTGTTGATGGAGGTTGTATATATGTTCCAGCAAGCATAGTCATAGCATTAAGCACTTTACCAAAATAACGGCTAACTGTTTCTACCGAATGTTGAAAGCACTCTTGTACGTTACGGTTACTAGCGTTATGTGCAAGAGTGTACACAAACATTGCTAATTGTTCCTCGACTGCAATTCTTTTTTGAGTTTTGAAGAAGAGACCTTTCCCTTAAACAATTAGCTAGTGCTCGGAAAATACGAGGCTCCATACGAAACTCCATCTTACAACGTACCTCATGAGCTTCAAGGATTTCTCTTACATATGTAGCACCTGTCAATATTGAGGTATGACAACGTCGCCTTTCTGAACTTCCAGGAAATAAACTCGGTAAAATGGTGAACAAGAATTCATCATCATCTTCATTAATCCTTCTCCAATGATCCAAATCCATCGCCTTGGAGGTGTGAAAATTTAGAGGTAAAGGGAGATAAGTTTGTGAATGAATACTATTGCAAGAAGAGTGTTGGATATAAATAGGGCAAAGTGGTTAACGGCTAGTTTTTTGAAACTCTAACGGCTAGTTTTTTGAAAAAAAACTATTTTTTATATTAAAAATATTTCATAGGAAATTTTTGAAAACACTATTCCATAGGAATGTTTTAACTAAAGGAAATTTTATAGTAACCAAACACTATTCCATAGGAATTTTTATCATAAACGTCCACATATTATGGAATGAAAACCCTATGTTGATATTTATTCCACTTAATAAGAATAACTTTTGAAAATTTTGAATTTTTCAGGGAAATTTTAAAAAAGGTATTAATAAATGTTCATATTCATATGTTTAAATCTTAATTAATGATTTTAAAATTTTTTCATAGAGAATTGTGCCCACATATTATGGAATGAAAACCCTACAGAAAAATTTACTGTGCATCCAAACAGGCCCTAAGAAAACAGGTGAAGCTTTGCTTCTTGCCATTTGGTATATGGAATCATCAAGCAAGTTGAATGAAAGAGCACAACATGCTTGAATGGGCAGACATATGGCTTCCAACTTTTACTTATTCTTGTGGAATAAAGAGAATGGAATAATTCTCTTTTCTTTTTATCCTCTATGAATGAATATCAAAAGAATAAAACAAGATATTCCCATTCTATGATATCTCATTGCATTTTTTTAAGTAAATATAAAGTTAAATAATGTGTATTTTTTTAATAAGAAGAGATTACATTTACCAAACTCCTCCTGAACAAAATGAGAATTTTACATTGAATTGTTATTAATGAAGAAAGAAACAGAACACATTCATTGTCCATTGACTATTTATGCTCCACATTGAATTTTAAGACCAACTTCCATTAAAAAAAGGGTCCAGCATTTCAAAATTCAATTAATTAGATACACTTTTTTTTTCAAAAGGCCAAAAAAAGGAATTTCAAAACTAACAAGTGAGTGAAAAAAAAAAATTTAAAAATAAAGGAAATGTTGTAGGTTAAGTTTGATAGCTTTTTAGAAACTACTAGATATGTGAGAATTTCAGATTTACAGGGGTTTTTTTAGTAAAAGTTATATAAAAGAAATCTAATTTTCGAAATTTTTGGGGTTGCCCGTGAGAAAAGAAAATCAAGACGGGATTTTTATTAGATTAGATAGGCTCGGAGAACAGGAGGCGCCCAGCGAGAGAAGACGAGTAGAACGCCGGAGCTATGTTCACCAATGATCGGCGGCAGGCGGAACGGACAGGGAGGTACGGCACCCCCAGGTCTCAACACCTCCAGGTACGCTCCTTTCCTCAATGAATTTGTTTGAGAGATTTCTATTTAGGATTTGATTTGTTTATGTTTATGTTTTTAAATTCAGATGAATCTTCAAGTTTTTGATATAATTAGTTGAATACTGATGCTGTCTTGAGAACAAGTTTTTTTTATTGGATTTCTTGGTTTGCCTAATGAGTTATATTTACTCCTGTTGTGATCAGGAGCTCGTGACCCAATTTCAGAACGCAAACAATGAGGGTAGGTTTGATGTTTTATGGTTTTTTTTTTATTTTCTTAGTGTTTAAAGGGATTATTTGAGTCCAAAGTTCAAGAAAGCTTGTTGATCAGTAAAAAAATTTATTTTTATTTAGTTATTTTCCAATCCTATACTTTCTTTCTTCATAATTCAACTTGCCTGTTTAAATGACCAGCAAGTACCGACTATGCTTGTTCTTCGGTTGCTATATCACCTGTAGTTCCATTATACTGCAGAGGCAAGAGAAAAGATTGTTGCTCATTTGGCTAACTTTGCATATGATCCTTACAACTATGTATTTCTTCGCCAGGTAACACGGTGAAACTATTGCTAGCTTTTCGAGTGCAATGACCCTGTGTGATTCTACTTATTATTTTAACAGCTTAATGTCTTGGAGTTGTTCCTGGATTGCATAACAGAGCCCAATGAGAAGCTTATTGAGTTTGGAATTGGAGGGATCTGCAATGCCTGTGCTGGTTTGTTAACTTATTTCATTTAATCGCACAAAGATGAATAAATTCATTTGGCCCTCATGAAGTTTCTTGATGTCATGAAAAATTTGTTCTTTTTTTTTTTACTTGATCTTAGCTTAAAGGGGAAAAAGCTACGAGAAGGACATTTGTTAATGACTCTTTATTAGCTTGAAAATTAGAATTTTATGAGTTTTCCATCTGGTTACAGGAAGCTTTCAGCTGCTGACACAGGGAACCTAACAGAATTAAAGCTGACCTCCATTTAGGGTGCCTCCATTCCAAAGTCACATCCATATGTATTAGTGGGACATGTGTTTCAACTTTAAACATACTCTTAGAGAAATATATATAAACCAGAAATACATTCAAAACAAAATCATCATCTCCTAGAAAGCTTAATTAGCAGTATAAGCAAAGGTACATATTATGTAAATTAGAGGATGCTCAAAAGTATGGACTTATCTTTTATATAGTCTCTTGTGAAAAGAAGAAACGCTTGATTCTGCATTCACCTTTGGTTTCAATCTATACCTTGATTATTGGCACTGACAGAACCTTTGTTTATACAAGTATAAAACTCTGACACCATTTGCTTGCTGCAGACCCCACAAATGCTGCTGTCATTTCTCAGTGCGGTGGAATTCCTTTGGTCATACAATGCTTATCCAGCCCAGTTCGAAACACAGTAAGTATCTGGATTGAAGATCAGATGGACAAATTATTGATTGTAAAGTGGATGTCTTTTTCTTATTCCCTGAGTTTAACTACTGCAATAAAAGAATTTGTATGTAGAATTAGATAAGCTTTCCAGAGATAAAAATTAATTCAGTTAGTCAAGGTAAAAGTACAGCTTAATATTCATATTTAGATGTGAGAAATTTGGGCTTTGAAAGAAATGCATTTTTAATCGTTGTAAATTCTGTTTTAATTGTTTAGACGAGTCCTTTTGAGCAGCATTATGTTTAGTTTATCCTTTTATGACAGGTGAATTATGCCCTTGGAGCTTTGTATTATCTCTGTAATGGATCTTTCAAGAAAGAGATCTTGAAACCTGAAGTTGTTGAACTTATAGAAAAATATGCGGCAGCTGATACTAGTGTGAGTTTCAGAAACCTGGCCAATGCCTTTCTGAATGAGCATGTAAAGCAAAGGGGCTGACAGAAGTATATGAATAGGCTGGTAAGGTGATGCCCCTTCTTGAAAACATGGTTTTATGTGGTACAAATGAAACATATACTGTTCCTCAGAAGCACTCTATCTCCACATCCAACTCATTCCTATTCAGTAGAAAACTTGCTGCAGAATATGGATTTATTATCAGATTTCTACAACAAGGAGGCTTTTGACGCGACACAAAATAAGTTACAAAATAAGTTACAGTTAACCAGGGGCTGTGGACAAGGGATTTAATTTGTCAATCATGAAGTTATAACTTTGAATTCCTCATTCCATTAGATACTGATTTTATTGCGAGTGACCAAGATGAACTTGATCAGTGGATCTACAAAGATTTTTCCCATATTTATTCTTGTAAAGCATTTGCTGAATGCCCAATTCAATCCTGAAATTTTGTTGCTTGTTTCAGTGACAAAACATGTGCTCATGTTTGAGCATATTGCTGCAGTCTTTAAATTGAAAGAATCTGTTAGTTGCTCAGGTTTGTCCAGTTTTAATTTGGAAAATACATAGGACATTTTCCAATATTGCTCTAATGTAGTTTATGCTGAGAATATATAATTTGCGTTTGCCTGTCGCATCCGGTTCCATGGTCTAGTGGTCAGGACATTGGACTTTGAATCCAATAGCCCGAGTTCGACTCTCGGTGGGACCTCGTTTCTGTTTCTTTGACGTTGTTTTCTTCTTTTCTTTTTTTATTCTTTTTTAAAAATAATATTATATTGATTAGTGTGGTTGATGAGACTGAACGCCACGGAATCTCAAAAGACAAAAGATTCTAAATTTATAACAATAAAGGAGACCGGATTTTACACAAACACCCCTAAAAAAATGCATCAATTCACATATATCCCTAGATTATGTTACAATTATCTCATTTAAAGCATCAGTATATCAGTAAAAATAAATTTAAATCATTATTTACAATGAATTTTAAAATTGTATATATATATTGCAAAAAAAGAAAAAAAATTATAAATAAATTTCATAAAAAGCAAGGGTAAACAGGGAAAAGTGCAAACCTTGGTTCTTATTTCACTGTACCCGAGCTCGACGGTCGCTTCTTCTCGCGGGAATCCTTCGCTTCCGCTCATCGAGATCGCAGCAATTGCTTCCGATCATCGATCGAAACCTTGGATTTTCTGGAGTTTGAGAAGACCTGCTTGTCACTCCGGTTCTTTAGTGACGGTTGTGTTGTTCTCTGAATCGCCGTTGACTGAGCTTCGAGATGGTGGTTGCTAATCGGGCAATGGCTGTGTATTGCTTCGATACGCTTGTGGCGCATTATAACACCGAGGAGGCACCGCCCCCTGCCTTTGATGAAGGGCAGCAGTAAGGATTTCTTTCGGTTTCCGTTCTCCTGGTATTTTGAAGTTCAATGCTTCTTGCGTTTTCGAGAGATTTTGGTTGGATTTCGTTTGATTTATTGTGAAATTTTTTATTGTTTGGAGTTTTGGTGGTTTACTTACTTGTCGGTAGCTGGAGGTTTCCATAGTCCTTAAATTTCATGTCTTTGAGCTCCATGATCGATCTTTGGTGGTTTAGTTCCTTTTTTTCTATGGCTTTAAGCTTCTACAGAATGATGTCATCTTGATAAAGTTTTGTTTTTCATGGGGAAGTTGTGATTTTGTGAGGATTCCATGCTTTAACTGAGTCATTGCAGTTGAGAAACTTGCAACTTTTGGCAATTCGATGTATTTGAGCTTGTGGATTGTTGGACCTTGAAAACTCAGTCAAGCCCCTTGTGTCTTCAATGACTATGGAATCTTATATATATATTTATTAAAGTGGATCAAAGTTTCATTGAAATGACTATGAAATCTTGTTCATCTGAATTTTGTCCTGATGCAACAAACACCCTTCTGTTTACTTGGTTGATGAACTACTTTGTTGTGGCCTCTTTGCAGAATTGTGAATTTTTCCACTTATTAGGTCAAGGTTTTTTTTTTTTCCTTGATAAATATGGACAAGCCACTAGAAGCATGCTTCATGTGTGGTTTGAACCCTCAACCTCTCCTTCTCCTTGTGAGAGGGAGTGGGTTGATCAACTTTCCTTGTGAAGGTTGGTCTTATTAGGTCAAAGTTACTTGTTTGATTTGTGATACTGTTCTTGCTGTCCCATTTCCTAAAGTTCATGTATGTTGGCTGGCTGCACTTGACCTCGCATATGTGGATATTACAAGCTGAATCAAGTAAATTTTTTGTATACAGCCCATTGTTTGTTACCTGGAGGAAAACAGTCAATGGTGGGGAACCACACCTCCGTGGTTGCATTGGAACTCTAGAAGCACGCTGCATAATCACTGGTTTTAAAGATTATGCATTAACTAGGTATGTTTGTCTATGCTTAAATCATGTGCAAGTTGATGTGCATGTCATCATTTTGCGTAATGGGCTTTTTCTTTCTAATGATGTACCTCTTGGCTTCTCTATATAAAACCTAAATGCTAAATGTCATTGCCTACTCCAGAAGCTCAATAGTTGAGTTGTCTAATATAGTATTAGGATGTATATATAAGAAATAGATGTGATGTTCCTAAACTTTGTGTCCTGCATCATATGTTATATTTTACTTTTTAGCTTTTTATAAGGCTTAGTTGTTGTTGTAGTTGTTGACTTTCATTTCTGAAGATAGTCTTGCATCCCATAATGCGCACCAAAACAAATCTTGTGATAATATTAGTTAACATGTGATGCTTTTGAACTTATGAAGTATATATATATATATATATATATATATATATATATATATATATATATATAATTTTGATACAATCAGGCCGGTCGCATCACTGTGCAAGTAAAGTCACCTCATTTTGAGGCATGTGGAGAGTATTTTTCTCAAATCTAATCGTATGGATGGAAAGAACATCGAAAAATAAGATAACATGTCGAATATCATACAATTTGGTGAAGTGATGAGTATTCATCTTAAAGGGTGAAATTTTATAGAAATCTTATCGGTTCAGAATTTCACCCTTTAAGATGAATGATCATCACCTCCCCAAATTGTATGAAAATTGACATGTTATCTTATTTTTTGATATTCTTTCTATCCATACGGTTGGATTTTCAAAAAATACTCTCCAAATGCCTCAGCGACCTTAAATGAATAGTGATAAGGCCGGCCGGATTGTATCATGACTATATATATATATATATAGATATAGATATATTTGTTTTGGGACTTCTGGGCTCTGGAAGCATGAGTTATTCTGTTTTTTCTCATTTGTGTAATCTCTCCTTTCTTGGCATTTAACTTACGTCTGCAAATGAGAATATGCATTGCACACTATTTTCACTAAATCCAATTTATAATCTCTGGTAAATTGTTTTCTGATATTATCAGTTGCATTATGTGGATTGCAATAGATGTAGGATGTAGCTATGAATCTGTGCGGCCCCGGCATCTCTTCTTTACCGATTGCTTTCTAATATTTGATTTTAAGCCTACGGTGTTAGCCTTTGTTCTGCTCAAAAAATCTATGATTGTGCTATCTTGGTTATGAAATTCATTTTGTTGTTATGCAGTGCTCTGAGGGATCGACGTTTCCCTCCAATTCAGGCTAAAGAATTGCCGTATTTGGAATGTACGGTTTCTATCCTAACCAATTTTGAATCTGCTCTCCACTACCTTGATTGGGAGGTTTGCCCCCTCTCTTTTTTCTCCTTCTTTACAAGCTTAGTGGAGTGACAAATTGAACTAAAATTTATATATGACCTTATTGTCAAGTGACACCATTCGTTGGCTAAATCAATCTTAGATTCTATTTATGGTGAAGAACCTGAATGTTTGCCTTTGAGTTTTTATTTTGCACAAGGTTGCATTGTGTTGCAACCTTAATTTTCTAATGATAAACTTAAATGTTGCATGCAGATTGGAAACCATGGTTTAATCATTGAATTTACTGACCCTGATTATAATACAAGATGTAGTGCAACATATTTGCCTGAGGTGGCTGCCAATGAAGGTACCTCTTGTTATCTGATGTTTTACCCTTTGTTTCTTGAATAATATACCTCTGGTTATTTGATTTCAGGAATACCATGAAATCCTTTCAATGTCACAGATGTTTAATCCAACAATCAACTTGAAATTCCTCAAAACATAGAAATTAGAATCCAATACTATTATAAGATGATAATGAAGTCTCTGTGTAGAGGTACATCTTGCCGAACAACTGTACTTCTCTAACATCCCTTGAGTTTTGCTGATGTAGATTGGACAAAGACAGATACCATAGACTCACTGATGCGCAAAGCTGGTTACAATGGCCCAGTTACTGAGTCACTCCGCAAACGAGTCCACCTCACTCGATACCAGAGCACCCTCTACACAATGCATTACACTGACTACGCCTCGTATGTCAAGACAACACGCGGGGCAGACCCGGCCATCGCCGGGGCCGAGCCCAACCATTGTCTTTCATAATGTAGTTATCATGTTACAGGGGAGACTGAGTATGCGAATTACAATGCCATCCATCTCTCCATTGCTCATTTGCCTGTCTTAATTATTTCTGAAGAAAGATCTTGATTACTGTATTATGTGTGCTTCTACTTCTAATATATGATTCAAACATAAATTCTATATTTGGGAGATAAAAGTATTGCATTTCATTGTCGAAAAGTTCCTGATTTTTTTTTAAACAAAATTTGTGCTCGACTAATATTTTTATAGATCATATTATTCTAAACATAATATTTTACCTAAGAAGGGCACTTTGGACACAATGATAAAGTTGTTGTCATGTAATTTGGAGGTCATGGCTTTGAGTCATGAAAAGTCTTTTGAAAAAATGCAGGGTAAGGCTGCGCACAATAGGCCTAAGTAATTTGACTCTTCTCCGGACCAGTGCATAGCGGGAGCTTTATAGTATTGGGCTACCATTTTTTTTATAATATTTTACCTAACATTAATTAATTGGTGAAATAGTTCCTCACTGCAATATCAATTTTGAATTATATAAATAAATTTAAAATATGTAAGCTAAATCAGAATTACTTTTAGGAGATACATGAAGATATTATGAGTGAAATAATTTTGATATTTTTTAGAGGGCAAAGGTAAACATTAATACAAATTAATAATTATAAATATTATAGGGGTCTAAGTGTATAAAACAAATATAACGTGCTCTTTCTAAAAATAAATAGATAAATCACTAGCTATTTCCCTCTCCACCGCCACCTCCCTCATCCCGCTCTCGAGCTCGATCCTCGATTCTCTTCTTCGATTTCAGGTAATTTTTAGGCTTTTTATTGCTATGTCTCTTGTTTTTCTCTATGTTTGTGCTGTGTTTTATGAATTCCATGTGTTTTCTCTTGTCTGAATGATATAATCTTTGTTGTCTTAAAAACTGAGTTTAGGGTTTGATTTTGATACGTGAATTTAGAGGCTTAGATTTTTCGTATTTGACACTGTTCATTGTGCTGGAAAGTTTTGGTTTTGATTTACGATTAGATGTATTTGGATTTTGGATTTCTTGTGGCATTTATTGGATTCACCATTTGCTGCGTTTCTGAATTTTTTAGGGCTTCAACTCGAGTGCTGGACTTGCGATTCAGCTGGAAGACTTTTGATTCCTTGCCCGATTTTAGGTTAAGATTTTTTTCTCACAGGGGTTTGATGTTCTTTTATATATGATTGCGCCAATGGTTATATAGAAGCAACCCCATCAAGGTTGTTCTTGTTCTTGGGTTCTTTGGGGCCTCTGTTGAGGGAATTCATTTGGAAGCTGCCAAGTTAGGGTTTTATCCCAGAATTTCTAGGCATGGATTATAATAGCAATGCTATAGAGATAATCCCAGAACCATCGGCCCCGGGTGGCCCAAATTCATGGACCTCCAGCCTCAATGACCAGGCGCTTTGGGCCACTGAAGATGATTATCGTTCTTGGAACGGGGACACCTCGGTGGACTCCCTTTCCAATTCCACCCATGATTCCCGTCAAGCCCCTCCCCGATCAGGTGGTGAGCAGACCCCCAACAAGAAAGCACGGAATGATTCTCAAGGAAATGGGTCCAACAGCAAGTCTAAAGCCATTGGAAAAATGTTCTTCAAGACCAAACTGTGCTGCAAGTTTCGTGCTGGGACTTGCCCATACATCACCAACTGTAATTTTGCTCATGGGATTGAGGAGCTACGGAAACCACCGCCCAATTGGCAGGAAATTGTGGCAGCCCATGATGAAGCTTCAGAACCCAGGGAGGAGCATCAGATACCGATAATCACTTCTTCCAACATTGGCGGGGATACACAGAGGTCATATAAAGGGAGACATTGTAAGAAGTTCTATACTGAGGAAGGGTGCCCTTATGGTGATGCATGTACCTTTCTGCATGATGAACAGTCTAGGTCTCGGGAGAGTGTGGCAATAAGCCTTGGGCCAACCATGGGGGGGAGTGGTACCAGTACATATGCAGGTGGAGCAATTCCGACTACTCAGAAGCCATCGAATTGGAAAACCAGGATATGTAATAAGTGGGAAATGACAGGGAACTGCCCGTTTGGTAGCAAGTGCCACTTTGCTCATGGTGCAGCAGGTATGTTGTCTTGCTTTTATAGTTTTATGTCTAATTACTAGCCAAAAAAAAAGAAAAAGAGATCACAGGACAAGTAATGACGCTTTGAGAACATCACTAGATTTCTATGCTATTTTTGAGAACCCAACTTAGGCAGACAACTCTGTTGATTACCATATTAGTGTAGCCTTAGTGATTTGTATCAGCGAACTCATTTATTTCCATCTGCCATTGATGCACATGCAATTTGGATGTTTGCTAAAGGGTAGTGGTTTAACTCTCTAGGAATTCAAACCAGTTTTGAAGCATGAACATTGTGTCATGCATTGATACTTGAACAGGTTGTATATATTGAGTTCTTTGGTTTTTCCAGTAATAGGCGGGGTAGCTTTCACCATTTAGCTAAAAGTAAAAAAACTCTGCATTGAAATTCTAATTATAATAAATACTTGCAGAACTTCACAAATATGGTGGTGGCCTTGTAGAGATCGAAGGCGGAAATGCTCCTTCAGCGGCTCAGGATTCCAAGCATGCCGGAGTACCTTCAAAGATCCCAACAGACACTGTTGTTGCGTCTAACCCATCAGTAGTACCTCATGGGGATATCTATCATCTGGGGGCTCCTGCACAAAGGTCAATTGCCGTTAGTCAGAGGCAGGGGCAGAGACCACTTCAGAAATGGAAAGGTCCAGACAAGATCAGTAGAATTTACGGTGATTGGATTGATGAAATTGAGTAGAACTCTTTCCACCAACATACCATGGCAACGGCAGATGTGAAGAATAAAAAGATGTATTTGCAATCAACTTTCCCGTGCTCATTTAGTTTATGGCCATCATAGTTTGGAGGGTTCAGATACCATCCAGTTATGCTACACTGATGAAGCTTGATGATTTAAATGCTGTCTCAAGAAAACTGAAACTGACTTTTCCTGATTAAAGTGGAAGCCTTTGACAATAAGATGTTCTGGTGATTGGATTTTGAGCGTATCCATGCAAATTCCTTTCCATCGGAAATGAAATATTTGCTGAAAAACAATCCTGATAACTAAATGGAGATGCCTCTGCAAAACCCAGATGGAGAAAAAGCTGCATTATGACTAGCTGCTAAATACCATCTACCAACTCTGCAATATAAATCTTTCTTTGCTGGTTAGTGTTGTTTGTCAATCAAAAGCTATTGTATCAAATGCTTATTGTTTTCCTTATCCTTCAATTGTTGTCGGTGTCTTTTGATCCCATTTCAATGCCATGTTATTTCTTAAATTAAACTCTTTTGTCAAGTGCTATTTTGAAGTGATGAATGACAAATCAGTTTATCAAGTGAGTGCCATTCCAAACTTTGTGCTTCAATTCAATCAGGCAATCCTTCCATCTCTTCTTCATAAGATGATGTACATTACTCTGGAATGAGAAATTATTCTGCTGTTGATGTGGCAATGCTTCAAGTCACCTCATGTCTCGATCTATATACCATTTTAGATGGGATAGAATCGTTCTTTATCATCTAAAGCATCAAACAGAGTCTGGAGAACACTAGAACAGAGAATCAAGTGAAGTTGATGGCCACTATGTGATGCTATTTATTGGCTAACCATTCCCCTGATCTCTTAGCAAGCAGTGCGAAGATGTCGATCATCTCCTTGTTTGGTCGAAGAGGAAGTAAAGCTAACACCGGCGAGAGCACACTTGCTCTCGACCTGTGGGATCCTTTCGAGAGCTTTGCTTTCGCTGCATCTCCGATTATGAGCACTCAAACAGATTGGAAGGAGACTCCAGAGGCGCACATCTACATTGCAGATGTCCCAGGGTTGAAGAAAGATGAGGTGAAGATAGAGGTGGAGGAGGAGAAGGTGCTCAAGATAAGCGGGCAGAAGAAGAAGGAGACCGAGGAGAAGAATGAAAAGTGGCACCGAATCGAACGCAGCTCCGGTGGGTTTCTTCAAACCATTAAGTTGCCGCCGAATGCCAATACTAGCAAAGTGAAGGCAGTGCTTGAAAATGGAGTTCTTACAGTAACCGTGCCCAAGGATAATGACAAGAAGGCAGTTGGGAGGTTCATTGAGATATCAGGTTGAAGTTTATGAATGTAATAACTACATCTTCATAGATAAAAAGATACATATATGAATGTATTATAACTACAACTTCATATGAATGAAAATGAAACTACTATTATATATAAAAGATCACCACTTGCTTGTAATTAAGAGCTTATCTCATGTGTTCATTAAGTATAAGAATCATAAAATCAAGGCACAAGTTTGATCATCTCCCAAGTCTAAGCTCAAGATCAAGTTCATCAACCACAGCTCCATTACTAACACATTCATTGATCTGTGCATCATGATCACCATTGTTTCCTCCTTGTGCCTGTAGGTTTTCTGGCCTCTGAGAATATTGCAGGAGCTTAGCACGGTCTCTACGGTGTACGTTCATGTGTCCGCCGAGTGCCTGAGCAGACCTGAACATTCTCCCGCAGAATGTACATGTATAGCACCGAGCCGGCAATCCGGTGATCATCGCATTACTTTGATCATCTACGAAGGCCTGCTCCTCCCAGGATGTCCACTTCCACATGCTAATTAGTTTAGACTGTTGTCTGAGTTCAATGTCCATGAATGAAAGTAGACCATTGAAGAGCTGTATATGTATGTCCATTGAAGAAGTGAGTACTGTTCATTAATTTGGAAGCTTCTTTTGGTGATACTTTGGAGAGAAAAAAAAATCAAGGGAGAAGAGACTACCATTGACCTCCAGATGGATTCATAGTGAGATCCAATTGGTCCATGAAGAAGATTGGCATTAAAAACTAAACTAACATGCGGTTTGATTAATTTCATGAATTTCATGAATCAGGCATATGGACAAGCACCCAAGAATAAGAAGATTACAGGGACACAAATCTAAAACAACAATGAAGATCAAATGCTAAATCACTCTCCATGACTTCTTCAACTTAGTCAGTGAATAGGATGGAGATCTTATTATGATTTGGATCTTGAAGCCGGCCAAACTGTGACAAAGGATTAGTTTAAGTCATTGTCTGTCTTAGATTAAACTCTTTTGACTTTTTTTGTTTGGACTTTTGGAACGAAGACATTTCTAGTCATCTTCAGAGAAACAGAGCAATTTCACAATTCTTTTTTTGTTAATTTTGAGAAATAATATGACAAATTACTTAATTCGGATCCTACTATGTCGGATCCCGACCCAAACCCGACATGAGTCGGTTGCGGATCGTGTTGTTTGATCTCCATCCGATAAAGAATACCCGTTTTTCGTTTTCTTCGCACGTTTCTCTCGATTTCTCAGAAGAGAAGACAGAGGCGGTGATTTGGAGAAGCGGCGTCGGCGCCGGCGAGAGATCAGGGACGGGAGATGGCCTCCCTCGCCGTATTCCATGTCTCTCCACGCCGCCCCGTTCTTTACCGCCCTCTAATCCCTCGTCCCGAGAACCACCACACCACCAGACTCGCCGTCGTCGCCTCTTCCCGTAGGTTCCTGCCCATCAAGGCGAACTTCTCCTGTTCCGCCGTTCATCCCTCCGGTGTTGTTGATTCCGACCCCCGTGGCCTCCTGGAGCGATGCTTGTTTTCCACTGACGCTGGAGTTGAGTCCCCATCATTGTCGCTTGGAATGATCGCGGCGCCAATAGCGTTGGTGGCGCCGGAGATGAAAGGACAGTATGGGTCCGTGGGGGCCGTGACGCTGGAGAAGGGCAAGCTGGATCTCTCCCAGAAGACCTCCAAGTCCAGCCCCGAGGTAAGATGAGGAAAAAGCTCTGATTTTTTTGGTTCCTGATGCTCAGCTTAGCGCTTCTATATTCTTTCACATTCGAGCGTTTGGACTTATTAGGAGCTGCCTATTGTCTTTACCTATTGAAAAATGCTTTTTTGAGCAGTAACTGAAGCTCATGCATATTATTAACGATTGTTTGTGGATTGCCTTTGAATTTAGAAAACTCATGCATTTCTATTGATTTATTTGGATTTTGTAGTACAAAGATAATATAGATAACATATAAGCTTGAAGCATTCAAATTGTAAATTTAGTTTCATCAAACTTTATTGTTACTTGGGGTACATTGGCCGAAATTCATATGATATCTGTTGAACATGGTAGACATCCATTGGTGGAGGAGGGGGAGATATAGGAAAGAAAAACTTTCATGGTGGTGGTGGAGGTGATGATGGTGATGATGATGATGACTATTTTGGTGACTTTGATGAAGGGGATGATGCGGAGGATGGCGGACTATTTAGAAGGCGCATTTTGTTACAAGAGGTTGGAAAGTATTTCTGTGCTGAACCTTTGTTGCTCTGATATTTGCATGCATCCTTACAAGATTCATTGCTAGCAGATTTATGACCGAAAATTTGTAGATGCTGTGTTGCAAGAATGGTACAAAACCATCGCAGATTTGCCTGCTGGATTTCGCCAAGCTTGTGAAATGGTAACTTCCCATCCCTTGATGTATTCGTGCACAAACAAAAAGGATTAAAAAAAGAGAGAGAGAGAGAGAGAACTTCTGAGTAACTGATCGGAATTTGGTTTGTATTACAGGGTCTGGTGAGCTCTGCTCAAATGGCACAATTCTTAGCAAATAATGCAAGGCCAACTATGGCTAGACTCATTTCTCGGAGTCTACCTGAATCCATTTCCAGGGCTTTCATTGGGAGGTGATGCCATAGAACCTCAAATCATTGCTTCTAGCAAGGAAGTTATTTATTATGTTCTAGTAACTTCTATTTTTATTAACTTGTTCTCCATAAAGAAAATTTTGACTCATGCCTATATGAAATGACATTGTGCTTGTAATTTTTCCCGGATAAAGAGGCATTCTAGGGTTAATATGGTTCTCCAATAATCAAGCTACTTGTGAGAAGCTTGAGTTTTGCTCAACATAAGCTTGAGATCAACTCAATCATTTAATAGATGAGCTAAGCTCAAGTAGAGTTGGGCTGTGCAAGATGTGGTAAATAAAATCCATTATCCTTCTCTTGCAACTAATTATTGCATCTTTCATGCAGGATGCTTGCAGATCCATCTTTCTTGTACAAGTTACTTCTGGAACAGGTTGCCACAATCAGTTGTTCCGTGTGGTGGGAATTTAAGAACCGAAAGGAGAGGTATTTTTATTTTTATTTTGTTAATCTAATGAAAAGCAGATATGAAGCTTTGAATGCGCTACTTTACTGATATTCTGCTGGCATGGTGTGTACAGGATTAAACAGGAATGGGATTTGGCCCTACTTAATATTCTGACAGCAGCAACTTGCAATGTTGCCATTGTATGGTCACTTGCTCCTTGCCTATCCTATGGAACCACTTTCCATTTTGACTTGCAAAATACTATCCAAAAGCTTCCAAATAATATTTTTGAAAGGAGTTATCCTTTACGAGAATTCGACTTGCAGAAAAGAGTTCAGTCTTTCTTTTATAAAGCTGCAGAGTTTTGCCTTTTTGGGTTAATTATTGGATCTGTTCAAGGAACTCTGTC
This sequence comes from Dioscorea zingiberensis, assembly GCA_026586065.1. NCBI lineage: Eukaryota > Viridiplantae > Streptophyta > Magnoliopsida > Dioscoreales > Dioscoreaceae > Dioscorea > Dioscorea zingiberensis. Next base: position 43,068,913 of record CM048826.1, on the reverse strand, counting down.
AAAACTGTCCTCTAAAAGAAAGGAGAAAGTGAGGTCTGCAGCACCACCTTGTTTTTAGGCATTCCATTTGGAGCAATAGCACTTTCTTTGTAATTAATTTTAATGTTTCAACAATTTATCACACCATGCAGGGGTCTATCCATGACCGTGCCGTCTGTGAGGACGAACGCTCTTGGTTGTGGATCTCTCTTGGGTCTTTACACAAACCTCCGCTATCAGCTTTTATGTGGGATAGATAGAGCTTTGTTAGATCACTTTGATGTTCTTGGAGTGGCAATCTTCTTTGGCTTTGCATTAAGGTAGGTTCTTTCTTTTGGATTATCACTCAATATTTCAGTATTTTTCAAGTTGTTATTCCTGGCCATTTGGTCATATAATGATTGTTCATTTAGGGCTTAACTTGTGAGCTGTAATTTTGAATTGCCCATGGCAATAAAGTTAGTTTTATCAAGTTAGGGCAGGGTATTTCCCAAATTTTCAGTAACCGTAGATGTAGCATTGGTAAAATTATCTTTGTTGTAATTAATGCAGTTTCCCAATCTTATGCTCTTCATCATCTGAAAGACTAGGTTCAAGCTTTAGAAAATGAACCGTTTGGTTTTTTTTTTGGGAGAGATGAACATATCGGTCAGCGACCCTCTGTTAAGTTCCCACGGGCGTGCGCCCACCCGGGTTCGAATCCGCTCAGGTTAACGGGATTAAAGGTTTCTATACCCTCCACGTGCCTGAGAACAGGACTCGCCTCGAGTGGGCGCCCTCAGCGCATCTTCGAACCCGGGTGGGTGTCGAAGAGCGCGACCGTTTTGCCAAATAGACATCTGGGCTATTCTAATTTCTCAAAGGCTTTGGCTTTGTAGAGTATTAGGCTGTATGGAAGGATTAAACTCTGAAACTTTTTAGGTATGTACTTTCAGAATGTAATGCATTTGATGTTGCCTTGGAGTGGGTTTGTATGGAATAGTTATTAACAAATTTAACATTGCACTATCAAATCTTTTGCATTTGTATAGTAACCTTCTTAACAAGTTCTTGATTAGTTCTAGATAATTTTTATGGACATTGAGATTTAGAATACTCTAGCTTTCAAATGGAAAATTTTCCTATGAAATTATCCCAACACTGTACATTCTGGTACTTATGGTTATGAAATTAGAAGGTGCGGATTTGTGACAGCTTCACCAACCGCTTGTCTATCAATTGCTTTCCAAAGTAGGTAGAACATATTTGATTAGGACCTTTGATAACCTCTCTGCAACTTTCAAGGTGGCCAGTAAGGAGGATTCAGTAGTTTTTGCATCCTCTGCAAGTCCGCATATTCCTCAATGCTGGTACTTGGCATGTACGAAAAGTCCATCGTCATATCATGATGCGGCTACACGTTTTGCTTTTTCCAACTGGGGATATCCTTGTTATGAAATTGAGTGCATTGTGTCTATTTTCAGGATTTTGAATGTTCATGTGGGTGAGGCATCCAGACTAGCTTGGCTTGGGGTGGAGCCCAACCCCCTACTTCAGTCAGAGGATCTGTTGAAAACTTACAGCAGACCTTCAGAGGCTCTAGACACGCCATCCTCCAAATGGTTTATATCCAAGAATCTCATCACTTCTGGTCTTGGACTTCTTGGTATTAGGCAGGACAGCAAGGACCTTGAAGGCGCATCGTCAAAGTCTCGGAGGAAGAAAATAGTCAGAAAAAAGTTTAGCGGAAGCTCAGTATAGTGTTTACTCTCCGACTAATGGGAACAATTTTGTTGGCGTTTTGACTAATCTAATTCAACCAAAAGCTGAACATTCTTGAAGGGCCTCTCGTCATTCTGGCCTAATATTGTGCGTGACACCATTTGTCAATTATGGTTAGTATACATCTACCATAAATTCTTTGCTACTTGACTTGAATTGCCTAGACAAACCTTCTGCTTGGAGAATTGTCTTCCTAGTTGAATACACAGATAATTTAAGATTCTTATTGCACTCATTTCAATGACAAGGGTAACAATTGAATCAAATATCATCTCTTCCGAGTAATATTTACCATTTTTATATATTTGTGTGCTGATTGTGGTTTGGCATGTTAATGGACTGTCTCTAAGATTTAAACATGTATTTATTTGCATCAAAACATATGATCTTTAGCTTCTTTAATCATAAGAATGCCTAGATTATATTAGTTGGTTGGAAGATTGATATCTTCAAGCACCTTTTGGTTTGGTAAACAACCTTCTGAAATAGTTGGGCCTCCCTGGTTGAAGATCTTTGGTCAAGTCAACTACTTTACCAAAATATGTTAACTATTCACATGTCGGTTCAGTAAGACCTGAGGTCACGATAGTCCCACGTCCAGGTTTTGACTCCTCCGGGGGGTGTGGCGGGTTGATTCATATATGCATGTGGCTTGCACTCAGTCTTAGACTCTAAAAACTAGGGAGACACCCTTACCTTTTGATTATCTTAATCCTTCTCCTCTCACCACACTTGATGACACGAAGAATAATATATGATAGTACAAGTGATTAGGGGGAAGAGCTTGATGCCATTTAGAAAACCAGAGCCACATGGGGATGAGTTAGTGGGGGGAAACATCGACACAACATTCAATAATAAACAAATTAGAGGATCATGACACCCCCAAAGAGCATGCTTTTCTTTTTGCCATAATACTTCCTTCTAATCAAACATATGATTCTCCGTATTCTCATTATCGGTCTAAATTTTTGTTCCTTTTTTATTTTTTTCGTAACATTTTCAGGAACAAAACACCTACAAAGCTCAACAGAATCTAGCTGTGAAGAAGCCATGAGAGCATAATGCTCTGTTACTTGCTTCCAAACTTGCTGCTTTTGTGGATTCTCTTTACAATGCTTGTGACTTAGTGACTTAGTGACTTAGTGACTTAGTGACTTTTGTCTATTTCTTGCTTTTAGTTCAGGTTAAACTCTAGTCTGTCTTCTACTCAATCTCAATGTCTGCTTAGACTGCTTTTCATGCACCCATTTGTTACTAGCCTGTACCTTCCTGTCTGTTTTTTTTTTTTATCTCCATTTTATTTTTTTGTTCTGTTGTTTGTTCATGAGAAAATAAAATAAGTTTTATTTCTTTCATATACTTAATTTTTCTCATTTTGTGTCTGTGTGATCTTGAAAGTTTTTTTTTTAAAAAAAAAAATGATTTCATAGATATTAAACATTTAAAAGGGAGATCTCTGCTTAATTATTTTTCTTTTCTTATATTTGTCCATTCTTTTTTTTATTTTTTATTTCATAAACAAACAAACGACTCTGTAATTTTATTTTGGGGTTTTTTCTATAAATCCCATGAAAAAGTTTTAAGACGAGAAATTAATTAATTTTTTTTCCTCTCTTGGAATAAACTGCACGTGCAACCCAACCATCCGGACACGTGCACGTTAGTCTCGCACGTGCAGCACATACGGGTTCTTGATTGATGTGACTATCACCCAGATCTCAGCCGTCCATCGAACGAGCGGGAAATGAGGTGGCATAAGCCATCCAATAAGATTATGCCACGTCACAAACAGGTTTCCTCATTCTATTGGATGGATTTTAGCCTTGTTTTTTCTAAGAATTTTGTAGATAAATAAAGTTTGATAAACTTAAAAAATATGTAAAGTTTGAATAAGATGATTAAGATTAGTGATCTTTAATTAATATATATTGGAATCAATGGAAGTAATGGGTGAGATGTGGGTTGAATGATTTATATGAAGAGGGACCACAAGCGTAACAACAAAGAACAACACATGCATTAGCTAGTCTCTTAACTTTGTTGGATGGTTTTGGTTTTATGCTCATCTTTTTAACCAAATTATATTAATTGGATTCCAAAGTTACTGATTTAATAATCAATCTTTGTTTAAAAAATTGTTTATCATGAGTTGGTTTGTCAACACTATTGAGAGAGAGAGAGAGAGAGAGAGAGAGATATGAAGACTTGATAAATTAGAGACTCTAATGTTTTGACATATGAATCTTGTTTGAGTTGCATTGTAGTTTCATTAAAAAAAAACAAACAAACAATCTTTTTTCTTTAAATAAAAAAATTGGATAAATCTTATTTTATTAATGAGTTTAAAAAAGTGTTACATGGGATCCTTGTTACATGATCATTGCAAATTGCAAAGGAAATTAGTACAAAAGGTCATGCTACTTCCTTTGTTGTTGTTAGGCCCCCGGCCTCCCCCTATATGTGTCATCCTCCCACTGTAGATATGGCACCCTCTGTGAATTTAAAGCTTCATTGAACTAATGATTGAGCTGTCACCAATTTTGATTTCTTCAATGAGTGTGCTACATCAAACCAAGATAATAGGAGAAATAATTAGTGTTGCGAATGATTTGTAAAAAAACACATTGTTTTTCTTTAAAATATTGAATATTGCTCTCGAGCCAAATATTCCATAAGATCGCCATCGTCTCCCATCCTCTCTTCAAAGTCTTGTGCACTTTGAGGGATTTAGGACCCAGACTGTCAAGTAGTGAATTATGGAGGGGAGTCCAAGTCATACATGCCTTGGTAATGTCCCCATATGCTTTGTTCGAATGGGCATTTGGGGAAGAGGTATGTGATAGTCTCCTCTGCAACAACACACAAATAACAATCTATTTAGGTTCCCTTCTAGTTTCGCTTGTGTAGATTATGTAGTGTGAGAAAATTTCTCTTCTTTAAATTTTAACTAATCATCTATGATTTATGACTTACCATTGTGGTTTGAGTGAAAATTATCATGTTAATTTAATTATATCATTCATGTGATGTGAGTTTAAGTGGGAGGTTTACACATTCAGGAGGGAATAGCTAAGGAGCCGTTTGGTTTGTTTTCTATTTGCTGAAAAGTGAAAAACGTAGAAAATAAAAAGGATTTTCTGTTGCGTTTCCATAAACAGTAAAAGGGAAAAGCCATTTGGTTTGATTTATTGGAAATTATTTTTCAGAACCATAATCTTTATCATTTTTCTATTACTCCCACTATAACATATATCATATGAAGTTTAAATTGGTGTTCTTATTCTATGAAATTAATATCAGAAAATAATTAAATAGTTCACTTTATTTATTAACTCCAAACTCTTTTAGCCTCTATCTAATCAGTCATATATAAAATTAAGAGTATACCTTATATTTTAATTGACCTTTGTAGAAAATATTAGGACCAAACAGTTTTAGAACAGTAATTTATATATAAGTATATCATGGATCAATCACTTTAAGAAATTGAATATAGTGCATGCATGCTTTTGCATTTATTGATACTTTATTGTTAATCTAATGATTTAATCATGGTTTCATTTAAACAACAATAAAGAGTTAACCATTTAATAAATATTTCTTGCTTGAACACTGTAATTAACAAGGATGTATAACCTCCAAAATTGAACTTTCTGGTCATCATACTCTAGCTAATAATATAACTTCAATGGTCAGTTCTAGTTACACTAAGACTTAAAAATTAACGGTAATAAACAAACATTGTACTAAACTAATTATTTTAAATCAAATCTAATGCTATGATACTTTGAATAATCATCTTTGATCTAATTAAAAAACAAACAACTTACTGAACTAAACTATATATATCCACTAAATGATCATACTTTAATGTTTGACTTTGAAATTGTAATATTTAGCTTGGAACATATGCTCTTCATTCTATGATTGTATATATGATAAAGTAAATATATAGATTAGCATCCTAATTTGTTTATCTATTGGCCGTGATTTCCATTAATTAAGACACTATAAAGTTTTCATCAATGGATAATGAAATGCAAGATGATCCCTAGGTTTATGCATTTCAAATATTAACAATGAAAAGAAGTAGATGCATGATATATTAAATTTCTAATGGCCACTACTTCCAAGTGCTCCATCTTAAAAAAGTATTAATTTTAAAGAACTTTTTTTTAATCACAAACAAAAGCTAAGATTAGGAATGTGTATCAATGCCTCATTGGAATGCATTATCATATATACTTTTATCAAACTTATTCAATATAAAGTTTCATTGCAATGGGACAGTCAGTATATATAAATGGACTCTAGCAATCCACTCACTCACAAGTGGATGTGTTCCTCAACTTTTAGGTTGTGATGATGATTAGAAAAATATATTGTGAGGTTGTCAAGGGAGTGTGACAAGGTTATAGGCCATTGAAATGACACTTAGAACTCAAAAGTTACCACCATTTTTCTAAAGATTAACTTTGGGTACTTAGTACTTACTCAGAGATTAAATAAACTTATAAAGAAATTTATTTTTTATTATTTTTATTTTTCTAAAAATTAAATATTGATCCTGATCTACATAAAGACAGAGAATTCATATATATAGCCAACCCCATCTAGTATATATGGGATCAAGGCTTAGTTGTTGTTGTTGTTGTTTAATTTTTTTGAGTAAAGTGAATAAATCACAATAAACTAAAGAAATTTTAAACCTAATTATTGCATGTATAATGGATCTACAATTTCCTCCTTGATCGGTCTTGATGCAATGTGACAATATCTGATAGTGACTCGAAAACCATCATCATTCGTGACAAATGAATAAAAGACACATCTCACTACAAACTTCACGGAACCACCCGTAGCCGGGTCAAGCAATACATGTTCATTGATCTGATAAATAATAATTCAATTAATGATAGACTCAGAACTCCCTTGAAGCGCGCTCACCATTCTCTCTCCCGTGAGTAATGGATAACAACTCAAAGTTTGAGGAAGAAGATGAAGAAGGGGATCTTGTTTGTTTCGATTAATACAAAAAAAAACTAATTAACTCTAATCGACAAGATGTAGTATTTCTTTATTAATGTAAGGTTAAGCCTCCAACCTACACACCTCAATAGCTAGCTAATTAAGAAAGTTTCATGTTTCAATACTAACAAACAGATTAAAATATATAATATATAAACTAACCATTGTGTATTAATTATATATAAGAAGAATCCAACTATAATCCTATGATTGGTATGTTAGTTTAATCAATTGTATACCTTTTAACCCTAAAATATAAGGAACTAATTAACTACAAAGAAAACCACCACTACTAAACAAATACTAATCTATTTTAATTAATTAAATAATTATATATATATATATATATATATATATATATATATATGCATATTTTTATTTTTTCACACCCAATTTTTAAACAGAGGTACGAGGGAGTACTTAAACTATCCACATCGAAAAAAGATAAAAAGGGGAATATAATTTGTGAAAAAAGGGCGTGGTTATATCAAGGACAAGGCGGGAGGAGATAGAGTGCACCGCGGCGGAGAAGACAAGTGTGAGCTTGACGTGTGATTCGGACTCACGATGTCGACGTGGCAATCGGAGATTGGCTGTCGTGGAGTTGAAAGGGCGGATAAGCGATTTGATTGGTGGGTGTCAACGTCCGAGTGAAAGCGACGTGCGGCGTCCCGCCGGACCCGCCCTAATACCCCGGGCGACTTTCTTGTCTTTTTACTTCGTTTTGTTTGGCTTTTCGCACTAAACCCCCTTGCTTATCTTTATTTACAAAAAAGTCCTTAACCTTTTTACAAATTTTTCAATTTTTATGTTCAAAGTCTATGCTTGTTTTATTTTGTGGTAATACATTATTATTATTAATATTTTTTTTATCTCAAGTATAAATTGCTGTGCAAATAAATAAGAGAGGGGGTTACCAAATACCTCTTGACCTAGCTGTACCGTTCTCTTGTGTTAAATGTTCAAAGTTTTGAGTTTGAGCCTCTACTTGCATAAAGTAGCATCTAGATCCTCTGCTAAAAGGTGGGGTTTGTTCGGGACAATCCTACGTTCGTATCTCTCTCCACACGAAGTGAGGGCATAACGTGTGTGAGCCTTCGGGTGTTCCGTGCAGCTGTACATGTCCTTGAAATTCATTGTGGGGGCACTTATTGCCTATTAAAAAAAAAAAATAGAAGAGGGGGTTAAATAAAAAAAAGGGAAGGGATGGTATTGGATCGGAGTTGAGTGGGTGGGGGGAGGATCCGAATCCGATAAAGGAAGGGGGGTTGCCCGCGGGAAACCCGGGCAGCGATTCTGAAGACCAATTCCCGATGAAAGCGACGTTCTCTTTCCGCTCTTTGGAGCCTTTGGTCTCTCCACCCGCCGCACGTGATGCCCTCATGCTCGGCTCACGGCTCGGCTCAAGCCACTAAAGCCAATCAGGGAAGTTAGGAGCCTTGTCCTGATCCATCTCATCTTCCTCGTCTCTGTATTTATTTATTATTCATTCATTTATTTACTTATTTATCTAGCGTTCATATCATATTGTGATAATTTAGATTATGAATTTAGATATTTTTATACTTTCTATAAAGTGAAAAAAACAATTTTTAATATTGTTATTTAAAAAAAATATAGAGATGAATCATATTTATTTATTATGATAATAAAATGTTACATGCAGTCTCATGTTATATGGCTAATATAAAGTTAGGTACATGTATGGTCTAGATGCTTCTATGCTTCTTTTGGAATACCCTCCCTTTTTGCCCCTCATTTTGACCAGTATGTGCCTCTTCCAGTTTTAGTTTTTTTTGTCGGATTAGCTTGTGTTTATTTAGTAAATAATATTTGTTGAATATATATATTATTAATTGAGATCTTAAAATTTTATTTATTTATTATTTTTCATGTTTTGTTCTTCCATGCATATTTTGTGGATTAAACATTCCATGATATGTATCATAGGGACAAAAACCAATGTCTCACCACTGCTTTTAAGGAATAGCTAGTTAGCTAGATTACTTTATTAACAATATTTAGGAAATCAAATGAAGTTAGTTGGCCAATTAGATTAATTATTATAATTTAAAAGCTAATGAAGAAGTAGCACTTTGCACAATTAGCTTTAATCACAAAATATCTAGTTCTCTTGTCGCCTTCAAAGATAGAAAGACAACTTCTTGTTGAAATTAACTTTAAGGTGATGGAGGTCCACCTTATCAATTGCTTTAACATAGACAAAATAATATATATAAAAAATTGGTTATTAGGTATAGCTATTAACCAATATTGTGTATAAGAATTGGAGAACAATTGGACATGCATGTAGGATTGATACCTATCCTATATATGTTTGTACGGAACTTATCATGATGTTTAATATTATATGTAGTTTATATCTCTTTGTTACAAAAAAAGTAGTTAATATTAAAGTTGTGTTCGGATAGATAATAATGATCTTAATCATCTTGGTTTGAGTCAAATGCTTAATTTCTTAGTCTAACTATCTTATCCCTCCATGCGACATATATATATAGAAGAAGAATTGATGACCCACCTCCTCTCTGCCTCCCCATATGCTGCCCGTATATGGCAACATTTCCAAAGGATATTCAACATACATGATAAGCTCCTCATCTTTAAGACATTTGCACCACGAGGGTATATTCCCTACAAGGGTGGACAAAACTGTACGTTATTGGGGATGAGACCTCACACTCCTCGTTGTCACTTAGAGCTAGCATCGAGGAAGAGAAAAACATGAGATGTTTTCAAGAAAAATAATGCATTTTTTAAAAAATTATTCATGATATTTCTTTCTTTAATTATGCTATCTTGGTTTGATGCAACAACATTAATGATTAAGTGACCAAGGTTGGAGGCAACCCAAAGCCTAGTGAAGTTCAAGCAATGCGACATAGAGAGTTGATGCATGCAACTAGGAACCTCAAGCTTATATTTCCTTATTACTCTATTTTGTAACCTGGTTGTGTAATATGTGCTTAAACTTCAATATTTAAATAAAATTACATGTTGTTTATTGATTTTATCAAAAAAAGAAAAAAAAAAACTATCTTATCCCTCTAATGTCATGAGGGTTTTATTCCTTGAAACCCCCAATGGTCATATTATTTATTAGTTCAAATATATAAAGGAGAGATTAAAAACAAAACAAAACATTTGTTTATCTTTATATCTAATTAATATGATATATATATATATATACATAATTTTTAAATATATAAATCAACACCTTATCTTATTAAAAAAAAAAAATCAACACCTTATCCATCAAATACTTTGAGACACTCCAAGTTATAAACCCCCTCTCATCCCTCCATCAAAGTGTGTGTGTGTGTGTGTGAGAGAGAAAAAAAAAACCCTAACCCTAAGCCAATTGATGGCAAAAACAAGCCACGAAGCCTAAGCCAAGCCATGAGCTAACAACATGCATAGAATAGAATAGAATACAATAGAACTAGAAGTAGAGTCTCATTGAGACAACCTGTCTAATGTTCATGAACAACAACACCCAATGGTGGGCCCCCACCACCCCTCGCCGCAGCAGCTCCTTCCCACTTGCAAGTTGCAACCCCCTCCTCCTCCAGTCCTCCTCCTTGATCCCTTAACCCTTCTTTAACCCTTCCCTTAACCACCCCTGGTTTATTCCTAACCCTAACCCTAACCCTATCTCCTTCAAACATATCATCTCTCTCTCTCTCTCTCTCTCTCTCATTCTCCACCTCTTTCTTTCTCTGCATTTCATCCTCACACCACTCTCTCCCCCCTGATTTCTATATTTCCTCAAACCTTGATCATCCCAGCCTTCAAAAACCAACCTCCATCTATCTATCTAGCACTGTTCATCCTCTATCTCTTTCTTCATCTCTTCTCCTCTTTTTAATTAATACTCTAATTAAATCCAAACCCACAAAAAAGAAAGAAATTAAGAGAGAAAAAAAATCTCATCTTTTTTAATCCATTAATTTCTCTCCCTTTTTTTTATCCCAAAATAAACACCATCTCTTCTTCTGTTTATTATCACTGTTTTTGGATGTTTTCATGGCGGGCCTGGATCTAAGCACCGCCTCCCGCTACTTCCACCAGCTCCACCACCACCCCGACCTCCATCTCCAGCGTCCCAATCCTGATTCCGATGATGATCCCAACAACAACAACAACAACCATAGTGCTCATGTACATGGCGGTGGTGGCGGTGGCGATGATCAGGCAGCTGCTCACGGGCTGGAGCTTGTTGCACCTGGCGGCAGTGCAGCTGGACCAGGAGACATCGTCGCCAGGAGACCCCGTGGCCGCCCACCGGGCTCCAAGAACAAGCCGAAGCCCCCGGTGATCATCACCAGAGAGAGCGCCAACACTCTTCGAGCTCACATACTGGAAGTCGGCAGCGGATGTGACGTCTTTGATTGCATATCAACCTATGCTCGCCGGCGCCAGCGTGGTGTCTGCATCCTCAGTGGCAATGGCACTGTCACTAATGTTAGTCTCCGGCAACCTGCTTCCACCGGCGCCATCGTTACTCTTCACGGCCGCTTCGAGATCCTCTCTCTTTCAGGGTCCTTCCTCCCACCTCCAGCACCACCGGGAGCTACTAGTCTCACTGTATTCCTCGCCGGAGGACAGGGGCAAGTGGTCGGAGGCAGTGTGGTTGGGGCGTTGATTGCTGCTGGACCGGTCATTGTTATCGGAGCATCGTTTACTAATGTTGCTTATGAGAGGCTGCCGCTAGAGGAGGAGGACACCGCCGCTCTCCAGATTCAGGCTCAAGGATCTAGTGGTGGCGGCGGCGGAGCCAGCAGCGGAGGCGGTGGAAGTGGTGGTGGTGGTGGTGGTGGTGGAGGGAGTGTAGGGAATCCATTCCCTGACCCTTCTTCTGGTCTACCTTTCTTTAATTTGCCATTAAACATGCAGCAGATGCCGCCGGTGGACGGGCAAGGCTGGCCTGCAAGCTCCGGGGGACGGACTCCTTTCTAACTATGCCGATCGAGAAGCCGGTGAACTCTAATTCTTGATTATCGATCTTCAGGCGGGTTTCAAGCAAAAGGTCAGACATGAATGAATGAATTAATCTTCTTTGAGGGTACGGTCTTGATTTCGATCCATCATGTACAATTAGATTAATCTCTCGATCGATCTTTTGATATTTTTGTTTCTCTTGATCTTCTTTTTTTAATTTCCTTTTCATTAGATTGTTGTTTGAAGCTAGCTGCAGCTCATGAACAATACTTCTTTTTAATTTTCTTCTCTTTCTTGATCCCTGTACTAATATATCCTTTGATGTTCTTCATCTCTTCTCTTCTTCTTGAAGTTCACATGATGGATCGAGTAGTGTTAATCATCTCTTGTGATGTTAACTGGTATGCAGTTTTCTTTATCATTATTGTTGTTGTTTTTAGAGAGGCCTGGAGGGAGAGAGAGAGAAAAAAGAAAGAGAAAGAGAATTCAAGAGGAGAAGATGTATGGTGGTCTAGCTAGGGTTTGCGAACCCACGTGTGCATGCCTTTGATATATATAAAAGCCTCCTATCTTTTAGTTTGTTCAAGTAACTTAACTTCTTGGGAATCTCTCTAGTCTTGGTCATCCATCTTCCCCTTCATTTCTGCAACTGAAGTCTGAAATTTGGGAACTTTGCACAGTTTACAGATTCCTTTGAGTTACACATTCAAAGCAAACATGTTAAAAGAAGGGAAAACGCGGGCTGCTCCTTGAATTCATGCCATTCTAGTCTTTGTTTATATATAATTTGTGTTCATTGGACTCATCTTTTCATTCAACACTAATATTAATTGCATCATATATATATATATATACCTTGTCATGTATGTCTCCATAGTATTATATTTTCAAGACGAGAGTACTATATATTGAGAGTTTTTCATGTTTAATTTATATATGCACATGCATTTCTTGGTTTTGTGAGGAACATTTATAAATGCTTCAGTTTTGTTTCATCTCTGTCGACGACCACTTCTTCTTCTTCTTCTTCTTCTTAATTTCTTTATGATAAAACAAGAGTTGTGAACTTTCATGATTAAGCTTTTGTTAATTTGTTTCTTCATTGGTTGAATGAACCACATAAATATGGAATATGTCTTGGTTCTTTTGTTGTGATTTGATCAGGATTCAAGACTCTATTAAACTTATGATTTTAAAATTTGATTCTTATATTGTTTAAGATGATGATGAAGAGAAGAGAATGTTATGTATTTCGATCTCTTGATCAATTGAGCTAGATCTCTGCATGATTAATCTAATTAATCTATACTTTTCAGTAGTAGTACTCCTTTTTCTAGCTATGAAACTGATCATAATATGAATCAAAGGCTTCTATATATCTCATTGTAGTGTGATTTCATTGGTGAATGTTTCTACTTTGTTTGTTGTGTTGGATCCTGTTCATGTTGATGTTTAATTATTTGTAGCTGCTATTAATCACTGATCAGTTCTATGGGGATCAATGATTGTGCATTCTACTGTTGTTAATTGGTTCATGAGAATGGGATGCAATAGTTTTAAGAAAAAGTTGTTGATTTCATGTTAAATTAATATCCTAAGTTGATGATTTATGTTTATGATCACCTATACAAGGAATGTTATATGTAGTTCATACTTCTTTGCCAATGTTTTGAACTTAAACGTATTACCAATCTCTTTTATGTATTTTGGCATTCCGTTATTAATAAATGTGGTTTATCCAAATTTATCTAAAAAAAACATATTATCAAAGTCAATATAATAATATTAACATTTGTGGACATACGTTTGAGATTTCCGTTTAAGAGTTTATGTTATATATAGTGTTGATTCATTGGATTAAGTTCTATGTGTTTCTTAATTAATTTTGTCAATTCTTCATTTAGATTATTTGATATTAAAATAAGATCATTAATAGGGCAACCCAATGCTACAAAGCTATCGCATGCGCGGGCGAGGCCCAAGGAATAGTCGAACCACTTTATTGTACATAGTCACACGGCAAGAGGATGTTTTCACAACTCGAACCCGTGACCTTCAGGTCATACGGCAACTACTTTACCGTTGCGTCAAGACTCCCCTTCAAATTAAGAACATTAATCATCATCAAAATTGGGAATTCTAATATAATAAATTAAGTCGTAGAGTGATAATAAGAGATCGATCAATGAAGTATTACTCCCATATTTTTTTTTTGTGAAAATTTCTCTAATTGAGTTGGGTCCATTTACCAAATTGAATTTTTTGAAACCATTAAATAAAACTAATTAAGTAAAATTAACACAAAAAATATGATGATTTATTAAAATAATCAAAGCTAAAGAAAATAATTACACGAGAATTTGATGATGAAAATAGAAAATTGTTCTTCCTTTAACGGCACTCCCTTGTCACGTGACCAACAAACCAAAACCCTAATCACCAATTTGAAATCCAAAGCGAGGGAAACCGTGCCACGAACAAACTCTCCTTTTATTTTCGTAATTATTTATTTTTTAGCCTAAACTTTTTTTGTTTAAGAAAAATATTCTCATGATTTACTAAAAAAAAGTTTTAGTGCGAAAGCTTATAGTTCCATTCATGACCGTAGATCTTATGATCAACGTTTGAGATGTTATATGAGTTTTAAAATATTTTGTTTTTTTTTTTCTTCTAAATTTCGGAATTTATGAGAGAAAAAAATATATTTATTTCCGTTTCGCGTTTTCATTTCTTTTTCTCTCTCTTTGTCTTATTGTCCGAGAGCGGCGAGGGTTTGGTGGGGGGTTTTCGTGGGACGGTGGTCGTTTGGGAACCCTAGAAATCTCTGGAAACGCTAACCCTAGCTCTCATTTTCGCCGTCGGTCTTATCAAGGTATATTTTTTTTCTTCTCTATTTTCTTAGTGTAGTTCTTGCTAGATTTTGTGAGTTTTAATCTCGGCTTTTTTCGTGAATGTTTCGATGGATTTTGTAGGAAAGTTTTTTTTTTTTTTTGGTTTGATTTTGTCTTTTTTTAAATTTTAAATGGAGTTATCTAGTTTGGAGGAACCCTAATTTGAATTTTCGCCCATTTTTTTTTTCTGCTCTTTTATTTTCGAAGATCCGAGATTTTGTTGGTTTCTGTGTAACTGTTTTAGAGATTTTTCACTTGATTGTGATCTGGAGAATTTTTTAGTATTTTTCGAGTGTTTATTCTAGTTTATTTGTTTTAAGATATTTTGGAGTTGTTTTCCCAGTCGTTCTACGGCATTGCGGAATTTTTGGGCTCTATTCCTGCAGGAAAAATGGTTTTTTTTTAATTAGGGATTTCAGATTCTCCTTTTAATTGGTTTTTGGATTTCTTGGTTTGAAGTTGTTGTTTTAGAACCTACGGATTGACTCTATGCTTAGTATCTGGTTGCATTTGCTAGACTAGGGAAATTTCACAATAGGAAGCTTGTTAGGAGACGCTGAAGTAAAAGTGGAATCAGTGGTCAGGGGGTTTGTGTTTGCATGGAGTCCCGGGAGCCATCCAGGATGAACTCTTCTGAAACTCCGGGAATCATGGTGGGCTCCAACTCCTTTGGGGCTGGAGTTCCAACCAGTTCAATGGCAATGCCGCCAAGCTCAGTAGGGATTATGCCAGGAATGAGGCTCTCTTTCAATCATATGCCTCCTTCGTCAAAGCCCATGGACTCTTCCAGCGCTTTGTACCCTGGAGATGGCATGCAAGGCATGAGGCCAGGTGGTGTGCTGAACATGAGTGGCGAGCCAGTGAAGAAGAAGAGAGGAAGGCCAAGGAAATATGGACCTGATGGAAGTATGGCATTGGCTTTATCGCCCTTATCAGCTCACTCCAATAGTCCAATGACAGAATCATCGGGTAAAAAGCGTGGCCGTCCTCCAGGTTCAGGAAAGAAGCAACAGCTTGATGCCTTAGGTACTATTGCTGCCGCATGGAAATATCACAATGCATGTGTGATGCTACTATTTGCATACTTAGAACTCATAATTTCTGAAGACCTCTATTTGTAAATGCCACCTATTTCTAAATTTCTTGAGTGGGACTTCCAGAGTATTTTATCTTAAAATAATTATTCTCAGTACTAATAATCATTTTGTTATTGTATTCTTCCCTTTTACTTGCTAGCCCCAAAAAGTGTTTCATGCATTCACTGAAGCAAGTCTTTCTTTTTTTCTATTTTTAGCATGCATGTACCATTGTGGTACTTCAACTTTTGATTTGTGTGACAAATGAACTACTGATTTATTTGGTAGGTCGATCTTAATTTCTTTAGTGGTGGTAAGATTATAGGTCAATGAGTTTGCCTCAACATTTTGTTCGCAGTTTTTTTAATAAACTTAGGATCTGGGAGATGGATATTATTTTGTGGGTCAATGGTTGTCTTTGTTTTGTTGTGTTCAATTAATCTATAAATTGCTCTTGATTTGTTTGATTGTCTAGGCACCATCCCTTTCAGTTGTATTATTATTCAATTTCGTACGTGTACTACTTCAGTGAATTATGTTGATTCTCAGGTTCTGCGGGGATTGCTTTTACACCACATGTCATCACTGTTAAAGCTGGAGAGGTAATTTAATGGGGATTCCACTCTTCTGACTCCATTCTTTCTTTCTTCTCCAAAAATCCCGGTAATTCTTGTATTTTTAGTGGAGCTTCCATCCATGAGAAGATTATTTGTTCCTCAACATATGTTGAATTTGTTGTAGTTCTATGCTCATGGCAATTGAAAAAGTTGAATTGGCAAGTGCTCTTTGCAATGTACTAGCTTGCACAAGTCATGTGGAATCCATTATCAAATAATCATCAAATCATTTAGGATATATATATATGTGCATGTGCGTGTGCGAATGCGTGTGCACGTGCATGCGTGTGTGTGTTTTGTAAAATATTGTCTATTTTTGGCATCTTTCTGAAAAGACATTTATCTGAATCTTATTAGTGGGTGTAGGAAGGGGAGCTTTGGCGTAACCGTAAAGTTGTCGCCATGTGACCTGGAGGTCACGGATTCGAATCATGGAAACAGTCTCTTACAAAAAAAACAAAAAAAAAAAAACAAAAAAGAGCAGGGTAAGACTACAAACAATAGACCCAAGTGGTCCGATCCTTTCCCGGACCCCGTGCATAGCGGGAGCTTTGTAGCACCGGGCTGCCCCTCCCTTTTTATTAGTGGAAGTCAAACCTGAATGACATTGGCTATTTACTGCTTTGCTAATTTCACTGTGATAGTAGAAAATTTTAG
This sequence comes from Dioscorea zingiberensis, assembly GCA_026586065.1. NCBI lineage: Eukaryota > Viridiplantae > Streptophyta > Magnoliopsida > Dioscoreales > Dioscoreaceae > Dioscorea > Dioscorea zingiberensis. The sequence goes on along the minus strand of CM048826.1, from coordinate 43,051,939 downwards.
CTTAATCACATTCTTAAAATCTCTCTTTCCACAAAACAAGACTTCCACTTTAATCTTGGAGGTGAGGATAAAGGACTATTCTATGGTTTGAATTATATCATGGACATTGGTAAAAACACCAAGCTGTGATGTCTCTAAGACAATTTTCTTTCCGAAGCTAATGAAAAAGTGCAATTTCTATAGCATGTACCCTACATGCCATCAAGTAATGAGAATGATTTATATGGGCTAAGCCGTTAAGGTTAACTGATCGATGCCAGGTATCCATGTGCCGTTTGCATGAAACTATCACTTGTCTTATTTTAATGATCAACATTTTAAGTTATTTTCATCATGATATAATCAAAAAGCTACTCCTATGAAATAGGTAATGACATGGATTTCTTTCCTTTCCAGAAAAACTAGACAATTTAAATTGTGGAAAGTTGCCTATTTGATCTTTGGTGGTGAAAATAAGTCCAGCCATCAGCCTAGGCTCTAGATGGACCCCAAATGTTATGGGATTCACATGTAGCATCTAAGAGTTGTATATGTATGCAATCTGAGCTGGATTTGTTTCCATTGTAGTCACTACCCCTGTTAATGACTTGGATTTCTTTTCATTGTAGTGTAACAAACTAACAAATAAAAAATTTGAGCTGTATTCATCTGTCAATTTAGTCAACATAATTTTGATTTGCCAGGAAGCTTGATGTTTTTAATAATTGTGCCAGAATAGAAGATGAGATATTATACCAAAAGTTAGATGCTTTCTCTTGTTTACACCCCTATTCATTTTTTTCTCATCTTAGTAGGATATCCTTCATAAGAATTTCCTCTCATTTTGATTGAAGCTCATCCTGATGTTGCCAATTCAGTTATAATGAAGCTGATTTGGAGTACGGAAGGTGCTTGATTGATTAGATCTCATATGCCAATTTGGATAAATATGGTAGAATAAGCTAGTATATGATTTAACATTCAGTAATATAAGGACTTCTGCTCTGCAAGCTGACCTACTTTCTACTGAAGGCAAAGAAATCTAACTGGAATTTGGTTAGATTGATCCAGAGATTCCTATTTATTATATTCAGATTTTTTTATTTTTTTATTTTTTTGATTAATGTGGACAAGTCACTTTTTATTTTTATTTTAGTAAAGCATGTTTCAGGTGTGCTTTGATCCCTCAACTTCTTCTTGTGACGGGAGTGTGGTAGCCAACTTTCACAAGCCTTGTGAAAGTTGGTTTATTATATTTAAATTTAAGTAAATTGTTTTCACCTTCTAATTTCTTAATGACACCTCTTGTGTACTCATTTTGGCCAGGACGTTGCTTCAAAAATCATGGCTTTTTCACAGCAAGGTCCACGCACAGTCTGCGTTCTTTCAGCAAATGGTGCCATCTGTAATGTTACTCTTCGTCAACCAGCAACTTCAGGAGGAACTGTGACTTATGAGGTTTGAACAAGTACAGCATTTTGTTTTACGTATTTTATGATGAGTCAACAAATATGACATTCTGGTCTTGTAGATGTAAGGTAAATCTTGGCATAATATTTAGCACTGCTGCTGGTTATTTCTTGAAGCACCTTGCCATCATTGTATGACTAGCCTGCGCTGACCACTCATTCTTGTTGGCCTGCATAATCAACTTTACTCAGATGCCTTCTTATCTGTATATATTTTCTTTGGACTTGATTTTGATTTACAGACCTCAACCAAAAAAAAAAGAAAAGAAAAAAAGAAGAATGAAAAGCTATTGATGCTTTGCATGTATATATCCAATTTCAGTACTCTCTAAAACCTCCATTAAAAAGCATAGAATCGCTTATTGGTTTACGAATGTGTACACATGTCCAATCTGTGTGAATCGAGGCACTTCCTGAGAGTTTTGCCTCAATAAATGATGCTGGCAAGCCTCAAGAAAAACCCTCTTAAACAATGGCTGCACTAATGGTTTAAGTTTTATTGCAGGGACGTTTTGAGATCCTCTCTCTTTCAGGCTCATATTTGCTTTCTGAGAATGGCGGCACTCGAAGCAGAACTGGTGGTCTGAGTGTTGCATTAGCTGGATCTGATGGTCGTGTTCTTGGGGGTGGTGTGGCTGGAATGCTCGTGGCAGCAGGCCCAGTGCAGGTCCTAAATTTGCTTATTATTCTTCAGGGTCCTCCATTTTTTCCTTCTTGATTAAACTCAAAGAATTTCTATTCACACTGCGTTATCAGGTTGTGGTCGGCAGTTTCATTGCTGAAGGAAAGAAGCCGAAGCCTGAATCTCTGAAACATGAGCCTGCGCCTGCCCCACCCCAGTTGTCAGGTTTCGGTGCACCATCAACAGCCACCCCGCCATCTCAGGGGTCCTCAAGTGAATCATCTGATGATGACGCAGGCAGCCCCATTAACCATAATGGCGGAGGAAACAGCAACAACTCCGGCCATCATGTTCACAGCATGCAATATAACCCACTGGGATGGCAGCACTCTGCGAATCAACTCAGGCATGACGCATAAATGAAGACAACATCCTAACTAACAGTCGGTGTTCCGCTTCAAGAATCTGTGTTGTTTCAGGTTGTTGTTGGGATAGTGAGTTTTAGGATCTAGAGTGATGCTTCATTTAGTAGGCTGCTAATGTTGCCCCTTCGTTGCGACAAGGAGCATGTTTTCAGTGTTCTAATCAAAATCCATGTATGCTGTGGTTATTTATGGCTGACAAATGACAACTAAACTATGTAGTAACTTGTAGCTGTTTGTGTCAACTTCTCTGTTTGTAGTTGTAGCTTTTTAGGATTTGTCCTAAACATGCTATCTTTCTAATGGAGTATGTGTTATGGGTTGATTGATATTCATCTGGTTCAAGCTGGTTTAAGTCTTTGTACTGCATCATGATATGGTGATCCTAAATGGATACTTTGACAGGCAATCAGACAAAGAAATACAAGCCATAATACGGAATGAGAAAAATCATGTAAATTTGATATTGTTTGAAGTGAAATATACCACATTATCAGAGAACAAACAGGAAAAATAGGTCAAACTTTTTAAGAATTTACAAATGAGGCAGAAAATGCAATGCCACACAAACAAATTTTGCTACAATACTACAAGAAAGTAAAGAACACCAAGATGGAAAAATATTATTATTTGCTCTCCTGATGCAGTAATGCGGAATCGGCAAGGTTGAACAGAATAATATACTCTCAATTCTCAACCTCATCGATCATCCTTTGTGTGTTTTAACAGTGTCCCTTTGTGAGTACATATAAGTTTTTAACATCTGATCTCATATGACCCGGCTTTTGTGATGTACCGCACCCATTCAACTGTGCTATAACCACTCTTCTCCCAAACCTGTAGAAGAAAAAGGATGTGAAAAAAGGTGATTATCTGAACATTAATCTCGTCAGAGTGTGGAAGCATTAATTCCGCACCTTGAGGAATCGGACTCGTAATCCTGATGCAGTAAACATGGGAACCTACAAAACAAAAGCAAAGATTATATCGTATGAAAGCAATTCATTATACACAGCCAAAACTTTCATTGTAATTGGAAGTTGTTTACCTATCCCCAGTTTGACATTTTGTACACTAAATATTCATACTTCTGACAGAATAATTGAATTTTCTGTTCGGTTTCTCACTAAAGGAGCTTTTTCCATGTTAAACATAAAGCTAATGGCTTTGATCATCAATACCTACTATTAATTATCCTAGTAAAAAAGATAGCGAATTGACCAATCAAGATTTAAGTAGTAATTTCGATGCCAGGATAGAGGGCATTAAGCATCTTTTATGTGTTACTAAAATAAACACTAAAGCTATATAAAATTCTGCTTCATTAGGTAAACTAGCCAACAATAACTTTGCAATAACCTGAAATTCCATTTGAATTGGTGGTCGAGTCCAAGGCTTCTTTTCTGCCATCGATGTGATCAGCTCAACCTCTGCACTCATGGTTGATTCAGTCTGACCAGGAAATTTTCTTATCCTGCAAGGCAAGTTATTATTAAATGCATAGAAATGGCAGATAATAGACCTTGCAACAACACTGATTCTCATAATGGACTAATTCTCCTGAAACCTTCAACAAAAGGCTGGAAGGTAGCATTAATAACAGCACAGAACTTTTGAGGTATTGACCGTAATTAGACTTGGTTTACTGACCTAACATGCTAGCTAATATATAGTGACACCTCAAATCCAGTCTATTGGGAGTTTTGCATCATACCCTTCATATATCCACATTTTGTAGATTTTATTACATGATTGATAATAAAATCCCCCTCCACTAAAATGAGCTTTCTTTAACTGCATTTTGTCACTATAAGGTTCACACACCACAAGTGGGGACATGATTTTGACAGCAGTGTTGGTTGCCATACATGCAAATGTACTTTGTGTCTTAAACTCATAATAGGTGTAACATATGGCCAATTTTCTTTTTTCCATGATTTTGTACAGCATGAAAAGTTGAACAACTTGGGACAAATAAATAAACGTCAACATAACAGACTCAGAAAGCATCACCAGGTAGTTGTAACAAGTAGAGAACATAAATCAGAAAATAAATCACTTACTTCCAGATAATGCAATCAGTTGCCGCATTATATTTGGCTCGCCCTGATGTCACCTGGAAGCTTGTCTTTGCTGTCTGTTTTGGAACTGGAACCTTGACGACAACTCCAAGTGCAAACATTTTGCCACCAAAAACACTTTTAACCTGCAACAAAATTCAAACTGTTCATCTCCATATGGGTACAAGGTATAAGAGATTGCATCCTCCACCAAGTGAGTTAATAAACATTGATATTTTCTTTTCACAAGGAACAAACCTTAACATTTACTTCCATGCGTGTTCTACCCAATTCCTTGATTGTTGGTAATACTCGGAATGGAAGATTTACACCCTCTGTAATACGATATCTATGGGGAAGAGTCAAAATATGTTGGTGTTAGTAAAGGCAGTGGAGGCTATAATGATGGGAAGAAGATGATGACAATTATGATAAATGGCAATACTAATGGTAGTGAGTTTGGTGACCAGGTCAATGGGTGCATGTGGTGGTGTTGATGGAAGAACGAGCTACTGATGTCAATAAGAAATTGGTAGGTTGCTGGTTTTCACCAAAGTAATGAAAGTAGTATTCTAGCATTAGCTACACCACATGATAAGCAACTTTGTAATCATGCATATTTTCATGAAATCATGCATATATTTTACAGGTAGACTCAAATATGATTTGATACTTCACAGGAGAATGTTTTATGTTTAGATTTCTTCCCTTGTGCACAATCCTACTGTCTCTTTTTCTTAAATGCAAAAAATAGTTGGAAAAGAGATAGGTAGCAAGCAAGCACAGTAATGGCTTGAGTTGTTCTCTGTCAATCAACAAATAGAGCACCAGATGTAAACATGAAAAAAATTCAATGATGTTATCTATATAGTAGATTTTCAACAAAAGTTGCTTCATTGACAATAATAAACTTTCATACAAAATTCAGCATATACTATTAAGCTCATTCAAGACAGACCCTGCATTAATCTTTAAAAGTTTTGCTGGAGACATCTGATCTTAATACCTTAATACCAAAATTGCTATAAAAAAAAGGCATTTGGAAAAGGTCAAGGAAAAGAGTGATTACTTCATCAACTCAAATTCACCATCAGGAGGCACAAAACTGACTGTTTTCTCTGCGTTGAACCTTGTCAAGTTTACACATTGATGAAATGTAACATCATCAAGCTCAATAGTCTTTCCACTGTGAAAGATAAAAAAAATCATTGTAGCTGAAAAATGAGCTAAAACTTTCAGAGCAGAATAAGTAGCCCCAAATGCAAAAGAAGACATTCATAAAGACAAACTCTATTAGAATCAGGAGTTCATGCTGGATAAGTTGCAAAAACAAAGGGTAAGTGACTTAGTAATAAGCAGCAATACACAAAGCAAAACATGTTGAATATGTACAAAATGACAAAATATGATCTCCATACATTGAAACAATATTAGGTAGTGATGCAGCTTTCCATACAAAGTCCATAACATACCGAGTCACTCTAGAAATTACATGACAACAATTCTCAAACACCTCAGCCAGATACAAGTTGTATACAGGAAACTTAACAAATATAAGTATACAGACTAACACCACCAGAGTTAAAAAAAAAAAATCACTTGTTACCAACAAGATGCATGTGATACAGCATACAATAAACATTATTTTCTACAGATCTAACTAAAAGTAGCGCATAACAATTTCATATATTAATCACCACATTCCACAATGCCACCTGCATCTCAATCTTTATACCTGTTGAAAATTTAACTACCGGCACTTTTACTATTCACTTGGGCTCATTGCAATGCATATCATGCAGGTAACCACCCACACCAAAAGACCTAGGCTTAGGCCTATGCTTGTGTTTGATAGGGGGATATCCCACTTGGGGATATCCCCAATCCCCAACACATTTCCCAATGAATTTTTTTCCCGCCAAAAATTTTAATTGAAGTTTAAGAATATAATAATGACCTACCCACCAATACATGGAAGCCACATAGCTATCTTATCATTAATACCTTTACTTTAAAATTTCCCCCCCCAAAAATTCAAAATTTTTCAAAAATTATTCTTAATCTCAAATGAGATATTCCCCTGTAAAACACAAGCTATGGGTGTGGGTCCCTTACGATATTTATGCATGCTCACTCTCATCTATCTCCCGATGTGGGACTAACCTTCAAACTCCAACATCGCCCCTCAAGTTCAACTGGGTTCTTTGTGGACCAGTTGTAACTTGCTTCATATATCAGGTCAGAGGCTCGGCTTACGAGGTCAAAGGCTACTTTGGCTTGCCGCGTCAGAGGCCGTCTTTAGCTTGCCTGATTTTTCATACTAGGTCAAAGGCTAAAGCTTGCAGTTTGCCTGTCATTTTTAGGTCATAGGGCATTTTTTTTCATTTTTTTTTTCTTGGGGGTTGTGCTGATCCCAGGATTACTTATTCCCGGTTAAAGGACTTGCTAGTTCGGATACCATGTTGCAAATTTAACTACCGACACTTTTACTATTCACCTGGGCTCATTGCAATGCATATCATGCAAGTAACCACACACACAAAAAAACCTAGGCTTAGGACTATGGGTGTGGGTCCCTTACAATATTTATGCATGCTCACTCTCATCTATCTCCCGATGTGGGACTAACCTTCAAACTCCAACAATACCAAATATATTATATAATACCAAAAATAAAACCAATATAAGATTGGTGAACTGAAGATTAAAACAAAATTTAAGCTTAACTCTAGCAGAGAAGTCATGACAACACCCAAGAGACAAATGACACAGCAAGTAACTGACAAAATCCATTACCAAAGAAAATCACCAAATAGCATTTTCGTTTAACTATTAGCAAATCCACAACTTCAATGCATAAAGAATGTGCCAGCTTACCTTTTTGACGGCCTTGATTTGATTTGTGATTCCTTTTCAAGTCCAATCTTGTCGTTTAAGCCTAGCTTTAAATCAGGCATCCCAGAGAGGAAGCACTTCATGAGAATCTTCCCAGTCACATCACATCGTAGAACACTGCCTATGTAAGCATTGAAGAATTAAATAAAGACTCAGTTTAACTTCCAGGAAAGAAGTGATCTAGTACCTAATCAAACAGAAAAAGAAGGTTAAATACAAGATGGAACACCAGGAACTGTCACATACCTTTCGAAGACATAAGAAGGTTCACACTTTCTACTATGTCCAAGAAAACCTGAAATTTACACTATGATGAAAAAGCTAGCATGGCGTTGAAATACCAAATTCAAAGAGAAGAGATAAAATGAACAGTAACCTCATTTTTCTTGTATACAAGACCCTCACGTCTCCAACCAACAGCACCTGTAACTTGCAGTGTTGCATTTGGAACTGGCTTCTCTGAGGGCTATTTGTGCAAGGAAAGAATACATAAATAGGTATACTAGAAGTTCTACAATGCATTAGGCTAATGAATGACAGTCTTGCTATCAAGCTAGCAGGCCAATTAACTGTGGTCTGTCTATTTGTATCAATTAGATAAACCAAAGAGTAGCATTTATAATTTTATAAAAACTGTCAGTCTTGCATTTCAAAGCTAACCTTAGATGAGAATGGTGAACGGACACCTCCTTGGGTGATGTAAAGCTTCAAAATCTCAGGCGAAAGATTTTGAGGATATCCAAAATCCATGATCTCTGTGAATAACCAAGAATAATCGGATACTATTTAAGAGAAGAAAGAACGATATAGAAGTGGATCCTATGAAAGGAGGGATAAAACACAACTAATAACAGAAAGGCACAGACATAACTTGCAATGGGCAAACACAATGCAAGCCAATATTAAAAATAGTCTGTTGACCAACCAAAGTGATAAAATAAACTAAACATCATGGTCTCAGAATTCACCAGTTTATATATATACTTGTCAAATGAAAATAAATATATGCTCAAGTTTAATTGAAAAACAATATCTAAAAAGAATGGACAAAAAAATCAAAATCAAATGCAGCAATGTGACATCTGGATGAAAATGGAATAAATTCCCAGCCGATTCACAAAAATCTGAGCAAGATCATGAAAGCAAGAGAAACAAAACAAATACCCAAAACACAAAGTCACAGCAGAAACCTTCAGGAGTCGTTACATACCATCAAGAAGCTCATAAATCAGGACAAAGTTATTCCTGATAGCATCTTCATCAAATGCACCGCCAAAGTAAGATTTAAATAGTGCAACAGCCTGGAATAAATTATAAAAGATGATCTACACCAAAAGGCTAAAGAATTCAAACTAATTACAATTATATTACTATAAAATATATTCCCAGAAATGGAAAATTGCAATTTCAAGTGGTTCAATACAGTTTGCTCCTAAATATGAACTTTGGCACAAAAGTATACAAATGTAACAAATCACAAAAGCAAGAGCATTACCATCCTTAAATGATTAAATGAATTTCATTACATATCTAAGTAGCATGAGTGAAGGGGAGCCTTGGCACAACGGTAAAGTTGTCGTCATGTGACCTAGAGATCACGGGTTTGACTTGTGGAAATAGCTTCTTGCAAAAAAAAATAGGATAAGGCTACGAACAATAAACCAATGTGGTCTGACACTTCCCGGACCCCGCACATAGCGGGAGTTTTGTAGCACCGGGCTGCCCTTATCTAAGTAGCATGAGTACCAACAAAAAAAAAAAGAGGCCATAAAAGTGGGGATCCTTTTGTAACATAAAAATCTATACCATACCAACCTAGGACATAGTAAAGTCACTGTAAATGAATTTATAGCCATCTTCACAACTTTTGACAGGATGTTCATGAACAAATAAACATGGATGGCAATATTTATGCAGGTCGGTTTTATTCATATCAAAGATCCAATCCTACAAACAAGAAAGTTGATGCAAATGGCGTCATATGATCCCGGCCTACTTATTCTCTCTAACCTCGGTTTTTGTGTACAGAAACTAGAAAAGCAACAAACTGCAGTAATAAACGGCAAAAAAGAAAGTTATTTACCTCAACAACAAACTTGAAAGCACAGGCGACATTAGCATTGCTGCTAACTACAATCACAATGTAAACATTGCTGATCCTCATGTAAAGGAAAGAACAATCTCCGATTTGCCGCACAGGGCATGTACCGAGTTCTTTTGTCTGCATTATATGCATTCTGAAGGCATCAACCATGTTCCCACTGGAAAAATACAAGCTTTATCAGTAATTTCATGAAAAAAAAATGTTTCATTTAGTATGAGTAAAAACCCTAAATAAATCACATAAAAAACAATCAAATTTCGCTGTTCGTGAAATGACATAGGAATCTAGCATCCACACCAAATTTCGCATTTTTACAAACCAAGTCCATTCAAACAACAAAAATCGAAACCAAATCCCTAGATTTCACCCCAAGGTGGAAAATCAACCAAAAACATTGCACCGATCGATCAGATCGGAAGACGAGCGAAAAGAACATATCTCACCCGACATCATCGCGGTAGAGGCGATTGATGAGGACATCGCCGCGAAGATTGAGGAAATATATCGCCGACGCCGCCAAAGGCATCGTTATCCCTCTCTCTAGCGATTGATCGGATCGGAAGCGCTCCGAGATTCAACGAGGGCTTTTGAAGATCCAGATAAATAGTCTGCCATGGAGAATATTAGGGACCCCGGGAAACGGTTTCTTAGCGGGGAAACGATTCCGACCAGTGTGTGTAAACTCCATAAAACCCCCTATAGATTTATTAATCATAGATTCATAATATTTGTTCTTTAGGATTTTAAAATCTAAACCTTAAATACTTTTAACTCTTTAACAATTAATTTTGAATTAAATAAATAATTTGTCTGTATTTATAAAGAACAGATATAAAAATTGAAAGCTTATTAGATAGAATTAAATTCAAATAAAAAAAATATAAACAAGTACATATAATTATGTGAAAAAATAAAGATATAAAATTAATAATCAACTAATTTTGGGTTTAGCTGTAAATGTTCATCACGGCACAAAACCCGAGAAACAGAGCAACCTACTTCTCTCTTTCTCTCTCTCTCGCTCGCTCTGGGATCCGATGGGGTTCTTCAAGAGGATGGCAGGGATCCTAGGATTCGTCAGGGAAGGCCTCCACGGCGGCGCCGATGATGAAGAAGAGGGGGCAGCGGAGGATGGTGGTCGGAAGGCCAAAGACGTGCCACGACGAGGTATGAAGGGGTTCGGCGACACAGTCTCAGTTGATGGCGATCGGCCCAGCCTCGGGCCTGTTCTCATTCCTTGCAATCTCGGGGAGGGCGGCGTCCAGGTACTAGAAAAATTCCCCCTTGTTATCATTCTCGTTTCTGATTCATGAATTGCACTATTGAATTCACGTTGGACTGAAAGGAATTAGATTGAATTGCGCATGCGTTGGATTTAGCAGTAGGTTTTGATTTCTAGTTGATGGAACTAGTGAACTTCAATCGTTGTTGAAGGAGCACAAAAGTTCCCTTTTTTCTAGTAAATAAAAATCCGATTTTTTTTATTTTTTCTTTTTTTCTTTTGAAGTAAAGATTTTAGGATGGTTGGTTTATTGCTACTGAGTAAGGTATGGAATGGTGTTTTGCGAATCAAAAGATTTCACCTTTTTCAACAGTATACCGATCAGCGGAGAGAATTCAATCTGATCGCTCATCATAGATAAAAGTTCAGAGAAGGTCCTCTTAGAAATTAGTTTGAGTATCCATTTCAGATTTACAAACAAGTTATAATTATGTTGTGGATTTGGCTCATGAACTAGTGGCTATTCCTTTCTTGCATGAGTTCACTCGATTTTTCTTTGTTTTACGAGACTATCATAATTAGAATAAATTTTATACTAGATAAAAGATTTTGGTTCATTACTTCTTGTCTTTCTTTGTTTTTGGGGTAGCCTTTATGGGTGTGTGCCATAGACTTTTCATCACATTTTTACTTCCATCAAATTGCAACATCTTGTTATGTGAAGGATCATTTAAACAAATTGCAAAAGTCTCTGATTTGCCATTTCTGAACATGGAGCTTGTAAGTTGGTGATGGCAAACATTCAATGGGGGAAGGACCTAAAGGCTAAAATTGGAGTTGTTTTGAGGAAACCTTTGTGATGTTCCTGGTATTCTGCGTGCAACCTTCTGAAGATCCATATTGGCTAGAATGAATTTGTTTGAAAACCCACACGCAAGTATCCAACACTCCAATTTATTTAAGTTCTATATTCCAAATGGAAGAATTGATTGATTTGACTTTGAAAATCTTGGTTGAAATATAAAGATAAGTTGTCTGTAGTCAGAGTGCCACCCATGGTTTCACAAACAAAATATTCATGTATATATATTCTGTTTCAATGCAGTTCATGGAGGTCTAATTATGAGGATAATGTATGAAGTTGCTGTTTCACTGTACTTAGTGAAGGGGACTATTTAGTGAGTTTGGCAATTTTAGTGGTGCAAACTGCTGATTGTGGAAATTATCTTTTCCAAAGTCCGTTTTGGGTTTTGAAGTCCTGATAATGCACCATTGACTGTAAAAGAAGCCTGTGAGTTGGTAGGAACCATATGTCTCTTCAAAGAATTATCACACATATTTTTTGATGAGGAAAATGATATGTAGATTTGTCACTATCTTGGTTATGCTGTTCTATTAATATCTTATAGTTAATTCAAAATCAAGAAGTATTCTTTCATTGAGTGTGAAGGTGGTAAAGTTCATTGGTTCGTAACCCATGAACAAAGACACTTCAAACATTTTCCTTTGGTTTAGCTTGCTTCCAACTCTAGGGAGTTCATGGGATTCTTCTTTGCTTGCATGATCCTCAGCCAAGGAGACTAAACTTGATGAATCATTTACAAGCCACTCGCATACAATGTTTCATCTATGGATGCTTAACCCATTTTTGCTCAACTCAGCATGATTTTTCTTTTTACCAATTCAGGGTCTCAGATGGTATGCAAGACAATTCCTAATAGATGAAGATGGTGATGCAGCAGATGAGTTCTTGAATGAGATTTCATTGCCTGAGAACCAGATAACACAAACGCAAACAGCAGCAAAGTTTGAAATCAATTTCAGCACTAAACCAGCAGCAATCAGAAAACAAACTATTTCCACAGATGGGAACATTCACCAGATTATGATGTACCAAGGCAGGACAGAGTGGGTGTAAAGATTCTCAGAGTTCACTGATTCCTTCAGGTGTGTTTTGCTTTCAATGTTAAACACCCTGTCTGTGCATTGTGTACAATCTTAATTAGGTTCTTAACATGTTCCTTTGCCTGGATTAAGACTTGTTACAACAGAAATAAAAATTCATCTTGTTCTATGAAAAAGGAAGTTCTTTATTCAACAGCAAACACAGAAAGCTTACTATTCTCACTACACAACTCTCTAGTAGTACCTGCTACTTGGCGGTGGTTGTTGGTGGTGTTTGCCGCCAGAGACCGGGTAAGCGGTGGTTCCGGCGGTGGTGATAGGTGGTTGATGGTGGTGCCCTGTGCCTAGGATGCCACCATAGGCTTTCTCGGCCCGGTGTTCGGCTTTTTCATGGTGCATCTCCATCTTGGCCTCAGCCTGCTTGGCCTTAGACTTCTCATGAGCTATCTCCTTCTCCGTCTCCGATCTCGCCGTCGCCTTTTCGGCTTTCTCCTCGGCCTTGGCCGTGTGTTTCTTCACCTTCTCCTTGGCGACGCTCACCATGTCCTTCACCTTCTCCTTAGCTCCCTGCATATCTCTGTTAGCTCTCTACTCTTTTCCAAGTTCAAGCACCTATGGAAGTCATCATATATAGAGGCGCATTACTGGACACGTGTCAAGCATGCAGGTTGTCTGCATGTCCTACGTTGCCACGTTGGCACCATACGTGTGGCAGTGTTGCATAATCAGGATTAAGTCTTCTCTTGTCCAGTGAGTGCAAACTCAAATCTTTAGACTTTGGAGAGAGAGAGAGAGAGAGATAAAAGGATGAGGCTATCAATGTCAACCAACCATCTCTCTCTGGCAAAGGATTCAAAAAAGAAAAAACTCATCCATTTATCACTCTAGTTTCATTCAACAGGGAGTACACAGAAAGCAAAGCATGGCTCTTAAACTCTGGGCTTCTTCAGCTGCCAATGCACTCAAGATCTCCTGCAGTGGAGCCAGAGCACCTCCTCTCCCAGCCTTCTCCCTCTCCAGATGCTTCTCTTCTGGTACTACTACTCTTTTTTAACTTTCGTTCTTCCAAATGAATTGCTTGAATGAATTGGAAACTTATGATTCTGTAGTTCTGGATGGATTGAAGTATAGTCCTTCTCATGAATGGGTGAAACATGAGGGTGCTGTGGCCACAGTTGGCATCACTGACCATGCCCAAGTGAGCTATACATACACTGAAATCTAAATTTCAAGCATGTTCTTTCATTTCTGAATTTTTATTGAGGCCTTGCGTTTGTACCTATATTATTCGCAATTTCTGTGTATTTTTCTTGCATTGCTTTAATCCAGGGTCATCTGGGAGAACTGGTGTTTGTTGAGCTGCCAGAATCTGGTACTCCAGTTAAGAAAGGAGGAAGTTTTGGAGCAGTGGAGAGTGTGAAAGCCACCAGTGATGTTAATTCTCCAATTTCTGGTGAAGTTGTTGAAGTTAATACCAAGTTGTCAGAAACTCCAGGGCTGGTAATTCATCAAAAAAATAAAATCAGCTAAAAGTCTGGTATTTTTCTTCGAGCGATTCATTTTTACTGTTATTCAGATAAATTCAAGTCCATATGAAGATGGATGGTTGATCAAGGTGAAGCCAAGCAGCCCATCAGAATTGGATTCATTAATGGGGTCGAAGGAATACACCAAGTTTTGTGAAGAAGAGGATGCTCACCATTAGAGCACCGAATGACATGATGTTGAAGATTCGAAGATAAAAGCCATCAAGTTTGTGAATCCTATCTTTTACTGCTTTTACTTTGAGTTGCAGATTCATGTATGTATGATGATCACCTACATTTTCATGTAATCCAATATTCTGTTGTTTCCTTTATTCAAAGCACTGTCTTGATTTGGATTCAGAAATATATTTCAGCAGATGAACAAGTTCGATATTATTGTAACAATCCAACAATTGATTGATGTAATGCTTTGTTCTTCATATATGATTCACAACTCTAGATGGCTTGTACTCTGTTTACATGGATGTTGCTGAGACCTTTGTAATTTTGGCCAGGCAGTTATCGATTGGCCAAGGATGGGGTAAGTATCTCACAGGGCATTGAGGATTTAGTCTTTCTAACCTGCAAATTGATCAAATTATGGGTCGAATTGTGAAACTGTTTGCATAATTGAAGTTTGAAATAGGCACCAATAACGCAACAAATTCGATACTCTATGATCTAATAGTTAAGAAAACTAACACTCACTTGTAATCAAGAAGAAAGTAATGCAGAAAAACTGATATTTCTAATTTTGCTAGATCATTTCCTGGACACAGCCTGCTTCCTCCTCCAAAGGGAAGGAATGTCCCTGCTTTCGGTGCGAGCCCCTGTACATTAATATAAATTCATAAAAAGGGTTTCCATGAAAAATAGAATAAGATCTTGGCATAAAAGTGTAAAACAGACATTCCATCTGGATGGCTTAAACTCTTTGGGATCAGGATAAACGTCAGGATCCATATGAACATTTCTGTACCATAGCTGAACTTTCCAATCCTTTGGTATGATATAATCTGTAAAGAATCATACAATGTGATGAAATTATCCTTTTCATTTATACTTTATTGAGAAGAAGAAGAAAGAGAAATATAGGCGCAAACCTTGAATTCTAACATCAGTTGTTGCTTGCCGAAAAGCCACAAATGAAATGTTAACTATACGCAGAGTTTCGTCGATAACCTTCAGAAATGAAAACAACTTTGGTAAAGTAAATTATTAAGCAATTCAACAGGAAATTTTTTCGAGAGAAACCTTTGAAAGATACTCCATCTGTCTATACTCTTTGAGTGTTAATCCCTTCTGCATTCGAGGCATGTTCCTTCTTATCTGCTCTTGCTCTAACTACAGAGAATCAAAGAACATGTATATCACAAATTAGTTTAGATCAGCAAACAGAACAAAATTGAAACCATAAATAGATCTATACCTTGGCTGATTGCCAGCACTCTGGATGTTCTTGCAGAAAAACAGTTGCCCACATTGTGATATGGGCTGATGATTCATGGCCAGCATTGAGATACATGATCAAAATGTCGATGATCTCTTCGTCAGTCAGCTTTCGTCCATTCTCATCTTCAACCTCCAATAATGCATCCATCATGTCCTTGCTTTCTGAATCTTGTTTACCTCTCCTCAAACCTCTTCTCTCTTCCATGATCGATTGCAGTACCGCGACTAGCTTCTTTCGAGCCTACAATTCAATCAAATTATGATCATATATATATTAAAACTAAATGAGAGATTTGTTCATGTAACAAACCTTTAGTGCTCTATGATAAGCAAAACCAGGAAGATTGATAGCCATGGCTCTCATTCCATAATTCAGATCAGTGTATGCTCTTTCCAGGGCCTCCATTATAGACTCACACTCTGAGCTAAGAAATATATGCATGATGATCCTGAATGTGAACTTTCTCAACTCAATAAGGAACTGAATTTGACCCATTGAAGACCATCTATCCAAAGTAGATACCACAGTCTCTTCCATGAACTTGAGATAACTAGAAAGAGCTTCATGACCATTGATCGGATTTGATGTCAAACGGCGTAACCGCTTGTGTTCTTCATGAGTTATACCTACAAACGATCTTTTTCCGATGAGTTCACAAGTCGCCTTTGGCCAGCCAGGAATGAACCTCTCATCATCCATCAAAACCATCTTGCACATCTCCGGTGCCGTGACCAATATCGTAGGGCTTCCAAACATAAACGCCTTGTAAATTCCGATCCGATTGAATCTGCAACCACAAGTTTACTACAAAATCATGTCAGTAACTGCACACACATAATCCTTATCAATTACGAAAAGTTCATGATTCATATATTTCAGAGTTTATCCTGCATCAAACCAGAGGATAAGGATTGCAGAGAGAAGTGCAAAAGAGAGGCACTGAAAACCAGAAAGATCAGAGACAAAAGCCACTGAGTAGAAGAAGACAAAGGAAATTAGCAAAAGCTGCAAATTAAGCTACTCCTTTTGCTGCAAATGCTGAAAATGTTCATCCTGAACAGATCTCCAACAAAGGCAGTCAGAAAATGACGAGTGTAGCCACATCACATCCACCACTCACCACACATACAATTCTAAAACTAGACATACATTAAAGCAGAAGAGAACAAGAAGAGTGTGGGCACATGTTGGAGAAAACAAACAAGAATCTCTATACAGTTCTGCATAGCTAGATTCAAGAAGAGAAGAAGCAGAAGAAGGAGAGACCTTGAGGCAAAGGAAGCAATGAAGGAGTCAGGGTGGTGAGACTTGAAGGCATGAAGGAAGGACCACATGTTGCCAACGAGAGGGAAGCCCATGTCGCCCGGTGGGAGTCTCCGGCGGCGGTCATCACCGAGCTTGCTCTCATGCCACCACTCGTTCATTCTCCTTCCAAATCCCAGCAGCAGCACCAGCAGCAGCACCAACCCAGCCACCAGAGAGCCCCACAACACATCACCCATCTCTGTTTCTAATATATATATCTTTCTATAAGCTATGTCATGTGGTGCATGTATATATAGAGATAGCTAGAAAGAGAGTGAGAGTGAGGAGTTATGAGTCTTATGACATCCCCCCTGGCAATGTGGCAAAGAAAGATAGTATTAAAAAGGTTATTTATATAATTATATCTAGATCTATCTTAAAATTTATTTTTATAGGTTTTCTATATATATGTAGACTATGATAGGAATGATTTGTATTCTATGCATGTAGATTAGACTTTTTAGAGGTTTCTAGTAAAGGCTATATATTGTTACCCTCTTTGCTATCATTGAATATAATCAATAATTTGTTTCACCTTAATTTCATATAAGGAGAGGAGAAGGGTAACTGTTGTCGTGTTGCATGGCGTCAGAGATGCCGCTCTTCCTTACGTCTATCTGCATGCATAGAGACACCAGCCTAATCCATGCACCACCAACCTCACCACCAAGGAGAGACCCCCCTGTCACTCTCTTCTTTAGTACCATGTGGACTCATCTGCCTATGTGACTCTGTTATCAGCCATATTAACATGCATGAATCACCTCTTCTTATGTTAACATCTTAACAATTATAAATAATAAATGTGTCTGTCACGTGTGTGTGTGTGTGTGTGTGTGTGTGTGTGTGTGTGTGTGTGTGTGTGTGTGTGTGTGTGTGTGTGTGAGAGAGAGAGAGAACCACTTTTTATGTAGCTAATGTTTTTTTTATATATAATATGAGAGGCAAGCCGCTAAAAAATCAAAGGCGTGCATAAATCTCAGTAGAGCAGACATGAGGGCGGAACCCGCGCACACGACCCGTGAATCGAACACGAGATTTCTTGGTCATTGTAATTCTTGCGGAAACCAAGATATTAATAGAGCACTTGATCCTAGGTTCTTATGTAGCTAATGTTAGGTTGCATTGAAAATAATCTTGAGCTGTTTTTTTATACAGTTTATAAAAAGTCTCAATTGCTAAACCTCAACAATTTCCAGCTTGATGCGCAGCATAATCATTCATCACATGAAGAATAATAATGTTGCTTAATTTTGAGTCAATTGACTTCACCTCACCAACCATCAAAATTGACTTCACCTCACCAACCAAAGAAAAGAGTCAGGTGATGTAACGTTCAAAACATGACCACATGATAATAATAAGACTGATGTGTTTTGTTTATGAATCATATAATGCTGCTTACAAATCCAAGTAAACAAAGCAAACTTGCTAGCAAACAAGTTAGGCCTGGAACTCACAAACCTCCAGTTACCGGGTATGCTCAGAGATATAGATATAGCTGCACCAAATGATGATCAGTGTAACATGCCACAATAAGACACAGGTATCACACACATAAGTTCATAACTGTTGATAATTTGATCTGGAGGAGAGCAAATGGTATTAACTATTCTAGGGATGATGAGATAAATCTAGACATATTTAGAAGTATTGTGATAATCCCCATCCATTGATGTACATATCTTCCTCTTCTAGTATAATAAAACCAACACCAATGAAATGCCTATGCCTAGTGCACATAGTCATCATCAGATTCGTGGTTCCCCAACTGACGTGTCCCAGAACATGTACCATTCACTAGGCAGTCTGGTTGGTTCTCTCATGAAACAACAGATTTTAAGTGTGTGCCCTGGAGATAGATGTTCTTCTGCTCATATCAAGAGCGCATGTGTGCAACAGAACATCGGTAGAGAAAGCACAAGGTGCGAATCCAGGAGGGCCGTAGGGGTGGAAGAATCTAGCCGCGCCAGCTATTCTGCTTCTTGGCCTCAAAGGCAGCACCATCGTTAAGCATATCCTGGGCATCTGTTTCCATTCCAAGCTTTGACAAGGCAAGGGCTTGAAGATAGAAGGCTGTGGGCCACTCTGGCATGCACACTTGAGCTTGCATGGCATCCCGTAGGGCAAGCTCTGGTTGTCCATTCATCAGGTACGAGAAACCTCGCCTTGCGAATACAGTAGCAGAAGGGACAGACATAAGCACCACCAACTGCAACACAAACATCATGCCATGTTCAGATGATTGACATGGTGTGTTGACAGAGATATGAGTCATCCAGAGCTGTTTAAAGGGGCATTTTTGACTGTTCAACTGAGTATTAAAGTTGGACATGAGCACAAGTTGATACTTTTGGGAAATATAGATGTGACTGCCACATTCATGGGGGTATATATGCAGATCACTACTTTTGAAGGGATGTGTTTGCTAAACCCCAGAAATTAAATCATGAGAAAGTAAGCCACACGGAACAGAAGCAGACGTATACCTTTGAATAATAGTCAATTGCAACCTTGAAATCCTTGTCTCTGAATGCGATATCACCAAATTTCTTGGTGTTCAGCATCTCTTGCACTTGTTGTGTCCACTCTTGGAATGAAAGCTTTACGTTAACAAACAGAACAAACACATGTGATAAGGCAAAGGACAAGAAATTGAAATAAAATTATATTTCAGAAATAGTTCATTTTAATTCTATAATCACAAAACTACAACGGCCTCCACTATTTGTTGAAGCCAAAAAAGATACAAATCTAAATGGCAAAATTTTGAAGAATTAGGAATATTAGAGAGAACAGATACCACTGAATTCTACAGACCAGAGAAAACATGTACCAGCTTATAACTGATCACACAATCACATCATTCGAGTGGTCATAAACAGATGAGTTTTTCGTTAGCAAAGAGCAGATTCTAACATCAACATAGATATCATGCTACACCATATTAGATAAAACACAAACTACTTGAGTAACAGATAGTCATATAAGGAAAAAAATCCAGCTTCAGCTTTACCTCATTTTCTGCACCTTCTTCATCTTTGTAACCTGTTTTGAGCAATATATCATGTACAGCAGTAAGATCCATCCTTGCACACGCCTTGCCCAGTGGAGAAAGCATAGTTGGCAGTACCACCGTTGTCTTTGAGAGGCCCATTAAAACATGTGATGCCACCTACAAATGCAAGGAAAAGAAGAGTAGAAAGCCCTACATTAAGGAAGGGAAATACTGGAACAAGGAAACAGAACACAATAAAACAGATGGTCAGAATAGTCTACAAATACTCCTCCAGAGTAAAAATACACGAACATACCTCCTTCTGTGTTTGAAGAGGTGCTACAGAAGAAAGTAGAAATTTAGAATTGGGTCGATCTCTAGCCTCAAGCTGCAAACACTTAGAAGCGAGTTCAACCAGTTTAGTAGCATCTTCATTAGCATACTGTCCCTCCAATGAAGAATCCATCACCAACAGCATGTTCTTCCCCCTTATTAAATCTAAGGCCTGTGAGGCAGCATAAGGTAACTCAAAAAAATAAATGAGTGCTAATTAAGATATAGCTACCTCATGGCCGATAACTACAGACTATACAAAATAGATTATATAAATGATTTCTGAGAAAGTAGGAAATAAGAAATTTGGTTAAAAAAAATGAACCAACAAAACTTCAAAATGGATACTGCACCTAGTTCATGTGTAAGAAAACTAAAACGAGGAAATTGATTGTAAAAGTTAGTTTCAGTGCTTGAAGGGCTACGTACATGGCTCGGAGGAATATGCTTCCCACTCAAAAGATCCAAAAGGACTGTTCCATAACTATAGATCACACTCTCTGGGATTACACGGCCTGCATCAAATATAAAATCAGACCATGTTTACCTAAAACAAGCTAATCCACAAAATAGAATTCAAAATGATTTAACAGGCAATAGAGCAACACAAAGATAAAACTTACAGATAAACATATCATATACCGCCAGCTTCATCAATCATTTTCATGAAAATTATGTCCATCAATCAGCAAAATACTATTAATCACTCAAATTTAAAAGTTGCCTTAAATAATGTATCTGGCAGAGGCCCAGTTTCAAAGTGTTTAACAATTTTTCTTCTTAAATTGTAGAGACTTGTATAGTTGAATGCATATACTCAGTATCTCCTTCAACAAGTTCATATCGTATATCCACCTCAAATATTCATCTTTGCCATATCAAGTTTTCATGGGTAGACAAATCTTTGCTCCCAAGCTCTTCACTCTAATCAAAGTGAAAAACTCATTCCCAGTCTATTATTTGTGATTTTTTACAGTATAATGTGTCCCCAAATTTTGTTGAATGAAATAATGATCAATCTTATACAACTGTAACAATGAAACTATTAACTTATTCAAGTAAACTAGAAGGGGGACAAGAAGCGCAGAGGAAGTGTAAACTGACCTGTTCGCAGGAACTCAGGTGGTGTGTAAGCAAGATTTGTACTGTAACTTTTACCATCTCGGCTATTTTTCATTAGACCAAAGCTGGATAAACGAGGATCACCATCCTGGCAGAGAAATGATGATTTGTCATCTAAATGGATGATACTCTAGCAAAAAAACATTAAACCTAATCATTTAGATGTTGAAACATAGATAAGTTTCAGGACTTTGAACACATGGAGTTCAAACAAGCTGCTCTATCTGGCATCCAAAGAAACTTAAAATGTTCCTTCCTAAACTTCAATTTCATTGTGACAGCATGGAATTGATGCCATGCACCAACAAGTTGCATCCTATAGAAGTGGGAAATTAATGTCACTAGACAAAACATAGAAGAGCCTAGTAAAATCTTTTAAAAAAAAAAGGTAGAGGAATGCTTCTCCCTTAGATCATGATTAGAACTGGGGGGTGTTTTTTCTTCTGAAAGCATGTCACGGTAGAGATACAATTTAAAGTTTGAACTTCTGGATAGAAATTTAGTAATTTGTTAAGCAGAAGAGCACAGTTTTTCAATGTAGAATAAGAACCTTGTAACAAATGGACAAATTATACCTCATCAAAAAGAACTCTGTATGCATTTAAATCATGATAGATTCTTCGGTTTTCAGTATTACAATGATCGAGAGCCTGCGCAATGTAGTATGCCACCCTCACTCTCATTTCCCATGGTAATGGTTGTTTGTCCCCTGGGAGAAAGCGGGCAAGAAATTAACCAGTCATACTTCTCAGGCATTTTTAAAAAAAAAACATCCATGCTTATTTCAGTAAATGCCTATGCTTGCTTATGATGCTGAAATATAATTCAATTCTTGAGTTGCTCAGACAAAGGAACCACCACACATAAGGAGAGCAAGTTCCTACAGCACCTATGTTTCTTCAAGTCACGCACACAAGCAAGAGAATATGAAACAGCAATTAGCATGTTTAGATGCTCTTAAACTGAAACATAGTTGTAATAACCACAATAAAGACTATAACCTTTATGTTTGATTCTTCCAACAAACTGGAGCCTTAGTTCTCTGGCAACTAAATTTTACCCTCCATATGTTTACTTCCCCAAGATAATTGTAGGAAAAACATGTATTGACCCAACTATATCTGGACTTAGAACTAGTCAAAGTAAAGGAATACATCCAGGCCCACGAATTGAACCTAACTCTATATCCATAGATTTCAACACAAGGAAATCAACCATCTAAGCAAATAGATTTAGCAAGCCAAGTGGTCAAATACAAAAGCCTCCACAATTTCAAGTCCCAGAAGGCTTGCACATTCTTACCACTACATACAAAACATCAGTTAAAAATTAAAATCATGACCATCTTAGCTAGTTGTTTCTAAATTCGACGCCAACCACATTCAACCAGTGCAAATGGCCATCTGCATGACCAATTCAAATCCATGCAACCACATACTCGAGGTTGGTATTTGTCCTCAAACCATTTTGAGAATGTAAAAAATATTTGTCTGTTTGTGCTTCTGGACAGCTTGCAAGGCTTTGAGATCCCAGTGAATACATTAATGACATATGAGAAAGCCTATCTAGTCTTGTCTTACTACTGAAACATATTTTAAAAAATGCAGCTTTACTCATCCATTTACCCGGCACTGCCTAGCCTTTAATACTTAATTAAAAAGCTTCATTGACTAGTTAGCCCCCAAAACCTAATCAACTATCCTCATTAGCTAGCAGCT
Source organism: Dioscorea zingiberensis (assembly GCA_026586065.1). Taxonomy (NCBI): domain Eukaryota; kingdom Viridiplantae; phylum Streptophyta; class Magnoliopsida; order Dioscoreales; family Dioscoreaceae; genus Dioscorea; species Dioscorea zingiberensis. The sequence continues at coordinate 43,028,806 of CM048826.1, read as the reverse complement.
AACAAAGTTGACTAACCACGTCCTAGGCTCTACATGCAAATGCATATGGTATAAGAGAGACTTAAACACTATCTAGCAAAATTAGGTAGGGGCCTACCTACCCTAAAAATGGTAATGCATTGCCTTATCACAAAATTTTCAAGGAAGAAAAGAAAGATTTTGAGAAGATCGTACAGTGGAAAAGGTGCTTAGAGAGGGTGTCATTAGGCATATACTCCGCAACGAGAAGGCGCTCATCCCCCTCAGCGCAACACCCGATCATGTTCACCAACCTCCGGTGCCGCACCTTCCCAACCCCCGCCGCCTCCGCCTTCCAAAATGAGAAAAACTCACATCATTGATGAGCTAAAACAAGCAAGTCATCAAACAAAACTCAAAAAACAAGATCAAAGATTCCGGAAGCCAAACCACAAACTGCTGCGCATCAGGCCAGGACTGCCTGGAGAAGCGCTTAACAGCGACGAATCGCCCGCCATCGAGCTTCCCCTTATACACGACATTGGGCGCTTTCTCGCCACTCTCGGAAACAATCAAGTCGCTGCTGAACCCCTTCGTCGCCGCTTTCAGCTCTGCCAAACCATACTCCTTGAAAGCCGGAACCCCATCACCAGCATCCACAACCTCGCCATTCGTTTCTGGCAAACCCTAGCATAAAAATCAGGAAAAAAAAAACAAAAAAAAAATACAGAGAAAAAATCACTGAACGCGGGTAGATACGTGGATCTAGCTTGTCGGCGGTGAGGGATTCATCGTCAGGGGATTGAACATTGCTCGTCTTCGATTGAAGGCATCCCATCGCGCCCCAAACCCTAGAAATCCATCAGCGAAGAGAAACACTATACCACTGACTATGAGAGGGGGAAAGAGAGAGAGAACATTAGAAGTAGACTAGTAGTAGTGATGGAGGAGATCGAGGAGCTCGTCTGAGGGAGCTGCTACCTTGACTCAAACAGCATTAGTACACGTGCCACATTTCCATTCGACCACAATGTGGGTCCCACTGAGCAGATTGATGATTGGTGTTTGTGATCGGACAGCTGGATCGGGAGCAAACCGGCTCGGTGGCTGCTTGCCGATCCGCCGGGTGATAGTCCGTACGGACGAACAGGAACGAGGAGAGGTTTGCTGTTTGATGACGTGGTGATCTCAGAATACGCGTGCTCAGATTAACGAATAGTAGAGTGACACGTTATGGAGAAGAGTGGTGAGTGTGTTTTGAGTGACACAAGGGATGGGAAGGTGGGGAGGAGGGTCACATGATAAGAGGTATGATGCAGCACGTGACAAGGGACGAGGAAAACGGAGAGCTTTTGGCAGGGTCCTTTCGGGAAAAGTGCTTCTAGGTAGCCATCAGCTTTTAGTATCAAAAAATAAGAAGGGCTTTTTTGCATATACTAAAATCCAAATTACAAAACTAACCCCTTCATTTATGGGCCTCTATTCTTTTAAGCCCATCCTAAACTTTTAGCTCACATAATCCGGTCCAACTTCAGACCTAAATAAATCCACAAAACAAAGAATTTATATTATATATGTGACAAAGTTTTATATTGACTGTCAAGGTACCGGGACTCTCCTCCTTTTCCGGCCTTGTGATCGGTTATGCTCGCATAGTCAGAATTAGACCCAAGTAAATCCAATACAACAACAACAACTAAACCTTAATCTCGTACTAGATAGGGTCAGCTATATGAATTCTCTATCAAACATATAGTTTTGTCAAATACAAGATCCGACTCAACAACTCTCTCCACGTAATCCCCGGCCTACCTTTGCCCCTTTTTTAATCTCCTATTACTAAATTATCACATTTTCGAACCGATGCATCTAGGGGTCTACGATGCATGTGCCTAAATTCTCTTATTTTATATTCAATTTATGCAACATTCACATTCTATTGTATGTGTGCATTTTTAATTTTATCCAATTTTGTATAATCACACATCCACCTTAACATCCTTATTTCTGTCACATTCATACCCTCTCATAGTTGGTCTAACTGTCGTTCCATAAAACTTTTCTTTCATTTTTTTGTTAGGAATCCAATAAGATTCCTTCAGATCATGAGAGACAAAGCAAGAACAAACAAAAAATAACAAGCAACAAAAGACATTGAGTTTTACGTGGTTCACCCCAAAAACAGAGCTACGTCCACGGCCACCGACTATTTTCATTAATTTTCAATAGAACAAAAACTTTACAAGGATGAATAATATATAGGAAAATCAAAAACCCTAATATAGTAGAAATACCCAAATACCCCTCAAAAAAAATTTTCTTAAGCGTGGCTGGGTGTCCAGTATGATCAGGCTTCACACACCTCAACATTTTTAGGTATCCTTTTATCACATAAATCACCCGTGACACTTCTCCGTTTCAGTCATCACATTTTAATTATATGAATTACATCTTCATATATCATCCATCATACTACTTGTATACGTGGAGTTAGACCTAAATAAATCCAATAAGAAAGAAAAAACTTTTGACCCATGTCGTTGACTCGTATTTTTCTATATATATATTTTAATAATAATAATAATAATAATAATAATAATAATAATAATAATAATACATCTTTGATAACTTTTTATATCGTGATCACTATGAGTTGTCACTCGAAAACATAAAGCTATGGAATTTGATAACCCGATCCAAACCCATCTCTTCATCCCCGACCCGTTACCATCTCTACCTAGCCTAAATTAACCGATAATCTTTTTAATAGCCAAATTGTTAGGTTAAGTTTGCCACGTGGCCCGAATGATCTAGTCACACCCTAACCCAACCAATTACAAAGCGACACACCCAATGAGACAATCAAATGGCACAGTGTCCTCCATGTGTGTTCAAAACTATTGCTCACCATGAAAGCAAAGCTAAAGCAATGGACACTGTGCTTTGTCAAAGATTGCAAGAAGATATTTTTCTATTTATTATTTTCCATTTTCAAATTGTTTTGTCTTAAAATCAATTTATCGGACGAAAATATTGTTATGCATGTGCCTCGAAGTCTTTCGCCGGTTTTTAATAAGGTTCGACCGGCAATGGAGCCCGCCAGCTTCAGGGTGGATGGAACGAACTGGCCAGTGAAAGCGTGGTAAGATATCTGAGGAGCTGGGATAGGGTGTTCAGCAACTGGAGGGTCATCAGGATCAGGTTCAGGAGGGGCGGGTTCTAGTGCAGGGGGTGGTTCATCATCGGCTTCAGCGAGAAGACAAAGGAACTGAGCTGGTCTGCAACGGTGACCCGGGGTGAACTTAGAGTCACAGTTAAAACAGAGGCCCTGTTCACGACGAGATAACATTTCTTCTTGTGAGAGCCGCTTGATAGGTAGTGGCGGAGCTCTCGGTGGTGGAAACACCCGTGGGGGTGGTGGCGGTGGCGGTGAGGGTGGAGGGACAGAGGTGCGGGGTGGGGGGTAACGGGATGGAGGATGTAGAGGTCTGCTGGCGTTGCATTTATCTTCAACAAGCTTTGCCATCCCCACTGCGTCGTGAAGAGTACGGGGCCGCATCAGGTACAGTTCCCGTTGTATGTCGTCACGGAGACCGGACAAGAAGCAATTCAGGAGGCTCGATTGACTCAGACCCGTGATACGAGTTGAGATGCTTTCAAACTCGCCAAGGTAGGAGCTAAGCGACGCCGTTTGTTTAAGCTTGAAGAGCTGGGCCTCATGGTTGATAAAGGATGAGGGGCCAAAGCGGAGTTCAAGCAGACGAGTGAACTCGTCCCAAGAGGTCAGCTGCGACGTGGAATGGAGCCAGTGGAACCACTGGAGCGCTGGGCCTGTCATGTAGAACGCGGCGGTGATGATCTTCTGATCAGGAGGCACATGGTGAAAGGCAAAGAAATGCTCGATCTGGAAAAGCCAGCCTAGTGCGTTGTCGCCTGTGAACAGGGGAACCTCAAGCTTAGGTAGGCGAGTGGGTGGTGGGGAAGAAGACCAGGGTGGTGGATTGGTTGGTAGTGGTAACAGTGGAGGAGGGGTGTCTGGTTTGGAGGAGCGGGCTAGAAGCTCAGCCATGGAGAGCTTAAGTTCCGCCAGAGTGGAGTCAATATGGTCCAACCGCTCGGAGTGGGAGGAGAGTTGCTCGTCAACCGCGCGTGCGCGAGTAGTGACGCCATCCGGCATGGTGGCGAGAGTCAATGAAAGCACCAAATGGAGCGTGCTGCTCCGGGACTGGGGAGAAGAGGAGAGGAAGAGGGGAGGGGATGAGGGGAAGAAGGAGAAAGGAATAAGAAGATGATTGGGATAATATTTGCCTACTACTCCCTTGGCAATTCATTGTATTAATAGAGCTCAGGACACCTTCTAGCAACTCTTCGTGATTACCTCCTCACGAGGCAATAAAACAAACCTTTGCGACGGCCCACCCTGTCTAACAACCAGCGCCTACTCTCTTCCCTTAATTACCCTCGTTACATAACATTCATTTAAAATATTACTCAATGATCACACAATCAACAGAGCTAATCAAAACACGTTAAAATCAGCATATTTCTTCTTGTCCATGATGCCCTTGTTGGCGCGCTCACTCCGACGCACAGGTGGTCCCGAGGGAATCAGAAGCTTGTCTGCCGTGCGCTCAACACCGCGCTCAGGTTGTCCCCCAGTACGATGCTCCGCGCCTGTTACATTGCCCTATAATATGTTGCTGATTTTTTTAAATAATTTATATATTGGGGAGGAATAATTTTGTTTTTTATTTGATAATATTTTTTAGGGTTAAAAAACGTGTGACGACTGTGAAAGAGATTGTATTGTAACATAGGTTTTTTCAATAAAGACAGTGACCGACCTCAGTGCATATTGACGATCTTTGCTAGTTTAATTCTACAGTTTTTCTTTCACGATCCGACAATTTTTTGTCGGGGAAGATCTGATTGAACAAGTTTAGGTAAAGAAAATATGTGAAGTATGCTGGTCTTGGTCATCATCATAATGATCATCATGGATTTACCAATGGCTGCTATTGGTAGTGGTGCAAAGCACTAAGAGCAGTGCACATATATACCTTTCCTTTTCTTGATAAAAGATGGCCTTTTGAATATATATGTATGTGATGACTGATAAGATAAATCACTTCTAAGAGAGGGACTCATTTTAGGTATATGTCTGACATGGTTAATCACTTTGGTTATCCTAAAAAGCAAGCAAGTAGCTCAATGTTTACATTTATAAACATACATTTAAATATATATATATATATAGAAGAGACATATATCATATATGTGAGCTCATGAGATTTGGTTTAGCTGAAAGGCCACTTAATTAGAAAAAATCAGCAAAAGTATAATGGAAGAAGCTCATGCTTGCTTTGTTGTTTTGTTGATTAAATTATCACAAAAGTTAGGCACTAACTAAACAAGTGTTTAATTGGAAGATTTTGGTGCAAATGAATCAAACTCAATCTTCTTTTTATTTAAAATTAACTATGCAGGTTTCTAAGGAGCAGGAGATGTTGAGGAGTAGTACATCAATTCAGTGACACATTTCAATCAGAAAAGAGAAATTATAATGCAAGGTTTGATCCACAGATCTTTGAGACAAGAAGTCTCAGATGAGTAGCAATATTGTGGATGTCTTTTCCTGGTTTTAGATGTAATGCAGGTCAATGTAGACATTAGTGAGAGATGATAGCAGCATGGCCATGAAACAGTGAGTCATGAGCTTTAGGCAATATTGCAGACATTGTCAATTCGGTCGTGACAACAGACGGAGAGGGTGCTTTGCTCGGTGTTTTTCTGACGTGGTGACGGCGATGTCTCATTCGGTCGTTTTCGAATTCATAGTAAGCGAATCGAAGAGAGAATGCACGAGGATTTTAACCGATAAGCTGACAACAAGTGGCATGTGCACATGATCTTTCCCTCCACTTATTAGTCCAATATTTCCATCGCAATACATAAGTCTAAAGGTGTCCTAATTTGATAAGTCATGTTCTTTTTTCCCCCAATAAGAGCTCTCGCTTCTCAGTTTTTCTCAAGCTCTTAATTCCACTAATAATTAGACGAACATCGAATAATCCAGCTATATATATTAATTCATAAACACAGACGTGTATGGGATGATGAATTGACGATAATAGATGCGAGAAAAACATTGTTCCAAGAGTTTGTTTTGGATTGAATACTTCTTTTCTGCAAATAAGTCTTTGAATGGATAGACTTCAGAGATAAGTAAACATGTGATTGTTTCCTAAACCTGCCAAGAAATATTGACAAACACTTTGCTAATTTCAGACATGAGAGGCAGTTTGTGATTTCTAGATCCATTGTGTGCCATTAAAGTTGGTGGCTGCATCACCAATTCAACATCAATGATCACCATCATCTTTGATGTTGAAGTTTTTTTTCTTGCTAGTCAGAGTGTGTGTGTGTCTTTGATGTGATTGATTTGTTTGGTTCCTCAAAATTCAAATGTTACATGGCAGACAATTTTTGATAGGTTATCAAGATGAAGACTGCAGTAGGAAAATGAAGTTCTGTTGATCATCATCAAAATAACTGCAAACAAAACATAATTAGTTAGTTCCTTATAAATTTGGTTCATTAACTGTAATTTTAAATCAGAAAGGTTAAATAGTTGATTTTTTTGATTCTTGATGATCATATTTATATATATTCCCAGAGAATCCGTTTGATCGATAAATTATTAAAAACATTTAGCAGAAACATATTTTCCGGAGAATCATTAATAATGTTTATTGAGTGGTTAATCTTTACACAACTCTGAGGTTGCTTCCATCACCAGTATACTGATTCAATACAGCAAGCTCCCATTGGACCATGTTTTTTTTTTCTTTTAATTTATGCAACAATTGGACCATTGTTTGACAACTTGCATATGAATTCACTGTAGTTTGAAGTAAACAGCTCAATCTTGGCTGCTAATTATTAACAAGAATTAGAATTACTGATCATCATAATATTAGAATCCATGCATGCAGAATATATATAATTAATCAAGATTAATATTCCCAATAATTCATTCACCAAAGCATGCAAAGAAGAATTATACCAAGCTCTCTAATTAGAGTATCAGGTGCTTAAAGATTAAAAATAAATAAATCTACATGGATTCCTTGTTTTCATGAGAAGTAATTAAAAGATTGAAAAGCAAGGCCTGCTTTGCATGAAGATGATATTAATGAAGAAGCTTAGAAGTTATGAGCAGGTGTTTGATTAATATATAATTAATTGAAAGAAAGAAAGAAAGGTGACGGTTGGTAAGTAGGGCTTTTCATGAACCCTAAAATGCATGCCAGTGTTGATAGCCATCACACTTCAAACCACCATGGAAAATTCCAAAAGCTCTCATAGACCACCTTCTGTCATCCATGATAGGACCCCATTACAAGGATCCAACTAAGTTTACTCTCAATATCCCAAACAAACAACCTCCTTATTTTATCTTTTCCCCTACTTACTTTTAGCTTTTCTTTAGCCAAGAGGACCTTCTTTATCCTCTCTCTCCAAGCTCTATAAATCCACACCTCAAACTCACCATCTTGGCATCTCCCCCACACTATCAATCCTTCTCTCCTAATTGTCACCTCCAATTTAACTCTTACAGTACTGCTTTAATGTCAAGCTCAGGAGAACACAACATGGTGAGAATTTTACTGTGCATGCATGCATGAATGAAATGAATGAATGATAATATCTTTTTATTCTCACTTTCTCATCCACTAAAAGAATATATTCAGGAATCTTTTTTTTCCCAATAATTTGCATTAGCATATCCATGTTGTTGTTACATAAGTTTACTCATGCTTCTTGTAATTGCATGGATTATATATATATATATATATGTTAACATAGATGAACAAGGAGAGAAGACAAGGAAGAGGAGAAGAAGGTGAAGAGATGAAGATCATGAACATCAATGGAGGGTTTGGAGAAGAAGATGAAGATGAGTACACAATGGATGGATCAGTGGACATAAGAGGAAACCCTGCAAACAAAGCCAAGACTGGTGGATGGGTTGCTGGTTCTATAATTCTTGGTATGTTCTATCTTTCTTCTTCTTCTTTTTTTTTTCTTTTTTTTTCTTTTAAAGGCTTTTTTTTTTAACATGATTTGTTTGTGTTAAATGGTAGATGACATGTGTTGTCACTTGTGAGTGGTGTCCTAACTAGTCATACATAAATTATCCATTTAAGCTCTTTTGTGACCATCAAGCATCATGCATAATGATTTTTTTTATATATATATGAGTTTATTTTTCTTTTTAGGATTTTATATTTACTTGATATTGTAAAATAATTGTTGAGGATTTCCATCCAATACAAGTGAGACAAAAACTTCCACCTCATCTCTGCTTCACATTCATAATAAGGTGCAAAGCAAAAGGAAACATGTGGAACATGCATGCATGAAAAAAACACAAAAGTAATGAAAACTTTTCCTTTTTCTTTTTTTTTTTATTTTTTATTTTTGCATAAACCTCTTGTAAAAAATTCATAACCTCAACTTTTTAATATTTTTGCACAAAAGTAAGGAAACATTAAGCTCTGTTTTTATTTGTGTGTGCATATTAATATATAATGAGTTTATTTTCTTTTAGGATTTTATATTTGCTTGATATTATAAAATAATAAATATTTTAATAAAAAATTAATTAATTGTTTAAGATTTCCATCCCATGCAAGTGAGACAAAAACTTCCACCTCAATCCTCCATCATCTCTGCTTCACATTCAAAAGGTGCAAAGAAAAAGAATAACTAATAATTGTCAAAACCCCCCGACTCTGTTTATTTTATCCTAAGGGTCCTTGGGGGCGTAGGGATTTAGTATAAATAAAGTTTTGGGTGGGTGGTTTTGGTGAAAAACAGTGCATGACTAGTGCCAAGAGGATTTTGATAATTTTCTCAAATAATAAACATGAGAAACATGCATGAAGAAAAAAACACAAAAGTAATGAAAACCTTTTTTTCATTTTTTTGTCTTTGCATAAACCTCTTGACAAAATTTCTTAACCTTAATTATTTATCGGCGGTTCGACACGATAGAAAGTTTCCTGATATTTTTATTTAACCGATCGATACGGGATTATTAGTTTAATAAAATTAACAAAAAAAAATGTGATGCATGCAGTGAATCAAGGATTGGCAACATTGGCATTTTTTGGAGTGAATGTGAACTTGGTGTTGTTCTTGACAAGGGTGTTGAAACAAAACAATGCTGATGCAGCCAACAATGTGAGTAAATGGACAGGAACAGTCTATATATTCTCTCTTGTTGGTGCTTTCCTCAGTGACTCATATTGGGGAAGATACAAGACTTGTGCCATCTTCCAATCCATCTTTGTTCTTGTAAGTCTTCTATTCTCTCATTCTATTTTATTTTATTTATTCATTTTTTTAATATAAATAAATAAACAGTATAAAATTGAAATGATAATCCCATGGGACTGATCTTACATGAGACCGACAATCACAACCATAGATTTGCTTCGAACTATGTGATTGTGATTACCGATCTCATGATCCCACATAAGATACAAGCACATATCATCGACCCGATAAGTGTTTCAAAAACAGGCCATATCACGGGCTCGAGCATTGTCTGCTCTGGATGGCTCTCAGGCGATCGATCAACGTCTCATTTTTATCGTTTATATATTTTTTTATTGGATTATATGGTGATAATTAATTATATATGGAAAATGGTGAACAGGGGTTGGTGTTGCTCTCCTTGTCATCCTACCTCTTTTTATTGAAACCCACAGGGTGTGGAGGAGAACACAGTGTGTGTAACCCACACTCAAGCATGGAACTTGGTGTGTTCTACCTCTCAATCTACTTGACTGCACTAGGTAATGGAGGTTACCAACCCAACATTGCGACGTTTGGGTCTGACCAGTTTGATGAAGAGGACCCAAAGGAGTCAAATTCAAAGGTCTCTTTCTTTAGTTACTTTTACTTGGCACTCAACTTGGGCTCTCTCTTCTCGAACACCATCTTGAGTTACTTTGAGAACGTGGGCTCGTGGGCTTTGGGCTTTTGGGCTTCGGCCGGGTCCGCGTTTGTGGCCCTTGTTTTGTTTCTTGGTGGGACCCCGAGGTATCGCCATTTTCGGCCAGGTGGCAATCCGCTTGCGCGGGTTTGCCAGGTGGCTGTTGCGGCTGCGAGGAAGTGGAGGGTTGAGATCTCGCCACGTGGTGAGAATCTATTTGACCCTGATGCCAAGGACTTCTCTCGAAAAATTCTCCATACCAAGGGTTTCAGGTTAGTCTTTTTTTCTTAATTATTATTATTATTATTGTGTTATTATTTTTTAAAATATTAAGATATAAACTAGTAAATGACCATCAGGTTGTTTAGGATTTTTTTAAAAATAACAAATATCATTAGTGTTGTTAACAATTTTTATAAAAATAATAACTACTTTTCAAAATTTTCAAATTTTTTTAAAATTTTTTAATCTTAAAAATTATAACAACTAAAACGTGTCATTTTAAGTAGTAGTTATACTTTTTAAGATTAAAAAATAAAAAAAATTTAAATTTTTTTGAAAATAATTGTTATATGTTTTACTCTCTTTCAATAATATATATTAGTAAATAGTCCTCGTATTGCTAAGAACTTTCTTTAAAAAAAAAAAATAGTTAATGGTGTTGCTAACTACTGTAACTATAGTTACTTGTAGTTAACCAGCAGAACTGACGACTGGTTTAAAATGTATAAGTAGTTATTATAATTTTAAAAAATAAAAAATAAAAAATATTTTAAAAAATTGAAAGTGCAAATCTACTTTTTTGATTTTTTAATTAAAAATTATTTATAATCTATTTAATCCCACTTTCAGTAATATAGACAGATATATACACAGACAATTAACATTTTTAAATTAATTATTATTATTATTTTTTTTATATAAAAAAAAAACAGGTTTTTGGACAAAGCTGCAGCTATAGAAGAAGAAGACATGAAGAAGAAGAAGAACAGCAGCACAATAATCACAAGCAAAAGAGATCCCTGGAGACTATGCAGCATAACACAAGTAGAAGAAGTCAAATGCGTTCTCCGTCTCCTCCCCATCTGGCTCTGCACCATCATCTACTCCGTCGTCTTCACCCAAATGGCCTCCCTCTTCGTCGAACAAGGCTCCGTCATGTCCACCACCCTCCTCTCTTCCTTCTCCATCCCCCCGGCCTCCATGTCCGCCTTCGACATCCTCTCCGTCTCCGCCTTCATCTTCCTCTACCGCCGCCTCATCCACCCCCTCTCCGTCAAGCTCCTCCACAACCCCAAAGGCCTCAACGAGCTCCACCGCATGGGCATCGGCCTCGTCATCGCCGTCACCGCCATGATCTCCGCCGGCACCGTCGAGCACTACCGCCTCAAACACAACGGCCATCTCTCCATCCTCTACCAGATCCCCCAGTACGTCCTCATCGGCGCCTCCGAGGTCTTCATGTACGTCGGCCAGCTCGAGTTCTTCAACAGCCAGGCTCCCGACGGGCTGAAGAGCTTCGGCAGTGCGCTCTGCATGACGTCCATGTCCCTCGGCAACTACTTCAGCAGTTTGCTCGTCAGCTTGGTCATGGAGATCACCGCCAGACACCGCCGGCCAGGCTGGATCCCGGCCAACCTGAACAAAGGCCACATGGACAGGTTCTTCTTCCTCTTGGCCGCCATGACCAGTGTGGACTTCGTTGTTTACATTGCTTGCGCCAAATGGTACAAGTGTATAAAACTGGAGGCCAAGTCGTCTACTAATTCTAACCTTAATGACGACGGTTCTGATCATCAGTCTGAGGATGAGGATGATAACTATGAAGCTGGGAATATCAGTAATAGAGTTTAATTAATTAGCTTCTCCATGCATGTCACTGAGTATATATATAATTATATATATATAGAATAAGTTTTGACAGTAGGAGGAGGTTCTCAGAATGTGAAGAAGAGAGCCTTTGACTTTATTGGACTCTTTCTGATTCTGTGGACATTTCCACTTTGTAATTTGCATTTGGGTTGTTAATTCAACACCCAGTTTGCTGTAATTCTAATGAGTATTTATTTTAAGTATTGTTTATTACTTTTTTATTTTCATATATATATATATATATATATATATATATATATATATATACACGAGCATGATATTATAAGGTCAGCCGAAACACTGTTTCGATAAAGTCGCCTCCTATTTTGGCTCTTGGAGCATGTTTTAAAGATTTTCAACCATATGGATGGAAAGAACGTCGAAAAATAAGTTAGTATGCCAATTTTCATACAATTTGGGAACTTATAGGGTCTTCATCTTAACGGATGAAATTTTGAACTATAAAATTTCACCTATTAAGATGAAGATTCTATAAATTACCAAATTGTATGAAAATTGATATGCTAGCTTATTTTTCGATGTTCTTTCCATCCATACGATTGGATTTCCTAGAAATACTGTACAAATGGGTGAATAGATGACAATATTTCTGTGATGATAAGGCCGTAGTATAGTATAAATGCATGTATATATATGTATATACACCTATTCTTCCAAAGATTAAAGATTGGGCCAATGAAGTGGGCCTGGGCTGGCCCATTAAGCTAGTTGTGCTAGGTTTTTAAATCGTTAGATATGGGTGTATTTGATCGGACGGTCATAAAAGGAGGAGATGAGAGATTAGGGTTTCCAACCTCTCTTCCTTCACACTATAAATAGATCCCAAATCCCTTTCTTTGAACTCTCCTCTATCATCTATGGTGTGGCAAGGGTGTTTCTCCTGTTCTCTCATTCTCTTTTGGGTCTTTTTCATTTTTTTTTTGTTTGTATTTTTGTTGTTTGAGGTTTGAATTTGCGATGATGAATGATTATTGTGCCGGAGATGGATCGGAGATCCATTGGTGATGGTTCACAAACCCTCTAAGAAGTTCTGAGCAAGATCTTAGTTAGATCTGTAGATCTCTCATCTTTTCTTAACTTGTTCTTTGTTTTCCTACCTTGTTTTTATGGTGGATTTGCGAGTTTTTGAGGGTGAAGTGACGAGGAAATTCATGGTCTGTCAATCCACTGATTGAATGTGATGTTATTCGTGAATCCCGACAGGTTCTGATCACCCATCAAACAAATTTTTTTTCTTCACCAATTTGAATTTGATTGTTTATTCATGTGAATTCTGGAATTATTTTTTTTTCTTGTGAATTCTCTCTTCGTTATCTCTAAACCCTAATTAGTGTGAATTGTGGGGGAGGATGGCTAAATTCATGTACCGAATTACATTGGAGTGTTAACTGTTCCTATGGATTGTTCGGGAAATCAGAACCATCTATTATGTTATTCAATATTCAAGGTAATCAAATTCAGGGAAAGGGTTAACATAAGATCATTAGAAGGTAATTGTTTTAACTCATGATCAATTGTATTTATTATATAACAAATAAATGTTAATTAAATTGATTTAAATTAAAGTTGGATTGTTTATTTAATTTATGTAAATTGTGTTAAAATTGCAATCTATTCTCCAATTAAGACTGGTATCATGTTTTGGAGCATGAGTGGAATTTGGAATAACAAATGGTGTAAAGCAATTAATAATCTTCGTGAGAGAAAAAAAAAAGTTAAATTGAAATAAAGTAAGTTGGAAAGAATCATTTCCATTATAAACCTATTTTTTTTTATCAAAACAATACAATTTGACTAATCTTGTTATATGATGATCATTCTGAAAAATCATGTAGTGGATGCGTCAAAATTGACATGCGGTGAGAATGGACAGGCAATAAAGAGGAAAGGTTGTCTGAATCTGTTGACGATGCCTCGAGATATGAGTCCGACTTCCCTGGTTCGGGAATCAGGGAGTTCTTTGTTCTCGACAGATGGCGACTTCTCGGCGACACATCTGCCTCAAGATGTGTGGCCAAGGAGCATCCTGAGACATCCCGAGGCTCGGGATGCTTCTCGGCCACACATCCCAAGGTAGGATGAGTGGCTGAAGCAATGTCACTTGTCCGGAATCAGGGAAGTTGCTTGGTTCCGGAACCGAGCAAGTCCATTCCTCGAGATATCCATGTTGATGATCCTGAATTCTCAATATTATATAGCATCACTCTAATCATAATTAATATTGAGAATTTTTACATTATAAGAGCTGGGAGGCTAAGTCTTTAGGGAGAATTACAAATAGGAAGGAATAACGAAACTAACACAAGCAGGGGTTGGTCGGAAGTATTCAGCAGAAAACAGAAGACATCAACTGGAGGGCAAGGAAAACAGAAGACAACAAGGAAAGGAATTGAAGATTGCATAGCTTTGTTGAATTAAATCCAACATTGGGAGATGATATACATACCAAGAGAAGCAAACAGATTGTTGATGTATTAACAGGACAAAAGGATCAGGAACCAAAGTAGAGTTCACAAATGTACAAAGAATGCCGAAGAAAATGTATGTTAAGTTGATGGCGGATGTAATTGTTAGCTTAGTAGCTCTTTTTGTATTACCAAAAAAAATATTGACATGGGGTGGAACCTTGCAATACAATGGCGAATTGGCAATGCATGACATGCAAGTTATGTTTTGATGATACATGAAATTAATTAGTGACATTGCATTTTTTATGTTGTTTTGATTTGATGCAAAAAAAAAAAAAGTGATTTTGAAGACACTATACAGTTGATTTAGATGTCAGGCAAAGGAAAAGAGCCGCCAAACTCTCTATTGTCTCCAATCCTCTTCTACGGTAACATCATGCAGTGTAATTGAAGTGTTATAATTTCATAATTTCAATATGTAACTTAAAACATGTGAGTGATACCTTGTGGCTGATAAATAATAGGATGCTCAAAATTAGGTACAAAGCTGGAGTGAGTTGCCAATTTGATAGAAGAGCTTGCTCAAATGGCTGGCACTACATGCTTCAACATTCACCAGTAATTCCTGCAAGAACAAGAACCATTCTTGAAATGATGGAAACGATTTCGGTCTCTGACAACAACAATCCGATCGAAAACCTCAGACACCAATTGCATCACAGAGTGGCAATCCTCACAGATTCTCAGGTTCTTGACAATCCGAATAACAGTCCCTTCCTCGGTGTTCAACAGTCCAAATGCAAGTGCAAGTTTTTCGCTATGCTGAGTGATACAAACCTCCTTGTCCTCCTCATCAATGTCGAACGGAACACCTCCAGTCGCCGGCCTGTGCCCTATGAGGCCCGCACGCCGCCGTATCTCATTAAGCATCCGATATATCTGATCAGACTGAGGATGAGAAGTGTCCCCAGATAAGAACTCATGAACAACACCATCCAATTCAATTGAACTCGATCCCGGAGGCTTTCGTATTTTCTGCTCCTTCATCAAGCTCCTCACTTGCTCAACCAAATCCCATTTTCCAGTGGCTGCATAAACATTTGATAGAAACACATGAGCTCCTGCATTCTGTGAATCCAACACCAGCATCTCCTTGGCTACCATTTCTCCAATCTCTACATTCTTGTGAACTCTACAAGCCACTAACAATGCACCCCAAAGCATCACATCTGGCTTTAAAGACATCCTCTTGATCAATGCCAATGCCTCTTCCAGCTCCCCGGCTCTGCCCAACAGATCCACAACACAACCATAATGCTCGATTGTAGGCTCAACTAAGAAAAGATCACGCATTTCATCGAACAATTTCATCCCCTCTTGCACTAATCCAGCATGACTGCAAGCACTCAAGACACCGGTGAGTGTCACCGAGTCCGGTTTAACTCCGGCACTCTGCATCTCCGAGAAGAGATCAAGAGCCTCATTTGCCAGACCATTCAATGCGAACCCGCCAATCATCACACTCCACGTCCTGATATCCTTATCCTTCATTTCTCGAAACAAAAAACTCGCACTTTCAATCTCCCCACACCTCGCATACATGTTGATGAGTGCTGTTCCTAGGTTTCTCGTCAACCTCATTCGGCTCCGATCAACATAAGCATGCACCCATTTCCCCATATCCAAAGCGCCAAGATGCGCGCACGCAGAGACTACACCAAGCATTGTTATCTCATCAGCACGTGCATTTGATCTATCCTGCATTAACCTAAACACACGAATCGCATCACTGAACCTACAGCAACCAATGTAGGCTTTAATAAGAGCATTCCAAGACGTGACATCCCTTTGAGGACTTCTATCAAACAGTTTCTGCGCAACCTCTATAGACCCACAAGAAGCGTAGAAATTCACCAAAGATGTCTGAATGAAAGGATCGAAATCCTCAAAACCATGCCGGATGAGAGTCCCATGAACGCCCAGGCCAACGCGAGGGTCGTTGATGCGAGTGCAAGCCTTGAGAATGAAAGGAAAGGTGTAATTGTTAGGGAGGTACCCATTGGCGAGCATCTGGCGGTAGAGAGATATGGCTTCCCGCGGATCATCGCCATGCGCGTAGCCTCGGATCAGCGAGTTCCACATGAAGGTATTAAGCGGGGACTGGATCCATGCGAAGAGGGATCGGGCGTAGCCGAGGTTGGCCGCGCCGGAGAAGGCGATATCGGAGATGAGCTTGCCGGCAGCGATGGTATCAAGGATCTCGCCGCTCCGGAGGAGCTTCGCATGGTCTCGCTTGAGGTGGTTCAGGCCGGGGGGAGAAGGGGTTGGAGACGAAGACGGGAACTTTGGGTTTGATTTTGAATTTTGGCGGGAAGAAACGGTCAAATTGCGCGCGAATGCGATTGAGAAGAAGGTCTTCTTGCGAGGTCTCATCTGGACTTCGGCGACGTTCTTCAGTGATTCTATATAAGCATGGGCTCCAGCGTGGCAGGTGGGGCCCGATATTTGGACCAATGGTTTAGTGCCACGTCATAGATACGTGGAGATATACTTGCTTGGTTATCTCGCGCTGAATGAATTAGGGCGCGATGAATGGCGGCAGTAGGACCTTCAATCTCTTGCAGCAATGGCGGATTCCTCCCGGTCAATCCTCGATCTGGAGAAGAGAGAGACTGGGTCATCAGATGCTCAAGGGTTGGTTTGCATCTCTTTCGCCATCTCTGTTGATTTTTCCCTTCTCGAAATGGCGAACTTGTTGAGGATTACTCGTTTTTGTTTGTTTGAATCATACGTCGATTTTAGTGATGTTATCGTCTTTGTGGACCTTTGATTGGATGATTAATTTGTTTGTCGTTCTGGTTAGGGTTTGTGTTTGCAAGGTCATTTGTTTTTGGCTTTGGGATCTTGGCATGTGTTAATTCGTACTGCAAGTGTTGTTCATATGAGGCCAATGATTGTCTTTGTTGATTAAGATGTTCATTTTTTGATTTCGGATTTGCAGGCAAATTTTTTCCCGGGAAATTGTGGAATGGCCCTTCCTTTTGTTCTTGTCAGGGAATGCAATCAAATACTGGCGAGTTTGTGGATAAATCATCTGCCTTTGGATCTGTTACTGCTCTCAATATTGGCGCCAAGGTGTGTTTTGACCTGGGAACTATTCACTCAATCAGCACCAAACATGTTGACAGTGGATTGACATTGTTTCTTGCTCAATTTTTTATTCTAAACATGGACAAAAGAAAATGCTTGATGATGCTTGAGTTTGATTACCAAGATTTTTATGCTTGCACTTTTGAGCCTGCTTTTAACCTGTATGTAGAAGGTAAATATTCATCATGTATTGCAAGTGAATATTTTTGTTGCGAAGTCAGAAGTAGTTTATGAGTAGAGATGTTGGAATATAGGCCATTTGTATAATATCTATAGTTAGTCTGGTTCAAATGGAATTAAATTTGATGAAACTTGTATCCTATCATGGATGATACCATTGACAGTGTCTTTCTTTTTTGCTTATTAAAAATGGAGGGCCTTAAAAACACATGCTGAGAAATATGGTGTGTTGGGGATTGGATCCGAATGACTTTTTATAGCTTTGAGAATGTATATGAGAGGTCTTAAGTGCAGATTATATCTATATATACAATTCTTTTCCCTGCCATAACTGAAGTCTGTTTATATTTTAACTATATTCCATTTCAAACTACTGTCTCATGCAGGAAAAACAATCAGAAAAGCATGAAATTCTTGGAGCATTTCAGAAGCTACCAATGGTTATGCCTTCAGTTGATATCCTTTCTTCGGCCAAGAGAAAAGCAAGAAATGTACCTCCTACAAAAGGTAATAAAGTGCAAGCATTTTTCAATTGTTGTCTGTCATCCATGCTACTAGTTCTCCCATGCGATATGATTTGTGATATCCTATGTTGAAAGTTTTATAATTCCTCCTGTTATAGGGATTGCGAACCTTGCAAAGCGAGAGAGGAATAAAGGTGCAAAACAGCTTGATGCGTTGATGAAAGTAGGAACCTTAACTTTCATGGTCTTGCTTGCGGAGCTGAACTAACAGCTTTGTTATCTTTTTGCTCTGGTTATCATTTGTGGATGTTGTATTCACTTGGATTCAAATTTATCTTTCTCCCTAGGAATTGGCTGTTCCTTTGAGACAATACATAGAGAACTTCCCTAACAAACAATACCTGCATCCATATGAGCGATCCCTTATCGAGCTAACTCTGGGGGATGGTAATTATGAGGAGGTATGTTGATAATTTGTGAAATTACTGTGATGCTGAGGTTAGCTTTTATGATGAATGATTGCAACTTATTACTGACCGTCATCTTAATGGCTTTATAAGTTGCTAAAATTAACCTTTCTTTGAAGATATGTCATATGGCAGTGCACTCACAAAATGTTCCTTAAATAGCTTAGTATCCACCTCTGATTATGGCTACCTTCTAATGCCATAATTTTAACTAGGGTCTTTTTCACTAGCACTATCATTATCAGCATTACCCTTAATGTCTTAATCTAGCCTTATTTGAAGTTTTTTTTCTTTATTTTGTCCTAATCATTTTTTCATGGCTTAATAGGTATTAGGGAGAGTTGATTCACTTAGGAAGAAAATTGTATCTGTTGGAAAGCAACAAGCATCTCTATGTGCGCAGGTTAGACTCTTAAAAATATTCCTCTTTAGCACTCCTCATGCTTTGCTAGTTAGTAGTTATAGCTTGAGCTAAAATTAAATTTTTGGCATATTCCATAAAGGGCAAGATTTTTATTCAGGTTGGGTATTTAACCTTGGCAGTCCTTGTCGAAGCGTGAAGCAGAAGAGCGGTTAAGTGAGGTTAATATCCATTTTCGTGTTAATGCCTCGTTCCTTTTTTCAGCCATTCTAAAGTTTAACTAACCCTTGATGAGCATGGTTTTGATCTCAGGGTTTAAAGAAGATTGAGGAAGTCTTCCATGTTGGGAGTAATGCTATTGATGACTTATTGTATGTTGCAAAGGTGATTTTTGGACATAACCTCATTCAGTTCAAACATCACATTTTCATCAGTATTCATAAGAGAGATAATGTCTTGCAAGAAGAAACAACTTTAATATCATTATCTTCAGACACCAATATTTAAATTCCTCTAAAAATCATTAGTTTTTAAAGAACAGAACTCTAGAATTTAGTGGTTAATTATTGCATAGTTGGATATGGTAATGTTAGGAAATCTGGCACACTGCATTGCTTGATGCCCAGGACAACCCATCTCATTTTTCACACATTTATGATCATGAAACCATGCAACAAACCTACAAGACTTGGACTTAAGGAAGGCAATTGAATTTATCACAGATAAGATATTCTAACATGCCAGTGAGCGAAAATGCTGAAAAAATAGGTGCACTTTTACAAACATCCATATTTCATTTAGTTATCCTTATTTCTGCAGACATTGCGCCATATGCCAGTTGTAGATCTAGAAAAACCAACACTCTGTCTTGTTGGAGCGCCCAATGTGGGGAAGTCGTCATTAGTTCGTATACTTTCAACAGGAAAGCCAGAGGTAAACATTTCATTTAAGTTTAATGGCACAACCTATATGTTCTATAAATTATCCATGTATACAGCATAGTTTTGTTGCTCCTTTTTATAGGTTTGCAACTACCCTTTTACAACTAGAGGTATTCTGATGGGTCACATTATGCTAAACTATGAGCGCTTTCAGGTAGATATGCATCATGTACTTGTTAACTTTCATTTGTTCCTTTTAGATTATTGGATCAGCAATGTAGAAATTAACTAATAGACTGCAGGTTACTGATACTCCTGGTCTTCTTACGAGGCATGATGGTAAAGTCATCTCTCTGAATTTGATATGTTATATTCTTTAGTAGTTGCAACCAGGGTACCTGTAGGGGTTCACATCATCCTTTTGAATTCCAGATGACAGGAATAATCTCGAAAGGTTAACGCTTGCCGTGCTCTCACATTTACCAACTGCTGTATTGTATGTCCATGATCTTTCTGGAGAATGTGGGACCTCACCTGATGATCAGGTTTGGCATCTTCTTCATTTGGTTCCATTATTGTTAATTGGTTGTTTATGATGTCTAGCCTGCCGCACTAAGCTTTTAAAAGACATGCATGTCTGGATAATTGTAGTGTGTACAAAGATACCTCAGTAATACCTCATTGAAGTGGTATTGATTGATCTGTGTTTTCCTATTTGCCAAAAAGCAATCCTTTGTCAATTTTGACCGTTTCTTGAACCTATCTGTTTTTATGCCGCTCCTTAGAATCTCCAGTATGCTCATACAAGGCCCTAAAATATTTTATATTTGCATTCAACTTCTTGAATGTGTCTTTGCTCCATTATTATTCAAACTTTCTAGTTGCAAGCATCTGACTTCATATTATTACCATGAAACTGCACCCTATCTCTGTATGCATAAGTGTCACTATGGATCATGCAGTTTGTCACATACAAAGAGATGAAAGTGAGATTCAGCAATCACCTTTGGCTTGATGTTGTCTCCAAATGCGATTTGCTGCAAATTTCCCCAGCCAGCGACCAAGAAGATGATCTCGGGAGATATAAAAACTTTGGGCCTGATGGAGCCATCCGAGTTTCCGTGACTTGTGAAGTTGGTCTTCTAGAGGTTGACTTGGCATTGTCCAGCACATACATCATTGTTATTACCATTTAGATTTTTCTTTTCATCTGCATGCCTATGAAAACTAATTCTGAGGTTAACATTTGTTTGCAAATTGTCAGCTCAAGGAAAGAGTCCACCAAATGCTGATTTCTCAAACGTCTAAACTCCGAAGTGAGAAAAGTGATAACGAGAACTGAAGGCATCATCGTATCATGTACGACCGCGGCTGTGATCCTACCTCAAAACTTATCTTAAGGGCGATGACCAGGAAACACACCACTGGGCCAAGAATCTACTTCAAATTTTTATTTTAAGTTCAATGTTTAGGGACTGGCGTGCTAAAATAGTGTTTGTATAAACATTTGACTTTGGATGGTTGAATCCATCTCTCACTGTCATAAGATATCAAATGAAGGTACTCTGATAGCATTCATGGATTAAAGTATAAGATAATTGCCCTTATCCACTAATTAATTTCTTATTAGAACACTAAAACTTCAACTTGGATGCTTAATTGGTTAATAAATAATGAGTTAACACTTGAAAAATTCAGCCCTGACTGACTCATAATCATGTGAATGCATTCAAACAAATACAAGATGGTTTTTGCAAGACGGCCTTGTCTTTACACTTGATAATTCATCAATTATCCAATTAACAGTACATCACAATCAAAAGAAGATTAATTAAGACATTAAATGAATAGAGTCAGGTGTGATTTAGTCCAGTCACACTAAGAAACAGTGCATAAAGACAATCATAGAAGCAAAGAGAGCTTATTAATTGGCCATCATAAAAGAAAAACAGCATCTCAGCACAACATAGGACACAAACATTATCATCCATGCACTTGGCTTTTGATAAGCCGGCTTTCATCTCTTCTACTGTTTGTCACCAACCTGCCTCCCATGCTTCATTGTCCTTATTATGAAGATTATATATATATATATATATATATATATATATATATGAAATGCACAAATGAGAGATTGAAAGGGCGGATCTATTTATCTGAGGCGAGCAATGCATATGGCTTGCTTCTACCTACGTAGAAGAGGATTCTAGTAGAGTAAAATTTCGATGTGCGTCATGAAAGTAGAGACTCGGACGAGAATACGCAGAGACACAAGGTAGTAAATCTTAATATATAATATTTATATAATATATTTTAAAAAATAGATAATTTTTTTGGGATTAATCACAAGCTACTTGAATTGAATGCTTTATATATCACGAGGGCTTTTTGGGTCTAATCGCACGTCCGGATGTTCCCCCTTTTGACCGGCATAACATTTTATCCTGCTCCACCACCACTCCCATCACACCAATGCCCACTTAGCCTTGAACTGTTTAAATTAACCTTATCCTGAGGAACATTTCACCTGGAATCTCTCCGAATAAATTCCCTCACCTCCGTCTTCGATTCCCCGAACGAGCAACTGATTTCCATCACCGCGTCGAAGAAGCTCCAAACCCTAATTCTCCTATTTTTGGATTTTGAGTTCGTGCGTCTTCGATGGTGGAGTGGAGGTGCGGCGTTGGTCGACGGAGATGAAGTGCAAACGCCATCCGTACGAAGGCGGCGTCGGCGTCTGCGCGTCCTGCCTCCGTGAACGTCTTCTCTTGCTCGCCGCCGCGCAGAACGCCATTCCTGATCTCTTGCCGCCGGTGAAGGAGCAGAGGCAGCTCTTGTTCCCGGGGTCCGTTTCGCCCTACCTCTCCCGCAGGAGATCCCTCGGCGATGATGAGCCGGACCCCCGCCGCCGTCTCCAGCGCTTCTACAGTACTCCCCAGACCCGCCCCATCGGCCCCAAAAGGTTCTCCATCCTCTCTGCCCTCTTTGGTAACTCTAGATCTGAAGCGACCGCCCCTGATCCCGATGGCACGAAGGGATCCAACCCCGGATCGTGGTTCTTGGCCATCATCCGCGGGCGCCGAAAGAAAGACAAGAATCGGGAGAAGAAGCCATGGCGGGCTCCAGACAAAGGGATGTCTCCCGTAAGAGAGTGCGGACCCGGTGACGAGGGCTCCCCGTCTTCCAGCAGCGATGAGGCGGAGCCCCGGCTCCCCGGGCCAACGCCGGCTCGGAAGTTCCCGGCCAAAGGGCGACAACGCGGGAGTTCGATATCAGGGTTCGCTGTGTGCCTGAGCCCACTAGTGCGGGCGAGCCCCAACCGTCTCCGCTGCGCCGGGCTGGATGCGGCAGCTGGGATCACCGCCGTCGGCGAGGTTCGCGGCGGCTCGACGAACCCTCGCCACCAACGTCACTTGGCGCTCGGGCCCAATCGATCCAGAAAGCTCGCGGACCTTGGTAAATTCCAGTGACGCTTTTGCCCCTTTTTCTTGTTCTTATTTACTACCATTTTCTTGTGGTTTTATTTTTAAATACAAGAAAAAAAAGGAAATAAATCTTTTTCTTATGGTGTTTCTTTTTTATTTTTTTTAAATATTTTCAAATTTCAAGGGACTTTTTTGTAAATAAGAAAAAAATGTCGGTAGTTTTAGCGGCCTTCGAGAGTGTCTTTGTCCTTCCTTCCTTTGCTTTCGGGAATTAAGAGCGACGTCCCATCGACTTTGGACGTCCGTCTCCGTGTCTCCGTCTCGCTGAATTGTTGGTAGTATGGAAACCAATCATCCCCTCTTCATCGTTTGACACGTGTCTTCTTCAATTGGCATTGCTCATAGTTTTCTCATTTTTAATAAATATTTGATGTTGTTATTTATACATGCGCTTGTTTTCTATATACATATTGTAATTATCCATGACAAACGTTTTAGTCCATTAGATATGCAAATTATTAGTGATTTTTTAGTTGTTTTATAGAGACTTTGTATAAGTCAACACTAGGAATAATTATAATGATTAGATAAAATAAAATAAAAAATAGTTAGTGGATGAGGTATGAGGAGGAATGGTGGCTACTTATTATTTTATTTTATTTTATTTTTTTTATGGAGTGTGTTTGTGGTTTTGTATTATTATACCAAAGTTGAAACTTTGAAAGAAGAAGAGTATTATTGTTAGACTTAGAAAATTAGTAAGCAATTGGATTGTAGGGTCTAGGAATCCAGGAAGCAGAGTGGTTGTTTACTTTTCTTAATCCAAATCATAATGTAATAATTGTTGAGATGAACTATAATATAGTTCCAATAAGAACTTTCCATTTGGTACAAGGTGTGCAATCATAAATAAATTAACTAATTAATTAAAGAATGAGTTGGGTTTAGTTTATATATTTATTTATTTATTTTTAGAAATATGAGAATGTTGATTGGTAGAAAAATCATCACAGAAATTAGAAACTAGAACGAGCAAGATGGAAAAATTAGGGTTGAAATTTCAATTCAACATCTATATTAATATCTTTGATGGAAGATGTCTCCCAATTTTCTAATCCTCTTGTGTTACCTTATTTTTAGGGTTTTATAGTGACACCTCTAAAAAATTGATGAAGAAAAGTCTATAAATTATATATAGAGAGAATATTTTGAAATAGACCAATCACTATCATTGTTTTTTTTTTAGTTTAAGATCAAATTATATAACCTTGTTAGGGAATCAAGCATTTATTAGTTTGCAAGAAATATGTGTGTGTACGTATTCTTTGCTGCACAAGGTAATTAATTAATACATTGCTTGAATTCCATAGTCAAGAGTCTTCAAGGGACATTGCCCTGCTTTATCAAACTACTCTACCTTGTATACAACCTTCTTAGTTGCTTGATTTCTAAGAAAGACATGACAATCATGCTCATAACAAGTCATTCTTAGATCAAAGTCTTTATTCATCGCAATCATATATAAGATTGGTTGTGTCTTATCAGCTAATCTGAAGAAATATTTGTATAACAAAAATAAGTTTAATGACCTCAAAATGAAGCAATTGAGACTAATCTATTTTTCATTATTTTGCACTATGATTAGTGATAGATAAACCATGTTAGATTAAAAGTTTAATATAGATGTTACATGTACGATGACGGTTACAGTGGGGTTAGTATATATGTGAAGTATTACAAATTGAGCGGTCATGAATTGTCCCTGGTTTATTTTAAAACAAAAAAAAAATAGTTGGACCTTTCTTTCTGGTGATAGTACAACAAACTTTGTAAATTGAAAGCATCATTAGGAAGCCACTAACAATAATATAAAAATTTGACTGTAAAGTACAAAAATGGTAAAAGTTTCACCTTTTCTCCTTTTTGACAAGAATTGAGGGGATTGTTTATAGTTTAACTTTTGAATGTCACTTGTTACTTGGTGGCTTGGTGCCTGAGGAGACAAAAAAAAGTTGGGGGGATTCTTTGAACGTTGTGATCACCCTTTCTTTATTCATTGATTCTACTTTTCTTTGTGCTTATCCATTTTCATTGAAGCAATAAAATAGATCTTAATTATTTAAATATTCATAAACTTTAATTCATTCTTTTTAAGGATATATTCATGTTTTAATATTGAATATAAATTAGCATATGGTTCATTGAAGGTGATAGATGATAGGTGGATGGCTCAAAGAGAAGTTTATTAGTAAATGCTTGATTGTTAGGCTTTAGGGCACTTAAAAGAAATTATATTCAAGTTTATAGGTTTGGTGAACCTTTCCATAAACTTTAGGTACAAAAATTGTTACATAATTCTGGTTAGCTTGATAATTATGGTCTATGACATCTCATAGGTTTATAGATTTGGTGGGTTTCTAATTAAAAAGATTTCGAAAAGAAATATTACTTTTTTTATTTTTGAAAAATATGGATAAATCACATTTATTTATGATTGAGAGTCCATGATAAGGGTTACAATCAATCATGGTATTCTAAAGGTTACAAAAAAATTGTAGTAATAAAGGGACTCATTGTAACTTTTTCCATTTGCCATTGGTTTCGCGCCATTAGCCTCCCTTCTAGGCCTCATCGCCATCAGATTCCTGGGGGTGTTGAGTGAGAAATGCATACTCTTTTTGACCAAGCTTTAGGCCTCTTGGAGCATCGGCTTCTTTGCCAGGTGATTTGCTTAAAACCAAGATAATTGAAAAAAGTGTTACGAATGAGTTGCCAAAAAAACGCGTCATTTATCGTGACAACATCGCATATTTCTCTCTCCCCATAATTTCCAGGTGGCTGCCATCGTCACTAGTTCCCATCCACTTTTCCTAGTCTTAGTAATTCAGGATAAAGTGGATCGCAGATGCCCTCTATGTGGGTGAGGGGTGTCTGAGTGTCAAAGAGCCTCTTGTAGTGATCCAAATGCTGCTAGCTAAAGGGCATTTGTAGAAGAGTTGTGCAATTGATCAAGTTAGATCTTCTCAATCAAAAGTTAAAAAGGAAAATCTTTTACCAAATGCTTCAATTGATTCAAATTGGAACAAACAGTGTGAACTTGAATGATTCTATCAATTCAATTAAATGATCCATCATATTGTCTTCTGACAAGAAATAATCACAGTAGATAGAACTAAGAAGAAAGAAGCACTAAAAGTTTCAAACCTATGATCATTCTACTACTCTTATATATAGATAGATATCTCATTAAGTTGAAGCACCAGTAGACATCTCAACTCCATTGGCAGCATCTCCATCTCCATCCTTCAATATAGAAGAAGAAGAAGAAGAAGAAGAAGAAGAAGAAGAAGCTTTCTTACTGTTCAAATCATCAAGATACTGCTGATAAATATAAGATGAAAACCCCCAAATAGCAATCAACATGGCCATGATCTTCACCCCATCCATCCTATCATGAAAGAATATAACAGCAAAGATTGGCACCATTGGCAAAGCCAATGTACTAATCACATTAGAGAACAGAGATGACACCACAAAGATCAACCCTACTGTCCCCACTGAAGCCACCTGCCATGCAACTGCAATCCAAACCAATGTCATCACATAGGACACCCTCCCCTTCTCATACCCCTCCATCTCCCCCTTCAACCCTCTCCATTCTCCACTCGCAAACAAACCGATAACCGAACAACATGCCGCCAAGAAGGAGGTGCATATCAGAAGCTCTAGAACAATAGAGAAGGTCTGCTTCTTTAGCACCTTTTCGAAAGTTAGCTGTATTAGGCTTAGGATGAGCGAGTATGTAGCTGATGCAGCCAGTGTAAGCACAAACCCTAATGGATATTTGCCTTCCGGGGTATTGCTGCCGGACTCCTCGGAGCCTGAGCGAACACCGAGAAGGGCTGCGGAAAAGGTGAGGAGGATCACTGAGTTGAAGATCAATGGAGTGAGCTTCTGTGAATTGAAAAAGTAGGAGAAGACTGCATTGAAGGCTAATTGAGATGCACATATGAGTGAGTAGGTTGACACTGGTAGGTACAAGAGTCCATAGGAGTACATGAGATTATCTCCGGCAGTGATAATGCCTAAGCCAATGTAGATAGAGATTATGATCTTCGATAAGCCCGCGCGATGAGATGTGGCGTACTTCACCGGAGACTTGTGAGTTGAAGTGTAGAAGAAGTAGGCGATGAGGAGGATCGGACAACCGGCTGATTGGACTACGGTGGCCATCCATAGGCTGTTGCCACCTTTATCATAGTAAAGACGGCCGAGAAGTGTCGCCGTTGTCTGGCCACATAAGAGGAAGATGATGTTGAGAGCCACCATGAACCACCATTTCAAGTGCTTGATCTTCTTGGAGGTGTTCTTTCTTTGTAGTTGGTAATTTGAGGGAGTAGCAGCAGCAGCTTTTTGATCATCTCCTGATTGTAAATTAAAAAGTGACACAGAGACAGAGAATTCATATAGCCGGCGCCATCTAGTATATATGGGATTAAAGCTTAGTAGTAGTAGTTGTTGTTGTTGGATTATTGAGAGAAAATTGAGAAAAATATATATAACCAAAACAGGATTGAAGTTTCTCTCTCAATTGATCATCTTTCTCTATTTATGGATTTCTTAGTTATCAATCTCAAACTCTACATCAGAAATTAAGTTCAAGGAAGAGAGAACAATTAAGTATCTCTCAATAATCTTTAATTTTCGACAATAAAACCGATGAACTTAGAAGAAGAAAGAACATATATATATATAAACTAATGAAAGAAACAAAGAGAAGTAAGGAGAGGATCATGTGGAGAAGTAATAACCTGCAGGGATGTGGAGCTGGACTTCTTGGACATGATCAGCCATTCTCTAATCCACTAATGGTGATGAGGCAAGAGAGAGAGAGAGAGAAAGAGAGAGAGGATGGAAAAGAAGGTTGTTGGTAAGGACTAAGGAGAGATAGAGATTGGGTGGTGGTGCTAGTGCTTGTTCTTTTTAGTGGAGAGACAGAGTCAAGAGAATCCAACTCTATTCCTTGTCTCCTTCTGTCTGTCCCTCCATCATTTCCTTCCTTCCTTCAATTGTACTCTTGACTTTTGTTTGATTGTTTCATCTCATTAATCATTATTAGTTTCTAACTAACAGATGTTCTCTGAGTTCTCTCTGAATTAACTATCTACATACATACATACATACATATAATATATAAACTAATATTATTTAAAAATTCACTTTCATAGAAAGTTTACCAAATTATCTTAGTATATTTTGATATTTTGAATTTCCTTAGTATATTTTGATATTTTGAATTTCCTTTTTTTTATATATATAGAACGTGGCTAACTGATGAAATGATTAAATTATCTTTACTGTAATAAACAATACCTTAAGGTATTTCTAGTAATGATTATCAATTGGAATAAATTAGATAAAAAATTTATATTTTATTAAATTTAAAGTATAGGTGGAGCAACTCAATCCTGTGTTACTTTATGATAGAACGTCACCTGATCTTGTGTTAGTCCACAAAAGAACATCTTCAGCTTGATCCTCATCTTATAAGAATGGGGATTTGATTTCGAATTCTTCTATATGAGAATTTCATATTTTAATAATAGATTCAAATATCAATAAACTTGGATATTGTTGGTTAGAGTACAAAGAATTAAAATTTTAAAAATTAAAGAAAAATTTATACTAAATTATAAAGTTTAAAACAAGAATTGACTCAATTGAATTGCGGCGGGAGTTAAGAAGGAAGAAGTAAGTCAAAGCACGGAACTGTTGCGGTGAGCTGCGGCGTTGGCTTCTGAGCTGTCAACCATTATGACTTAATCATATGGTGATCATTTGTACACACTCTTTATCTCATCACATGCAAATAATAAAAAATAATAAAAAGATAAATTAAAAAAAAAATCTGGTTTCACACATTTGCATAATAGAAAAAAAAATTAAAAAAAATCTTATGATTTCTCTGATTAACAAAAAAAAACCTTTAATTTTTATTAACAGTGTTAATCCATGCTTAGTTGGCACGAGCATTTTTGTCCATTTTTTTTTTATTTTGATCTCTCAAACCGATGGAGATTTGAAATAAATACAATTTAAGATAATTTTCATATAACTTTCCGCATCGATTTTACAAAATTTGATAAAAATACTCTTGTCAAGTTAACACCATTAGTGGGAGTTAACATTTTTTTTTGTTAATTTGAGAAACCACAATATTTTTTTTATAAAAAAAACAACTTTCTCTATTATGCAAATCTGTGAAACCACTGTATTTTTTTGAAATTTACCCTAAATATATATATAATGTTTACTACTATTAACCAACCATTAAGCCAAAAAAATAAAAGATTAGAATGACTGTCTTAATTTCACCTCTAAACTTTGGAGATTTAATAATATCAATAAAACAAAATCAATGTTAATAACAAAGATTAATTATACCCCTGAACTCAAATTCAGCATGTCATTATGCCATTAGTTGGTCGTTTTCAACTGATAAACTCACATGGCATTTACTAATCAAACTTGCAAAATTTTCTTATTCATCAAACTCCCTAAACTAATATACATGATACATATTTCAATTCCATTTGTCAACAATAACCTTGAAAGTTTAATTTCATAGCCAGAAACTTGAAGAAAAAAAAAATTATAATTAAAACAACACTAGAATGGGGAAGGCAGGCTGATGAACTTATAATTATAGATCTCACATGAAACTCGGCAAGGAATTGGTAGGATCTCATTTGGGTTTTAGCAGCTGCATCCTCCAGATTGTGGCTGTGATTGGGCTGAGTTTGCGCTGGTGGCCTTCAGATTAACATCGACCATGTCTTCTTGTTTTGTGGAAGAGAGGGTCTCCATCCCTGGTAGTGCAGCTGCTATTTTCCGGAACAGTGCCTGCCAAAGAAACTCATAGTTCAAACTACAGTATCAATTTTATAAAGAATGTTCAGGCTTGTATTGCAAACTAGGGTTTGTAAAGGATCAGAGAATGCAATTTCCAACAGTGGCCTGTTCACCGCCATTCCTGACCTTATTATTATTGAAATCTAACGATGGGTTCTAGATAATTTATGTTTGGGATGAAGTTAGCATGACATATCATTATAGAGGAAAATATGTTCTTTTTCCTTTTTGATAAAGGTGGACAAGTCGAACCCTCAATCTCTCTTTGTGAGAAGGACTGGGCTAGCTAACTTTCCTTACGAAAGTTGGTGATGTGCTGAATTTTCTTCAAGAGGAACTGTACCTTTATATTGAAACCAGCTTTGGCACTTGTTTCGATAAACATGACACCCAAGTCACGTGCTTTGGCCTCTCCTTCCTCAATTGAGACTTGCCTATAGCAGCATCATCCAAAGAACAAATGACTTAGTAATTAGCAATCCATGAGTTTATTTAACTTACTACACATCAAAAGAAACAAAAGAATATTCATATGAATAAAACAGGAAAAAAAAATCAAGCTGTTCTATAAAAGTGGAAGGGTAAATGAATCCTAAAGCATCATGATCTTGTCTATCAAAACAAAACATAACTATATCAGCAGTGCACCTTTTGTCAACAAGATCAGTTTTGTTGCCAACAAGAACAATGATAACATCACCACCCCTCTCAGTTCGAACCTCTTCAATCCACTTTGATGTGTTCAAGAAAGATTGGCGACCTATATCATACGACAGTTGAAGTCGAAAGTCAGCAAGTATTCTCCCACAAAATGGGCATTTATCAAGACAACCAAAAAGAAGTTAGTTGACATCTATGGATGGAAAATCTGCTTGGAAAATGATACATCATGAATATTGCTACTTCTAGTTATGGTCGCAAGTTTATTTAGACAAATAGGAATAACAATTAAAAGCTGCTTTGAAGAAAACATACTGGCAACATCATATACAATGACTGCAACAGAAGAGTCACGAATGTAGCTTGGAATGAGGCTCCTGAATCTCTCCTGCCCTGCTGTATCCCTGTAGGTGAATAAAGGCTGTCAGGTTTCTGCTTAGAAAGAGTATACAATTTCATAATGGACTGAATCACCCAAGCATCTTTTTAATTAAATAGTCAGAGAACCAATATTTCATCTTCTCTTTTAAGCATGGAGAACAATGTGTTTGCCAGCAGCTTAGTCTTATCCTACAAAGATTCTCACCCATATTACTGTCTCAGAGAATACTTACTTCATGTGGCAATAAAAGAAAAGACTGTGCTATTAAAGACTTATATCCATGATGAAATTGCTCCAAATCTTTTGAAGACAACTGTGCAGACAATGTAAAAGCAAATACCAACAGAGAATAAGGTCTTTAAAATTCAATAGAAGAAAGCACACAATCTTTCACTGCTTGAATCATCATTTCAAAGTAAACGAAAAAAATGTCCTCAGTCACAGGAGAATAATTATAGGCTAATTGAAGGGGGAAAATACATAAGAAACCTAGGAGTAGAGTGAAAAATTCCAACTCGGATGATATAGTGAAGTCATGAAAAGGAAAGTTAGAAAATCTAAGGAGCAAATAAAAAAGAGTTTCTAAGTTCAATGACATAGAAAAAGAGAACAGAATCCATATAGCCAACACAACATTTGGTTAACCTGAAGAGCCTGTTACCAGGAGATTGGAATTAGAAGTAAGCTAAATTAGAACTTGAAAAGAGCTACACAAACTTAACACAGAATATAGACAGACTTCAGGTTCATATGAACAACCAGAAACCTAGAGAACCCCATTTATTTCTTATTGAATTAACCGATCAACTTCCTTCCGGACATTTTTTTTATTACGTACTATTCCAAAAAATTTAGACATATTTCACTTTATAGGCAAAGAGATCATTCTCCTCTTGTAAATTCAGGGGAAACATGGTCATTTGATTCTACATTATCCATTTCCTCAATAACAGATACAGATTCAGTCAGATCCCGAACTCTAGAAAAAAAATCCATTCTCCTCTTATACTGTCTTACTGACATATAATTGATAAATTACAATAGGAAAATAAGAAACAAATAAGTAGGTATGCTAATGAATCATGTATAAGAAATTGGTAACACCATAAAATGTTAAACAAAGATGTGCCATACCAGAGCTGCAGTCTGACAGTTCGATCTTCAAGGTACATTGTCTTTGACAGAAAATCTATACCAATTGTAGCCTGTCCACCATAGATGAACAGATAATAAACACTAGTTCCGCAAATTACCAAACAAAAACATTCTGCCATCTAAAAAGGCAACAAGAACCAACATACAGTATTTGTATAATAGTGAGTTAGAAAGAACAACACAAACATTTAAAAAAAATGTAAAAAAAAAAAAAAATCAATTTGGATCAATTACCAGTAAGGTAAATCGGTTTTCCATGACGAATCATAGCTTTCAACAATAGCATGAAGCGAAATTCACTAAACCATCAATTGCAATGCGAATAAATAGAAATAACTAAATTCAAAATCAAGAATACATTCGTCCTATTGCAGCCAACTATTAAATCTCTAGATCTATCAACAAAATCGCAATCACAAAAACTTAAATCCAGATCAACCCAGTTCTCAGCTCAACGAAACAAGAGCACAAGATCAAAGTTCATTCACGAACTTGAATCAATCCACACAACGACGACATCACAAACGTCAACAGTAGAAGTCGAGATCGAATAGAATAGAATTCATGTGGGATCTGGCACGAAACTCATGGACGGATACCTGATACGTGTTGTCGAACTTGTCATACATGAAGCGGGTGATGATGCTGGTCTTCCCCACCGACTGATCACCGAGGAACACCAGCTTGTACTTCGCCAGGGCGGAGACCGGCGCCATCTTCGAGGATGAGATCGAGGGAGAAAGAGATCGAGAAATGGAGGAGAGATCGAGAGATCGAGAGATGAATGTACAAAAGAGGAATTTGATCTAGCTGTTTGTTTTTAGGAGGAGAAAACCGCGTCTCTGACTTGTCTGATGTTCCGCCGGAACACTACATCCTTAAAACTATACCTCCATTTCACTTTTTTTTTTTGAAAATTTAAAAAGTATCTATTTTTTTTAAAAAAAATAATTTAGAAATAGAGTTCTGTCCCAACTACAGGGTGCTAATTCGGGTTGATATTTTATTTACTTTAATATTTACATGATAAAAGTAATATATTAAATTAAAACACAAAACAACGACCTCTTGGTTTATTGGTACCGGGTCTCTTGTATAGGGCTTCATTGGTTGGGATAAACTTAGGTTGCTTGCCCCTCACTTTTGAGAGGTGCTTGTCACCTTTGTCAAAATAAAATAAAATATGCATAAATAATTTTGCAGAACACATTTATTTTTTTTTTCTATTGTTAATTTGTTATGGGATTTAGTTTTTTTTAAAAAATAGATAAACCATATTTATTAATAAAATATTAGAAGTTTACATGATACATGAGATAGAGTCTAGAAGCCCTGATTGGTTCCAAAACTTTACACTATCACCCCATATCTTAGATAGTCTCGCCCTAATAATTGCTGGTTGGAAGGGTTGTGTCCTCAAAGTCATCTCCTGGAGGTGATTCTATTACAATTCGGTTGAATGCCATGTTTCTTTTGATAATAGAAAAAATTATATAATAACCATTTTTGTTAAGTCCCTTATTTTTGTGAGGACCAGACAAAATATTATAAAATTTCATAATAAAAAGATTATATATTAGCTTGTTTGTAATATGATTTTACTGGTTAATAACCATTTTTACACTAAGTTATTAACATTAAGATTTTTCTCTTAAAAAAAATAAAGAGTATATATAATTATTGTATTCGATGTTTGGACATATAATTAATTATCATTTAAAAAAGAAGCATAATAATAAGAGTACATATTCAAGTTTTATTAATTAATTTATAAATATCAATTAAAATTATAATAAATAGAAATAAAAGACACAAGAAGACATGGGAGGAACCAAGAACAGAGAGATCCTGCCTTCTTATCACATTATAAAAATAAATAAATAAATAAAAATCCTAAAAATAACATCAAAATAAAGAATTAATTGACCAAATTAAATTTTACTCTTATGAAAAAAGACTAAAAAAAAAAAAGAGAGAGAAAGAAAACAAGAGTAGTACTACTTGGGAATTAATGGGGAATATTGGCGAAGGCCAAACTACAAACACCTTGAGGGCATTCATGGAGATCACTCGATGGACTTGGCGAGGGCCAGAGCGAGGCTGGCGAGTCGGCCGTAGTTCCGGTCCTCGGAGGCGAGCGGCGACGAACCCTCCTGCACCTCCAGGAACGCCTCCTCACAAATCTCCGCCGCATCGAACACCTTCTCCATGAGCGTCACGGCCTCGTCGTAGAGCTTGGAATTGAGGTTATCCAGCGCGTCGTTGAGCTTGTCGATGGCGTCCCTGTACTCGTCCAAGCACGACCCGAACGCGTCCTTCTCCTTCCCGTCCGTCTCCAGCTCCATCATCTCCTCGATCTTCGACTCGGTGCTGGCCGCATGCGCGAGCAGCATCCGGGTGGCGATGACCGCCAGCCCGCGCATGTCCGCGGACCCGCTTCGCGGGTCGGCCTTTAGCGAGGACACGCACAAGTCCTGGTTGATGTCGTGCTCGCCCTCGGCCAGAGCCTTGCACGTCTCTTCCACGCCCGCGACGCTGGTGCACGTCCCGTCACTCGTCGTCGTCGTCGTTGCGGCATTTTGTCGAACACTTGAGAAAATGATAAAGATGGACAAGTACAAAGTGATAATTAAACGCCTCATCATCATCATCATGTGCTTCTCTTGATCTCTTGAGAGTTCTTTGAGACTCACTGATGAGATAAATATATATATGTGTATATCTTTTGTATAACTTGGCTAGGTGTGTAGTGTATATATATATATGGAGAGAAAGAGAAAGAGAAAGAGTGTGTGTGTGTTTGAGTGTTTGTGAAGAGAGAGTAGAGAGATCAGAGAGAGGAAGACATGGTATTTATATATATATATATATATATATATATATATATGCATGCAAGGGATGGGAGATCTCATCAAGTGATCAGAAGGATGAAGTGAGTGGGTTGAATGGTTCAAGATGCGAGACTTGAGGAGGGTTGAGTTAATTTAGGAGTTGAAATGCTTTCTTAGCCACACACTTACACTGCATGCTACCTGTTATAAGGACTAAGTAATTATTAGTGTGCAAGTGAGAGAAAATTAATATGATCATACTCTATATGTACTCTTTTTTTTATAACAAAGGCGACACGGGCAAGTGTGAAGCCCACATCAACACATCTGAGTCCTCATCTATGTGAGTTAGGGTTCGAACTCAATCCGTCCGAGAGAACACCCCAACTAGTGGTACTATATGCATACTGGATTCTTCAAGTTCACTCCCCATAGCTAGCGGCACCAAGTGAAAACTGAGAGAGAAGATATGAAGATATCATATGTGTTCGATGTTTATTTATTAGTCTTTACTATGAAATAATGAAGCATTTTAGAGTGATTTTGATTGATATGTTAATGTTGTCCCTTGCACTCTGTTATTAATGGGAATTGATAATTATAAGAAAAAAGTTTATTACTATTTCTATTTTCTTTTTCACTTCAAAAAATTTATAAAAGTAATATATAAGCTGTTTGACTCCGGCCCTCACAAACTTTGTAATATTTGAATATCAATGAGAGGAAAAATGTCCATAGATGAAATAAGGCTCCAATATATATATATATATATATATATATATATATATATATATATATATATATATATATATATACAAGGTAATCCAATATTATAAAGCTTCCGCTAT
Source organism: Dioscorea zingiberensis (assembly GCA_026586065.1). NCBI lineage: Eukaryota > Viridiplantae > Streptophyta > Magnoliopsida > Dioscoreales > Dioscoreaceae > Dioscorea > Dioscorea zingiberensis. The sequence goes on along the minus strand of CM048826.1, from coordinate 42,992,825 downwards.
GTATAGGGTCGGATCATTTATGTTTATTGTATGCAACAACCTGACCCTATTTTCTTTGAAAGAAACGGTTTCTATGACTCAAACCCGTAATCTTCAATTTTGAATTAGTTCTTCCAACAAAAACTTAAATATTTAAAAAAAAAATCAACAAAAGACATAAATATCTTTTCTTTTTTATGGTTAATATTTATCTATAACTAATAAGTAATAAAAAGAATATTCTGAAAGGAGTTATTAGCATTCTGCTCAAGTTGAAAAGAAAATAAATGCCTCAGCATCAATCATTCAATGGTTGAATGGAAGCCAGTCGAGGGTTTGGCCTGCAAACATGGGAACTATTTCTCCAGATGCAAAAGAATATGTGTCTGGCACTCTCCATTGATTCTTTCTTAAGATGATCTTTGATGAGTTTCTTGGAAGACCATAAAAATCTGGTCCATTGAAACTTGTGAATGCCTCCAGTTTATCAAGTGCACCAGCCTACAGGAAAATAAATAAATAAATTCTTATGAAATATGATTTACTACTAATTAGAACATTTGCTGATTTAGTGTTTGGAAGCCAGATTCTTCAACTAATGCTCATTCTAGTCCTGTTTTACGATATAAAGATGGATTTTATGAAATAAGGAATCTGCAAATCATTCGAATAAGCTTAAAAGATATGAACATACTTATTATATGACTAGTCCAAGAACATAGTCAAAATATTAGATAATGCAGAGTCAAGCCAAAGCTTCTCCTTCCTGCATATGATTATCCACTGACATCATAATTGATGTGTTCTTATGCCAATGCATAACTCGTATTCAGAACTATTAGCAATGATCATGCTAAAAAACCAAAAGAAAATAAATAAAATAAAAATAAAGAACAATGACTAAATAACTGTGAGAGCTGTCTCATGCTATAAATCAGGAGGGCATCAAAACTTTCTATTTCAACTAGCTAAAATTCGAGGTATGTACATAAGATCCATGTTTTCTTTTGTTTCATGATGTGGGAGTGAAAAATGGAACAATGTTGATTCGGTTTGCCACCGCTACCTTTCCCATCATCATTATGAAAAAAATTTGGAGATCATTACTTGACTTGGATTCTATTGTTTCTCAATTTTCTCATTCAGGTCAGGGAAAATAATATGCAGGTTCACCAGAAGGTAGAGATGGATAGAGAGAGAGAGAGAGAAGATGGGATCAGTACCTCTTCGAATACTTTTGTATAAAGTGATAATGCAACAGGAGCACTATAAATGCCTGCACATCCACAGGAACATTCCTTCTTTTGTCTGTCATGGGGTGCACTATCAGTTCCAAGAAAGAACCGCTTGCTTCCGCTTGCAACAGCTGATACAATAGCTTGTCCTATAGAAAGATATATAATCGATATATGATGATTATACTTTCAAATATTAGATATGCAAATTGTGTAAAGGTCAGTAAGTTAAATAAGAGGACCTCTCAGATTAAAGCATCAATTTAGTATGCCCTCTTATTGCTAGGGGAATCTTGTAGGAAACAGATCACTTGTTCTGTGACTTGTTCTATTGATTAAAATATTCTCAAATTTTTTTAATTACTAATCTATTTAATGATAACTTACTGGGATCGGAGAAAACGTACACTCAAAATAGAATGCCTTTCTGAACAATGGTGCTAGATCTTGACATAAATAACTTGAAGATTTTAAATGAAAATGAAAATATATAAAAGAAGAGAATGCAAAGAAGGTGAGGGGATCATAGGGCATACTGTGAGTCTCTCTCTTTAGTACCGGAAGGCAGTAATTATGAGGTTGCAAACCACCTTGGAACAAAGAGTTCCTATTGAGGAGAAGATGTTGTGGTGTAACTGTTGCTGCAACAAAACCTACACAACAAGGAATAGAAGAATCAAACAAGCCCTTGATCAAAAGGGAATTCTAGAAAGAAATTTAGTACTGAATACCTTCTTTACATGACTCAATAAACCTGACAGCATCTGAAGTAGTGATGTGCTCCATTACAACTTTGAGCTTGGGAAGTCGCTGGATCAATGGTGACAATACTGTTTCAATAAAGACTTTTTCTCTATCAAATGTGTCAACAGCAGGGTCTGTAACTTCGCCATGCACCTGCACAATAAAGTGACAATGATAAACTAGGCATACAGTAATCTCCAATTTCTTTGCAAAATATAAATGAATTATTACCAGCAATGGCATATTATGATTTATCATCTCCTCAAGTACTGGCAACCTCCCGAAAATATCAGTGACACCATCTTGAGAATTTGTTGTTGCACCAGCAGGATACAACTTGACACCATAAACCACTCCACTTTGTCCTAACCATTAAATCAAGTAAACATCATATCTCCTTGTAACATCATGTGAAACAAATATGGCAATGCCAATAGAATCACCCACTAGCAAGCTTGATCTCCTCAGGGTTTGTGCTATCTGTCAAGTAAAGAGTCATCAAAGGATTGAAAGCACTGCCAGACGGCAGTGCTTTTAAAATGGACTCCCGGTAGGCTACAGCTGCAGCCGTGGTGGTCACCGGAGGCTTTAGGTTGGGCATTACAATTGCCCTTCCAAAATGATTTGCACTGTACAATACAAGAGGTTATACACAAGCACAAGAAGAGGAAACAATGAGAAGAACATGATGCACACACACCTGTGATGGACTACTGACTGGAGAAGGTGGCCATCACGGAGATGAAGATGCCAGTCATCAGGCCTTGTAAGCTGGAGCTCCATCTTCACCAAAGCTAGTGGATACTGTGCGTTGATGATTATAATCAAAACATTCGCAAAATTGGTTCTAAATTAGCAGTGACTAACAGAATCGCAACTATCACTAGGAATCTCTGGTTTGTTGTTTAATCCCTCCCAGGTTCATGAAATTTGTTTCATTTTTATCCAAATTCTCAACATCCTACTCTAATACTGATCCCAAATCTTCAAAAGCTAGTGGATACTGTGTTGATGATTATAATCAACATATTCGTTGGGCATTGCTAATTTAGAACCAAATTTGAGAATATTTTACTTTCATGGAGATGACCTAAATGATGCACACACACCTCTGATTGCTATTTGTTTGCTGCTGTTGATCTATCTATTGTTTCATTGCTATTCTGTATTCCTGCATTGTTGTCTTTAACTATAATATATATACATTGCAATATCATTGCTGAAATTTGGCTGCAACTCGACTCAACCTGTTAATACATTGTCAATATCCTGCAGTCATTGCTGCCACATTGTTGTTTCATTGCTTTGTCTAATAGAAAACCTGCAGCATTAATAATACTCATATTCCTATTTTAAGATCTTAATTACACGAAACCACTGTTCCTGTGCAATTGCTGCCTATTAGCTTTATTATACCTGATCTGCAGCTTATCTGATATATCAATTGATGCCACCGGAGCCGCCACAGATATCTATTGGAAGTTCACTGAAAATGCAATGAATTGTCCATCTGTCATAAATATTGTGTTTCCTAGTTGAAATTAACAGAAAAACTGAATAATGCTCACATGATGCAGATGATAAAAAGTTTTGAAATTATATTGACAATTTGTTCAAGAATCCTTACTATCAAAGGAGTAGCATATTCCACCATTTCATAGCTCTGATCTCCCATGGTTAACATAAATCCTACCACTAAGGAATCAATTAAGCATTTTTAGGTACCTGAAAAAGAAAATTATTAGAAAAAAAAAATACAAGAAAAGAATCACCATCATCATCCATAAATGCGGAAAATTAAAGAAGAGAACCAGAAGAAAATTTAGAACGATAAACTCCAAAGAGAAGAAAATTTTGGAAAATTAAAATTGCAACCAAAATAATAGCCTACTCACCACACGATTACATAAATCACAACAAACACAAGACTTTATAATATCAGAAAAAAAAATTCAAATAATAAAAATCATATTTCGTCCAGAATTCATCAACCATGACAAAATCCCCATCCTAAAATCACAAATACGGTACTCACATGCAATCAATAGCAAAAAAACCGACAATTTTCAGATGCAATCAATCCTAAATTCTAAAAGGCAGTACCTGAGAAATCAGACATGGAACGCGGAGGATGAGGAGATTTGATTCCTGAGAAGCAATTGGAAGGGGAGAGAGGGAGAGGGAGATCGGGGAGGGAAGGTAAGAGCGGAGCCAGGAGCCAGGAGCCAGGAGCCGAGTGGAGAAGGGAGCCGGGAGATGGGAGTCCACAACCTTCATGAGTTTTGGAATTGATGTTGCCTCGGGATCGGAATGTGGTGTTGATGATCCCGAGATAACATCAATGGTTTTTGGACAAATAATTATGTTTCCTAATAGCTCTATTCTATCCAAACACCTCCTATGTAGTTTTATCGTAAAACATCATATTATTACATAATATATGGATTATGTACTAATTTGGGTCTTATTGCAGAAAGGTTTTTAACGACAGATATAAATATCCATCACTATATATTAGAGTTTAGGGTTGTAAAAAATGTTTTTAGCGGTGGATAATAATATCCGCCACCGCTATATATAATAATCTATTGTAATAGCTTTTCAATTTAATGACAGATATTGAAATTCGCCTCTAATATCCGTCGCAACCGTTCAAAATTCTTGTTGTATATATATATATATATATATATATATATATATATATATATATTATTGAATATTTGGATTGAATTATGTTAATATATTTCATCTAAATTTTGGTTTTCAACAATAGTCTATGATTCTAAAAGCTTTTTAACGATATTGTTGTAAACCTATGTAAATATATATTGAGTATTTTTTAACTCTTATTATATTAAAAAGAATATATTCTTTTTAAGGTTATATTATATAGTCCATGGATCAAAGGTTTATTGTATGGTTTGTTTAGAAGAGTTGAAGAAGACAAAATTGAGGAAGTGATCAAGTAAAGTATGATATATATATATATATATATATATATATATATATATATAAATTTGATTACATTAAGACTCTACAAAGTTCCCAAATCATTTAAAATCGACAGCGCTAACTTATTTTTCAATGATCTTTCCATCCATACGGCTTTGAAAATCGCTCAAACACGCCCAAGTACTAAAATTATAGACGGCCTGAAATCAGAAATTTCCTACCGACCATGTAATCAAGACATTATATATATATATATATATATATATATAGTAGTGGTAGTAGTGCAATAGTATTATTCATCCCCTCAGAGCCGGCCACCCTCAAACATGTATGCACGTTGAGATGTTGTATAGATTCTCATCACCAATTAAGTTAATTGTCATGCACTCCACGTCTTGTTGTTCTAATTGCATTAATTCTGTATAAATTGAGACCCTTCACAGCCTCATTTCCACATCCAAAACACTCCAATCAATCATTCTCTTTGTTCTAAAACAAGTAAAACAAAGATGAAGTTATCATTGGTTAACACACTCTCCATTCTTCTCCTACTAAGCCTCGGCATTAATGTTTGCCAGGCTCAGTTAAAGTTCGGGTACTACCGGGGTAAGTGTGGTTTCAACGACGTCGAAATCATCATTAGACGCGTAGTTGCTGCTCGTTTCGCAAGAGATCCCACAATCACCCCTGCTCTCATCCGCATGCAGTTTCATGACTGCTTCGTCAGTGTAATGATAGCATACTTATAATTCTCTGTATTTCTTTTAATTACTAGCTATATTGGCTCTGATACCATGTTAAAAATTGAAGGGATGTGATGCGTCACTGTTACTTGAGGGGAAATCATCGGAGAAGACTGCGATACCTAACCTAACAGTAAGGGGTTATGATATCATTGATCAAGCCAAGACTGAAGTGGAGAAGGTTTGCCCTGGTCTTGTTTCATGTGCTGATATTATTGTTGCTGCAACAAGAGATGCCATTGCACTGGTATGTTAATTAAATGTGTCCCTATGTATATGTATCTATACATTAATGATGAGATTGATTAGAAAAGAGATATAAATATATATATATGGATGTTTGCACATTGTTTTTTTTTAGGCTGGAGGATGGCCATATGCAGTGCAAATGGGAAGAAGGGATGGAAAAGTATCATTGGCAAGCAATGTTGATCTCCCTCCTCCTTCCATCAGTGTAGCTCAATCCATTGCTGCTTTTCAGAAGAAGAACCTTACAACCACTGACATGGTTCTTCTCCTTGGTATTTACACACTCCCTTATCCAACTTTTATTTTTTATTTTTTTATAAAAATAAATAAATCACATTCATTAAAATAGTTTAAAATGTGTCGAATAAGACTTGTATATAATCGGGCCACACCGGGAGAAGAAAATAAAGGCAAGGAATTTAAGCCGTCACTCCACCCGATTAAGCTTCATGTCTTCACTTTGGGGCCTTGTCTGCTCCTCTTGAGTGAAAGCAAGATTCTGCTTGACTTGACATGATGTCTAAGCTGCATCAATCCCCATCTGAATCCACTAGAGAGATGAAGTAATTTATTTGAATAATTAATAAATGAAGTATTGTTAATTAGAGTTATAGATTATATAGTTCCCCATATAAAACTAAATTTTTTTTGTTGTATTTATGAAAGTTTTTATATTAACTTAACTTTTATAATTATTGTCGCTTTCATTTTTTTAGGAGGTCACACGGTTGGAATTGCGCATTGTTCTACTTTTGTCAACCGTCTCTATAACTTTAACGGTACTCAAGATGCCGATAAAACTATGGATCCCAATCTTGTCAAAAAATTGAGGACTACTTGCCCTCAAAATGCGAAGGTGGACAATTTCACTAATCTCGATCAGAATATGTATAGTTCGAACATCATAGATAAAAGTTACTACAATCAGATCTTGATGAAGAAAGGCATTCTTGAGATCGATCAGAGGCTCGCTCTAGACCCTGCGACGAAAAACACAGTAACTTCTTTGGCTAAGGGCTACAATTTCCCCTTCTTGTTCAACAATGCCATGGTTAAAATGGGTGCCATTCAAGTGCTCACTGGTAAACAAGGAGAAATCCGCAAGTCTTGCAGAGCTATCAACTCATCCTAATCTCCATCATCAACACATTAATTTTGTTGATTTCAATTCTTTAATTTTGCCATTCTTGCTTTGTTTTTGGACTTGTATTCTCAAATAAAAGTTGTTGATGGAATAACCATCAACAATCATGTTGTTGTGAGAAATTCATGAATGTTTTTTGTTCTATTCATTATGATTATCATAATTGAAAAAGGCTTGATATTTCAAGCTAATTTTGTGAAGAAATGATCATCAAGGGCCACACTATTGACCTTTTCTTTGCAATTGAAGTATACTACCTAGAGTACACCATGATTCTCAACACATTAAATTCATGTGTGAAATTGAAAAACTTTAACTTTATATATATATATATAATTTGAAAAATAAATAAATCAAATTTATTAATTAAAAATTGAAGCAATACAATCTTTACCGAAGTTACAAAAATAGTAAAATAATACAAAAACATTATCGGCCAAACTAGTGATTTTTTTTAATAAATATGGATAAGTCGTTAAAAGCATGCTATAGTTGTGGTTTGAACCTTCGATCTCTAATCGTAAGAAAGAATAAATTACCAACTTTCTTTGGTTGGTCGGTAAAAATTTTATTTTTTTAACCGTTCAAATTACATTAAACCATTATGTATACACACACACTTGGCCACTTGGGCAATTGTGCTCCACCACTACACTACTTTATCATTCTATTGGAGCAGAATTCACGGAAAGAAAAAAGGTGGAGAAGTGAAGAAATTTGTGCTCAATTCCCATCACTGCAGCTTTTTTGCCTGTCTCCCCACAAAGATAAACAAGAACCAGCTTGCTTCCCACTTTTGTTAGATGGTCTTCTTTCCATTTTTAATTCATTTAAAAACCAGCTAAAAAGCACTACTTTGTGGTTGTTCTTCTTCTTGTTGTTCTTCATCAAGCTAAAAAGCCAATGTGGAATCCTAGCTGCTTGAAGTTCCTCTCTCTGCTTCTGCATCTCTCAGTGGTCACTCTCCTGGTATCTGCTGAAGATCATGGTATGTACACTCTACATTGTCATGTTTTAATCCCAGTTCTATATATGTTTTGATCCAATGTAGTAGATGGATATATAGTTTATGGATTGAACTTTAATTTGAATTGATTAGGAAATCCTGCCAATGAGATTGTGGAGTTGATTAATCAGAATAGAACTTCAAGCAAGCTACCAAAATTGTATGACAGTGCAGGGCTAGGCTGCATGGCATTGCAGTATATCTCTGAATGCACAGGAAACTGCAGTAAAAATAATACGATGAATTGCCGTCCCCCGGAGGTCGATATTACTGAAGTCTATGCCCCGAATTGCGGCGTTGAGCTACCCACAGTGGGGATTATATCTGGCCATCTTCTTGGCTGCCACTGGAATGATCTAAGTCCAGAACAAGCCTTCTCCAGTGTTCTGATACAAAACAAGCAAATGCTCACTCTTTTACTTAGCAAAGAACATACTGAAGTTGGAGTTGGATTCAGTAGAACTCACCGGGGACCGAATTTCTGGTGCGCGTTGTTCAGCAGTGGGAAAGCAAACTCCAGTTTTGTTCTTGAAGGTGGACAAGGGATCAAGCAGAGGAGTGGTTGTTTCAGTGGAATTGATCTTCCTTGCAGTACTGGGACAAGGAGGAAGCTTTTGTTCTCTGAAATTTTCATGGCAGTTGTTCTGGTCATGCTGCTTTCTTGTTCAATGGAATCGTAGCTTATTCGTGAATGTTGTTTGAAATTTGATGAGAAGTACTAGAGAGAGATGCCGAAGAATTGTTTGTTCGTATTCTATAAATTTGTATTGACAGTTAAATACAAGATTTTCACTGCACTTCCCATAATACAAAAAGTGGATGGGAGAATGCTAGTAGTATACACACTTTCACAACTTGATGAAGAACAAACTGAATCCAACTTGAATGAGATGAATTTAAAACATCTCCCTGATCTTGTGTGTGCACTCTTCGAAACAAACTTGTTCATCTTATGTGCATTCTTTTCAGCGAGAAGAGATTATCACTTTCATCGATGCTCGATCTTGATGAAGAAGATGAAGGTGGTTCAAACACCTTCCAAAAGCGAATCGTCTCGTCTGCGGCTGCTGAGACCACTGTTGATCCATCCGGGCTCTATAAATGAATCAAATTCGAACATACTCAAGCCGAAAGATCAACAGAATACTACTTTGTTATCTTCAAATGCGTCAAAAGATTAAGTAAATACCTGAGAAAGGTGAAGAACTCTGGCTGTATGGCCTCCTAAATCTGCAACTTTAGACATGGAAGGGTATGTCCATAAACTCAGCTGGTTTTGATTGTAGCCATGGGCACTCAATATCTCTTTCTGATGCCTGTTCCACTCCAAAGCACAAACCTGAATAGAAACACAATCAAATACATCACCAACTGGAACTAGAGAAGTAGATAATGAAGATAAGATTGAAATATAACCAGAGCGATTGACTTGCCTGTGCACCAGTATTTGTGCTTTGGATGCATTTTCCTGACTGGGTGTTCCAAATCTTAATACATTGATCAGCTGTCCCACCACCAGAAGCCAATCTATGGGATTGAAATGGGCACCAGGCAAGAGCTCTCACAGCTGCAGTGTGATCAGTAAATCTATGCAGAAACTTGGATGAACCCATTTTTGAAGATTCCCATACATGAACAATGTTGTCATTGCCACCGCTGGCCAGCAGATTCCCACTGCTTGACCATCTCAGACCACATACTTCTTGTGTGTGTCCTCCAAAATAGGAAGTTGATCGGCCAAATGATCTTACTGAAGTAGACATCAGGAAAAAAAGGTTTTATTTTTTTGAAATGAAGATATAGTTCTTTGATGAATACTTAGAAGGATATGAGATGATGTACCGTCATGGTTGATAATGGAGGTATCACGGCTCCCTGATGTCAAGATCTTATTGTTCCATGAAAGGCTTCCAACTCTTGCCATATGCCCCTCTAATATTCTCACCTGCCATATATCCTTATATGAGAAACTAATATTGATTGAAATGGGCTTTTCTTTTGTGAAATGTAAGACTGATGATAATGAGGAGTCATTGGTACTCTGAAAACAGTAATTTAATCATGCAAAAATTTATGGAAGTTACACGTCTGTGATTAGATACAGGGGCTTTAGCAATAGACATCAGTTAAGCTTAAAAAGTAGCAAAAACAGGACCTGTATGCAGAATAACACATCAATCTGATGCAAGAAGAATCTGACCTTACACAATGCGGCAGTATCCCAGAGTTCAATTATTGAGCTTGCAAACCCAACAGCTAATGTTCTCCCATCATCGGACCATGAGACACTGGAAGGGTAGTCTTCCTCATTCTCAATTCTCAGTAACAAATGAACCTCATTGTTTGTTGCATTCCATAAGTATAATGACGGCCCCAAAGCGATTGCCAGAATGTTGTTCTTGCCCCAGTCCAACAGGTTGAGATAATAGTCATCCATAAGTTTTGGCCCATCCAATATGCGATCTGCTATCTGTTCAGTGATCATAATGAGAGCAAAAATCAGTCCAACTTCCTCAGAAACTCTGTATATCCAGATCTTTAATACATTGTGGAAAGATGGATCAGAGAGAAAATAATAAAATGAATCAACATTAACATAAAACAAATAGATAGAGGTATCAAATCAAATATTATAGTTGCTAACTTGCACAGAAATAACAAATACCAGATTATTTTTTACTCACAATGTTCAAAATGTCATAGATAATTAGACATTGACAAATTAAGAAATTAATGGAAATATTGATGGGCAAAATATGGCGAGAATAAGACTATGATTGCAAAAGATGATATTGGATCAAGAAGGAAGCAAATTAAACTCATGAAATCTCCTAAGCTTAAAATCCAAGCAAGTCTCAATGGAGTGAATAACCATAGAACTAAAACAATGCAGCCCTCACCAAGGGGATACGCCGAAGTGTCCGGGAGGGTTTCTTCTCATCTTGCATCATCTCATCAACGAGAAAGAGACCCTTCTTGCAACTCCTAGGGCTTGGCTTGAAGACCAGCATCCTGAATGGCTTCCCTTCAGCATCCAATGTCAAGCTCTCTTCCAATTTCCTCCTATACTCCTCCTGTGCATTTCAACAAGCACAAGAATTATATCCCAGTAACCAAAGTAAACCTGACAAAAAAGAGGGGAAAAAGATCCAACCTTTGGAGTGAGGATAGTGGACTGATCGGGGATTCTGGTCGAATCCTTCGTAGTCAGTAAGCAGTGAGCAAGATCAAGATTCATCAAACTCCTCGTTGGTATGAATCGATCCCCCTAAAAACACCAAAATTTTAGATAAAAAAAAGAACCAGAAATCGGGAGAGAAAATTGAAGAAAAAATGGGATTTTTTTGGATACCGGGTCACAGAATCGAGTGGAACTCGGAGCAGAGAACCACTCGCGCTCACAAAGCCGCATCAATGGCGAATCCATCTCGGGGGTGTGATCTCTATAGAGAGAGATCTTGGAAGAATTCTTGAGAAATCTTGAAGAGAGAAACTAGGGTTTATGGAACGCTTGGAGACGAAGAGAAAGAAGTCGCCAAACGGACGGGAACCGGAAGGCGGTTCAATGGGGCGCCATTTTCTGTTTCTATTTCCCACCTTACAGTTATAGTGAGTAGCAGGAGAGATCGTGCGGTGGATATTTAAACTGGATCCACGTGGCAGTCATCTAACTCAAGACTTGAGTATTCTCTTTTTAGAATATTAACGAGAAAGCAGATCTAGACAATTATATCTACATAATTATTGCATTTGAACCCCTGAATTATTTGTTATTATATTGTATTTCATTTTATAAAATCTGAGACTTCAATTCAACTTAGAAATTATTTGAATTTGAAAAAGTTTGATATTTTAAATACTACATTATTCAATTGCCAAAATAAGATAACACAAATATTTTGTAGACAATGACACAATGTCTACAAAGCTATGCATACAAATATGAGGATTTGTAAGGGCTAATACATAAAAGCCTCTTGAAATAGATTATCAGTCCACAAACCAGGGAAACTGGCTTGAAATGTAGGGCAACAAACCGGTATAAACACTATTTCCACTCTTATGATTACCATAAAAATATATGCAGAAGCAGCTAGCCTGTGCCATGAGTACATAATATACAATTCAATGCCGTATGTACGCATACTCATCAGTAAGAACAGGGTAATGTGTAACCGAATTCAAAGCTGAGTCGATGATCAAATGCTGAACGGGGATTACAAACACGAGGATCAAGCATTCACTAACCGTGTTTCTCCGATTGTAATCAGGAAGTGGAAGAGTGTGTATTTGATGTGATTACGTAGAATAATTTTAAGAGAGGGAAATGCTATAGCTTCGATCGTCGGTGTTTCCACGGACACCCACCTTCAAAAGCATGCTCCAATACATCTTCCACTCTCTTGGCAAGCAAAATCTGTTCCAAAAGAGATTGCATAGATTTGAGATTGAATTTGAGCTAAAGAAAGCAGTCAAAAGAGAGCTAAAACTACCTCCATGCCAGCTAGAGTGGCAGCTGGAACTTCGACCAAATCCTTCAAGTTTCGCTCTGGCAGGATCACCCTCTTGATGCCGTATCGGTGTGCTGCTAATACCTGTAAATGTCAAATAATTAAAAGTCAGAAGATCTGATCTATTTAATTTCAAAAGCTAATGTTTATTGCTAAAAAGTGAAGTAATTTTCTAATTGAATAGTATGACATCAAGGGTCAGAAAACATGAGGAATAGTGCATGCCTTATCCTTGATACCACCAACAGGTAACACAAGTCCTCTGAGAGTCATTTCTCCAGTCATAGCAGTGTCTGCTCGAACTTTTCTTTGAGTGAACAATGATATCAATGACGTTACCAAGGTAACTCCAGCTGAAGGTCCATCTTTTGGCACAGCTCCAGCAGGAAAATGTATATGAATATCACGGTTCTCCAACAAATTGATTTCATTGGGAGAAGACAGATTAAGGTCTGCTGCTCTTGCTCTTACCTGAGCAAATGACGACAAAATTCCATTAGCTATGGGCAAAAATCTGATACATACATGTCTAATATGTTCAAGCCTGATGGAGGTCATCATCATAAGCACACAGTACATATGCATGAATATGTTTACTCTTATCTGGTGAAAAGGAAAATCAGGATATGATAACAATACATGTCATCTTTTCCTTATTTGACATGGAGAAAATGAGAAATTATATGCCATAAATTACATGGGGAGTACATACTATGACGTTCACTGAGAAGGGTGATAGGTTTCTCTAAGTAATTAAAGAAGCACAGGTTTGTTTCTATTACAAAAACAAGATGGGTCTTTTAATGTATATTGTTGAAAAGTCCTAAAACATTCTGGATTCCGGATATTTATTTACCAGCACAAAAACCAAAAAAAAAAAATCTAGAATTCAATAAATGATCTAGAAGGATGCAAATATAAATCAGTATATACTGAACTTAACATGGAACAAAGTATACAATGGATAGACAATAAACATAACATTGTATAAGATGTACATGAAATGACAGAATCCAGACTTACCCATGTCAGAGCTATTTGAGCTGATTCTTTAATAACATCACCAAGTTGCCCGGTGAGATGCAAATCACCCTTGCCCGCCATTACCGTGGCCTCAACAAATTGAACTTCGCCTCCAAAGGATGTCCACACAAGTCCAACTGATACCCCTGGAGTTGCCACACGTTCAGCAGTTTCTCTATCATCAAACCGTGGAGGCTGGAATTTATAAAAAAGCACTGTAAATTAACTACTATTATACAAAAGGTTATTAATCTTGGATTCACCAGCTATGAACAGAGTTTTTTAAAAAAATAGCTTAAACTTGAAACTACAAAAATGCAATACCCCTAACACTTTTTCCAGCATAGCCTCATCAACAACCAATACTGAGGTGCTCCTAAGAGCATTTGAGATTTCACTGCCATTAACACCCATAGGAATAACTTCCATTTCAACTTCAGCCCCATCAGAAAGCCTTGTATCCAGCAATGAAGTTGCAATAGGGTTCACACCTTTGCTAAGCTGAACTGTTTCTTGCTCTGCAACCTTGACTGCAGCAGCACGAGCAAGGGCAGCTAAACTTCTCTCAAGATTTCGCACGCCAGCTTCTCTAGTATATCGTTGAATTACAAGTTTCACAATAGCCTATAAATAGAAACATCACAAAAAAAATTTTGACAAGAGATTATGATAATTTTCAGAATTATGATAACTTCAAGACAAAGGACTAAAAGTAGGAAATGCTTGTTACTAAGCAAAAATGATGCCTTTCAGAATTTTTGAAAAATTCTCCAGAAGTATGATAGCTACAGCTTTCTATGCAAAGGGGCATGAAGGTTTCATTAAAAGCAAATTGTGGTTATAACCAAATTCTTATAAAGAATGGGTAACCAACTCTCTCGAGACTACAATACTTGTAAAGAGGAACCCTGAATTATACCCAAATTAGAAAGACCTCTTCTTTATATGCATGTCATAACTGTTAACTAAACTTATTAATATATCATTTGAAAGAATATATCCTTGGGCACCAAAGGAAAAAAAACATTACAAAGACAGTAAAAATATATGAAAAGTCATATTATTATGTCTAAAGAACAAAAAAGAATGTTCTACCATCATGTATGCTAATACTTTATATAGATTGCCGCAAGGGAAAATGACTATAAGACATACCTCAGGAATTTGCAGGTAATCAGAGCTTAACCCATGTTGATCCAATACACGAGGTATTAAATGTTTCGTGGCAATTTTCAACTTTTCTTCAGGTGTATATCCTGGCAGTTCAATAACTTCCATTCGGTCTAACAATGGTGGTGGAATAGGTTGAATCCTATTTGCAGTTGCAACGAAAATCACCTTTGATAGATCAAAAGGAACATTCAAATAGCTGGTAATTTATAGTTAAGGAATCCATATGCCATGGTTGAAGCTCCTCAAAGAACTTGTCACGAGTTCAAACCAACAATATATTTCAAAGCAGACATTTACAAAAACTGGTGTACAATTGTTGCGATCCCTTGGAAGTGATTGCAGACAGGTAATTATTCGAGAATTTCATCTTCTGGCTGATGTAAATTTTATCAGGTTACTCATGCTTTAAATCAAAACTCATTCTCAAGCACAAAATTAAGTTAAGATCTTATAAATAATCTAGGATGAAGTTCAGAATCAGCTAAACAATAATCATGAGACCATGAAACGAAATTACTTGATGAGATTCACAAAGAAAATAAAAGAAATCAGAACAGATACTGGAAATCTCGAAGCTGGAAAAGAAAGGATACTGATCATTAAATGTTTTGTTCTGCTCTGGATCAAGAACCTCCAATAGTGCGGAAGCTGGATCTCCACGGACATCAGAACCTGTCTTGTCAACCTCATCAAGCAGCATAACTGGATTGCTAACAGCTACTCTCTGCATTTGAAGAACAGGAAGGATGTGATGTTAATTGATACATCAGAATATAGGTTACATTAAGGTTCAATTCAAGGAGGGTGTTGTGCTTAGGTTGTTCGAAGGAGATCTAGGCAGGATCCAATAGCAGTTTTCACTGAAAGAATGTGGCAAGGTAAAAAAAGCTATGATTCGTCTTCAAGGAAAGAAGGATGTATGCATAGCACAAAATACCAAAAGAAATTGAACTCCAAAGTTCAAATAGCATCACTTAAAGAAACTAGTCAATCTACTAGATGAAGCAGGAATTCAGAAAAATGAGAAATCTTGAGATTGTTGCGTATCATTAAATCAAGAGAAGATAAAGAGGTGAAAAACACTTCAGGAGAATGATGTGAAATAAGAAAAAAAAAAGCTTATCTCTAATCATTTGATGTTAATTGAAGGTTAGAGAGTTACTAGCAGATATAACTTGTTTAATTTGCAAGACCACACAAAATTTAACATCATTATAAAATTAAAGACCTTCAAACCATCAATGAGACGGCCAGGCATGCTCCCAATGTATGTCCTACGATGGCCTCTGATGTCAGCCTCATCCTTGACACCACCAAGAGATATTCGTACAAACTTCCTGTTTAAGGCAGCTGCAATTGAAGATGCTAATGATGTCTTTCCAACACCAGGTGGGCCAACAAAACAAAGCACTGGACCTCTAGCATCTGGTTTGAGCTGCAGTTCATTTAATTATATTGGTTACATTACACAACTATAATATTAGCATATAAAATGGAAACCAGCTGCCATAATAAAAGTAGAAATTTACCTTGCGTACAGCTAAATATTCAATAATCCGTTGCTTGACTTTGACCAAACCATAATGATCATTGTCTAGTCGCTCTTTGGCAGCTCTTAGATCAAGTTCACACTCTTCACTGACCTTTTGCCAAGGAAGATCAGCAAGAAGTTCCAGGTATCCTCGTGAACTACTATATCCAGGTTGTTGAGGTTGCATTTTCCTAAGACGCCTGTAGGTAGAAACTTCAAATATTAAAAAACAATCAACATATAAGAGTGGTTCTCTTGGTTAGTCTTTGAAGTCCTGAATGACATAATTAAGTATTTAGCTGCAAATGCCTGTCAAAATGCATGAAATTGTAGGAATATCCTCAGATACAAGTGCGCACACATGACCACAAACATGAAAAACTGTGTCGACATCATGCCAATTCATTAAGAGGCCAGTTGTAGGATAATGCGTAAAAAGGTCACGCTTGTTAAAATTTCATCTGATAGGAAAACCTATTACTAACATTGATAGGTAACTTACCGTAATTCTCTTTGAGCATGCTTCCAGATATTAGGAGGCATCCCTGCACTCTGCATTTTTCGTTCCAGTGCAACTAGATCATCCTCATCATCATCATTATCCCCAAGCTCCTCCTTTATAGCTCGCATCTGGAAAAGCATCAAAGAGAGATGTAAGGAAAAAGAGAGGGAAAAAACAACCTACGATCCCACGAATTTCCAATTTGCAGGATTCATCAGTAAAAATAAAGATGATGACAAGTCGCAATAAATTGAAGCATCTTTAAGTAAGGATTATTTTGGGGAACCTGTCCCCTTATAAAATTATCTTTAATGGAAAGATGTCATGGACATGCAGATTAAGACTTAAAAAGCATGAGAAAAAATTAGCAAACTACACTATTTTTAGCATTACATGGAGATAACATCCTTCAACTGAATGGATGCATTTCTTTCCCATAAGTTAATTATCAAAAGTTCAGAATGGTTTAGATAGAACCAACTGATCTTACAAAATCAAAAGAGAACATTGAAACAAATAGCATAAGAAAAAATTTGATATACAGTTTGATATGCAGCAATACTGAACAATATCCGGAGATATATTAATCACATTCCACTGTCTCCCATATTAAATTTTGACGTACTACCAACAGAACTAATCATGCAGATAATCCTAATAATCAATTTCAAATGCCTAATGAAACTTCTTTAAGAGCAACTAATGTGCTAATGCAGGAAAATAGACCTGCTGACGTAACAGAAATTCTTTCTGGGATTTGGATAATTGGCCCTCGACCTTCTGAGTTATCTTCTCTGCTACTCGAATTGACTGTCCAGAGAAAAAACAAATTAGGAAATGAAAATGAATAGAACAGATCAAGAGGGAAGTCATATCATCACATCAAAATTGAAAATTATCTCATAAAGCTAATTTAGTTCAATCCTCACCTGCAAATGTCTCTCCACCAATTCAGTAGCCTTTGAGAGCCGAACTTTTAAGTCAACTGAATCTAACATAGAGAGTTGCTCTTCAAAGCTAATTTCAAAGCTAGCGACAAAAATATCAGCTAGCCTGTGAACTGGAACGGTCTCAAGAAGGACTTTCGTTCTACCAACAGTTTTCTGCTTCTGTAAACAGTAAAATTTCAATTAAGTTTGGTTGAATAGACAGCTAAAAGTATATTGACATCTGTTTATACTAGGTAAATGGTGCAAACAAGCAGCCCAGGGCGCCCTCTTCAGCTGATTAAATGAATGCAGCCCTACCTCCCCATATGTAGAGGTCACTGGTTAACTCTACACTCACAAGTCATTAAGAGGAAAACATACAAAAAAATAGAGAGGAACATTTCTTGCTCATATCTAAAATTTAGACCACCGCTACTCATAATATACAAACTAGTTCTGATTATCTTTTTCTGACACTCACCTTCTCTTTGCCAATTAACTGTTGCCCCAAATTTTTTATGCAAGGAAAGCTTAAAGAATAATCTTATCCGTACCAAACTAAAATGCTTAAAGTTTATGCTTCACCTGCTCAAGAACAGAGATTAGCTCCATGGCTGTTGCTTTAAATTGGCGAGATAGAGAAATCAGATCAGGGTCTTGTTCTGCTTGTTCTAACTCTGATGAAACCAGAAAATGACAATCATTTCAGAATTGTACTTAGTTTGAGAATATCATAGCAGATAATTTAAATACTATTCACAGAATATTGCTTGTTAACTAATTTATCTAAATTTTCATCAAGTAATTCTTACTCCCAAATATTTATCAGGTAGTTACTGTTTTGGGGATAAATAAAGTTGAAGCATATGAAAACTCCGGGGGAAACACATAAACTAAAACAGGCTGAATGAAAAACATGGAAATTATAGCTTATACTCAGATTAAATCTGTCTTAATTTTTATAGGTGCGGGTTATTAGGTTATCCATTTTTAAGGAACTGAATCAAAATAGAAGTTGCAGATTAATGTCTAGAGGGTACTGATGGTATATGGTCCGAACCCAAAAACTAAATCAAGGCCAACCATTACACAGAGTAATACTTACTCAGGCAATGAGGTACCAGCCAGACTAGCAAGTAATCAAAACTTGGTGCATAAGGATATCAACAACACTTAAGAAACTCTGATTCATGAATGAGTATCTTTGGTTACAGCAGAGAAATAATCCTATTAATAATGTCACACCACTTCCAAGCAAGCCAATGCCACCTTATCACCTTTTTCTAAAAAGAAAGGATACTTGGAAAAGCATATCCACAAAAAGTGTGCATAATCTAAAAAGTGATTAAATAATATGGAGTGGCATTTGGAAGTTTCTTTTATATTTCCATTATCATTATTCAGTAGTTAAATCACATAATTAAAAATGGCAGGGCAGCCTGGTGCTACAAAGCTCCCACATTGTGCGGGGTTCAGGGAAGTATCAGACCACTTAGGTCTGTTCTACGCAGCCTTACATTGCTTTTACAACAAGAGGCTGTTTCCATGACTCAAACCCGTAACCTCTAGGTCACAAGACAAGAACTTTACCATTGCGCCAAGGGTTCCCTTCAATCATATAATTAAAATGGGACAAAATCTTCTCTATAAAAATAATGTGCTCGTATAAATAATGAAAGGAAAACTAGAAATTCAACACATATTGCTCATGATGAAACTGCACTAGGAATGTATTATACCAGCTTTTGTCATATCAAGACGTGAGATACGTGCAACATAGTATGTGCCTCTTGCACTAAGCTCTTGAACACTAAATCTGCACAAGCCTTCAAGAACAACTATATATGTCACCCTCCCACTTGGCTTTTCCACGCCTCTAGAAAGATGCAAGGCTCTAGCAGCAACTCCCCTGAAAATAAATAGCCAACCAGTTATTTAAAAAACCTAAAACTTGAAGTATGCCTACCACATATGGGCAACAAAAAGCTCTATATGGACAAGTTGACAGAAATGAAAAGGTGTTGTAACTGAAAAGAACTTCATTTCTCTTGTTTTGTACCAATACATTTATCCACAGACTTGAAGAGGTTGGCAATGGCTAGGTTATTTTCTGTTAATAGATAAAGAACCAGTACATCGAAAATAATTTGCCAATGGACCCACCTGTTGTGCCAGTGAATAAGCTCCTGTTGGTTCTTGCCATCCTGTTTGTGGGAATCTGACAATGCATCAACTGGAGCTTTCAGACTGCGCTCCCCAGAATCATTCCCCATGCCTTTAGATTAAAAAAAAAAACATTTTATTTCATAAAGATTCATCTCTCCTATCAAATAGCTCTCACAAAAACACAACAAAAGAAGAAATTGTTTAGCTCACCTGGAGATAGCACAGAGCCAACCAACACAGCTTCAGAGTCTCTGACTGGGAGGACCCCGATCAATCCCTTCTCCTCCCTCTGCCACAATTCTTGCTCCACCAATTTCACACTATACAAAATGACATTGGGAAACACTAATAAGAAAGTCAAACCTGATCGATAAGTCAACTTCTCCGAATATAATCCGCCAAAATTACCAAAAAGTATCCAAAACCAATCATATGATATAGCTGAAGCAACCTTTTGGAACATCAGAAGACCAGAAAGTTCGAAAAATAGAATAAAATTTAGAACTAAACGAAATTTCTACCCATGATCACTATTTTTTTTTAATAATAACACTAACATAATTCACCAAAAGTTCACACCAAAATATAAAAAATCTCACCTTTCTAAGAATCCAATCACCCAACAGACCTAATAAGCTGAACCAAATCAAAACCCCAGAAAACAATACGAATTCCACACACACACACACTCACAGACACACACACGCACGCACGCACACTTCCAATTATTGACATTCCAACGGAACCAGCAAAATCCACTCCAGAAATCAAACACATCTACAAAAACCTCAAAACTTAACATAGAATCAAACCCCCAACAAAAACCCTCTTGATCGACGATAAATCGGAAAATAAAAACCAAAAACTAACTCCATTAGCATCGATTAACCATCGAATCACCTGCTTGGCGACGTGCAGCGGATTCGGATGATGGCGCCGGGGAGGAGAACCTTGTTCCTAAAGGGCAAGATAGCCAGCCGACTCGGGAGCTCCACCGACTCCGCCATCCTTCTCTCTCTCTCTCTCTCTCAAATCGAAAGCGAAGGCGAAGATGAGATGAAAAACGAGGGCCTTTTAATAGAACAAAGCGAAGGTGATTGATAAAATATCGATGAGAAGAGAGAGATGAACTCTCGATGGGAAACGACAAAATAATGGACGACTTCTCCAGCACGGGACTGGTGGTCCCCACCCGCCTCTTCCCAGAGCGATCTCGGCCGTCCGATTTATCAGATAACTTCGTTATCCACGTGGCAGACGCTCCCTTCTTCCGTTGCCTCGCACGTTTCTGTTTCTTCTCATAGACAGAACGACAGCCAATGAAAAATATCCACGTATATCCAATCCACGTGGCTGTATTCTATTAGTCAATTACAGTCTAGGGAATGCTCGAATTCCCACTTTTCACACATTTATTTCGTTGCCTCGAGATCAGAAACTGGACTGATATCGAGGCAAGTGTACGGACCCAAATATATATATTTATTTATTATAAAGAAATTTAATTAATTAGTCATCGTTTATGTCATTCTAATAACGTCATGTTTTACACCATCATCATCTTGTTTAATCAACTCACCAACCATGTTCATGAGAGATGTATTATTTTGAATTTTATATGGAGTGATGCTAGCCTATATAGTTTGATGAAAACGATATGAAGTATTAGCACTAATGATTGGATGTGCCTCGAGATCATCAACATATCTATCACGAGGCAAATCCAACGATTTCATATTACTGTTTCATGTTTTTTCGTGGTGACGAATATCATTTATTTATTTTTTTATATCCAATAAGATTCAAACATAAAACAAAAGAAAAGTTGTAAATAATTCATTAGCTTAATAATAAATATCATTTTTATAATTAAATTATATATTATTTGAGTTTATTATTTTCTTTTCATAGAAACAGGAACAGAGAAGTTGCTTGCTCATTGTGGCTTGAAATATTTTTCTTGGTGTTCACAATAAAGAACCAATGTTTTTGTGGTTGATCAATCACTTTCAAAGTAATAACAATTTGTTATTGTTGGAATAAGTACCATCATTAATAAAATTAATCAATATCATTGTTGGTGGAATACCAACATAGCTTTAAAGCACATCAAGAATGTGAGATATTTATGGGGCGTTTGGTTTGAGGGAATGGGAATGGAATGGTCCCGACTCATTCCCATTCCCTTGTTTGGATGTCCATGTATGGGAATGAGAGAGGCATGAGGAAGACATTGGAAATCGGATTTGAAGAAATGGCATTCCCCTCAAAATTGGGGGGGAATGGTGATTCCTCACTTGGTAAATGACTATGTTGCCCCCAACTTTATAATTATCCATCATATGCTATACATGTTTATAATTTATTAATCAATTATATTCAATACTATACATGTTTAGCTTTGTAATTAATTAATTAATAATTAGTTATATTCACTACTATTATAATGCAAACATGTTTATAATTAATTAATTATTATATTCAATAGTATTTTAATAAAATTAAATATTTATAATTAATAATTAATCAATAATTAATTATATTAAATAATATTATAATACAAACATGTTTACAATTAATTAATTATATTCAATACTATTATAAACTTAAATATTTATTTATAATAATTAATTAATTATAATGCTTAAATATTTTAAAATTGGTCACTATTTAACACACCTCCTTATTATATATAACATTATTCCCACTTATATAAGGGGCATAAGAGTCATTTTATCACTATCTTTCCTTTTACTTTTCCCATTCCTAAGACACTACCCTTTCTCATTCCTTCCAACCAAACACAGTTTTCATTCCTATTCTGACTCATTCCCATTCCGACTCATTCCCGACTCATTGTCATCCCGTGAACCAAACACTCCCTTAGTTGCCAAAGTGGATTCATCTTAATTGACTATATTTATAGTCAAATCGAATCATTTAACTTAATCATGAAATGTATTAGTACCAATTCGACCGAACATGTATATAGTTCTCATGAATTGTACCATTTAAGTTATAGTTAAGTTAATCAAAAGATCAAGGGTGTACTTGGGTCCCTTGTTAATATAGGGGATTCTCCTATGGATGAGATGAGGGTCAAGTGTGGTATAGTTTCTCTGTGGACTAACCCACAATTGAGTGGTCACGTCTGCAATGATGGTGTTGTTCTTCTCTAGAATAACCCGGGATCAAGCGGACATGTTTGCACACATTGACTTACTTTCGGAGGACGTTTGTTGTCTTTGTCGGAAAAAAAAAAAGAGAGGAAGAAGTTAAGTCAAAGACTCAAAATCAATAAGAAACAAAATAAAAATTAAAGATATAATTCGTGCTATAATTGACTTTAGTGTAGATAGAAAGATAAGATAGGAGTTGATTCACACTGAGTTGGATTTGGATTTGGATTGAAGATAAGATAGGAGTTGATTCACACTGAGTTGGATTTGGATTTGGATTGACTCCTAAGTCAAGTTAACCTGTTGACTTGACCTATTTTATCATTTCTTAAATCTAATTAACACTGAGGATAATTATTATAATTTTTCTTACTTTTAGTTTATTTTTGTCTCATTAATAATACTGATTTTAAAAGGAAGGTAACTAATCACATTAGAAGGGAACAAGCGAAACATCGGACGGTTCGTTTGTGCCTCGGGATGGGAGAGTGCTATAATCTCCACAGATAAAGCCCAAACTTAGTCCCACATCGCTTGATTAATTGAATTAATCATTTTTATATACATCGATTCCTCTCCCATGAGTGTCTCTTCGGAGACATCTGATAAAATTGGAACGATACAGAGAAGATTAGCATGGCCCCTGCGCAAGGATGACACGCACAAATCGAGAAATGGTCCAAATTTTTTTTTCAACCTTTTCTCTCTTGTTCGTGTTCATCGTCCTCAAACTCTAGGTACAAGTTCTGTTTTATTTTAGGGTTTCTTTTCTTGGAGATATTCAATTCAATCTGTTATGTTTTACAATGAGGAAACCCTAGTTTTGGATCGAAAAGCAGTGTGTTTTTTTTTTTTTTTTTTACAAGATGGGATACCTAATAGACAGTGGATCTCATGTCAGTTGTTTACCAGTTTGTTTCTACTTATTTGTTGAATTTCAAATCCGATGATCTGGATGCAAAACTGTTGTTTTTAATCCCTTAAATGTGTGTATGTGTTTTTCTAATTCTTTTGATCCATGAAAGATGGTTATTTGATTGATCCTCTTATTTGTGTTCTTAGTTGCTTATAATTATTTTACTGTATGGTTTTTTGTTGATTAATTACCTCTGTTGACAGTTTTACAATGTTGGAACCCCTACATTTGCATCAATTGGCATTGGATCTCTCATTAGTGAACCAGTTTGTTTGCTGCTGTTGAACTTGCAATCTGTTGATCTGTTTCATAGATGGGCAAATCTTTCTATCATTGTGATTGAGAATCTTGTAAGTGATTGTGGTTTTGAATCCCCTGATGTATTTTCTATATTGATCCATGAAAATTTATTATCTGATTGATCCTCTTATGGTTTTTAGGTGTTGAGAAATACTAATGCAAAATCACAAGCAACAATGGTGTTTTTTTTTTAAAAAAAAAAATTTAGTTTTTGGATGAGATTTAGTCACACTTCCCCTATATTTTTCTTTCTTTCCTAAAAAAAACCTGAGAAGTTTTAGTCTTTTGCGAAAAAAACTAGGCCTTTCAAGTAAAAAGAGAGAACATAAAACATTTTGTTTGATCTCACTTTGTAGACATTCTCATGCTTATGCTTTAACAAGGATATTTATATATGCATTCACAATCACAGTTTTAATTGGTTTGAAACACTTCGTTCGCTGCTTATTCCCTGCATGAATTTGGGGCTTGGAATGTGCAGACTTGTTCATCTTTCATCAGAAATGTAAACATAAAAGCTTACTATTCAAATTTTCTCTTGCTTATGCTTTAACAAGGATATTTATATATGCACAATCACAGTTTTATTGGTTTGAAACACTTCTCTCACTGCTTATTCCCTGCATGAATTTGGGGCTTGGAATGTGCAGACTTGTTCATCTTTCGTCAGAAATGTAAACATAAAAGCTTACTATTTAAATCTTCTCTTGCTTATGCTTTAACAAGGATATTTATATATGCATTCACAATCACAGTTTTAATTGGTTTGAAACACTTCGCTCGCTGCTTGTTCCCTGCATGAATTTGGGGCTTGGAATGTGCAGACTTGTTCATCTTTCATCAGAAAATTAAACATAAAAGCTTACTATTAAAATCTTCTCTTGCTTATGCTTTAACAAGGATATTTATATGCATTCACAATCACAGTTTTAATTGGTTTGAAACACTTCGCTCTCGCTCCTTATTCCCTGCATGAATTTGGGGCTTGGAATGTGCAGACTTCTTCATCTTTCATCAGAAAATGTAAACATAAAAGCTTACTATTTAAATCTTTGAACAATTTAAATTTTATCACTTGAACTACAATACTGAACGATTTAGAAAACATAGATTAGTTTGAATTCATTAACAGACTTGTATTTGTTACTTCACTGCTAAATCATGTTAGCAACATTATTGTATCTGCACTTTAATTGATCAGGTTTACTATTCTCGGAGGAAGAGAGCTTATGCCCATGCAAGCTCAATGAATGACTTTTAATTTTCATGCTACCTTCTATTTGTTATAATTGTTTGGCATGTGTTTTTTTTTTTCACCTTGATAACTTTTTTTTGTTTTCACATGCAATGATTCCATGAAAATTTGTTTTGTAAAATTCAGTTTGCTAGTTTCATTTTAATTTGTACATGTTGAATTTCTTTACATTTGTAATGGATCAAAAAGTTGTATTTGTATATTGAATAATTTGTGTTATAAACTTTTTCATGAATTCTGATCATCTAATTCTGTATGACATGTATCTACCAATTCATGAAGTCATCTAATTCTTTTTATGTATGTATGTCTAGTTTCAAAAATAATTTTGCAGATAAAAGAAGGAAGTCTATTGCAGGTGTATTAATTTTTGGTTTTCCTCCAACAATCTAGAAGTTAGTTTTGTGTTTTTTTTAAAAAAAAAAATATATTTTTTGGGAAAAAAGAGAGAAAAACTTCACCAAGAAAGTTAGCACAGTAGTATATCAAGAGAGACAAAAATAGGAGTTGAAACTTTGAAAGATTTGTAGGATTTGCATTACTTCGTCAAATGTGATGTTCACTTGTGGTTTGTCAATCACACAAGATTGCCAGTTTGTCACAAGTCTTGAATGGTAACTTTCCTAAAATAAATGATATAATTAAATAAAAGTTAATTCTCTTTTTAATCACCAAAATAAAATGTGGTTTTCTCCTATATAAAAAAAAGTGATTTTCATAAGAATTAACACCCTATACAACCCAAATATTTTTCTAATTTGTTTAGATTCATTTAAATCCACATACAAACACAATGAAACAACAGCCAAGGCCATGGCTAGCCTTTGCTTCCAAGTGCCAAAATACCATCAATATTTGAAACAGAGGACTGAAACATTAACAGATGAGATGAATTACCATTTTACTAACAAAAGAAAGCTAAATTTTCTTTCCAGGGATTCACCACCATATACAAACCAATTTCTGTGTACAAAAGCACAAAACAACCCTACCCAACCCAATATTATCCCAGTTATCGAAAGATACATATTTATAAAAGAAACATGCATTGATTGAAACCTATTGAATTATTTTGCTGGGGTGCATCAGGGTTGATGATCTCTAGCAAAGCTTCGGGTGCGTCTTCGAGCTGCATGGTGACTAACCTTCTGTCGTTTGTTGGGCTGCTGATCAGCTCTTGTCCCAGGTTCGTCCCTCCTGATAGGTGATGTGTCATCTTCATCTGGAGAACTATCATCACCAGCGATTTCGATGTACCGACACGATGATGATGTTGGGAGGTTGTCTTGATGAGATGGCAGAGGACCATCACAATCACCCGACTCGGCCTTCATAGTGTTGTCCTCTGGACAATTTTCACTGATCCTATTTTCTCCCTGGGTGCTATAGATCTCCTTGATTTCCTGGCTGGCCTCAGCTTTGGATCCATCACTTCCAGGAGAATCATCATAACTCTCACCTGCTGTTTCAGTATTGAGCTGTTGATGATCTACATGATCCTGAGCCTCAATCTGGGTAATTTTTGCTCGTTGAACATCTTCATTGTTACTTTCCCCTTCCTCGGCCACAGAACCATTACTGCATTGTGAAGTTTCAACTGAACTCTCTGGCTTATCACTGGAGGTAGAAGTGGGGCTATCTGGAACATACCCGCAATTCTCTGGTGAGCTACTTCCAAGTTTCTCCTCTTCTTTCTGATCAGATGCAATATTATGTTCCCCTAATGATTCCTCTCTCTCTTGCATCAAGTTGCAAGATTTCTCATATACTTCAACATCTCTCATGGAGTATGATGTTAAACAAACTTGGGTGGCTGGATCTCCATTACTTGGGCCACAATGGCCTGTGTCCACGTTTTCGGAAACAGATTGAACATTCACATACGCATGTTCCTAGCATAAAAACATGTGAATGTATCAAAAACACATATCAATAAGGGGAAAATGTTTCATTTCTTATGTGCCAAACAAGCATGAAGTACTAAATTCCATCTTTGTATATGTATAAGTTAAAAACTAAAAGAATGCAAGACAGGCATAACAGAAAATTTAGATAAATTCTTTTGGAAACCTGGATGCATTTTATCAAGGCCTATTCCTGACTTATTTCTAATGAACCTCTAAAGTTTAAACAAGAGTCAGAATTGGCTCAGGTAGATTTACAGGACTATGGCTAATTTAAAGATCCAGACTCTATTGCTAGATAAACCATCCAGGCATCACTAAGAAAACGGTGTACCTAATTGAAAATTTTAACAATTTTCTCAAGCTTGCAGGTTGCAACTGAACATCAGGTTGTAAATGACAATATTTAGGGTTTAACCAGGACTGTTGAACTTGAGAAATTTTCTAATTATTTTCAGGCTAGCTTAAAATGGCAGCCAGATTGGAGGTTTAAAAAATTCACCAACCATGAAATAACACCTCCACACAAAGGACATAAATTCTAACAAGTTCTGAATGCAGAAGGGTGGTGATCTACCCGACATGGATACGCAGGAGCCAAGGAGTTAAGGCACTAAAATTTGAGAAGCATAGAAAATAACAAATTGGAGGAAAACTAATTACCTCCACAGGAGAGAATGTGCATTCAGGCTTCTGGAAGGACACAAACAGCTCAGGAGCATGCTTTACACATTCTATGGAAGTTGCTGACACTATTCCTGTCTCAAGAAATTCATGCAAAACAAAACTCATTTTTTATTACATAAACAGTGAGAGATCAGGTAAGAATAACAGTCATAGGATTTCCATCAGTTCTGAAACAAGGTGAATTGCCATTACCTGTCTGTGCCCTCTTAGACTGCTCTGAAATAAATTCAACAGGTTCTTGGTCAATATTGTTTTCTTTAACTTCTACTAGAGGATGATTACTGCAATGAACGTCTGGAGCTTCTTTATGAGAGGACTCTTTCAAAAGTTCATAAATCAACTTTCGGATGAAAGAGCGTTTGAGAGAAGCCTCAGCAGGCAAAAACCAATCAACATTGAGCTGAACAAACCAGAAACATGTAAGAATCATGGAAGGAGAATTAAGTCAATTTTAAATCAAATATTATTGAAGGAAAAGATTGGCCAAGATAGTCATGTAACGCAACCTTGGTTCTCCAGACAAACTATTCACAACAAAAATTTTCATTAGATGCCCAACTTTAACACCACAGAAACCAACATATATGCCTGTTACTGGGAGAGTATAGCACAAACAGGCCCTTGAAAGCATATATGGCAGTGGTAATACATGTTACAAGACATTAATACTTGGTAAATGATGCTTGCTATCAACAAATTTACCCACACTAAATTTTACTCATCCTGGAGCATTCATCCTCAACATGTGTAATCATGTTCAAAATTTAATATATCAAACACTGTGATATAACAATTCCACAGGGTAATGAGCAGGTTAACAGACAGTTATAAACAAGTGAATCTAATGCATTGTGAGGGCCCCTAGCACCAAGTTATGCTCCATCACATTTTCCATGTTGCGGACATAAGGCTTTTAGGAGAAAGAGGATGCATCGTATGGTAGATAAAAAAGCATGTACCTTATCATAAAACCAAGGTGCCCCTTGTGCACTAAGATTATCTCACTGTGATCAGTTCCAATGACAAGAAACAGGTCCCTCTCAGCACAATTAATTAAATGAAAAATTCTACAGTTTGGCCCAATATTTTGTCATCAAAACATCATTCCAAAAAGAAAGTATATAAGATTGCATTAATTGGCATTTGAAACAAAGACAACTTCCAGCACATCAAACTAAAACATCCAAGTAAAGCACCTCATATGCACTTTGTAAAGAGAGGTACTCCCTCTCCTGCATTCTGATTTTTGTAACTACAACCTCCAATTAGAAAGAATTAGTGATGGTCTCATAAAAGAATGTTAGCTACTTATCATTGCTTAGTTTCGATTTTTCTCGACAAAAGTAACATAATCAGCAACCGAGTAAGGTAAGTCAAAAGCACAGACAAGATCCAAATGATTAATGATAAAGCAAAAAGATTAAAGTGAATACTTCCGTCGATAGTATAGCAGTCCAGACACAAAGCAACTTACAAAGTTCGAATGTTTTTTGATCATCTTGAATGGGCTGAAATTAACTGGAGCTTCCTTCAAAAACAACTCCACATAGTGAAGCAAAAAGAGACCACAATCAAATGAATTCTCCTGCTGTGGTAACTAAAAAAAAGTAAAATTAAGAGAGAATAAGCCCATCAAATTTATCGTAAAAAATAAACCAAATACATATTATGAAATGAATACTAGGACTCATAGTACATAGAAATTCAAAACAAGCAAAGTGCAGAAGACAAACAAGGACACATCAACCGAAGTTCCGAATCCCCAAATTAGAATTCAAGAACAGCAAATAATTTTCACGAACAAAAAGAAGCAATATCACTTGGAGCTTCCAGATATGCAAAGTTTCACTTAAATAAGTGTCATGAAGAATGAGAACCAAACTTATGGTGCTGGGGCGACACAAAACAACTATTGCTTAGGACATTGAGAAAGATCCACAAAGGCATTTCATGAATCAATCTGATTCTAAAATGAAAGATGAAATTGTGTGTTAGTACGTACTGTAAATTCTCATAAATAATTTCCATGTACGAAGTCACACATGAAAAATGCAATGGCATCAGAGAAAGCATCTATCAGAAAGGAAAAAAAAGGTAAATGACATCAAAAGGAACAGTACAAGCAAGCATGCCATTATGACTCTCAAAACCAGAAACAATATATTACTGTATAAAATCTTCACCTCATATTAAGGAAGTACACACAATTCAAAACAGCATTGTCAGAAGGGCAATCATGAGGAATAAAAGCAAAAAAGCCAAGATACAAACAAAATTTGATATTGATACTTCTAGATTTCTCCCTATAATTGGAGTGATGGTTCCAATTCAAAATATAATACCCCTTAGGTTAGGATAAACTTAACAAACCATAAATATAGAATTATAAAGCAAATTTCCAAAATGGTTCATTTGAGTAAGAGCTTCAATCAACAGCATAATTTTTTTTACGGGCAGGGCAAAGCATTCACATATCACTGACTTCAATACCTGAATACTTCTAGAGTTTCAAATAACACCATACACTTAAAATTCTATGCAGTTGTACATTAGCAGATAAAAGTAACAAATATACCTCTAATGAGACAAATCTTAAATTTAAAAATTTTGATGAATTGTCTTCCGATGACTCGGGGTGTTTTTCCTTCCACTCCTCACAAAGATAACTGTCAATAACCAAATAAATGCAAAGATCAAGATTGAAAAATTGTAAGCACAAAAGATGAAGTGGAATCTAAACAGACATGATATGTAAGAGAGAAATGAGGCATCACAAGTACATAAAAAATAAAACAGTAGCCACTACATAAGTTTGACAAAAGAGTTTTGATTGCGTATCATAACAATCAAGGTATGCATAAGTCAATTATAAATCAACAGTCAATATCCCTTCATGGCTGAAATATGATTCACAAATATCATTGTGTCCAATAAAAAACAAATAAGATACAATGAAATATAAAGTACCAACAGAAACAAGAGGTCAAATTATTTGAGAGGCAACATAAAATTTTGACAAATTATCAGATTGCTGTAAACAAATCAATTGCTCAATCCTGAGTTGATTAGGTCTTTAACTTTAACAATGTGGAAGAAAGTGAAAGTTGACTCCCCCCCTCGTACAAACAGTCTCAACACGAACATTGATTTTTCTATGCTATATACTACATGTATCAAAATTTTGACAAATTTTCTCCACTATAATGTAGATAGATAACTAGATATATACTACATTCTATGAGTTAACAAGAAACTAGCATATAACTATCTTGAATTTAATATATTGAAACCAACCTCTGAATGATATTCTTGAGACCACTATGACTTCCCTTGATAGAATCCATATGCAATATACAGGGGACTTTAGAAGATTCCTTTGTGCCAAAATCTGAAAGAGAAAATGAAGCACATTTTGCATTTAATATAAGGCTCATTACCAGAACTAGTAGAGAGTAAAAGCACACTTGCCTTTGAAGTTAACCACTTCTCCAGGATGGCATATCACAAGCAAACTCCAGTGAAGGCTGTAATGACAAAAATACCATTTAGAATTTGAAAGAAACACCAAAAGCTTAATGCATGAAAATAATCTCTTACTTGAAGTTAACAGGGATGAAAATGTAGTCCTTCTCAAAAACATTCACTTTTCGGGTCCATTTACGAACTCGCAGGAAAGCTGCCCTGCCTTCTGAACTACATCCAGGATTCTTGTCAAGATCTGCTAGCTTGCGAAAGAAAAAACTGTTGAAGAAGTGGAACCTATGCTTCTCATTAGGTTCAATATTGTTCTTCAAGTATCTGCACATCACATAAATTAAAAAAAAGGAATTCTAAAAAATATTTTTTTTTAAAAAAAACTGTAGACAAGCCACTAGAAGCACACCATAGGCGTGGTTCGAACCCTCAACCACTCCTTGTGAGAGGGGGAATGGGCTAGCCAACTTTCATTGTGAATGTTGGTCTAAAAAATAGACTTGTGGTCTAAAAGAAAGCACTTAAAATGCGTATCAAATAAAAAGTATATGATTTAAAACACTCAGTAAGTTATATACCAAACTCATTATTACTAACGTTTTTTTTGTTCCAATTCGTTTTAAGTAGAGAAGACCATGAGCGAAGGTTAAAAGGGTACAAAAATAAATGCCCCAAAAGAACCATCAAACTCCTTACAACTACATTTTGCCTTTATCCAGTTTTGCATTTGAAGCTATGATTCCTATTACTAAGAACTTTGTATAGATTGCCATCGACTAGTTGATAAGCTACTTCATACAGGTTGCAGTTATTCAAACTAGATTACACAAGAAGGTAAGATGCTTCCTAAAATAAAATAAATTTCTCAATAGGGATTTTCTTTTTTATCTTTTAATACGTATCAAGGAGTTAATGGCAGCTAGGTCAGACTTGTAGAAGCAATCATTTGGACAATTAATGAATAAATTATATCCAAATATTGTACTCAATGTTAATGGTAAAGAGAGAGAAGTAGTTTTAGTAAAACCTAAGAAATTGAATGGAAAAAACACTTTAACCTCGAGCAATTCTCTGACATGAAAAAATCATGTAAAAATGTGGTGATTATACTTACTTAATGTAAAAGTCAATAATGGTATCATTGATGAAAGTATCTGGTTGCAATAGCTCGATATCTCTCTTACTTATGGAGACAGCATCTGGGTCTCCTTTGGGATAGATAACATCTTCAAATGGCTCTACAATTCTGATATTTCACATTTGTTTAGTAAGGAAATATTAAAAATGGACTTGCCAAAATTCTTTACATTCCACATTAAAAAGTACAAAAGGCTAGAAAATGCACTCACTCTTCAAAGTAGTCCTTTGAGAAACACAAATTTGGCCCAACAAACCCATCTTCGGCAGCCAAATCATCACTGGGAAGCACACAATTCTGAGTTAAAACAAACACTCAAAATAAATATAGATAAGTAACTATATCAAATGATCAATGCTAGACCAATATGGTGGAAAAAACTGCATTTACTTGAAATAAGCATGATATTAAAATAAAAACTTTTGTTTAAATGACAATGCTTTACACGATTTATATCACCTAGGCAAGACTATCTAAATATAGTATGATATATCAAAATAGAACAAGATATCTTAAAATGCTAGAATGAACTGACAGTGAAGTCCATTTAAGAAAGATGAGCAACCAAAGCTTTCACGCAGTTCTATTGCCTTTAACATATGTGGATGATAGATTTAATATTATAGAATAAATTGCTGTGCATCTTATATGTCTATTTTGTTCCAACTTATCTTTAATAAGCAAAAAAAAAGTGTCTACTGCAAAATTTGAAAAAACTACAGAGATGTAAAGTAGGAAAATTGACTATTCAATTATGTATAACAGCAAAAATAGATGCAAGGACTTACCAAGGAAGAGCATTCCATACATCTCTGTATCTTGCCGAAAGAGACATGACCTTCCGTTCCTTATCCAGCCAGTAAGAATCACTGACAGCAACTACTAATTTCTTGATAGCTACAAGAAATTTACAAACATATTACAACTTCCCTTCAAGTATAAAGAGAAAGCCTTATTGCCTGTGGTAAAAGGAATAAATAAATAAATAAAACTTAAAAATCCTAATGATGTGCAATAGATAAAAGAATTATAAGTCCCCATACATCAGATAACAAACCAACACAAAGTCATTTCCTATAGACTACATGTCAGCAAACACATGTCCATGAGAATGCACGTGTAGGAAGCAAAGGAAATCAATAGAATTAATTTTTTAAGGCTTCTATTAATTCTTGAGATTAATTTCTAAATTTATCAAAGTTCTAAACATAAGTTATCCATCAGCCATATTAAGAAAGCAAGGTTTTATTCCAAAATCAATTTTAGTGTCATCACAGGATTCTGAGAGTACAATCTTATCAAATTTATGTTGTTACAAGGAAATTTCACAATCATTAAAATTTATTAAGTTCATTCTTTTAAGGTATGCTAGAAGAAAACAAAGACCTAATTCAAAGGCATTCTAAGCAATTGAACTAAGTTCACAGAGTAATCTAGGTATCCCTATGGTACAGTCTTCCCTATCAGTAATACAGGAAACAGTTGGAATTTGGGTACCATAATAAATTAATCATGGTTATAGTGTTCTCTACTTCCTATCAGTTAAAAAACTTTTGATAATTCAAACAGAACCAAATAGGAATATAGGGAGTTAGTTTTTGTTTGAATCTAAGCCGAAAACCTGGTTTTTGGCTTAGATTCAAACAAAAACTTTTCTGCTTTAACAATCTGTCTTTCATTAGCTTTGTTTGAGGGATACTTTTAACATGTCAATCCCTCATGAAATTATTTATTATTTATTATTTCTTATTCTTTATTATTTATGTATTTATTTTTCATTTTTCATTTTTATTTATTTATTTATTTATTTATTTATTCATGTAAAATATATAAATATTATTAAGGATATGTATAAGGGAGCGGTTACACGTGTGAGAACAGTAGGAGGCGATACGTAGGAGTTTTCTATAACAGTGGGTCTACATCAGGGATCGGCCTTGAGCCCATACTTGTTTACCCTAGTAATGGATGAATTAACTAGTTATATCCAAGATGACATCTCATGGTGTATGTTGTTTGCGGATGATGTTGTCTTAGTGGATGAGACTAGAGATGGAGTAAATCAAAAGCTCGAATTATGGAGAAACACTTTAGAAAGTAAAGGCTTTAGGTTAAAGGTACGACAGAATATATGCACTGTAATTTTAGTCTAAGTAGGAGAGATGAAGGAGAAGTGAAAATAGGGGGGTGGTAGTGCCTAAGATTAACCATTTTAGGTATTTAGGTTCCATTTTACAGGATGATGGGATGATAGATGAAGATGTAACCCATAGAATCAAAGCTGGATGGTTGAAATGGAGAAGTGCCACGGGAGTGTTATGTGATAAAAAAAATACCTAACAAAATAAAGAGAAAATTTTATAGGACGACAGTTAGACCGGCCATGCTATACGAGAGCGAGTGTTGGGCAACTAAAGTTCAACATATGCATAAGATGAATGTGGCCGAAATGAGGATGTTACGATGGATGAGTGGTCATACAAGATTGGACAAGATTAGAAATGAACACATCCGACAAAAGGTGCATGTTGCACCAATTGAAGATAAAATACGAGAATGGCGTTTAAGATGGTTTGGACACATACGCCGAAGACCCCCAGGTGATCCAATTCGAAAATGTGATAGTTTGGTTGTAGAAGGTAGGAAGAGGGGTAGAGGTAGGCCTAGGATTACGTGGAGAGAGGTAGTGTCTAAAGACCTACGTATGTTCGATATTGAGCCGGATCTTGCTTTTGACAGAACGACATGAAGACAAAGAAGTCATATAGCCGACCCCGTCTAGTATAGTATTACCGATAAGCCGGCTAAAAGGTTTTCCTTCATTAGCTTAGCTTTGTTTGTAGGGTTACTGTTCTGCTTCTAACATTCCAATCTCTCATAGAAATTATCTGTTGTTATTATTATTTATTTATGTATTTTTATTTTTTATTTTATTTCATTTTATTTCAATTTATTTCATTTCCTTTTATTTTATTTTTATTTCATATTTGAAAGCGACATGAAAACAGAGAATCCATATAGCCGACCCCATCTAGTATGGGATTAAGGCTTAGTTGTTGTTGTTGTTTTTGGAGAGCGACATGGAGACAGAGAATCCATATAGCCAACCCCGTTTAGTATGGGATTAAGGCTTAGTTTTTGTTGTTGTTTCACATAAACACATAAAAGGTGATAGCATGGCTCAATTTGTTGACACCATAGAAACGAAAGGAATAATATCAACAACACACTTTAATGCACATCAAGATTTGCACATGCTGAAGAGGCCATGGGTGTCCTTAACCAATATAAAATGATGGATAACAACATAAATACAGAAGAGCTACAATAACCTAGGTATAAAACTCAAACAATGAATTTGAAATGGACCTAACCATATCAAGAACGAACACAAGACGAGGGTAGCACCAAAACATGGGAAGGTGATCTTTGTTAACCAGCAAAAAACATATAGCAGCATAAACAAGAACAGAGTTACAGTAGCTCAAGCATGAGGCTGAACAATTGCAGTAAAAAAAAAATTCAAAAATGGAAAAAGCAAATCTCAACAAAATCAACAGAAAACAGAACTAAAATGGTACATAAGCAAAAGAAAATTTATTTTGAGGAAAAATTACCAGATGAAACATGTATTTTCTGTGTGTCAGGCACAGTTGTTCTAAGCTGAAACTTGATTAGAGCAACATTAACCTGACATAATGAAGTCATGTAATGATAATAATCATGTTGATATATGATAGAGACCACAAAAAATTATATTAAGAATCAACGAGAAGTACGACTCACGCTTCCACTCCATTGGCAGCTAATATGAATTACATCCGCAATTTCCCATTCTAAAACAACTTTTTCATCATTTGCACTTGGATCATCACATTCAACCTTTATGGAATCTGAAGAGAAGGTTATCTGACATTCTCCATAGGGCATGTTTTCATATATGACATAATCGGCGAAAACACTAACTACTGATTCAACATTCTCCTGCAAATCCCAAGGAAACCAGTTACATTTAGGGATGACTAGATGAAAGCACACATGCAACTAAGCAAGAGACAATAAGAAAGCAAGAATATTTTGAAAGTGATTGATCAATAAGCAGCTTTGAGTCTTAATCTGAGACAAAACTTAAATGAATCACAAATTGAACTCAGCTCTATTATAAAACATGCTTTTTAGTGTATCTATTTTATTTTTTGATATGAATCAGAGAAAAACCCGCACCAACACTACCACATTTGAGAAGAATTCACTTTGATAACCTCAGTTTCCAAAATTTTGATTGTTTGGTGATTAACAATAATCTACTAGTCTCATATATGTCACAGTTTGGGTTCCACACCTGTTAACTCACTGTCCAAGAAGATCAATATATCAAAATTTTGAGCAAAGAAATCGCCATAAATGTTTCAAGAATAGATACCTTAATTACTAATAAAAATACAAGGGGAAAGCAAGTTTAGAACGTTTTTCAAAATCAAACAAGAAAAGTAATAATGCATAGCAAAAGTCATCTGGTCTCAGATACAGCACAACAGTGGTTAGCAACAGATATACTTACCATGTCTTCAAATGTAGGGCAACAACTATATGAAACAAAGCAGTTCAAATCACCTGAAATTAGATATCAGGCTCTTGTGAGTATGATGCAACACAAATACCAGGAAAAAAAAAGTACGTCAAAAGCACCTCCATTCTCTTCAAGATCTGAGGAAGGAGTTGAAGGGGATCTAGATGATGATGCCCAGCTTTCATCTTCATCCGAAGTCACATCTACTGGTTTCCTCTGGGGGAAATTATACAATCAGACTAAAAGCAAAATTATAAGACTAGGATGTATATGGTGCAGACTCACAAAATAGTGTTCCAATTTTGAATGTTTGTGGTACTACCAGTGATCTTATCAACTGGCATCTTATGGAAAAAATTCCAAATGCAGAGCATAGTTAAAAAAATGTTGCAAAGATCATGTAGCATGAGCAACATGGAATTTCACCAAGACAATAGGAGATGTTTGAAAGATCAAGAGAGCATAAACAATGAAGATCTAATATATTAAGAGAGAATGATTATACATAAAGCAGAAACCAAACCTCAACAAGCAGTTTGCTTCCTACTGAAATTTCTGCAAGACTGTCACTCACCACCAGGGAATCAGCTCCTAGTAAGTTTCCCTCTTCATATTCATCATCTACACATGCATGCTTGTGGTTATCATGGCTGGATGAAGATGCCACAACACCATCCATCCCTGAAATATGTTCCGTTGAAGCTGGATTCCTTTCTGGTGTATCTATAGCAAATGAGACATTAACATTATCTCTTTCATGCAGATCTATACACATCATATTGGGCATGTCCTTTTGCTCATTGTTCAAGCCTGAAGTAACTGCAACAAAGAGAATCACCAAGATCAAAAATCAGAAACAAACATTAAAGACTTAGATTTGAAAGTGGAAGAACATGGAAAGTCTTAATTGCCTAGATTCAATTTGATTTTTTGTTTTATGGAACAATATATCACTAAAAATACAAGACATCAATTAGAATTTCTCCAAATTAAAACAAAAACACCAATTATGTAAGTCCAGCAGTTTTATGAGATCTTGCTCTTGACAAAAACATGAAAGTTAAAACTTGATACTTTTCTGTGCAGTAATGGCAAATATCACACATTTCCCATACAGCAGAAGCATCAAACATATAAATAACAAACCTGAGGCATAGAAGAAGGAAAAAAAAAAGGCCCATTCCATGGCAGCATGATTTCCTATGATGCCGGTAAGAATGTAACAACCAAGAAAACAAACTCCCACTGCTAGACTATCAAATAAAATATGCTATAGCAAGGTTCACTCGGAGAGGAGTTAGTATCATATATAAACTAGTCAGAGAAGAAGTCTAAAAGGGCAGCCCGGTGCTACAAAGCTCCCGCTATGTGCAAGGTCCAGGGACGGGTCAGAGCACTTGGGTCTATTGTACACAGCCTCCCTGTTTTTTTTTACAATAGATTGTTTCCACAACTTGTACCTGTGACCTCCATGTCACATGGTGGCAACTTAATGGTTACGCCAAGTCTAAAGACAAAAAATACCTACTATGTTTGCAACTAGCTAAAGAAGGGCCATATTCCTCAGACACTGACTGTTGCAATAGCAACAAGCAGACATTGACATATCAAAAGAGTTTACTTGCAGGGTGTATACAAACTTCTTGCTGACAATGTTTCTAAACAACTATAACTGACAAATGGAAAAAACAGAAAAACAAACAATTGGAGATGAGGAAAGACTGAAGCGAAAAAGATTAACTAATTTTAAATGCCACTCATTTCCCTCCGTTGAAAGCTAAATGGACATGAAAAAACCCAAATCAAGAATCACTACACAATTTCTCATCACTCACACCATACGCAAAGCGAAAACTTAGCATGAAACGAATTTCATACGCCATCTCGAAGAGCTGATGACTGAGAATCTAAAATTAGGGTTTTAAAGATTGGAATGCTTACAGGCCTGGAGGAAGGTGTATTTGTTGAGGGGGTCGTCGGCCTTGGGCTGGAGCTTGGACACGAAGCGGCTTATGAGCTTTCCGGAGGCTGCTTCCACGGCCTCCTCCCCCTCATCGAACTCGTACACCGAGAAGTCCTGCGACGATCCCCGCATGGCGATCGATCAGCTCCGACACAGAGAAACGAGAATAGACGACCGGGACAAAGTCAGAACCCAAGGATCAGTTCTCGACGGCTGCAGAGGATCTCCGGCATCGGAGAAGAGGAGGAATGGCGAAAGGTTTGGAGACTTGCTGGGAAGGATCGGGCAAAATGTTAGGGATCAATAAGAACAGAAGTGGCGTCCTGACCCGTCTATATATAGAAGCGGACTTGGGCTTACTCTCTCTTTTTTTTAATGGAAAATTTGTCAAGCAACCCCTATATTTAGAGTAAATTACACTTATGCGGGATAAAGCCATGAAGGGCATTTTATTTTTACATGAAAACTATTTTATGAAGGGAAATATGTGACTAATATGTATATAATTCACATAAAAAGGAGGTTTATATATCTACCATTGAAATGAAAATTCCTAAAAAATTATTCACTGTTTTGAATTTATTTTTTGACTAATATCAAAGCTCCAGCTATGTGCCGGATCTGAGAAAAAGTTAAACCAGTTATATGTATCATTACACACAAGTTTATCATGTATTTTTGTAAAAGATTGTTTCCACAACTCAAACCAGTGATCTCCAAGTCACATGACGACAACTTTACGTTGTGCCAAAACTTTCCTTAAAATAAATGAAAAAGACAAGAATATTCAAGGTAGTTCTACTCAACAGGAAATAAGATGATACCAGTTTAAAAAAGAGAGGGTAATCATGCAATTACTGATGATTGATACTAATATACTGTTTTTTTTTTCTTCACATACAACACCACAGACTGTTGTGAGGTTTAACCTGCAAACCAGTACTTACAAAGACACTTTACAGATTAGAGGAGACTCTGCTAGTTCCACTTCAGTGGCACTTTCACCTCAAATGATCACTCTCAACATATTTACATGTTACATGAAAAGAAAAGGAAATTGGGAAAAAAGAAAAACCACGAAAACCAACTGCCACTCGAGAGTCGTCTTCTTTCGGTGACCGAGAGCGACAAAAGACAGCATTCCTTATGTAAAACTATCCATGTAAAGGACGCAAGGGAAAACAACAAGGTATCTTGCTATTGCATACTGCAATTATGCCGCAGAATTCTATGCTGCTCTCATGATTACCATTACTCTGGAAGGCTTCTAATGTTATCCACATAAATGGAAACTTGTTTGAGTCACACAATTGGGATTGGAAAGTCATCACCATTGTTTGAGACTTGCTTTTGAACAGCTTTCACTGCTGCAACTCTTGCTGCATTGGCAGCTTGATTGGCGGCAGCCACAGCTTTGTTGACCCTGTCATCAACCCTGGGGACATCATATGCTTTCTCTGCTGCTCGTCGTGCTTCCTGAAGAGACAAGGTATTAAAATGTTTTAAGTTGTTAGAATAATGGTGTTCCTTGTCTTCACAGAGTTTCAAATTTGGAGTTTCTACTAAGCAAACTTTTATTGTATGCTGTTATTACCTGAACAGCGTTGAGTACTCTTGAATGGTTCACAGCAATTGGTGAGCCAGGAAGAGAGTTCTGAGTACTCAAAGTATCAAGAGCACCATTTTGCCAGTGACCAGACTGTGTTTCTCCATTTCTAAATGTGTACATCCCCAAGCCTTGCCTCCTTCCCTCGTGCCAGGCTCCCTCATATCGATGTCCATTTGCAAAACTGTAGACTCCAAAGCCATGCATCTTATCTGCAAAATACTCTCCAGCAAAGGTGTCCCCATTCCTGCATATGTCAGCAGATACACAATGTTAGCTCAGGACCAGATAACTTACTATCATTGAGAACTTGAATGAAATTGTGGATGTTCTTCCATAGAAACCAACATAAATTCTCCCTAAACAGAAAAAAAAAAAAAAAATCCTTCAAGCGAGTCCTTTGAGCCGTAAAGCTTAAAGGCTGCAACACACCATATTATCTTTTATATAAATATACTACTACTGCTCTACATTAACAAAGGTTCTAGGCACAATATCCCACTAAGCAAGCATGCCTTGAAATCTAATTTACTATTATTGCACTACATTAACAAAGGTTCTAGGTAAAATATCCCACTAAGCAAGCATGCTTTGTAGTCTAATTCGCATACCCTTATAACCTACCCGTAGAGACAGTCATACTTTTCTGTCTTTTTTATAAAATAAAACCTTTTCACATACATCAAGAAGCCTTTGAAACCTCCTCCCATGATTTGTGCACAAAATAATCCAACAATTTCACTTCCATTAATTTCACCAGTAGACTCAGCTTCAAAAGGTGAGTATCAGTATCATTCACTTATTTAAGAAATCAAAATGAGTTCATGACAACCCAAATGACCGAGAATCATTTGATCAAGGCTTCATTATGGATTCATCTGAAAAATGGCAACCCAAGAGTTTTAAAAAACCTCTTATTTCATCTTCAAACAACACCGTCAATTTTAGGACTAATGTGACAAAAGGCAACAACAACAGCAAGCAAACATAGTCTTCACTTGTAATCTAATGCTTGTTATTTGATAAAAACAAGATCTTAACCAAATAGAAAATGTCAAATAAGAGTTCAACAACCTGATTCTCAAAGTACCTAAAAGTAGGAGCTATGAATGAACAAATACAATAAAAATTAAGCAAATTGACAATCAAATCTCAATAAACAAGAACACACTGAAAATGTCTACCTAAAAATAGGAGTGATTGAATGAAAACAAAGCATGAAAAATTAAAGTAAATTCACAATCCAAACTAACCAAGAATTTCTCACCTGAAATGGTAGTGGCCAAGGCCATGCTTGACACCCCACTTGAACTCCCCAACATAGCGACTCCCATCATCACAAGTATGCACGCCAACTCCATGGCTCTGCCCGTTGGACCACTCCCCAGCATACACATCCCCGGTATAGAACCGATAGACCCCAAAACCATGGCGGAGTCCCTGGCGGTACTGGCCCCGGTACCGGCTCCC
Source organism: Dioscorea zingiberensis (assembly GCA_026586065.1). Taxonomy (NCBI): domain Eukaryota; kingdom Viridiplantae; phylum Streptophyta; class Magnoliopsida; order Dioscoreales; family Dioscoreaceae; genus Dioscorea; species Dioscorea zingiberensis. Next base: position 42,950,476 of record CM048826.1, on the reverse strand, counting down.
ACGAGCCCAAGTCTCGACGCCAAATCCATCATACTTATCATCCACCCAGTCCCCCTCGTAGCGGCCGCTCATGTAGTAATAATAGACGCCACGGCCGGAGCACTTGCCCTTGTGGGCCTCGCCCTCGTAGACGTCTCCGTTGCTGTAGGCCTGGACGAAGGAACCGGAGGAGGGGCGGTTGGGGTCGGAAACGCGGGAAGGTTTGTCAGTGTCACCGCCGATGGACCAGAGGACAGGGGGAGGGGAGCGGCGGCGGCGGTGGCGGGAGCGGTGGAGGGGGAGGAGGGAGGCGGCGGAGGAGCGGGAGAGGAGGAGGCGGAGGGAGGGGATGGAGGGGAAGAGTGGGAGGGAGAGGGAGAAGACGAGGAGGGCGGCGGAGGAGAGTGCGAGAGCGGAGAGGAAGTCGAAGAGGAGGGAGGAGGAGGAGGAGGAGGGGTAGAAGAGGAGGTAGAAGGTGGGGAGGGAGAGGAGGAGGAGGATGCGGAGGCGGCGGAGGCGGCGGAGGCGGCGGATAGGAGGAGTGGGAGTGCGAGGGAGAGGAGAAGGAGAAGGAGAAGGAGGAGGAGGGGGAGGGGGAGAAGGAGAAGGAGAAGGGGAGGTCATGGTGGAAGGGCGGTGGTGAGGGGAGGAGAGGAGGAGGTCATGGGGGAGAGGAGGGAGAGGGAAGCTGGGTTTGCGGATCTGGGGCTCTGATTTCTTGAGATGCTGCATCTGAGGAGGATGATAATGGCGGCATTACATTACAAGGGGCTTGGTGTGGCATGCCCGCATGGGAGGGATGGGATGAGAAGAGGAGACTGATTGGATCTGGAGAGAGAGACAAGACGGAGAAGAGGAGATGCAACTTGTCTTCCTCTTGGGCCTGGCCCATCATTAAATTCTTATCAAATGTAAAATTAATTAAAATTAAACCTTAATTCAAGAATAAGACAAATATATAATGTTGTTTGTTACCTATGGAAACGGTTTAATTAATATAATATGAATGAAGGAAATGGGTTGAATGAATGGTTATTGATAAGGAGTGGGGAGAGAGAGCCAATGCTATGCTGCCAATTGAAAAGATGAGTTAAGAGCTGAACTCAGCATCAGCCATCAGGTCAATCACACAGCTACAGACAAGAGAGACAATTGAGTAAAATAGATATGTCCTCAGCCAACATCAACTGCTGATTGATCATGTAATAAGTTCGAAAAGACACACAAGTAACACAATTTCCAGATAAATCAGAAAGGAGAGTATGGGAAAGCAATATATCAAGTAGTTTCTAGGGTTTTTTTTTTCATGGGGGTGCATGCTCAATACAATGAGAAAGAGTTCAAATGAAGGTTCTGTATACATGCAAGAGTGGGAAAAAGAGTATGTTGACATTTAAAATAAATAAAATGAACAACAAATGAATCACAAAGAAATCTCAACCCTAGCATAGTTTTAGCAAGCTCTTAAGCTATAGCACAAAAATAAAGATGGAGCTAGCTTGAGTGAACAGATTGGTTGTGATGCCCTTGTAGCAGATCAGGGCCCCTGTCATAGCAGCAGCCAAAACACCATGAATGTTATGCTCTCCCTTGAGTTCAACTCCAGTCTTATGTTTTGCGAACTTTAAAACCAAAAACTCTTGGAATGTATCGTTGCGGCATTTTTTGCGGATTGAGGTGCCCATAAGTCATCAGAAATAAATGAGGAAAAGTAGTGCCAAAGTAAGCCCCATCAATGTCTAGCAGTGTAAAGAAATTACAAGATTGAAGATTGATGCAGAGCTTCCATTAAATAAAAGAGAATGAGATGGCGGGTGTACGCACACACACTTGCATTTGCAACATATAGATATTCATTATCTTGACTATAGGTTTCAACCTTGGATTCTAACAGCCAAAACTGAGCTAAGAAAATACTATGTTTGCCTTGAATGCATTTTATAAAAACAAGCATTAGCCAGTTCATGTGTATACACGTGCATAAAAGCTATAATTCAACCACTCGGATTCAGATAACCTTGTCATGCCTCAATCTAGCTGATAGATTTAAAACATTGAAAACTCTTGAGTCAAGATTCCTAACTATTCAATTTTAATAGATGTCATAGCTACTCATTTTAATAGAATATAATGTATTTCCAAACTTCCAGTGTCGTAGTATTAAACACCATTAAATCTATAGTAATTCTATTAATAAGTCATATGAAGTGGTTTTTGTTTTGCACAAATATGATTGCATATATCAATATATGTGTACATCTCTTCTTTCAGTGTGCATATCAATATGAAAAAGAAACCCAGCAAATTTTCTCTTGGAGTCCTAATAATGTTAATTAGTGAATAAAAAATAGTCAGAAAATTTTGGAAGTCATGACACTAACCACAAAACAGGCACTAGAACATAGATGTTCATGTTTCTGTAACTGGAGGTATTTAATTTGTATTATAATATTATGCAATGTAGAAAATAAAGCTTGAAAAAAAATTAGAATAAAAGGATACTGCCTTGGTACTTGGACCTTGGGTAATGTATATCTTCACATTTGGGGCAGTATATCTTTACAGTGCTTGAACGAGGAATGTCAGATTGACCAACTGGAAGACAGGGCTGGCTGCAACAATACACCCTTGGGCATCTTCCAAAATCATAGTTCTTGAATTTCTCTAGCTGAAAATTTACCATAAATTTCAACTTGGAAGGCCAAGAAAACAGCACAGCTAGAGAAGGAAAATGAAAAAATAAGACTTATTCTAAAACATACCATTGCAGCCATCCCTTTACCAGTTAGTATGTAGCGCACATGAATCAAACCGTATAACATCTCTGCTGCAGACTCAACCATCTCATTTTGTTCCTCAGTAAACATGTCACCTGCTCATTTACGTGACCAAGAATGATTAGCAATTAAAAAAAAAATCTTGAAAAAGAACACAAGGCATAACAAAGCAGGCCTGTTTGAGCATCATAGAATTTGAATTATGTTGTCAAATATAATGGAAAGATGTACAACAACATATCCACAGAAGCAAACATTTCTATATTAGAACACAAACTATTCCCACACTGATCAAAAAGTGGGAAGTTACACTCTCAAAGACAATAAAAAGAATGCATTGAAACCATTCACAGTTCACCACACATAATCTCAATCGAAAAAACTTTTTATTTTGTATATTTATACTAATGTAGTCCTATATTTGATAAAATTTTCTTCTACCCAACTGAAACATTAACCCAAAATTCTTTACATGTGCTAAAAAAATTTAGCAAATAAATTAGATTAATAATAAACAAAAAGCTAATCTACATGTAGATTAGTCTTACAAAAAACTCAAGCTAACGTGATTCTCATTCATGCCAAAATACTGAATCATGCCTTTTGACCTTAAATTGACCAAGAGGTAAAACCCGTCAATGGGTACTAACATAACATCATACATTCTGAAATAGATGAAAACCATACAAGCCATAGAAGCTCAAATCAGTACCATCATTGTTATTGCAAAGTAAATTTAAAACTTATTGCAAGATGTGCACGAAACATTTTAGACACAATAATAAGTCAAATATATATATATTTTTTAAAAATATCAAACCTTGCATGAAAAATCAGGTATTAGGCCAAAGAACAAAATATTATCAAGGTGTAATACCCAATTTAGTCCCTCTATTATACCGAATTGTGACTTTAGGTTCCTCTATTATAATTTGAGTCTTTTTAGTCCCTCTATTTTCATGATTGAGAAATGTCAATCCCTCCCTTCGCCAACTTTAAGGGCTAAACAGGCCTTTAAATATGTCTTTAGGGACTAACATTTCTAAATCGTGAAAATATAGGGACCAAAAAGACTCAAATTATAATAGAGGGCCCTAAAGTCACAAATCGGTATAATAGAGGGACTAAATTGGGTATTACACCTATATTATCAATCACAAAAGGACCAATGGCATACAATTTTCAGGAAAGATAAATTAAATTCAGCTCATCCGGATGATAAACATATAATTAGTTTCTTACCATGGGATGATTCAACATCCAATATCAGATCAAGAGCATAGTCATAGTAAGGAACTTGACCACTGAGGCCACACAGATTGAAATCATCTTGTATGTAATCCTCATCAATTTCACAAAAGAATTCGTTTCCTTTGAGGTTACAGAACCAAGAAATCCAAGATGTATCCTCTCCATCGGAACCACTGACATCTGACTCTTCACTGTCAGTATCAGATTCATCTGTAGTGAGGAAAGATGGCAGAGACCGGCAGATTAAAATGTATGGAAGCAGTGCAAGAGTAAAAGAAGCTTCTTAACAGTAAAAACATGAAATCCAATATATCTTGGTGCTTAGCTCAGAAGAAAAAAACAACTAAAACATACAAAATAAGGATTGATGATCATAAAATCCCAAGTTTTTTATCACAAGAAAAAAAAAAGGCTCAATACTTCCCTCCACAAAAAAACAGTCTTCTAGGGCAACTAATCAAGAAAGCCATTTTAAATTCAGCATACGCAAGCAAAAGTTATGCTCACATATACTCTTAGTAATTTGCATAAGCATGAAGCCATATACTTCTAAGAAGTCTTGTATGGGGTTATCCCAAATCATCCATTGCCTAAATGTTCATTTTTTCCCCAAAAAGATTTTCACTTCCCAAACCCCATAATTAACATATATAGATTCCATTCCGAAACGAAATAAAAAATAAAAAAAAATTCAAATCCTAAAGAAGCGGAAACATAGAGACAGCACATAGATCTTTTGGGCTATTATGCCAATTACTCCTTCAAAATAACCAAAATCGTTCAAAAAGAAAGGAGAGCAAACCCTCGGAGCATTTATTCTTGGGGAAGGACGAGGGGCGCTCGTCGCGGTGGTCCAGACGCTTCCCGGCGGAGGACGACGTCACGGAGAGCCGCTCCTTCTCCTTGCCATTCAAACCCCTTGAAGTCGACGACGAGGCCCGCTCCAGGCGAGTATCTAGGGCATGATTTATCCTCTTCCGATCGAAAGGGCTGGGCTCCAACTTCGAGCCACTCACTCCCCGGTCCTTATACATACCTAAAACTCAAATCAATCCAAAGCCCTCATCAAGATCTTCAAGGAAAAAAGCACGCAAACCCCGAACCACAGAGGCCGCTGAAGATAACAGGAGAGGTGAAAGAATCGCTAAGGGTTTTGAGTCTAGGGTTCCGTCGTCGACTGGAGATTTCTAGGGTTTGGATCACGGGCGTAGGAGGGTTTCGTGAGAATCGAGAGAAAGCGGGGAGAACTAGAGAAAGAGAGAGAGGGTGCAATCTGGGGATATGAATTGGGGGCGAGAGCAAGAAGGTCATTTACCTTTTAAGTTATTTAATAATAGGCTTTAAAGAGAGTTTAATTACTTTGAACAAATAAAAAATAAAATTAAATAAATACTAAATAAATAAATGATGTGGTTTATCCACTTTATAAAAAAATTAATTTAAATAAATTTTTATTATTATTTACAATCATAATAATAAGAAATATGTCAATTCAATAATAATGGGCTAATAATGTTGTTTTATGAGGGCATAGAGGTTTGCTTGTATTTTCAATGGTTCAAAACTTCCAAATATATATATTTAAATCAAACCTTCTACTATAGAATTAGGACTCTTATCTAATTCTCATTTTTTTATAAGGTGAATAAATCATAATTTATTTATGATAATAACCGTTACAACTTAGTGTTACAATTAGTCTTGTGTTTACAATTTCTTGATGTCAAGCACAAGGACTTCATGCAATTTTCTCCAAGTCAACCTCTACCCCTCCCTCTTAGACCTCATCGTCTTCGGATCTCTGGGTGAAGTGCAAGTTCTGCTTGACTATGGTTTGGCCATCCTGCAGCCTCGGCTTCTTCGAAAGATGTGTTACATCAAACCAAGACATAAAGAGAAAGTGTCACGAATAATTTTTCAGAAAACACGACGTAGCCAACATCGCAAGTTCCCATCATCTTCGCATGGTCTCGTTGTTGAAGTGGTTGTAATGTCCTTGATACCCTGGATGTCCGAAGATATATCCACTCCAAAGAGACTTCCATAGTGCTCCTAAAGACCACCTCCTTCTCATCCAAAGATATATCCACTACAAAGAGACTTCCATAGTGCTCCCAAAGACCGTCTCCTTCTCAGGATACCCGAGTGCTCCTCCACTATTTCCGATGGAGGTTGTCTAGAGTGAGGATTCGGTTTTCTCGTGTTAGCTATGCGAAGAGCTTGACCTTTAATAGGGCAAACACGCTTCCATAAGCTTGACAACAAGTCTATAATATTAGTTGTAAAATCAATAATATTAGTTGTAAGAAATTAAAATTCACAAAATAATTTGAAAGTCTATAAGATTCCACATTGGATTTTCCAAACACATACTATATATCATACAAGAGTCAGTGATAGACACCAGCTAGAAGTCTGCATAACATAACAACTTTACAAGAAAAAACAGCTCGATAACATCTACAAATATGTTATGTTTGAGTGTTTCTAGGTTTCAGTAGTTAGAAAGAACAGGAGATTAAGACAGACACAAGTTTCAACTATTTACATGTAGTTAGTAAAACAGAATGCATAAATGTCAGGTGTGCTTGTTATTCTTCATCAAAATACTTCTCTTCGGCATCATGATTGGCCTCCTTGATCCAATGATCATCAAGCCTCTCATCGTCGTCTATTTTGGAGTAATCCCAATATTCGGTGTCTTCTCCTGCTAGGAATTTCTGTTGCATGATGTGAGTGAACTGTTCCAGCTGGAATTCTAACTCTGCTTCAGGTAACACTTGTTCACAGGACTCTACAGCAGAGCCTTCAGCTGCAATGCCATTTGACTCCCTATCTGTGTGCTCCTGTAATCAAATCAGTCTTATGAGGGGAATAAAATTATAAAATGATCCTCCTTCATAGGGACTCTTGTTACATATTGTCAATGTAAACTACGGTAAAACAAATATGAATGAATAGATTACTATGATCGTAAGAATGGCATCAACGGCCAGAAAAGTAAATGGAAATGTGAGGGTAGTGAGATAAAGTGGTCAAGTAATGTTCAATATGAAGATGTATATTCAAGGCTTGTTCCTACCAGCATCCAAATGATGCAGGATTTTGCATGCCGTAGATGATCCTACATTAGAATAGAAAAATGCTAACTTGGAGCCTGGAGCCATTGTTTTTGAACATCATGACCGCAAGAGACCAAAGAATGGAGCTGACTAAGCTAAGGCTCTTGGTGAGTCAAGAGATAATTGCTCACAAACTTAGTCACACATGTTGATAACAGGCAGCCAGAAATGTTTAGACTCCAAACTTCTTGAGGATTACCAACGAGCCACATACATCAAATGCCATCATTGAGAGTAGAGAAATATGATGGAGACTTAACGAGAAAGATCATTGTTGTTGATCAATCTATACCATCTTTGAGGGCTACGGAGACAGTTATTTTGGATCCCTAGGATGCTAAAGGGCTGCACAATGGCAATACAAAAGTGATGCACAGAATAAGCTGGGATGAAAGTTGAATTTATGTTAGCAGCCCCTTTGTGTTCTTCTTTTTTTTTTGGTAGTAGAGTCAAAAATGACTAGCTGTTCAATACATAGTTGCTAAGATTTCTGTTCAACACATAGCTGCAACTGATCAACATCCTAGCAGCCCCTTTGTGTTGTCTAGTCCATGATACTGTAGTTAAACCTCAGCAGAATGAACTATAGCATGATACAACAATAACATGTAGCAATAATCGACTTAGTTTGTTTAGCATTTGAGACTCCCTAAATATATAAACTAGCTATGGTCCCCTGTGTTCATTAATCACATGACCAATGATCCAGGATACTGAATAAAGGATTAACATTGTGTAAACCTATAAAATTCCATTTTGTTCAACTATACTCAAGGATCAGTGAAGAATCAGTCTTGGACACAAAAAAAATCACAAACACATTCATGAAATGCAGTATAAATTCCTCTCAATGATCGAATGAACAAATCACAATTTTTGAAAGGAGCCAACTTGCACTCAGAAGGGTGAACAGCTGTTAGAAAATACCTTATTCTCCAAACCTAAATCTTCTATTCAAGAGAAGATTAAAAAAGAACCCCACAATTTTATAGTTCTAAATAAACATGTGGATATACATGAATTCACATTGTCTAAAGTTTCGTTTGAGTTTTTATCTGGTGAGTGATGGCTTGAATTTTGCTTGTCAGTCATCAAAAAACATTATTCTCTTCTAAGTAACAGGTAATATAGAAAGGAAACCAACAAAGTACTATCAAAAGAGACATAATGCCAATTTGCTATACCTTCAACAAGCTCAATCCATCCTTCTCTTCTTCATCTTCTTCTTCTCCCTCTTCTTCCTCTTCTTCTTCTTCCTCCTCCTCCTCCTCCTCCTCCTCCTCCTCCTCCATCTCCTCTTCAGCACCTCCAATCCAATCTTTCCTAGCAACCCCGCGCCTTTGCTGCTCGCCTCTAATCTTCTCCACCAGCGCAGCCTCCTCGCACCTCCTCATAAGCGTCTCCGACCACTTCTCCCCAGGCCGCGACATCGCCCTCCCAACTGGATCCTGGAACCTCCCCACAAGCTCATGATGCAAATAAGGCTCGCGCTCCCGCATTGCATCCTCCGAGAAATACTCCCCAGCGCGTACCAGACGTTCCATATGCGCCCGCCGCCTGTTCTTCACTGCCGTCACCCTCACCCTCGCCTCCTCCTCCGTCGGCTCCCGCGCACTCCGTATCCGCTTCAGATGCCACCCCACTTCATAATCCGCCCCCAATACCTCGAATCCCTTCAGTTCCTCCGACGTGAGACGAGATCCATAGCGCTCTAAGAACCAACAATTCAAGTGAGACCTAGGGTTCTCGTTAGAGATAGGTTGAAGGTATGGGATTAGAATGTTACCAAGGAAGAGCGGAGCATCACGGATGATAAGGTCGAGGAGGGCAGCCTTGCGATGAGCAGCGTCGGGCACGCCGGCGAGGAAAGCACGGGGGAAGTAGAGGTCCTCAATGGCGGAGAGTCGGTCAGTGATGACCTCCATTGCCGACCTCTCCATTGTTTCTCTCTCTCTCTCTCTCTCTCTCTCTCTCTCTACCAAGCTCGCACTTTTCGAAGGATTGGGCACGTGTTTCGCACGTGCTCAGCCCATGAACTTTGGGCCCAGGGCCAGTCCAGCAGCAAAATAATAAAAATTTCTAACATTTTTAGGATTTTGATGTTATCTTTATCTTTTCGTAATTTTAAAATTCAAAAATTTCCGGGAAAAAGATAAATTTCAATATTTTTAGGGACATATATGAATAATGTTTTTAATTGGATATAAATCATATAATCGGAGAGAGAGAGAGAGAGAGAGCGGAGTTGGATTGAAGGACTTCGATCGAGATGGTGGGGGCGGCGGAGGAGGCACAGCTGAATCGGCTAGAGACCCAGGTCGACAATGGAGGCGGTGGTGCGTGGGAGTACCTCTGCCACGTCCGTAAGCTCAAGGCTCGTCGACCTGACAAGGTGCTCAAGCACGGACTCTCCATCCTCAACAACGCGAAAGCCCGATCCAACCTCGGTGCCGAAGGTATGAATTGATCCCTATTGAGGTTAATTGTTTGTAGATCTGAATCCAGTCGATGGATTTTCCTCCGATTTTCTCGCTCTTGAGGTTTTTGATTGTTTTGATGTTCATTAATAATTTGATGTTTTTGGATTCTAGGTTGATTTTCTTTCGATTTGCTTCTTATATTTTCATTATTAGAAGTCAACTAGATAATATATGCATTGATTTTGGGTTGTTTATGAAAATTTTATTTTGAGTTTGTTCGGAAGCTTTTTAGGAGAGAAAGCTTTGATCTTGTAATTGAATTTTAGATATACCCAGAGTGACCAATTGTTACTACTTAGTTTTTTTTAACCTATTATCTTCCATTATCACCATCAACGCCCTGTTGGGTATCTATTAAAAATTGAATAGAGTCTGATGGAACCATGTTATTTTGATGTTCAAGTAACACTAATGATGATCCTGTTGTATAATGTATACATGAGAGGAACAAGGTACTTCAATAGTTGCATAACAGTTGCAAATAAAGATCGGGTAAGGAGAGAAGAACATAGTTGGGAACTGAACAACAAGGTATGCAGGGTCTATACTGTAGATTAGAAGATGTTTGCAAAGAACAGTTTTTGTATCTGTGTGAAAGTGCTAGGAAAGAGAATCAAAAGGCCAAGGTGAATTGCTTGGAAGTGGTGATCATGATTTGGGTTCTGGCTATGATTAGTATTGTAAATATCAAAATATCCATTTATCAGAGAAATGAACAGATAATTGAAAGTAGTGACTGGGATTGAAGTGGTGAGGTTGTAGTCATGGATTACACAATGCTCGGTAGGTGCTTCCTTTCGAAAGGACAATAGAGGAGGAAAGATTTATAAGCTGATCATAAATAGTGCAATAACACTTGATGGATACGTGTATGGTTCACTTCCTGGGGCAGAGTGCATCTCTTTTGTTTTCCATATGGCGAACATTTGTTTCCATTACTATGACATTCATTGTGATAGATGGTTATAGTTATACAGCCAAGGGAGAAAAGTCATGTGCAGGTTACCGTTCATCAATCATGTGCCAACTAGGTCTCTGAAGAAATTTACGTGGAAGATTGTTAATCCACCACTTATTGTGTTTTGATCAATCTTATACTACATTATTCTATATAGCCATTATTCAGGAAAAGATGTTACCAAGCTGATATATATTTTTCTTAATTTTTTATTTTTGTGATTTTTGATGCAGAATGGACTCTTTATGAGCAGGTAGCTATTGCTGCTATGGACTGCCAACGACTTGATATTGCAAAGGTGAACACCTTAATGTCAATATTTTTCTTTGAAGTTTCTTCCGTCTTTCACGTTCAGTGAACCATGTTTTTCCTCGTTTAGAGGAATTAGTTCAGGTTCATGTTGGCAACCTTTTGCTTATTTGGCATTTTGACTTTTTTATTTTTCTTCCTAATTGCGTATTCTCTGGTATATTATGTGAATATGGAACTTACTTTGGGGCATAAGTAAATTTAATGTATTTATGCGCTCAAAAAAGGCAACACATGTAGTTTTCTAAGTTTTCCTTGTTGATCATTTGTGTAGAGTACAGGGATCTTGATGTTATTTTAATTTAATGAGGCATATCATAAATGTTCTTGCTGTTCCTATTCTCAAGGATTAACATATGGAAGACAGAAGAATATGTAACAGTTCTGGTAACGATGTGTTACGACCTTTAGTCCCACATCGGCTAGTCAGCCGAGTGCCATGTCCATATAAGTGCCCACCAACCCTTCCCTCCTAAGCCGGTTTTCGGGGGAAGTTAGGGTGAGCACTTGTGTGGGGCCCCTCGGGGCCGAGGTGCCCACGTGGTATCCTAACAAGATGCTTGGAGTTGATTAAGTCATTACCTTTAATACCTAAAATGAAAATGAAAGTGGAATTGGAAGCCGATGTTTTAAAAAGACCTGTGTGGATTGTGTGATTTGCTATGATAGCGTCCTCAATGTAGCCTTCCCGCCTTATTTTGACTACATTTGGATAGTCCAAATTTTCTCTTCATTTGTGTATTGCATATTTTGTATTTTCTGTTTCTTTCATTTTCTTCCCATACTTCTCATCTATATGTACCCTCCTTTCTATCCCTTGCTTATGTTGATATGGAATATGGTAAACATAAAACCTCTTTTTTGTTTTTGGTTATGAAGAATGTAATTCCATGATTCCCTCATTGGTAAGCTGCCCCATTACTTGGGTGCTGATCTTCTAAAAGTTAAATGTAAGAGCACTGTTCAAGTTTCTCTCTCTCATCACAAGCATGTAGGATGTGCCTCCGTGCATATTAAATTTGTTAATACTCTAACAATTCATGTGAACAAAATGTTATAACCATTTCCTTATAAAATATCATCTGGTTTTAAAAATGGCTGATCTCAATTTGCACAGAATGCTGTAGTGTCTGCTAGTATTTTGCATATACAGTTATTCCATGGAATTAGAAAAATAATTATTGAATATCCAGTTCTACTTTTAAGGCTATTTCATAAACTTATTGCTTGCCTTGTTATTGAAATTTTCAACATCATAATTTATGTGGTTTTCTTGTTTTACAGGATTGCATATCAGTTCTCTCAAAAAAGTTTCCTGGTAGCACAAGGGTTGGTAAGTGTTGCTATACTCTGATGTATATTGTCTGTTTGGCATAAATCAGACATAAATATGTGTCCTGTAATTGATAGTTAAGTATTAAGCAGTAAATTCTAATGTTTTATTTTTCACAGAAAATTGCTTGTTTATTTATTTGTTTATGTGTTACTATTTTTTTCGTTGTGTGGGAATTCTCATCGAGTTCTTTCCAAGTGTAGTCATGTTGTATATCTTGCCTACTTAAAAACATTGTTAGTACTTAGTAGGTTTTGGGCCATTGATAAATAATTGCATGGAGTATGGACGATAGTAATGTGTTGTGTGCCAAACCAACAAAATAATTTGTATTCATGTGGGGTATGATGTCTCTATTGGAGAGCCGTTTCTTATTGGAAGCCTGCCAAATGATCTTCTCCCTTAAGGTTCTCTTTTGATTGATGAAGAATTCTCCTCCTCCATGGAAGTTTGTATAATTATGTTATAACTTTTTTGCACTTCTAAGATAATATACACATAGCAGGAGCTTTGTACCACTGGGCTGCCCTTTAAGATAATATACACATGAAAATGTATCTTCTTTTGTGTACAAATATTCCTAGTAAATATAATTTAGTTATTTCTTGTGATGTGCTTAGTCTAGCAATTGGTTTTTTTTTTTTTTACAAAATTTTAATTTCTTTTTATATCATGGATGAACTGGTTTCAAATTGAATGAATTTGGGGAAATGTCATCTGGAACTTGGCTTACTATATGAGTTTGCTTTATGTGTGCTAAGATGCTTCAATCAGTGATTTATTATTTCTGGTTGTTCATTATTTTGCGACAATCCTTAGGCAGATTAGAAGGCATGCTATTTGAAGCAAGTGGAGCATGGGCCGATGCTGAAAGAGCTTATGAACGTCTTCTACAGGATAGCCCCCATGATCAGGTAAGGGTACATGTTTCTGAAGTAGCTTTAGTAATGTCTTTTCTTTTTCTGGGTTGGGATGATGAAGGTTTATAATTAATGATGGACCCTTTTAAAATAAAGTGTCAAGTTACAAACAAAGGGCAATGTTTTATGAAAGGTAGGGGAAGGCTTTGATTGATTGTTAGATTTGAAGGCTCGCTACTTGAAAGAATTCATGGCGCTAAACCTGAAAGGATGATCAATGCTAGCAATTTTAAGGCATTTCATATGAACTTGGATTGCTTTGTATGTAATTTGTAGGCAATATATTAGCTACCATGATTCTCTTGTTAATCTGTTTTGTTCTACTATGACTTCTGGTCTTTCATAAAATGAGGGAAATGTTTTTTTGTGTCTTATTCTCTCTCTCTCTCTTTTGTAGGTTATACAAAAGAGAAAGATTGCCATGGCGAAGGCTCTAGGAAACATTGCTGCCGCTGTTGAGTATTTGAACAAATACTTAGAAATGTAAGATCAGGTCTCACCTTTCCTGCAAGACTAGGATAGAGTCGTTGTTTCCCTGTTTTGCAACTTTTTGGCCTTACAATGCATTAATTAAGTTGTGGAATTTGATAGATTTATGGCAGATCAGGATGCATGGAGGGAACTTGCTGAGATTTATGTTTCCCTACAAATGTGAGGCATTCATTCTTAATCACCATTCACATAATAAAATGCTTATACTCTGTTTGTAAACCTCAACTGATTGATTCTTACTATAATTAGGTACAAGCAAGCAGCTTTCTGTTATGAGGAGCTAATATTATGCCAACCAACTGATCCTCTGTATCATCTAGCTTACGCAGAGGCAAGTACCTGACTGTAATATTAGGTGAATGTTGATTGCCTATGTCAAAAATGTTGAACTGATCAGAGCACATAGTTAAATAATTGAACACGGTTTATCTTATACTGTTCAATAGTTTAGTTTGCATCTCCTTCTGATTAGAGCCATAAAACTGGAACAGAGTAATCCATCCAGATGTATCTTGTATTAAGCATCTCTGCTTTGAATTCAATTGGCTTGGATGCTGGAGTGTTCTCCCAAACATTTTGAAATATCTGCAACACTTCAGGACTCATTCCATTGCCTGTTTTATGTCTTCGAATAGGTTCTCTATACCATGGGTGGATTGGAAAACCTCCAAACAGCCAAAAAGTATTATGCGTCCGCCATTAATTTTACCGGAGGGAAGAACACACGAGCTCTGTATGGCTTATGCTTGGTAAGATTTAAGATAATACCCACCTCTTCTAGTGTGATTAAACTCTTTCGCGGTTTCTAACATATTTTTCAATTCCTTTTCAGTGTAGCAGTGCCATAAACCAGATAACAAAAGGGCGGAACAAGGAAGACAAGGAGAGTCCCGACTTACAATCTCTCGTCGCAGAGGCCTTAGTGAAGGACTACAAAAAGAAAGCTCCTGCAAAGTTGCCTCTTGTGACCAACACACTCAAAAGCATGAAACTCATCTCCTGATTTCATATTCAATAGTAGTCCTCAGAACTACTTGTTTTAGTCAGTTCCAAAACATAGACTACAACAGCACAAATTTTTGTACTGCAGGGTCTTCTTCATTCTCTCTTCATCAAACAAACTTCAATGTGGCTTGTACAATAAACACAAATTTCTTGAAATTGATGTTCAAGCATTCAACTCCACTGAATGATGTTCCTTTTGTTGCAAATTGTTCCAATTTTAGATTTTCATTTCTCTTCTTGATGTGTTTAGTAATATTTTCAAATTAATCACACAATAATCAAAACCAAATTATTATATTAGCACAAAGTTTTCAGACCATGATGCATGCTTTACAGTTCAAGCATACAGCCACCAACCAACGGTTGAGGATTCACGTAAGCCATCCTAATCAGAGATTCGCCGCACGTTTGCCTCAAGATAGGATCGTGCTTCCAATCGCGAGGCAAAAAGTTCAGGTTGATGATTTGATCTGATCACGACCGTTGATCGGACGGTGGGGCCCGAGACCGTGTATCATTTATGGTGGGGGTCTCTCCCCGTAATTGTCAATCCACTCGCTTATCGAGATATGCGCTTTGGACGAACTTCCACCGTCCGTTTCCCTCTCCCTCTGGATTGGAGCACTAGTCTAGAATCCTTGGGACCTCTGAATTCTTCTTGGGAGTTCATGAATCTCTAGCTATGGAATTGGTTTCTTAGTTATTGCGAGGATTTAGATCAAAGGTATAATCGAGTTTTCATGCTCTAATTCTTGTTTTTTTTTCTTTTCTTTCTTTCTTTTTTCCTTTATTTGCTGGCTAGTTTGATATTATTTGTCTTTCGTTGTTGCATAAAGTTTGAAGCTTGGAGGTATGAGGATGAAGTTTTTTTTTGGATTTCCTTTGTTATTTGGTTGTATTGTTTGTGATTGCTTTGAAATGAAAGGTTGGATAATGGATTGAGCCTCCTAAGCTTGTTGGGGATGTGTTTGATGTATGTTATAATTTGGTGTTACTTGTGTGATTTGTAATAGTAATATTGATGAGGTTTTGGAATTTTTTGTCGTACAAAGCCAGCTTATATATATATATACATATATATAGTCTTTGGTGGAAACAAGGTAGATGTAATTTTGTGGATTGAGAATGGAATGAGAGATTTTTTTTCTGGTTGTAGGAAGAGGGTTGGAAGGCATGGCCAAGAATAAAAAAAAATTAGCTTTTGGCCTATATATAACATATGTTCTTTCTTTTTAGTTTCCTTTGTTCATTCATGCAATAAATTGATGATGGAGCATGGCTTTGGTGAGCATTTTATTTTTTTTTATTTTACTTCCCTGTAAATGAAAGAAACTATTTTAGTATGAAATTTGTTTTGTAATATAGCTTATCACAGAAATGTAATTTTTTCAAACTTATTCTGATGTGCAAATCAGTAAAGAGAAGTCAAAGAACCCTACTTGACGTTCTTTAAATGTGTTATACTTTCATCCAGTGGGCAATTATACTACTGCTCTCAAAGCTTGGATTTGACTTCTTAACCTTGAAAATTTATATATTTACAAGCTTCTGATTTAGTTTGGGAAAGTGTTAACTTCCCTTCTGTGAATTTAGGTAAATATGGAAAAGGAACCCATTCAACCGTGTTTTGGCTTGAAAGATCACAAAGTAGAAGCTTGCATGACACCCATGGAAGTTGATCCTTCTACTGATGACGATAACAAAAAGGTTGTTATCTCTAATGGAAGGGAGTTAGTTGCTTCTGAAAGTGATGAAATATTAGAACCTTGTGAAGGGATGGAGTTTGACTCTGAAGAAGCGGCAAGGACATTCTATAGTACATATGCTAGACATATGGGTTTCCGCACACGTATTAGTAAGTACTCTCGTTCGAGGCGTGACAACTCTGTTATATCGAGGTGTTTTGTATGTTCAAAAGAGGGTTTTCGTGAAGTTCGTGTCAAGAAGGCTGAACTTGGTGAGCATAGACATCAGCAACGAGCAGTCACTCGGGTGGGTTGCAAGGCGATGATTATGGTAAAAAAATTAGGTAGTGGGAAGTGGGTTGTGACCAGATTTACCAAGGAACACAACCATGGGCCAGTGCCTCCCAAAAAAGTCGAAGTGATGGCAACATGTGAAGTTAATGATTCAAAAGTAAATTCGCGGGCTTCTGAAGGGGACATAGTTCATGAACCCTTTCAGGGCATGGAGTTTGAATCTGAAGAGGCTGCAAGGATATTTTACAATATTTATGCTATGCATATGGGTTTTCGAGCTCGTATAAGCAAGTATTGCAGGTCCAGACGGGATAATTCGATTATTTCTCGCCAGATTGTCTGTTCAAAAGAAGGTTTCCGGGAAGTGCATGCAAAGGACATCATCAATGAAGGGAAAATTAGGCGTCCAAGGGTGATTACGAGGATAGGCTGTAAAGCAATGATTGCTGTAAAGAAACTAATTTCTGGAAAGTGGGTTGTGACAAGATTTGAGAAGGAACATAATCATGCTTTAGGAACATCGAAGAATTTGATCCGTCTTCAGTCAGATGCTAGTACCAGAAAATATTTGCCCTTGCCAGAGGCTAGTGCAGTGTGTAATGGGGTGGTGACCAGTGGATGTTCTGAAGTGCAAAGTGTTTCTCGAGACTCACTAACTGTTCTGTACAACCAGTTGTGTTACGAAGCCATTAGATATGCACAGGAAGGGGCTGTGTCAGAGGAAATTTACAACGTGGCCATGTCTGCTCTGAAAGAGGCAGAGGAAAAGGTTACTGCAGCGAAAAGAAGCGCCACCCCAGCTGCACAATTTTTGCATCATGTAAGTGGAATTAGTAAAGAAGTCAATAAGGCTGATAGTGCTACAGACATAAGAATAAAACTTAAGTTTTGTGTGATATTTAGTGTTTTTATGAAGTCTACTCCACATTCCTATCTACGGCAGGTATTAATTCTTTCACAGCAATCTGTTCATTTCACTAATACCTTCCACTTCAGCAACTGACCCTAGCTTGGCTGTCCGGCACATTAAGCTTCTTTTTGTTTCTAAATGTGCTAAATTATCATATATTACAAAACCTGCCATATGCTAACTGTGGACATCAGATGGATATGTTGAACATAAGCTAATTATTAGGAGTCTGGTTTCCTTTCTTTCTAACAATGTCATATGTTATATATATATTGTCCTCTGGTATTTCATTATTTGTGTTTTTCATAAAATGAAAGTTGGTGACTCCTTAAAGCCATTATTTCCACACATTGCAAACTAGCCATCAGTGTACAATCCTTTGGTCCATTTCTTTTAAACTTGTGGTTTTCTTCCTTCAAGCGTTGATACCCTCAGCAACGTCATCTGTTGTTGGACATAGAGCCTCTTGTTTTTTAAAATATCCATTGTGTAGACTCAGCACAAATCTCTTGAACTCACAGAAACCTTTTTTTGGACTACCAAGTTTCAATTTGTGCCGGTCCTTTCTATCTTCTTTATTTCAACTTCTGGTTCAAGTGTAGAATTGCACAGCACACGTCTAACAATGTCTATCCGTCCAACCTTTGCAGAAAGTAGATATTGTGGGGTCAGACCCTACCAAGTCTACAGCTGCAATCAATGAGAGCAAAGCAATCTATCCAGGGCTTAGTGAAACACAGGTGGTTGCTATTCCAGCACTTCCAGTTGCGCTTTGTATGCCCGTGACAGGAAGTGTACCCGCTACTTGTTCAGGTTGTGACAATGATTCCTTCTGTCCTACTATTATTTTTGGGGTAAGAAAAGAATTTATTTGGATACTGCTTTTGTGTCTTTGATCATCATAATTCTGCTATGACAAATGGATACTAGGTTTATAACTTTTAATGTGGAGTTAATACCGTCATTTGAGTTTTTTATTTTTCCATTGATAAACTGAATATTTTCTCGAATCACTGTGTCTTGTATTAATTCATAGATTGTCAAGCTTACTGTGATATCATTGGAATTTTCGTAAGAGCAACATCTTGATCTTCACATTATAAAAGACTGTGAATGAACTTGTCTTCTTGAACTATAATGTGCTCTGAAGCATGTAATGGTTTTGATTTATAAGTCCATTTCCATTTTTATGACCTCAAAAGCCTCTTTTCTTATTTCCATGTTAAGGTTTCTGTAGATGCTTGAACTTAAGCGATCCTTGTATCCCTTCATCCAACATACTCAGATTTGTTTTCTTCATTTTCCTTGAAGATCGAAACCTAATTTCTAGTTAATTTATCATGACCTAACAATCAGTTAGTTCGATACATGAGTATGTTCTCATGTTCAAAAAAGAAGTGCAAAACCATCAACTTATTGCCAAAACCGGTAAAAAAAATTATTTTCTCCAATGAATTACATTTATTCTACAAATCTTGATCATTTAGCGTTCTCATTGTTTATCTTTACTCTCAAACTTTCGATATCATCATTGATCATCTAATACCTAACATATTTTCTCACTTTCCATTGATACCAGCTTCTAAATCAAACATTCTGGGAAATCCTTACACACTTGTGGCTACTCCAATTGGATCATCACCGGATTCTGCTCGCAATGCAGATGCTTTCACTCAATCAATCGCCACTCCCAAACCAATAACAGCAATTCACACAGACACACTGCCTTCAGCAACAGCTTCAAGAAGCTCATCTGATCATAGCAAATCACATGCAAGCCCAAACCCTCAAGTACATGCAACCGCATTAGCTGTAGGTGCTCGCATCCTTCCTCCAAAGGCTGCCGCCTCACTGATCAAGGCTGTTGAGTCCCGAATCCGATCCCCAGGTACTTCTCTCACGATATCAGTGCTTGCCGATGACACCAAACAGTTGACCACCCCACACTGAAAATTTCATCCTCGCAAAACTCAATCTGATGGAGTTTCAGAAACCACATTTGGTGGCCACAACTGATGAATTAACATGTATCCTATTTCTGAATTGAGTGATAACTAGTGTTTAAAGACAATCTTGTACATGAACTGCATTTGTATCTGGTCACAGAGTTGTGTTGTATATCATATGTATTTGACCCGAAATCAATGGACTTTTCCTACAGTTGTTTCTATACATGAATAATTTAACTGAAAACTCAAAAGAAATTAAAACTTGGAGAATAATAATAAAATATATATATAAGAAACTAAAAGTTGTAAATAAAACAGTGGTTTTTAAATCAGGATGATGGAATGGAATTCATAAAACCATCCAACGTCAGGGGGTGTTCTCTTATTTTCAAAAATACCCCTGCTCTCTCTGTTTCTCTATAACTAGGAGGCATTCTCGAGGTTCTAGGGCTACTGTTCTCACTTCAGGGTGTGGGATTCCGAGAATTCTCGGAAAGCGGTGCAGTTCTCGTCGTAGTAGTGATAGATATGATCCCTCGGAGGAAAAAGACGGTGCCGCCGGCCTGCCGTTGTGAAGGAGGAGAATGTGGAGATCAAGGTTGAGGAACCCGTCCATTCCCCGGAGGAGGCTCAGGAAGAGGATCCCGAGGAGATCGAACCGATGGAGGATGGCGAAGGTTTAGATTTCTTTTTTTCGTTTTTTATTATTGTTTCCATTTATTTTCTTATCAATCGTGAAAAAAGATTATTTCTTTGATAAGTGTTCTGTAGTTTTTTCTGTGATTCTGGTTCTTTTCGATTGGTTTTCCTGGTTCTATCAGTATAAATTATTTCACTTGATGTTGAATATGAAATTTGGTGGCGTTTTTGCAGTGTAATCAATCTGTCTGCTACTCTAGGTAGATAAATTGATTCTTTTTCTGCTGTCAATCATCTTGGATCTTTTAATGTGTATATACATTATCTGTTTCAATGGTATTGCCGTTTTTGGATAGTATAAATATCATACTTTTTTTAGGTTCTTATTGTTCAGCTTCATTTTTCATGTTCATATTACTCCATTTCTTTACCTTCTGGAAGCTGGTGGGATACTTATATTGTTACTTGAGTATGTTGATTATCTTGTTCTACTTTTGTTGACTGTTTCTGCCTGTTAACTGGTATACTCTTTGTGGACTAAATTTTCTTGGATGGTGGCTGGTTTGAATTTTCTGGATACTTTGTGTTCATGTTCTTTGGCAGTCTTTTTTATGGATTTCTTGTGTTTGTTTTGCTGACGTTCTCTTTATGCTGCACATGTTCGTTTATTTTGTCGGTTGTGAGACATTTTAATTTATTTTGTGCAATGCAAGATATGTTTGTTTATTTTGTCGGGTGTGAGATATGTTAATTTATTTCCTACAATGCAAGATATGTTCATTTGTTTTGTCGGATGTGATATGTTTGTTTACTCTGTCCAATGATTGTTGAAGGACGACAAAACAACTGCTTTTAACACTCTCTTTATTTAGATGTGATACATCTTCTCCGTAGATTGGTGGAGTACGTGATCCTTTTATTTGTGTCTTATGCAGATAATGCAGATAAAAAGGTGGTTCATTACACCACAAAGGAATCAGTTAAAGGTGACGGGGATAAAGAACCAGAATATGAAGAACATGCTGTGGATTATGAGGATGAAGCTCAGGAGGAGGAGCATGCTGAAGCTGATGAATACTTTGATGTGGGTACAGATGAAGAGGATGAACAGGAGTTTGACAATGAGGATATGGAAGATAGCATAGAAAATGCAGAGGGGGGAGAGGATGAGAAAAACATCAAGAGGAGATACAGTGCTTTTGAGGAATTAGAAGAGCACCGTCAAGTAATCAAGGAGCGCAGCAAGCGAAAGGAGTTTGAGGTTTTTGTTGGTGGTCTAGACAAGGATGCAACTGAAGATGACCTTAAAAATGTCTTTGGAGCAGTCGGTGTCATTATGGAAGTAAGACTACTGAGGAATCCCATTACAAAGAAAAACAAAGGTTTTGCTTTCTTACGCTTTGAAACTGTAGAACAAGCAAAACGAGCGGTATCAGAGCTTAAGAATCCAGTGGTATGATCTTGCATTTGGAATAATTCCTTCAGTGAATCTGTAATTTGTTCCCTGTCAATAGTCGATGATGCTAAGTGGTAAGTTATTTGATCCAGGTGAATGGTAAGCGATGTGGTGTTGTCCCAAGCAAGGACAATGACACACTTTTCCTGGGCAATATTTGCAAAACATGGACAAAGGAACATGTAGGCGGGGTTGTTATTTCTCAATTTATTTCCTTACCAAGCAATTCTTTTATTTCTTCTCCATTAGTAACCTACCCTGCTTTTGATTGTTTATTCAGTTGAAGGATGTATTGAAGATTTATGGAATTGAGAGCTTTGAAGATCTGAATCTTCTAGAAGATAGCAATAATGCTGGGATGAATCGTGGCTTTGCTTTCCTAGAGTTTGCTTCACATAAAGATGCTATAGATGCTTATAGGCACTTGCAAAGGAGGGGTGCTAGGTTTGGTAGTGATCGTCTTGCCAAGATTTCATTTGCAGAATCCTTTATTGAACCAGATGATGAAATCATGGCACAAGTTTGTTGAAACAGTTCTCTGAACTCTTTCTATTTCTTATTTTTGCAGCTTACTATTTTTTACCTTTAATCTGATCATATTTTAGATTTGTTTGCCAACTTATGTGTGGCCACCTATTATTTAAAACTGAATATAATGGTGTCTCAATTTTAATGATCAGATGATTGTATCAATTTTAGGTGATCATGCCTATTTCCATCTTATCTATTCTTAAAATGGATTTTTAAGGCAATGAGAGTTTATGTAGTCATTTTCCCTTATCACTGGGCATTTTCTCCACCAGGTTAAGACTGTTTTCGTTGATGGTTTACCTGTTGCATGGGATGAGGATCGTGTGAAGGCTTATGTTAAAAAATATGGTCAAATTGAAAAGGTTGAACTTGCTCGTAATATGACCGGTGCAAAGAGAAGAGATTTTGGGTTCGTCACTTTTGATAGTCACAACTCTGCAGTGAAATGTGCTCAGGGTATCAATGAACAAGAGCTTGGTGAAGGTGAAAACAAGGTTAGCCATGTTTAAACTATATCAGTCTTTATTGTAGTCAGAGGTCCTGATACACGTTGGTTTCAAATTTATTTTATATATATATACATAGTTATATTTTCTTATCTCTTTCCAGGTAAAAATTAGGGCTAGGTTGGCAAGGCCAGTAAAAAAAGAGAGAGGGAACACTGCTGCCCGATGGAATTTTCGGTCCAGCCGAGGTGAACTTCGAGACAGTGGTCACGCATCCTGGGATCACCGTCAACCTCGGAGACTCACACTGCATCCAACTAGACCTCAAAGGGGTCGTGACTTGCCAACTGGGGGTCGTGGTTCTCATAGGTCTGTTGGGTTACATGACAGACGACTGGACATGCCTCAAGACATGCCTCCACCTCGGAGGGTTAGACACTTGCACTCGCCCGAGATTTCTTATGATAGGAGGCAGCTGGGTATGTTTGTCTTTTTCTATTTCATCTTCATGTGGAATATCTTATGTATCAAAAGGTTCACAGTTTGCTTGCTTAATGTTACATCAGTGGCTTCAGAATATGCCGATACCAGATTGAACCGAGGGTATCGTAGGCATCAGGAGGCCCGTCCTCGAAGCATACCTTCCGCTAATTATGAGTCTAGACAATCATCCTATAGGGAGGATTATTCTTCCTGTGAATTGAGTTATTCTGATATTGTGCCACCACGTAGAACTATCCAGATCATGGACAAGAATCCTTATGCTGATGAAATATTATATGATCAAATGCCTGAAAGGCACATCCTTCCATCCAGAGGAAATAATCATGATTATGAACCCATTTCTGGATCCAAGCGTCCATATTCAGCATTGGTGAGCATTGCTTCCAATTTCATTTAGTAGTATCTCTTGTTATTTGTTTGTTTTTTGAACTTCCATATCTCATGAGTATTTCCTTTTCCCTAAGGATTATGCCCCTTCCCCCTATTCTGATGTTAGCGTGCGACACACAAGGGTGCATTTAGATTATGGAGCTGGTGCTAGTGGTATTCGATACGAGAATGCTTATGCTGAAAGGTGTGTGTTGCTCAATATAAGAACACTTGTACTGTGCATATTTCACACGAACACATATATATAGACTAAGTTACCTTTAACATGCTTATGTAGGTTTGACAAGTTTGATGATGGATATGGTGGCATACCTAGTTCTGTTTCTGGTCACGATCCTCATGGGTTCTATGGCAGACACCAGGGAATGAGCTATGGTCTAGGTGTGTTGAAATATTGATGTTAAAGAAATGAAAGCATGCCTTCTTCACCTCTAAGTGCTTTACGTTTTTTGTTTCCTTCTCTATTAGGTTCTGTGAGTGGAAGTGACAATGGCACTGGCGCTGGTGGAATGTACCCGACAGGCTATCGAGGTGGTTACATAGCGCGCGGTGGTTACGTAGCGCGTGATTTTGATGTAAGCTTTTATAACTCTTCCTTTTTTTAATTCTTTCGAGGTGCTATACCTAAAGCATTTTTATATTTATTATTCATTTTGCTTAGCAGGTAGGCAGTAGCTCGTACTCGTCCTCATACCCTGGTCATAGCTTGGGTGGTAGCAGGTACAAAAGCAGTGGTGGATCTGGTCCATATTACTGAGGCAGAGTAGTTTCGATTTATGGCAATCAATTTCAACTGAGGCCATTGGAGACCAATCTTGACTAGATCCATTCAGATTATTTTTGTTGTATAGTGTGACTAGAACCAGAGGATGCGCTGTAGTTTTTCAGAGGGTTATCCTGCATTCTAAATTTGTTTAGGATGAAGAAAAGCATCATGTTGTTGTTCATATGCGATGATGCTCTATTGATTTATAAACTTGTTACTAATTATAAATCCCAAAGAAAAATGCCCCTTAAGCCGGGTTCCATAGTTAGAATAGTGAAATTCAAAGCATTTGATAGTTTTAACATCAATGTTAAATTCTAATCTCAGTGGTTTTTATAGTTTGCACTTTTAACTATGGTTGTGACTCTGATTGCATATGGTGTGATTTGGTCGGACCTAATGTTCATTTGGGAATATATGCATTTTAATTGCTTTTGGTATTGAATTTAAGTTCGAATTGGTCAATTCATTAACAATGTTAAGGCTGATAATAACAATGGAAGTTGATATACACATATACAAAGCACTGTCTTCCTGTGCTTCTTTGTCTTGAGATTGTTGTATTTTTTAAGGGAAAATTAATATATCAAACCAATGAATTGTATCAAACTAAGAGAAATCAATGTATCAAACCAAGAGAGCAAGGAAATCAATGTTATGAATAAGTTTCATTTTTATATATATAAATCAATATCATCTTCCATATTTATCATTAACATGGTTTTTTTTAAGTTTCACACTCATGAGATCATATATTGTCATTATACTAATTTTATTTTCTTTCCGTTTTGCACATATGATGACTATTTATCCAAATTGATAATTTGTGAATCATTCAATCTTTTTATATGATGTAATGGTCATATGAGAAAACTTATAATCTGTTGGCATTGTCAAACATGAATATTGTGTATCGGTTCATAAAATTGTGAAAATTAACCATCATTCATGCCCTTATGTTGTAGTAATTGAGGCTTGTGATATTGCTTGCATTTAACTTCAATATCTAAGGGAGGATCTCGAATCTCATTATCAATAATAATTGGTAATATCTCATGCAATAGTTCATATGAAATGATGTTCTATAATGTGATATATGAACTAGTTATTAATTTTAAATACCAGAGAAAGACCCTTAAGCCGGGTTCCATAGTTAGAATAGTGAAATTCAAAGCATTTGATAGTTGTTTTAACATCAATGCTAAATTCTAATCCATAGTTGGAATAGTGAAATTCAAAGCACCTTGACAACGGATTCGAAGACCACGAGCTTGGGTCATTTGGTCACATAAGTTGTATCAATCAAGAAAATAAGAGGAAATCAATATATCAAAACCAATGTATCAAACCAAAAGAGGAAAAGAAAAACAATTATCAAACCAATATATCAAACTAAGAGAGTATGAGAAAATCAATGTCACAAATCAATTTCACACTTTAAAAAAAAAAATCAATATTTTATTTCATGTTTGTCATTAACCGGGTTTTTTTTTTATTTTTTATTTTGCACTATTGATATCATCTATTGTTATGATACCAATGATATCAATTTTTATTTTCTTTTTATTCTTCACATTTGATGACTATTTATCCAATGTGATACTTGATTAATTCTTTAACCTTTTGTTATGATGTAATAGTCACAAGAGAGAACTTAGAATTTTGTAGCATTGTCAAACATGAATACCGTATATCGGTTAATAAAATTTATTAATATATATATATATATATATATATATATATATATATTTCTCTTGTATGTGTTTACATCACTTAATGTGCCATAAAACAAGCAATTTTCAAAAGAAAAAAATTGGCTATCACATTAGAGATCGAGTCATTGAAACATGTTTTCACAAAATAAAAAATAGTTTGTCCACATTTATTAAAAAAAACAAAGTTTTTAATGATCTTTCTACTCTAATGGGGAATTAAACACTAACTAATCAATCAATATACTATAGTAATTAAGACTTGTGATATTGCCTACATTTTACTTCAATATCTGAGAAATGATCTTGAGATAAATGGTTGAATCTCATTATCAATAATAAATTAAAAAACATACATATTATTAAATTAGGGAGATGCAAAAGTTTTTTTGTTTGTTGAATAAATGGATAAACCATGTTTTATTTATTATGATATTAGGTTTCGATACATCATTCAATCAAAGAGATGGTAAAAATACGTTGTTTATGATATCTCTTTTCTCTTGACTGATGACAGGTTACTTTTCATTCCCCTCCTCGAGCCGATGGTGGATCATCCCCTGAGTTTTATTAAATTTTTATTAAATTTTATTCTTGAAAAGTATTGCTATCTTTTATAAATTTCTGATATAATATTATTGAATAAACTGGAAAAATGAAACTATATTTTCTGACATAACATGATGTGGACTCAATCTAAAAATTCATGCTTAAATAGTTTTCTATATATAACTTTTATTAATGATGTATTATTATTTACAACTTATAATCTAATTGAGAGAGATTTTGAATCTAATCTATTAGTTTTTAGATATTATAAACTAAAATAATATTAGATATTTGGAAATATTGGAAAAAGATAATGCTCTGATTTTGTTGCATTCCTCTGATGCTTTGATGCTTTGATGCTTTGATGCTATGATGCTATGTAGAAGAAAAAGTTCTACAAGGGAAGAAATGGCCTGCTCATTATGAATATAATTCACAAGCTTTCTGAAATGCAAATAAACATACATGTAAATGACTAGATTAACAAACTAACAAAATTCTAAGTTCTGTAAATGACTAGACTAACAAACTAACAAAATTCCATGGGATTGATGGAGAAGCACAGGCCTATCTTTCCAGTTGGTTAATCCTTTTTTTCTGTCAGTGATGATTTGTATTAGGTTTACAACAGAGATGCATCCTCCCTTTGAACTTTAGCTTCAAAACCTATGACCACCATATCCCCCAAACCTAGAAGCATCATATCCGCTGTGCGATTGTCCTGCAAAAGACAATGGATGATATGAGGTGCTTTCGGTACCATGAGAGTGTGTTGAAGGATGTGATCTTATACCATGACTTCCATAGCCTGCGTGTTCAGGAGGATGAGAGTATGTCGGTGGATGCAATCTTGTATCATGCCTCTCATGATCAGTGATTTCAGTTGGATGAGAGTGTATCGATGAGTGCAGTCTTGCATCATGCCTCCCATAGCCAGTGTTTTCAGCATGATGGGAGTATGTCGATGAGTGCAATCTTGTATCATAACTCCCATAGCCAGCAGTTTCAGCAGAACGAGAGTATGCTGATGGGTGCCATCTTGTTTCCTGACTCCCATAGCCACTGAATACTGGTTCTCTTTGACCTTCTGTGCTTTCCTGAAAAGGCAAAATAAAACCTTTAGATGACTTGCCCAGGAGCATCCATTCTTTCAGTCTAGCGATAACTCAACTTTACTCACCCGGATAAGCCTATGAGCAGCCTGAACCTGTGTCACAGTACCCTTGATCTCGATTGTAATGTTATCCGGGATGCTTGCACTCTCATTAAGTGAGAGGATTGCTCCACTTGTGTGACGTATATATTCTATGTTTTGCCCTCCGATACCAATTATACGCTCTGCATAGAATAAAGGAATTTGCATGGTCTGTGTAACCTGGGCAATGGAACAATTCAAGCAAATAATTCTATGTCAGGAGGCAAAGAAGAAATTGTGCAGGAACTGAATAATACAAGCAACAAAAACTCAAGTAAATAAACAGCATGTCAAAATCTAAAGATGCAAATTTGAGGAACCTTTAGCAACAAGTATGCTTCTAGATAATGTTGGGTTTGATGCTAAAAAAAGGAAAGATGTCTGACTTACATAAGCCATAAGTACAACTCCTTTTTCACAAAGTATTTAATTACGTAGAACACATGAACAATGTAAAATCAACATTTGGTGAAGTAAAATGAACTTAAGAAGAGTAAGTGAATTCTTGAGAATATAAGAGCTTTGATACAAAAGGTTTATATCTCTAATTCTAAATAGAGTTTCAACATTCAGTCATGTCCGCTAATATTCCATTGAATTTTTTTTACTAGAAATAAGAAGTTTGCTTGTTTAAGATTTACAACATGAATTACAACGAATTAACAGTCTAATAAGGATGCCAAAAAAGAAACATTAACAAACATGTCAATTGTGAATAGTAGAATGAGAAATAAGAAATAGAACCACCTGAGTAACTATAGCACCAGCAGAGCGCAAAAATCCCGAAGAACGCGAGCTATGAGAAGGGTCTGGACCATGCAGTGCCAGGCCACTGTGTTGATATTGTGAATCCTGGGGAGGTTCATGGTCAACATGTAAAGAATCCTGTCTCAGTACAGGAGGATAAGCGTAGTTAATCCCAGTATGGTGTACATTATGGGTGAAGGATTGTGTATTGTCACCCCAAGCACTCACCGCATGATCTTGAGGCACCTGATTCTTGAGCAAAAAAACCAATCATTAAAACAGGCATATCATGATACAACAATAAGAACTGCAACTTACAAGATAAATGGAAAGCTTACATTTCTCTCAAACAAAGGAATTATGCTATGATCAACCAGAAATTTCCGAAGGTGGCCAAGTACAGCTTCTAAAGCTTTGAGAGCCTCCGAAGGTTTACCTTGGATCTCTAAAACTCTTTCATCCATGGTTGAATAAATCGGCAGCTCATCTGAAAAAATTTTCAAGCCAGCTTAGAGGCATAAAATTTGTTCATACAAGGCTATGATGACAAAGTCATTCACGGGGAAACATAAATTCTATTCTTCTTTACAATGTGAACTTTTCAAAGGATGAAATGACTAATATGATGAAGTGTTGGAATAGAAAAACCAAGAATGCATGACTAGGGCTTGAAGCCTTTACATCACTTTTTTCCAATAGGAGTATAACCTTTATAATGTGCATGCAGACTAGCAACACATTGATGTGACAACCCATATTATTGTTGAGAAGTCTCAACAATGTCATTTTTTTGGTATTTGATTATTTTGATAACTTAAATCATTTTCACTAAAAAGTAAAGCTTGGTATCATTGTCGCATCAATTTTCAACACAAATCCGTCTAAACATATTTCAAAATCAATCAACAATAGTAAGACTAGAAACAACATCATTCTAGGATAGTTAGTTAAATAGGCCTGAGAGAGTCAAGATTGTCAAAAATAAATGCTCCAGTTTACTAAGAGAAGATGCTTTGATACATACCTCTAGAAAGGACCCGCACAGATGCACCGCTGCCCTCCTGTATTGACTTAATCAAGGTACCTCGCTTTCCGATCAAACTAGTGCCTTGTGCTGATGGAATCAAGAACCTAATTGATACTACAGATCCAGATGATTCTGGAGTTGTGCCATCACCATAATTCTTCGGTAGGCCATTGGCACGTCTAACAACCCTTATTACAGCATCCATTGCAGGGGATAACTCTGCATCTGGCTCTTCTCTCGCAGATATGAGAACCTAAAAATTTGGACATAGAAATAGTTACATCCATCCAAGTTTCAAAAAATAAAAAATAAAAAACATGATCTATAGACTCTAACCATACAGTATAGGATATGTGCCAAAATTTTCATTAATATGGAACTTCAAGGATTATCACTATGAATTAAAATGATCAGAAACAGAATAAACATTTCTTGAAACTTCAGATAGAAGAAAACCAACCAAGCATTGATACCCACAAGAAGATCCAAATGTGTATTGATACCAAAATAAATTTGTCGGTATCTAAGAACCAAAGCAAAGAAGCCCTAAGCTATATAGTTGTTCACATGATACCAACTCACAGGCAAAGAGAGAACCTGGATAATCAAACTTCATTGTGTTCTCATTCAAGGAGAACAATATAACAGGGAAAAATAGAATCACCAGTGGCATGTTTCAGTAGATTAATCCTAATGAGAGAGGAACTATTGTTTGTTTTAATGAAGATGATACCAACAATGAGACCCCAAATGTGCATGGAACACCACAAAAGAATTTGTCGGATCCAAGTTTCAAAGAGAAGCCCCAAGCTATATAAGTGTCCACGTGATATCAACTTATAGGCGATGACAGAAACTCAATCATCTACCTTGTCGTTTAATGAGAACAATACAACAGGTAAAAAAACAGAATCACTAAGGGCGTGTTTCAATAGAGAAAAACCTACTAAGCACGTAATTCCTTTCACTCTCTAAAGATGATACTAATAAAAAGATCCAAACGTGCATGGAATACCAAAAAAGGTTTGTCGTATCCAAGACCCGGAGTAAAGAAGACCCGAGCTGGCGTGTTTCAATAGAGAAAAACCTACTAAGCACGTAGTTCCTTTCACTATCTAAAGATGATACTAACAAAACGATCCAAACGTGCATGGAATACCAAAAAAAGTTTGTCGTATCCAAGACCCGGAGTAAAGAAGACCCGAGCTATATAATCATCCACATAATATCAACTCATAGGTAAAGAAGGAAACTCAATCTTCAAACTTCAATGAGTCATTATTTAAGGACAGCAGCACATTTGGCCATAAAAAAACCCAAATTGCTGAGGGTGTGTTTCAATTAAGGCGAACCAATCAAGCTTGTAACTAATTTTTCAGTTTTAATAAACATGATATCAACAAGAAGATCCAAATGTCCATCGAATACCATAAAGTTTGTCGGCATCCAGGATCCAGGGCGAAGAAGCCCACAGCAACATAATTGTAAATTGTCTACATGATAGCAACACAGGCAAAATGGGAAACTCAATTCACAAACTTCAATGAGTTATTAATCAAGAACAGAAAAATTGGAAAATAAATCCGAACACTAAAGTTGTGCTTCAGTAGAGGAAAAACAAGAAAAGTTGCTTTCTTGTGTATGGTTAAATGAAGAAAACAAAATGGATGAGAAGAAGAAAGAAAAATGTTTCATAGAAGAACTTTCATTTATTTTCCTCAAAAAACCCCTTTGATTGAAACAAACCTAAAGAAGACCTAGAAATAGCTTCTCATTTCTAACAAAACAGTGTATAAATGCTTTTTCCAAGCACTTGTACTACATTTCAAGCTTCCGATTTCACATGCAGAACACCGGCGATGCTTCCCAGTGGTCCTCCAAACCAAAAGGTACTCACAAAGATGCAAAACCTGAAATCGATTCGGCGAAACAAACAAGAAAAGCGAAGAATTGCAACAAAGAAATGAATCAAAACACCAGGAAAAGATCACGCAAGCTCACGATACGATCAGGGGAGGAAGCGGGGCCATCGAGGATGCGAACACGGGCACGGGTTTCCTTGCATAGCTTCCTGATAGATCGTCCCCCGCGCCCGATGACGCTCCCGACCTTCACCACCGGAATAACAAGCCTGAACACGCTATCCCCCGGCCACCCAGGCCACCTCTCCACCGCCACCGACGGCGCCACCTCAGCCTCCAAGGCCGCGTCAGAGGCCGACGAAAAGCCGTCCTCAGAGTTCTCAACGGAGTGCGCCGACATTGGAGAAGCGTTTTCGAGCTCGGCCTCGAAGCTAGAGAGTGAACGAAGAGAACGAGAGAGGGTTTCTCTCGAAACACTGTTTCTCGGTGG
Organism: Dioscorea zingiberensis; assembly: GCA_026586065.1. NCBI lineage: Eukaryota > Viridiplantae > Streptophyta > Magnoliopsida > Dioscoreales > Dioscoreaceae > Dioscorea > Dioscorea zingiberensis. The sequence goes on along the minus strand of CM048826.1, from coordinate 42,918,698 downwards.
TCTTTATAGAAAGTGTGGTTCAACTCTCACACGTGCGGCTCGATGCTCGTTCGTACGTGTCTGTACTTTTTTTAGTTTTAATTCCATTTTTTTTAATATTTTAAATTTTTATTCTTTTAATTATATTGAAAATACCATAAAATTTTACATAATTTAATTAATACACATATTACTGTTTTAATCTTGATAGTACTGAACAATAACAAAACTTAGAGCACTTGAATCAATGATCGACACTTTCTTTGCAAAAACTATATCACATTTCAGCAGTTTCATTTCATCATGAGCTATAACACAAACTCTTCTTTCTCATGAATTCATTTATCCTATACAAAATGAAAGGGTTATATATCATCCGGCTCGATGCTGGTTCGAAGGAGAATGAGAAGTTTCCGAGCATCATAACATCCATTGATTATAGGCGAACATTAGAACACAAAAAAATGGTGGCACAAGGGAATGCGAGATGAAGCATTGGCCATTATATTATTTGGCTACCGATGTTTTTGCTTCGGAGAGTTGCTCCCTTCCCCTTCAAATGAAGTATCCTGAACTGATTTTTGGTTCGAAGGAATGTTCAGGAGAAAACCTTGATCAGTGTGCGGGAAAGAGGATAGCTCAGAGTTTCTATCAAGAGTCGAAGCAAAGATGTCGCTCAGACTGAAACAAGCTTCTTCATCGTCAATAAAAGTATCACTGGTCTGTGTTAATCTTGAGGCTGCATCACTGGAGTTCATCGGAGTTTTAGAAGATGTATTCAATCCACTCGGCCTGCATTTTCTTTTCAGGCTTCTCATACTGCCTGTCAACCCTGTAATTCAGGCAACAACGATATCATATCGGATTATTGGAGTTCTGATATGTATTTGGTAACAGCTCCATAAAAAAAATAGTTTCTGATAAACGAGGTGGCAAACAAGTTATATTAGTGAAGCACAAGGAAATCAACCTGGGTAGGATTGATTCTCTCCGGCATGAGACCTTTTGACTGGTTTAGAACTGGAATTTTTAAGGATGCTTGATTGGTTTCTCTCAGTGTTTTGTTTCCATTTTAGATCCTACCAACAAAAAAACAAGTCAGAAGTCACTTCAAGAAAATAGATAAATTCTCTCCACTCCAATAATAATTCATACCTCCAGCTGTTTATATTGCTCTAGCCATCTAGCTTTGTTCAAATCACTAAGCACCGATTTTTTTTTCAAACTCCCGCACTCTTCAGGATCCGCATCAGAAGAGAGGTCAATAACACCTGTAAGAAGAAGTTGCTGGAAAGAATGAACATTTTCTTGGAATTGGGTACTGCAAAACATGCTCTTTAAGCTGCAAAAATAGCAAAAAAAAAGTACGATCAATTAGCTGAATATGGAATGTATCTTGTTGGAACAAAGATGAGATCGAGAAATGTAGATTGCACCTTATTGGGATTTTGTCAGTATCTACAGGGGGTAGAAGTTTCATCAGTTGTTCCTCATTCGATAAAAATTTAGTGAATGTTTCAAAGTTGATGACATCCTAGAATAACAACCGGAAAGTGTAAGCTCAAATTTGAAATGACGACAAAATGATAAGAAAAGAAACTGACAATATACATATGAAAATGTTTGTTTAATGCTGAGTTAAAAAGGCATCACAGTAACATGAGCGGGAATTTAGTCTTACATTCAGGTTGATCGAACTCAGGGGGGAATCTCCATCTTGCATAATATCCAACATCTCACATAAGGATTTATCCCTGCAAAGAAATACTGATCTGAGAGAAGGCTATCAGATACTGTAAATCAAGAAAAGAAATGAAACCTAAGATAACAACAATTTATGGTAGGCAATACTGGAAATTAATATTTTCTTTTTGAATAAGCGGAAAAGCACCTTTTCACTTGCCTTTGTACCACTTCTGTGATATGTTTCTTATGCTTTCCAATATCAATACTGGAAAGACTTGTTCCTTCACATCCAGTAGGCACTGAATAGGACGCTGATCTTGAATAAGACTCATTCACATTGTATGGCTTATTATCAGTCAGAAATGAGCTGGATTCTGATTCCTCTTTGACAACTTTTGGATTAGGTCGGATGAGAACACTACCATAGCCAATTTCAATAGAACCAGTTGAAGTTTCGGTTTCATAAAGGAGATCACCATCAGAAGCAGCTGAAATGCTTGATGACCCTTGCTGATGATATATAGTAAAGAGGTCCTTCCTGAGCTTTTCAACAGGAGAGGCCATTGTGTGAGGAATACACGTCCTTTTCCTGGATGGCACTAACGGATCCCAGACATTGGATTGTGCTGACGCTGAAAATTACATAATGGCAAGAAAAAAGGATTTCACTTTGAATTCACTTGGTGGTTATTAACAGACGTGAAAACTAGTGAAAGAAAAGAAGCATATCGATGGTAATCAAGCCTTGAAGGCTTGAACCAGTCATGAAATATATTCAAGCTAAAACAAAACTAGTTTCAATCAAAAATGGAAAATAGGATATGGTGTTGAATAGAAGTATACATGCTTAACGTTATATAGACCTTAATCATAGAGAAAGGACACCTAATGTACAAAGCTTCCACAAGAGCAAATTTTGCAGATAGTTAGATATATGTGAGGATGTTGTTTGCACACCTTGAACTTAGAAAACCTGGTTGCATATGAACAACCTCAGTGCCCCATTTGTAGCACAGCATATACGATAAAATATTTAAACTGAACTAATTTGAAATGTTAAAAATATGATTCTTCTAGTACGACAATGCACAAATTCTGACAAGTGTCCAAGAACGACAAAATTTGAGTCAAGTTTGAATCAAACCTCTTCCTTGTATGGTGTTAAGATGCTCCACAAAGCATTACTTGATTCATATCTCCAAAACATAATCTGTTGCAGACGACAAGATTGTCGTTTTCCGCTTATATCCAAATCGGAAGATTTACAATTAAAGAAAGCCTTTATGTTATTAGTGGTTCCAACTCAGCAAATGGGCTCTATTTTAAGCAGATAAATAATGCTCAAATCAAGTATAATAATGCAACAGAAAACCATACAAGGAAGAGCTTTGATCCAAAATTTGAAGCCGAATAATGGTAACATATATATCTTACTACCATATACCATTGATATTTCAATGAAATTGGTAGAGTGAAACTATGCTTAAACATTTAGAAAACCATAGCAATTGTTTAATTTGATATGGTAATCAATAAACAGATAGTTTCGTAACCTGTTGAGTCATTTGCATTTGGAGGGGCAACAAGTGCACAACTTTCTGAACACGACATGGCTGATCCAGAACTAGATCGATTGCTAGTATCCTCCAAATTTTTTTGGAATTTCTCGTCACAATATTTATGCGGTGGCATTACATTTTCAGTTTTTTGAATAGCATTCTCTTGCTTAATCTTCTGCACCTTTGGCACACTGTTCTTTACAGAAATCATTTTTGATTTAGGCACTTTCGGATCCACTGGCCCAAGCATCCCACGAGCATGAACTGGGACATAATTTTCCAATGTACCCTTCGTTCTCCACCTTGATCCACATGCATTGCACAAAACTGGCTTGTCATCTGGTCCATTACGCCAAAGAGGAGTGCCTGTTGTATCACTCAATCACTCAAACATCAGTGATGAAGTTTATGAAAAACAAAAGAACAACTTAGATCAAGAAGCTAATAAAAAATACAAGGCATGAAAACAAGTCTATGCCCAAGTAGAACAGACAAGCAAACATCTCCAAAATATATATCTTACTACAAATAAGAAGAACACCAATGGTTGACCCTAAATAGTTTTTCTAAAAGGTCCAAATGGCCGAACTTGTATCTGTTGAACTTAATACCTAGCTGTTCTCTCTTTCATGTAAATCAAGGTTCAAAGCTCTATCTAGCAAACTCTTAAGCTGTTGTTATATCACCATAATCTCCAATGCATTGCAACAGAATAAGAAACCTTGCACAAGCAAACAATTCAAATTGAAAGAAGAGTTTGAGGCACCATAACTTCAAGTAGATTCATCACTATCAAAATTCCATAGAAATAAATAACACCAACAAACACAAGAACAATGAGACAATACTGAGAATCAGAGATATGCTAGCATTACACGAAGAATCAATTCCTCGGTTCCATTCATGATTAAAACTCAAAGAAAAAGCAGCAGGAAAGGGATCCAAGTCTCTTAAAACCAAATTCACAAACTAGAAAGGAAGCAAAGAAATCAAAGAAAAAGCTCACTTGTGATTCCGCAATGGCAGCAAGGTCCCTGCTTTCCCATAGAGCCGGATACAAAAAACAAATCAACAGCAAAATAAAACGAAGAATTCAAAAGAAGTCTTCTTTCTATGAGAAACTCTTGAGACAATATGCAACAAATGGATTACTAGCTTATATATTTATATATATTTCTCAAAAGAGTTCCAATCAAGAGTATTGATTGGGAAAAAATTGGTTTTTCTTGCAAAACCCCAAGAACCCAGAGAAGGTTTTCTGAGAGAGAGAGAGAGGAAGAGAGGGAGAGAGAGTAAAGTGAAGAAATGAAGATACAAAATGGAGTCAGATGGAGGCTGAATTAGTAGAATCCATGGAAATGAGAAAGAGGAAGACTTTTAATGTGGGGATCAATTAAATATGGTGAGAGAGAGTGAGAGATTAAAATTAGTAAGTGGATACAGAGGAATGAAAGTGGATTGTATATATATATATTTTTTTAAATTTAAGTATTTAGTGAAAAGTTTTTAATTGAATGTTATTATAAAATATTTAAGTAGATTGATTTTTGAATGTTTGATTTCCAGTATAAGAACTTCTCTGGTTCATACTATACTTCTGAAAAACACAATTGATACACGTTTCTCTGTTTCATACTTACAAACAGAGAGATTACAAATGGAAGGAAGTGAACCTAGATATATACAAATATATCTTTAAAGGATGGTTATCGATACATAAATTCATTCTTCAGCCATAACATCGAATCGGATCGGTACATCCCTTCTTCGCTGATTGTTTCAAACCAAAGCGGCCGCCTTTCTCGAGGTACTGCTGATTGTAGTCCTCGGCTATGTAGAATCTTTTTGCGGGGAGAATCTCAGTGACAATCTTCCTGTTCGATACCTTCTGATGCCTCTCCAGAGATTCCTTGGCTATCTTCTCCTGTTCTGGTGTGTAGAAGTAAATTCCGGACCGATACTGAGTTCCTACATCATTTCCCTGTGAATAGTATCACTGGCAAAAGTTTAGAACTGAATGCAAAATCGACACAAATGTAACTCCATTTGTAAATCTAAGGCAAACTCTTGGGGGAATGCAGAACTATGTTAATGCTTATACAGCAGACATATGAACTATTACACTATTAATATGGAAAAAATGGATAACTAATTTATCAATCAATGTAAATATTTGTGGTACAAAAATGTTAGTTTCCAAAAGATCTAACTTGGTCTGACAGAGCATAATTTTTGGATTAAAATTCCTGGCACAAAAACTATGTGAATATGAGTTCGAAGGTGAATTAAAATTAAAATTTTAGCAAAGTATTTAAGAACTTCTAGCCATTGTTTTCTACATTCTACTTATGAGCATATCAAGCAAAAAACTATCATTTAATATCAAATGCCTTTCATAGTCTTCAAAATTATTTCAGGGGACCATACTTTCCCTTATTTTCATGAAATCTGTATAAATCTTATGCCAAGAAGAACTGCTCATAAGTCACAGCACTCTTTAGCATAATGAACAGGGCTCTCCCATTTCTCGATTTGAAAAAACCTCCCTGTTTCTAAGGGCTTGAATAGTTCTAATGCAAATGCTACACCCTACTTTTCTTTCAATATTCCAATAAACATCTGCGCTATCATCATTTTCCACTACATTATCCTTTATTGATGGTATAGTTCATCTCATGCATTTATCCATCACATTAATCTTATTATTCTAAACATCCAACTCAACAAAGTCACTTCTCTCATATTGATATGTACATCGTTTCAGCCTTTGTTGTCTTTTTTGAAGAATCAGCAATCGTCTCAACTCCTAAATGTATACACTATGATATGAAAGGTTAATCTACCCAATTATCATAATGTGCATCTGTACAGATACAGGTTATGTAATTCACATGATGGAGAAGAAACAAAGCTCCTATCTTCTCACAGTAATAACAAAAGCCAACAATCAAATAAGGACTGTTCCACTTTACTGTTACCAAAGATGTTGAATTCCATGCTCCGCTCTGCATTATCACAGCATGGGAAATTGTGCCATCAACAGTTCAATTGAATGGCAGATAGAAATCAAGAAAACATGGTGATTTATGAAAGTATGTTTGTTTGAAAACTTTCAAATAGCATTATATCAGTCGGGTTTTATATGCTTCCCGAGAAATGAAAAGTCTGAATCTAATAAATGATTTAAAATAATTCGATAACATATTTAACATCCATTCCACATGAACATCCTAAAAGATTTTGTAGCCCACATGCATCAAAAGAAATAACCTTTAATACTCTTGAACAAAACATACTTCCTTCCTCACAAAGGTTATGTTTTAGAAGTATTTCAAATAGTTGTATGTCAACATATTGCATGGTCACATAAAGAATGCCTTCTATGAAGCCTATAAAACAAAACAAAAAAATCATAATTTATGTGGCCCCAATTATTTGTATTCTTAAGAATTCCTACAATGCTAATCAACCGGCCCAAAGAAAATAATACATGTCTCATACCAACAGATCAGCAAAATATGTTCCTAGGAACACTCAATTCCAATTACGTACGCCTTCATATTTGCTAATAAAAAAATAATACTTTACTTGCAATGGACAGAGATAAATATTGATTTAAACGCCGCCGCATTCCAAACTCAACCTCAAGCCTCAATGAAATAAAGGTGGAATGTTGTTCCAATTCATAAAACTTCATCAACATTAGAACAACAATCAAACACCACAGGAATTTGATTCCACACAGCACCAACAATCTCAAGCATCCCATACAAGTTCAAATGACTTCATATCGAATAGATTAACTCCTATTTGTCGACCATAAGCTACCATAATCATACATGTTCAATACAAAGAATTCAATAGCATGTGTTATGAAGAAACTAAGAATTTGCTCCCGATTTGCGTCAATAGGGACAAAAAAAAAAGATCCAATATTTTCAGTGCATAATACTCAGATGAATGAACCTGATCAACAATAATTTAATAAAACTAATCAAAATCTGCACAACAAACGAAAAAAAAGAAGAAGAAGAAGAGGAATGAACCTGGCGATTGAGAGTGGTAGGGTCGTGACGGGCCCAGAAGACATCGAGAAGGTGATCGTAGCGGCAGAGTTTGGGGTCGAAGTGGACGCGTACGACCTCGGCGTGGAGCGTGGAGCCGGTGCAGATGTCGGAATAGGTGGGGCAGTGGAGGTGGCCCTGGCTGTAGCCGACTTCCGTGCGGGCAACGCCGGGGACGCGCTGGAAGGCGAGCTCAGCGCCCCAGAAGCAGCCGGCGCCGAACTGGGCCAGGAGAAGACCAGGCGCCGGGAGGTCCTCGTCGGGAGCATCGGCTTGGGAGGACCTGGCGCTGGTCGGCGGCGTGGAGACGCCGCAGTTCCAGAGGGCAAGGCCGAGCTTTCCAAGCCAGTCCATGTGGTGCGGGTTTTGGGGTTCTTGGAGGACAAGCCCCCTCGACACTCGCGGTTTTAGTAAGACAGAGTGGAAACCTTATTAAATTTTTATTTTTTATTTAATATATATATATATATATATATGAATTTTTCAATAAAAAAGATTGAAATATTTAGGGGGAATTGGTTACAGGTAGGGCTGTAAACAGAACGACGCTCGAAATTTCAAATTCGAATTCGCTCGAAATAAGCTCGAAATTCGAAATTAGTTCGAATAAGTTCTTACTCGAATCCTAAGATTTCGATTTTAATTTCGAAAGCTCGAAATTAAGAACTTAATTATAATTTTAAAATCTCAGATTTAGTTTGAAATTTAAAACTTATTTATAAATTAATTTTTTTATATTATATATTACATGTCAATACTAAATATTAAATATTTTATTTATATATTATAATATTTATTAAATTTTACTAGTTTTATTAAATTTTATTGATTTTTTTAATAATATTTATATTATATATTAATATATTAATATTAAATTTCAATCTTTCGAGCTGAGCTCGATCAAGCTTGACTCGGCTCGAGCTTGGCTCGAAATTAATTTCGAGCTCGAAATTGAAGCTCGAGCTCGGCTCGAAAGCTCGAAATTCCGAGTCAAACTCGAGCTTTTACCGAGTCGATCTCGAGCTGCTCACGAACAGCTTGATCGTTTGACAGCCCTAGTTACAGGTGAATTCTAAGATGACGTGGCCATTGTTCACACGGTATAAGACGGTGGGGGTTCTGAGTGTTGTTTTGTGGATTCTAATGTGTTGATTTTGGGTTTCGCTCCGTCTTTTAGCTAAACATGTATAATGGAGGATATACCCTTATTGTTAGGGTATATGACAAAAATAATTAGATTAAGTTAACCATGGTTACATTTTGGTTTAGGCAAGGAAATACCCCCAAACACCACCACCCCTAAAGCTAGGATTCTCAACTCTAGTTTTCCAATTCATCTCCCCTTTTGCCGCCCCTAATCTGCTAATCCCACTCTCCATTTAGCCACTGCCACCCATCACCTCGATCACTACTTTCGCGGCAAAAAATCACTAAGAAAACTTCACATCCTTTTCGTCCTCCTCCCTTCCTCCTTCCCCTTCTCCTTTCTATCCCCTAATTCTACCTATGAATGCCCAGAACGTTAGTCGATGTGAAACTAAACTGTTACATATTGTTTTGCATTTGAATTCAGCATTGATTTATTTTGCTATGTTGGAATGCAATTAGTGAGCCTTACTCAACAACATAATTAGAATTAATACATAAAAGAAAAACTCTTTGATTGAGTTTCATTATGGTTTTTTTTTTTTTTTAGCTTGCCCCCTAAATGCTTGGTGGGTCATGTATATGTGGGGATGATGAAAATCAATTTTAAGGTATAGATGGTCATGTAGAAGGATTGGAACTGAGTTAATGGGCCACGGCCCACTTCTCATGAATGAAAGTTCCAATAAAACCTTGTAATTAGATAGGAAGAGTGGTATGTTTAAGGAGCAGTACGTGGCTTGGTCAAATAGCAAACATAGTAGGCCTCGGCCCACTTCTTGAGGTTGTCAAATATAGGAGCAGCCACTGGGCTATTCAAGGATGGTAGTGAATAATGGGCCAAGGCCCATACTTAGGGTGAAATAAGAATATTAATAAACAAGTCCCAAAGATAGGCTGCAGCCCACCCCAATAACCACTTGGAGTTGGTTTGGGCCTTACATGAGGATCACATGTGGTCTCTTAAATGATTGGGCCTAACCCATTTGGTATAGTACATGGAAGTAAAATAACCTAATTACACAAATGCAGTGGGTGTTTAGTCAAATTAAGACCTACCCTATGATTAATGGGCCTATTAAGTATGTAATAAGGGGTAGATAAACTAGAGTGGGAATGAATATTCCATATGTACTCATGCATATACTAAATATGGGTTTTGTAATCCGATACTGACATAGAGCATAGAGCCACATCAGGGGGAAGTACCGATTGATTTTGGATATCTTCACACACTGTAAGTATTTACCGCCTATCACCCTTAAAGTAGATATTTTATAAATACATATTGATTTCTCTGGAAAAATATAATTATGTTTTTATTAAGTGTTTTGAAATGGACTATTTTGGCGTATAAATAGCCGAAGTCATGCATGCCTCCCTGATTCTTGGTTCCACACTGGTTTATTGTATACTTTGGCCTGTTGGATGATTGTTTCTATTTGATATGCACGTTATGCTCGCTAACCATGCCTACTCGTGAGCCGACCCTTAGCCGTGGAAACACGTGAGCATGCACGCTAGCCGGGTAGGTATGCGTCAGCAGTTCTGTTTTTAAGGATTCTCCCACCCGACGTTGTGTTATGATGGAGCCAGTGGGGAGGACACACTAAGAGACATTCAAGGGACAAGGGAAGATCAAAGAGCCTGAAGTCTTACTACGACAACTATATTCACAGTCAAATCACTTTACAAATTCTGGATAGATGGAGGAACCAGGAGCGACTGAGAAGGAGCTTTTGGAAGCGCCCATGCCCCCTTAAAATCAAATTGTTCATATGGCTAACAAAGGAAGATCAAATACTCACACTAGACGTACAATCTCCACAAGAAAAATTAGAGGGGAACTCGGATAACATGCTTCCTATGTGATGTTGACAATGAGATCGTCTCACATCTCCTTCTAAATTGCCCAGTAGCTCGCAACATATGAGAGCACTAAAGAAGACCGTATAGTATAAACGGGTCCTTTACCTCCATCCAAGATATCGGGGGTCTCATAGCCACCTCTCTCAAGGTTATTATGACCCTAAAAAAAGGATGGAAGCTCACGAAGATGGTTGTCATATGGACCTTTTCCAAAATAAATGACGCATTTTCTTGCAAATTATTCGTGACACTAACTTTCTCCTACTATCTTGGTTTGATACAGCACATCCGTCTAAAAAACTGAGATTATAGAGGCACAAAACCTGATTAAAAAAAGTCCAAAAAAAGCCGAGATCACGAATACACTCATTGGCTATTCAATAAATAAATAAATAAATAAATAAATAAATAAATAAACAATCACCACTGGTGAGTGGTGGTTTGCAATTAGCTGAGATTAAGGCTCAAATAAATTTCCAATGAAGTAGTAGACATTGAAATTATTGCTACACATGGCAGTCAAAGCATATGAGCAAGAGATGAATGGACAGAAAGAAATTTCACTTCACAGAGTAGAGAATGTACATGAAACATCAATCTGCAATCAGGCTAGTAATTTGCCGAAAATTTGAAACTAGAAACTCACATGAAACTAATGGGTGACAGAGTGTCGCTGCAGCAAGAAAACATCCCAAAACCAAACAGATCCCTTTTCTATACATACAGTACGGCGTGTAATGCAGAAAAATATCATTTCAAATGCATGAGCAGAGAGAGACTTGCCAGGAGTGAAGACAACTGCAAGTTCATTACTGGATGGGCTTGATCTTAAAGTGCATCGAGATGAGAGAGAACACGAGGCACTTGAGGTCCTGCACACAAAGTGGAGTTCAAAATGTAGGTGTTAGCATATGATAAAAAACCAAGTTTCCATTGTTATTCATATTGCAGATCACAATCAAGCAAGACATCCATTTAAATAAAAATTTACACACATTTTGGAAGTGTTCTGCCTTAATTCAACTGCAAAAAAGGATAATTTCTCAGGTGAAACAAGAGAGCATGAATGGTTGTTGCAAAACAGCTCAAGAAATTTTACAGAATCCTCTTGACCACTTCATTAGTACCGGGCTGCCCTTAAGCCTCTTGACCACTTCATGTATTTTTTTTTTTTTAAAAAAAAAAAAATTTCAGATGGTTGTCGACAGGCTCATGTAGAAACAGATCAGCTGCTAGAGCATTGCTGAGTATTCAAAGTATATAAAAAAAACAAATGAAAATACTATCTATATAATAACATGATCCAGATAATGGCACATAAAAGATCTGGAAAGAAGCTGACATAATCTACACTGTGTAAATCATAAAATCAGTAGCAGGTCCTATAAACCAGAAAAGAATTTTGACATGTTGACAACTCTGAAATGGGAACTTAGTTGACATAAGTGTCAATTGACTTGCACAAGAAGAACAACATATTTTACCAATATGACTTACTGAGGACCCATGTAAAGGGGCGAGAATAATGTGCAAGATAGCCAAAATGGATCAACTTTAGCAAGCAAACTGTCCAAATATCATGAACACCACAATGCTAATATGAATCACAAGTAGATAAGCTTGATATTAATGTAAATGAAAGCCAATAACCTGAACAAGATAGTAGAATGTGCGGAGCCCTTCAGGATCTCTGCTGGCCTCCACATCAAGGAGGGATCCGACTTTAGAGGTGGAGAAAGAAATGTGCTCATTGCCCATCACAATCTCCAACTCCTGCCTGCCAACTCGAACTGGCAATGGCCAGTTATTGTCATCTTCCTTCGTTATCTAAATTTGAATTAATGAAATGAGTTGAGATCACGAAATAAAATCAGAATGAAAAGGCAGTTATGTGAACATATGAACTAGAAATTGAAGAACCAAAATAGGTGTTCTCGGACCAATTAGAATATTCTACCAAAAAATCAAGTGAACTATGGTCTAACTCTTGATTTCAGGGAATTTACTTCTCTCAAAAGTTACAATCAGCATTCTGAAGCTGATGTGGAAGTTTAGAAATGCAAGAAAGAGCAAGATGTTACCAAAAAGATAAATAAACTTTAATTGGTTTACCATTAAGAATCACCAACTATTAAGAATGTCCTATATATCACTTATAAACAGAACTTTCATGCATAAAGTTTCATACACCATATTTGTACTCCTCAAGATATGCTAAAAAATCAATGCATGTACCTCAAACTTGACAAAAATAAAAACAAATAGAAGACCAAGATATGATACCCTAATCACTAATCAAACGGAAGACTATGATAAACAGTTCACGGGTTTAATTTCCTATTCAAAACTAAATAAATTAGAAATCCCCAACATTCAAGGGCTTGTTTTCATAAAAAAGAAAAAAAAAATGAATTGATTCCCCTGTTTCTAGGCTTCCAGAACTATGAGATCACCACTACATGCGCCCTAAAAAGAATAATCTAAACTTTGTGAACATAATATAATTTATTGACACAGTAGGGCCAAGCTCCAAAGAACAAAACATATATAACTAATCTTGAGCCCTAAAAATTAAAGCATTGCAATGTGATCTTGATTTGGGGCAGTTAATAGGCAATTGACTCCATATTAAGCAGCAAATGCATAAATGTGAGCTGAAAAAGCATTAAAACCCTAGAACTAACACATGATCAACCAACTAACCCTAATAAGAATCAAATGGAAATCCCAGATAAAAAGAAGAAATCAAGATTCCAAGAGAAAAGAAGGAACAAATGCAAGGAACCTCAGAGTTGACGACAATGCGTCGACACTCCCGCAATACGGCCAGGCTGACAAACACCTCCTTGCGGATCATGTTATCGTTCTTGTAATTAGAGTTGTTAGCGTAGCGGAGCTGCCCATCGGGGCGGAACTCGAACTCGAGGAACTCGTGCCCGTGCTTGCCCTTGTGCCCCACGTAATATCGCACGTAGAACTCCTCCAGATCGCTTCCTCCGCCGCCGCCGACGTTCTTCGCCATTGCCGACGATAGCTAAGCTTCTCTCCGGGAGATTGATTTCTCGGGACGATGGCGCCTAATTTTCTCCATTTTTGAATTTTTTTCCAAATAAGTCCCTGAAATAGTTTATATTTATATATTTTTAAATTTTCAGTGAATTCTATATTAGTAATAAACTAAAAAATTATCAAAACATTAAATATTTTTAAAAATAAAAAAATTATATTTATAATAAATAAATAAATTGCATATAATTTCACAAAATAAAAACAAAGAATGGCTTGTACTATTTTTATAAATTATAAACTTTCAATACTTCAGAATAATTAAATAATTTATATAATTAACTTTATAAAATAAAAAATTATATATAACAAAATATCTTTCTCAATGGTTACATTAATGGAAAAGTTTAATTTTTCCACTACTAATTAACATAAAAAAAGCTAACTTTCAACTATCATCATTAATACTTCAAAATAAAATTAAATATTTTTATACTTTAAATTTTATATATATATATATATATATATATATATATATATATATAACAAAACATCTTTGTCGATGATTACATTAATAGGAAAGTTTAATTTTTTTTCCATAATAATTAACATACAAAAGTAAGCTAACTTTCAACTATCAACATTAATAATGATATTAACGGTTCGATGATTATAATCAAAACCGGATGGAAGTCAAGTCAAGCTATGATTGATACATGTTTATGATATTAAACAAAATTATCTTATTCTTAACCCTAACCTAAACCCGAAACCCGAAAACTAAACTAATATGTGGTGGCCTAATGCTTAATTGATTGAATCTAACCATGATGGCTATGTTTGGATGTTAGTGAGTGTTCAAGTGTGACCCGGATGCAAATCTATGATTCTATGAATGTTCCCTTACTTCACCATCTTTGCATGGTGACATTGGCAACGTGCTTACACACTAATGTTTAATTATTTCTCTAACTATAAAATGACAACTAGAAAGCGAAAGTGTTAGTATATTATAAGCAAATGGGCGATTATTTTTTGCTCTATATTTTAACAAGTGACAACTCCTTAATGCATAATATATGTTGATTTGATGATGCTTAGAGATTTAATAATAACAAATGTTGTGATTGTTTAAAAAAAAAAATCGGCAACTAGATGTGATGATGCATCGAAGAAGAAATAATATAAAAAGAAACAAATTGAGGAAAAATTAATAATAAATGAAGATAAGATTAAGAATTTTATTAATAGTTTACTCCCGTGGTGTTGAGGATAAGAAAGAATTAATGGAGAACAAGAGTACAATATCAAACAAACACTCACTAGGAAACAACGTTAGAAATAATCTTAATGTTAGATAATTCATTTCTGAACCAAACAAATATTTTTTTTTAGAATTTATAAATATAGTATTTCAACTTAAGTCCAAATTTAACAAAAATGTCGGATTTGAAACTTTATATTAAAATTGAGTTGAAATTGGAATTTGAATTCATCTCTAAATATTTCTTTCGATTTGTTTTTAATAAATTATTGAAATTTCATTTTTCAAAAACACAAACTCCATTACAGGGGCCTAGCGTTCACAAAAGAAGAACCATCACCTCTTCCCCCGGGGGTGGACTTTGATGACGCACTGGAGGAAGGACTGGCTTCATTACAGGGGACTGTGTAACCGATGTACCAGATACATTAGAGGATCATAGCTAAGCTAACTCTTGTATTTTTGTACCAGGCACATTTTAATTTTGTACCACTTTCTTATCTATTTAATAAATATGATTTATCTATTTTATTAAAAATAAATTTAAAAACAAAACAAAACACTCCAAATATTGATAAAATAAGGAAGCAATTATTAACCTCAAAGATATGTCTAAATCCAAGTTGATCATCTCCAAATAAGACTCCAAAAGACAACATCACCAACTCACTTGATCCTTTTCTCATTAATTAGTCCAACAATCACTTGCTCTCACATTAACCTTTTTTAATATTTCCACTTATAGTTGAAGTCTAGTTGTTAAGGTCCAACTCTAATCAATTAATTAATCATGTTAACTAATTATATAAACCATGAAGATGCCATATTAGAATCAAACTGTTATGCAAAATTATAAAATTTATGGGGTTTGTTTTGCAAAAAAAAAAAAACTTTATGTTATTTTGGAAAGTTATTATTTATAAATACGGGGACTATTTTGCAAAACATATTTAATTTGGGTTTTATAACATATTGGGGACTTTTGTGAAAATGTTTAAAACTCCTCATGATGCCTGTTGAACCGGGGTCACGTCCCGTTAATAAAGTGCGAGCAGGCGCTATCCGTTATAACGAGAAGTGAAAGGGCACGATCTGATAAAAAAAAAATAGGGTTTCTTTTTGATAAACAGGAGGAGATCATCTCTTTCCTTCTCTTCCTCTTTTCTTTTCTCTGTTCATTCTTTTTGGGGGAAATCTTGTTTTGTGTTGTGCTGCATCTACGCCGATCCTCGAACCCTTCGCGGACATCACGAGGAGGAGAAGTATCTCCGTTGAACATCGCTGAAGGCCTTGCGGCTAATAGTTCTTCCGGGACAAATACTCCACGCCGCTTCTCGTTAATCGATCTCTAAGCATCACGATTGATTTTTGATTTTCTAACTATCCACAGACATTTCATCATGTTAGGTTTTGACTATTACCGTATTTTAAATCTAAAAACTAGCATGTTGTTAGATCCAATTTATAATTTTATTACAAATCTTATTGATCTCATCTTTAGATGTGCTACTAATTATCATGATTTCAATCTGCAAATTAGTATACTATTGGTTGTCCCTTATCTCATGAATATCATGTTTAAATATATTATCATCCATCATGTTTTGAATATGAATATCAGTATGTTGTTAGGTTTAATACTTTAATTTATAATATCATTACATATCCTATTTGTATGATATTTAAATATATAATTTCTTATCATGATTTAAATTTACAAAAGAACATACAGTCAGGTTTCTTTAATAATACTATGCGATACTTTATCTATTTGCACATCTATCCACGCCATCACTGTAATATTTTGATTATCCAATATAGCATGTTGTTGGATCTTATTCATCATGTTATCTGTTTGATGTTTCAAGGTTTTATTGATTATTATATTTTGAGTATGCAAAATAGTTTAAATTGGGAAGCTATATGATGCCATTTTTTCTTTTATATCCCTGTTTTTTCAACACAAACCACTCTTGATTTCCTTTGTTCTATTATTGTTTGAAATGCTTACAAATCACCCTTTATTAGAGAAAAAAAAACCGGTTTTTCGTTATCTAATCTTGTTTAATTAAAAATTATCATTAATCAAATTTAGAATGTTAAACTTGAAGGTTGAACTTAACTATATTTGTTTGATTGGATCCATAATTTGGGAGGGCCCTCTATACTTTGCAGTGAGTTTTAATTGTGCCACTTGGTGTGGCAAGTCATGGTTCAATCAAGCAGGTTCATCTTGGGTCTTAATCAAATGTGGTCGGTGAGATTGGGTCCCCTCTTGTCTTGTACCCCTTTGTTTGAATCTTGGTCAAATGTTCTCAATTGTTCTGCCGTCCTTGACCAAAATTTCCTCTTTCATTTCAAGTGAAAACGGGAAAACCCTGTCTTTAACTTTATTATATTTTTTTCTTATGTTATCTTGGAGGGGACCAAAAACTTAGTTAGATGGAGTCTGGAGTTCACAAAAGAGATCATACTCTATAACACAAATGACGAGAGCTTTCGAGGAGGACACATCGACAAGCTCAACTCAAGAGAATTAAGCAACTAAGTAATTTGTTACTATCAGTTGTTATCTTAATCCTAATATGTTATCTTTTGTAACCCGAATATATAACACAACTTTTTAATTTTAACAACCAATAAATATGGTTTGTCCATCTTTTTAATATATATATATATATATATATATATAAAGGGAATTAGTGCCCTCAATGTATGGATGACTAATTACTCAGGTTTACTACCCTTAAGGGCCTCGACATGAGGATTGTTGCGGTTCTTTTCGAATAAAGCTCAGGCTCTTTTTAAGGAGAGACTTCACAGTCATTAGCTTGAGTCACTTGATTACATAAACTACATAAAATCAAGAGAGTAAAAGGAAATCAATGTAAAATAAACACATCTCAAGCCAGAGGGTTTCATTGAATGACCTTTCGAGACCAAATCCCATCTCATTTGTAGAGTTTTGTCAACTCGAATGATAGTAGAAATAGGACCCCAAAGATCTTCCATCAAGTGCCACAATCTAATTATAACCCCGAGCAGATTACAGAAAATGGTTTCAAATACCACCTGCGAATTGACAGAGTAGAATCAAGTGGTTGATATATTCATTTTCATTATTAAGACAAAGCATATAGTCGGGGTCACCTCCATTTTATATATTACAAGAAACATAAGAATTATGATCGAACCCAATAACAACACTATTTTTTTATAAAATTTTCCATCAAAGAAGTGGAGGGTTCGAACCACACATATAACGTGCTTCTAGTAACTTGTCCATATATATATATATATATATATATATATAAACTTCCATTAGAATTCAAATACAAAATGTATTGTATCATCTCCAAATACATTCAAATTAATTATGTTTTACATCAAACCTCTTGACGTATCGAACCTAACTCAAGAATAAAACAAGAACAACTTCCAAACATTCAACAATAACTTATACGTCAAATTGTTATCAAAATAATGACTGTAATTCCCAAAGTTAGATCCCTTATGAGTTATTTTTTAAATATATCTTACATGTTTGTTACTCCTCTAATGACATAAATTGAAAATTAATAAGTCGTTAAAGATCTCTCTCAATGAATAGAGATGTTTAGCCGCCCTAAAAAAACAAATAAATAAATATATAAATAGGGATGTTGACTGGAGGAAGGCTCTAATAGTCTTAGGAATGAGTCAAAAATCACACATTGTCTTATGATCCCTCCTCACACCTTCCTCTTTCTCTCTCCCTCTTTTTAAAGTCATCCCATGACTCCTCGTTGAACCCACTTCTTTATATCCTTCTAAAACTCTTCATCTTCTCCTCATCTCTCACTTTCCCTAGACCTTCATCCTCATCAAAGAAAGAAAGCTTTGGAGATCATTGAGAGAAATGAAGGTAATTAGTTCTCTACTTGATCTTGTTTTAATCCTTGTGTTTTTCTCTTTGATTTTCTTATTGAGAGTTTTTCATGTTGATTCAGAAGAATTATGTATTTCTATGGTGAATATATAGTTCATCTTATTCAATGATTCATGAGAAGATCTAGTAGTTATTAGTGGATTCTTTTTCTTTCTGCTATCTCTCTTTACTGTTTTTATTTTTTCTGTTAATTTAACTTTTTGTTGTTGTGGAGTTGCTAAAGAAAACTTATGTATGGATGCAATTGCAGAAGATTGTTCTCAAACTTGATTTACATGATGATAAAGACAAACAGAAGGCCATGAGGGCTGTTTCCACCCTTCAAGGTATTATTATATTATATATATATTTATATATTTTTAAATATGGACAAGTCACTAGGAGCACGGGATATAATTCGAACTTCTATTATTTTGTAGGAATTGATTCGATAGCGGTGGATATGAAAGATAGGAAGATGACTGTAATTGGAGATGTAGATCCGGTGCAAGTTGTGGTAAAGTTAAAGAAGAAGCAATGGCGTGCCGAAATATTGTCGGTCGGACCGGCAAAAGAGCCCGAAAAAAAGAATGAGCAGCCTAAAAAAGATGAAGGTGGTGGTGGTGGTGGTGACAAGAAAAAAGATGATCCGAAGAAAAATGAGAGTGGTGGAGGTGGTGATAAGAAGAAGGATCAAAATCATGAACAACATAATATTCAAGAGCTCATCAAAGCATACCAAGCTTATAATCCTCATATGACCACACACTATTATGTTCAAAGTGCTGAGGAGAACCCTAATGCTTGTGTCATTTGTTAAGATATTTCTATATTTGAAACAAAATTACAAGCATGGAAAAGGAAAGGGAGGAGTCATAAATTAGATATATGCAACTATAAGAAGAGTGGATGGGAGTAGGTGTATATATATATATATGGTTGTGGTTAGGTGCATTATCACTAGAATTTTTTTTTTTTTTTTTTGATGTCTATTTATTTATTTTATTTTTGTATAATGAGGCACTTAATGCAATTAAATTCGAAGTATTTGTATTGCATCCCAAATTTTTACATAAAAATTTTCGCACGTAAATAACTTATTTTAAAGAAAAATATTTACTCGCACCAAACCCGAATGAAGATTTTGGCCTTTTCATTCTCTACAAGCCAGATTATAAATAAGTAATTACATTTAATCTCTGAAAAAGTCCTAATTGTTTTGAATTTTTTATTTTTGAAATGGGATATTTACATCCCTGTGAATTATGTAAAAATCGCCTTATTTTAATTATTTCCCTAAAGAAAAATAAAAGAATTCTTTGAATGGAGATGAATTGAAACACTTGTTAGATCAAGGTGATAGAACTAGTTATACACGGAACTTAAAAGCCATCAACATCCCAATTCTTGTCTCTCTCTTTTGATTTGAAAGACTTCACTTCAATTGGAATCCATCACAAATGTGTTACACTTGGAATCCATCTAAATAATTATTTACCTTTATTGATAAAGTGGAGCATAAAAAAAAGATCAACCTAGTGTAGTGTTACAAAACTCCCACATACAGGTTTGGGAAAGGATTTGACCACTTAGGTCTCGTCACACAATTATCTTTATCATGTTCTGAATCGACTAGTATATTTTTTTTCTCATATTTTTTATTAGCTTCCTCTCACCTCAGTGTTTTTTAATTTAATTAATAAACATAATTTATTTATTTTAATAAAAATAAATAATAGAAAATACAGAGGAAAACATAGATAATTTGTTCGGCAAATTAACGAAAGAAAATATAAATTTATTAGTGTTTTATATTTTTTTCCTTATTTTCCAAAGAATTCTTGTTTTCCATTTCTTTAGTCATGGGCTTTTGAACTTTTAGACCCAACATGAGCCCAAACCCATAAATATAAAGTCTTGGGCCAAGTAGAATCGAAAGTTTGAGCTAGCTCACTTCATCAAGAATATAAACTTGGAAGTGTATAGAATTTGAAAGTATTAAAACCATAAAGTAGGACCAACAACCTAAGGGTCTATTGGTACTTGAGTCCCTTGTTAAGATGGGGGATTCTCCTGTAGATTACCCATGATCGAATCCTCACTCTTACAATGTAAGAGTCAAGTATAGTGTTGTTCTCCTGTGGACTAACCCAGGGTCGAGCGACCACGCCTGCAGTCAAGAATGGTGTTGTTCTCATGTGGACTAACCCGGGATCGTGCCACCATGTCTGCACATGTTCTTGACTTACCTTCGGGGGGCGCTTGTTGCCTTTGTTAAATAATAATAATAATAATAATAATAATAATAATAATAATAATAATAATAATAATAATAATAATAAGTTTGGTGAAGATAACAAATTTTGCAAGCAAATGAACCAAAGATCATTGAAGAGAAAGTAATTGAATTGAATTCATTGATAAAACTCCAGCAACCACCAAATGAAAACTATGTGTACCAAATAACTCCACCAAGAGTACAATTTTTATAAATAAGAAGTACTATATTTGGATTTCTGTCATGTTTTACATTAATTGTTTATATTTTTACAACTATGATGCTTATCTTATCTTGTTACATGCACTCAAGATAGAATGTATATATTAATAGTGAATAGAAGACATGTATGGTGGCACATTATAGGTTTTTGTTTGTTCTATTTGGAATAAAACTAGTAAACTACCATAAATGAGGCTACAATTATATTGTTATGTTTCAATCAAGATGGGTCCATGGCCTTCAATTCACCATGGAATTCTGTGAGTGAATAAAATCCAAAACAAAACCTTTGGAACTCAATTGTCTATTGTGCCATTCATTTTGTTCATTGATGAGAGAGAGAGAGCTAGAGACCTCCAAATTTATATTTATTTCTTATTGGAAAACAATGCCACATCAAGAAGAGAAAGATAAAAAGAGAGAGAGCACCAAACTCATTTAATTAATTCCCAATGTAATACATTGATTCAAAATAGACACTTGTCATTGGAGCCGATGTTTTTATTTTCTCTCTAATTCTAGCAAGCTTTAAAACACGGTAACGCGACAATATAAGGGTGTTAGAGAAGAAAGTTTAATCAAAAGATACTCACTTATTTTATCAAAAAAAGAAAAAGAGAAAGAGAGTTTTATCTTCTCTTTATTTGAAAAATTACTATATTTATTTTATATCATTAAAAAATTTAAGGTTAATGTAGATAAAAGAAAGAAATGTTGAAATTAAAGTTTAGTAATTTGGTGTAATATGAGGCCAAATGAGGGAGAACATTTGGATCTTATCTTTCTCTCTGCCCAATTCCCAACTAATAATCCACCAACCAAACCTACCAATCCAACTCCATTCTTTTAACTCCAAAAGAGTCAAAACCCTCAAACACACATTCACTTGTTACTACTCAATGTACTCAATCACCATGATGATCATCATCAACAACTTCAACATAGAAACAAATTTTAAAACAAAAGAAGAACAAATCTCTTCAAGAATGATGAAAGGTCATCATATATGCTATATAGCTAGCTATATATTGAATTAAATGATCAATTATCATCTTGTGCCATGAGTTGCATGAGCAAATCCATAAATGCTAGAACTATAACCTTGTGAGTCTTCTTCTCATTGAGCTTCAAATAACAGTGAAGTAGCTCTTGTAGCCTTGGCCACTCCCTCAGCCCATGAGCCACCACCATCTCCTCCATCGACGCCCGAAAGTCCCGGTAAGGGTCATCGGAAGCCACGGTCACCGTCACGCTCTCTTCATAAAAGGCCGGAGCCCGGCCTCTCTCCGGCAAGGCCTCTAACAACACTGTCTTCTCTCCTTCTTCCTTAGCTCCCTCCATTATTGATTTTGAGATACTTGGAGAGAAGAAGAACCTCCCGGAGATTATCTCCGGCAAGCCACCGAGGTTTTCGTCTATCACTTCATCGTTGTTCTTGAGGTAGATAAGCTCTTTGGAGAGATCAATGGAGGAGAAGGATGAGGACATGTCTGTGATTGTTGAAGGAGTGTAGTAGATGGAGTTGAAGCTACTAGAGTTGATTGGAATTGGATCTCTAGGAGGAGCTCTAAAGGAGTTAGTCTTCACTTCTTGCATGCAAATGGGACTAATGACGTGATGAAGAGCTTTCATGGAGTTCCTCACTTTCTCCTTCTTTCCCATACCTATCCCTATGTCTTCTCTATAGGGAGAAAGAGAAAGAGAGAGAGAGAGATAGAGATAGAGATAGAGATGACTTGTTATATATATACAAAGCTTTGGTTGTGTAAAGAGAGCATGAAGTAATTCTCAAAGAATATTGGTTTTCCTCTTGGAGGAATGGCTTCAATTTAGGGTTAGGGTTTGTGGTGGTTAAACCAACCAAGTTGACTAGAGAGAATTAAGTAGAACAAGGTCTACCTTGTGGAAGCAATGGAGAAAAGGAAAGAACAGTGGGCAAAAGCTTAAAGCAATTATTCAAGGAAAGGTTGTGAAATGGAAATTTGTTCATCAAAACGGTTTGAGTCACATCACATCCACAGAAGAAGTGACCCCATGACCAGGTGCACATGCCAGATGCTAAGGACACCCACAAGATACTGAACCCTAATAGTAATGTTTTGCTTGTAACCTAAACTTTTTTTACCATCTTTGATGTCAAAACAATATTAACTAATTGTACATGTTAATAGATTAATTTGTTTAGTAAAAGTAAAATGTTATAGTATTCTTCCGAGTTTTAGGGCCCTGATACAAACGGATTATCGACTACTCATAGTCGTTGTGCCAACCTCAAACAGCCTTGTTGTCTGAGAACTATTATGGATCGTTCCAGGTGAATGTCAGACTCTTTTTGACAAACAATTTTATTCTTACTAGCTTCAGTTAATTATATGAATTACATCAATATTTAGGAAGAAAAAATCAATTTCACTTATCAGTTTTAAATAAACGCATTGTATATCAATCAATAGAATTTTTATATGTTTTCCAACTTTGAGGTTTTGAATTTAAAAATATATATATTTCACTATAAGTCAAAAACCAATATAGAAGAACAAACAAAAGATCAAAGAAAGATGAGAAGAATCTTATAATCTATTTATGAAGGAGTGGAGTACATATGTACCATTTACTCCTTGTCTTTTCAATCATATATGTGAAGGACTACATAATGTGGTTGTCCCAAATGTTGATCATGTGCCTATATCAAGTTTAATCTTCACCTACCCAACTCCCATTGTCTCAAGCAATGTTTAATGAACATTGTTTAGATTATGTGATTGTGAAATTCTTGTTTTGTCTTAGTGTCATTTTGCCCATCTTTGTTAGTGTTTGTCAATTCAGTGCATGATCACTTGGTTGATAACCATTTTAACCTAAATATCATAACGATGGTTTCTTTAAATTTTTTGTAGGGTTCTCGGAATTTCTAATTATCAACTTCTAACGATACTTTCACACTCATTCATGTCTCCTTTGATCATGTTGTTAACTTGAATTTTGTTAAAAAGACTTTCTTAAGATTCCAAATCTGTGCATATAATTAATAGCAACAATTAATAAGCTTAGATTAAATTCATAGTAAATCGTCGATTAGTATTACAAATTTTTTCAGTGATATTGATCATTTTATCTCTTTGCAACATAAACTTATCCCAAAATAAGTTATTTTTCATATTTAAAAAATTAAACAACAGTGAAGAGTAGGTTTCGGTACCAAAAACAAATTTTAAAAATCACAACTAGCCTACATAGAAACAAATTCGGCCATGTTTTCACTATGCGAGATGATAAGAAGGTGACATCTCATTGAAACCATCCAAAATTGCAACTTCTCACACTGTGATTCAATTGACCATTTTGCAACATTCCTTTCACTTTTCCTATTCAATTTTACTCAAACATAATCCATAATTTTCTCTTTTGAATTTTATATATTTCTAATATATGTTACACTATAGCGACGGATATCAGATATAATCTTAAATGATTATGTTTTACAAATATTATAAACATTATAATTATAATTTATCAATTCATATTCAATCCAATTCTTCTAAAATTTCAAACATGCATGTTCATCTTTTCGATAATTATCTTGATTACCAAAAGAAGGTAGGCATAACCATGACAACAAAATAAACATACTGTTTGGCAAACAAGAAAAGAGAATAAGTTTAGAGAAGAGAGGGACATCTCATGAGGAGAACAATACAAAGATGATGATGATGTAGTTTTGAGAGCTTGAAGGGACAAAACAAACATCCCATTTTACAAACTTAATACTTTAAAGCTTGTGACTCTTCCCTATCAACTTCCAAGTTCCAACCCACCACCACATCCTTTTTCATTGGTTCAACAATAAAGAAAAATAAATAAATAAATAAGTAATAATGCTATTTAAGATTTTTCCTATTGCCCTTGTTAGGATAATGAATAACTAAAAACAATAATAAAGAAAATGAAATATTAGAAAAAATTAGAGTTTTGTGTCTCAGTGCGTTTGAATGGTTAATTCTAGATAATACCAATTTCAAATTTGTTTTAAGAATAAGTTTGGGTTTTCTCTTTGTTTGATCATTTATACTAATATGGATAAATTTGAACAGACAAGTGGCCTCACTCAGAGTGCACGTATGGCTTTATCCTAAATGTTCCATATAAGCGGCACAAGTCCCCAATTCGGACATCCCCCTTAAGCAAAATGGGAGTTGCAGAAATCAAGGAAAGGAATAGAGTGGTAGAGAAATGTATGGCCGAGGATATCTTTGGCAACAAAGGGACAACAACTGACTCTGTGAATCAGAGATAAGAGGAGGGAAGAACAAAGGAAAAATGTATATGAAAAAATAAGCTCTCTCCCTTTCTAGAGATCGATCTCTCTCTTAGACTAACCCCCTAACTAACTTGGGCGTCGGAGCCACCTGAAGGCACAAGCCACCCCCCCTTCTTAGCCTTGTTTTCTATGCAGGAGCACCCTGTCAAAGACCTCGGATGGAACAGAGAAGCTCCCGAACAATCACTCTCATAATTACAAATTCATAACCGTTGATCTTGATCAGTACTGTTGATCACAGACGAAACCGATTATTGCATCAACATATACTAAAACATGTAAAAATATTCAAAAAAAAAATCTCATATTAATAAAAATCAAAACATATTTACAAATCCAAATTTTAAATAAAAGAAAGCGATACATGGTCCCAATATAAAAAACATTCGAGAATGCGAATTATTATTAAATAGAATGCTCAAGATCGGAAGCAAACAGGGGCCGGAGATGGTGACCGAAGAAACGGTTTTGCCGGGGTTTTAAGTTGCCGCTATGCTAGCTCGGTTAGGAACAAATAAATGTAAAATAAATAAATAAATAAATAAATAAATAAAATTTATTATTTATTAATTTAAAAAAATGAGGATAATTAGAAGGGGAGGGGAGAGATGAGATGAGAGATGGGGACCGTGCACGTGAGTCCCATCAGACAGGCTTTTAGTATGCAGGCTTTGTAAGATGGTCCCTGCGGTGTTAAGTAAACAACAGTGAAAGTGTGCAAGTGTCCAAACACACCAGTGAAGTAGTCAGACATGAATCCATGCTATCTCTATTTGTTCCTCTAACTTCAAACAACTGCTTTCTTTCACCTTCTTGTCTTTTTTTTATCTTTTCTTTTTTTCTCTCTTTCTCTCTAAAAAGAACAAGTGTACTACTACCAAGTGTGTGTGTGTGTGTGTGTGGGTCATGTTAATGGTTAGATACTTTCAATCTAGAGGCATGAAAGATAGATCTTTCTCCTGTCTCTTACTTGGTGGATTTTGTGATTAATGGGCATGTGTGTTCTTATATATGTTTGGTTTTATTGATGATCATTTTGATGCATTTTTTTCTCTTGGTTTAAATGACTTAATTAATGATTGGTACAATATGAGAAGATAAATGAAGGATAAACAAAAATATATGAAAAATGAGTTGAGGATTCAAATTTCTGTCATTAAATCAGAGAAAAATAGATTTTTTTTTAATAAAAATGAATAAATCACATTCATTAATTATATATATAAAAAAAGATTCTTTGATGAACCTTGTGTTCTGTTGGCTCATGTGCTCCTGTTCTTTTTCCTCCTCGAAGTCCATTCCCGGAAGCCTCGACCACTGTGGCACCCTGATGGAGCTAAACTGCGCTTCGCGATGGTTTGCATCACCTATAGCTTCTACTTCTTGACTCGTACGCTGCATCGGACCAAGAGAGTAGAAGGTAGCCCATATGTCCCCATGTCGAACCAAGAGAATAGTTTGGGCTGTCAAGATCTCCTTATTTTGGATTTTGGGCTGTTAACTGGGCCTTCACGGCCCATGAAAATTTACATGTATAAAAATAAATATATATTACCATAATTACAAATTTTTATATAAACCTCTCTCAAAATCAATATCTTGTATATATATACCCTTAATAAAAAAAAAATCAACAAATATGTGAATAGGAAGTATTGGTCCACAAAATAAGATGCAAAGACTGAATCTTGACATACCCTCCCTAGAAGAATATATTTTTGTTACCATGAGAAAGAGTATAAAATTGAAAGAAAAAAAACACAAAAAAAAACAATCATTTTTCCTTATTTGATTGTATCAGAAGGAAACTAGGGATTACTAAATCATAGACGAGATAAATATAGAGATGAAATAATTTCATAGATGAAAACAAGCAAATTCATGAATTCATCATCCTGAAATCACTCCTCGTTACTGCATAAACGCAACAGAAATGAATAAGACTTCTCAAAAAAACTCAGATCAATCAAAACTTCAATTCTATCTGAAATCGAGACATTTGAACTTCGTTCCTACATGACCAACCTGATCAATTTGATCAAGCACCCATCTTCTATCTTTTTCATGTGTATATATATACACACACACACTAGAGATATCCAAATTAAAATTTTAAGGAATTGATAAAAATTCTTATTTTTTTGAATCTCAAGGCAAATTCAGGGCAAAATCCTGAAAGAATAATTTGATAAAAGAATCCACAAGACAATGAGACATCATGTGCACCTCGTTTGTTTTATAATTAGAACCACTGCACACTATACTACTAATCCAAGCCAGCTAATTAACTTAAAAAGCTGAGATCAAACCTCAACGTCACCTTATCTTCATACCATGTTCTTAATCTTGCTTATATCCATTCCTCTAATTAGCATAATGCATGCATACTAACTAATCACTAATCTAGTCCCCAGTTTGGAGATCTAAATCTGAACCTACAGATTTTTCGTCAAAATAAACATATCTAATCTAAACTTCCATAGAGAACTAGAATTTATTCATTTCATTTGTTTTGCTCACTCATGAAAATCATCAGAGCCTGGGGTCGACTATGGAAACCTAACACCATGCAAATTCACATCTTCTAACCTGTCCTACATGGCACCAAACTACTGATTAATAATTAATGTGGATTAAAACAAAGACTCCATGTGCATTTGCTAGTGAGTTGAAAACTATGTGCAAGTTAATTCTCATATTAAAACGAAAAATATGATCAGTGCCATACACATCCTGCAGAACCAGTTAAATGTCAGCAATGCTTAGATACAGTAATCTGCCCAAAATTTAACCACCTTATCATCATTATTGACAAGAAACTTTGAAAGCGAAAAAAATTACAACATAACATTTGCTTGCTTACAAAAAGGACTTTACAACAGATCATCCGAGCATATAAGTGGCTTACTTGCATGTAATGTTTTTTCTTCATCATTGTTCAGAAAATTATTGACAAGGAAATTTTGTTTGCTTACAAAAAGGACTTCACAACTGATAATCCGAGTATATAAGTGGCTTACTATCATGCAATGTTTTTTCTTCATCATTGTTCAGAAAAACAGATGCAGAATAGAAGGCCACACACCTAGCATCCTAAAACATACAACCAAAAGCTCAAGTAGAGAAGAACATTACCTTATATTCTCATAACCACCAGGGCGCCACCAGCTGAGTGGAGGTAACTCAATCCCTTTCATCTTGGCGATATCCAGAATATCAATGTGTGCGTACTTCTTCTTAACATCCTCCGAGAAGTACTTGGCAAGCTCAGAGAGGTCCCTTGGGATATCAGCGTCCCTTCCAATGTTTACTCCACCAATCTCCAGAACACGCTTCACAATTGAGGCGGGGAGCTTGATCCTACACTGATTGGTGTTGGGGCTTACGAGAACATCCTTCAGTGTCTCTAGGCACTGGTGAGGATGCTTGTCATCTTCCTCCAGTTCAGGTGTACGGAGTTTGGCACCTCTGGTCCGCTTCTTTGATTTTTTGGGAGGGTGCCGCTTTCTGCGGATTTCATTAGGAGATGCTCGGCTTGTGGAAGGCAGTAACCCAAGGTCAGCAGCATCAGTTTCTATGGGAGAGGTGGTGGCAACATTGGTGGAGAGCTTGGAGCCTCTGGACTGGTTCTTCAATATCTTGTGAGGATGCACTCTGGGGGTTTCATTAGGAGATGTTGGTGTCATGGAAGGTGGTAACAAAGATATCTGCAGTCCAAACCCAAAAAATCAAATGATAATCATGAGCCTCCAGACTAGAAATAAATTCTAAGATAGTCATACCTCAGCAGCTTCAAGTTTCTTGCTGTCTTCAGAATGCTGGAATTTTTCTTGTAAAACCTGAAGTTGCTGCACAATAAACCCAAAGAAGACAATGCTGTCTATATCAGAAATCGTACTACTCATTGAAAACTCCTAACTAAAAAAGGCAGCTAACCTTTTGAGTCGTCTGAATCAATACTGTCATTTGCTTCATCTGATCAGCTGTTGCCTTTAAGAAACATGCTATGAACATTTAGCGAAACTCAAAATAGACACAAGAAAGAAGATAAAGTTGATTTAAGGAAATATACAGGTATTAATAACTCGGATCAAGTATAGGGATTAAGTATGTCAACTGCAATTACTCATCTTCCATCAAGAATATGGAATTCAGCAAATAGGAACATGTACAAGTTCAGAAAGATGAGTGGCTGCGAAGCAACACACTAGGTGAAAAACCTTCAGAACCCATAAGTGACCTATTTAGCGCTTGGATCTCAAAATAAATCACCTGTCTACTGGTGATTGCCAAAGAAATATTAGGGTGGTTAATGTATTCCAAGCCAACTTAGAAAGTCACTTGGAAGAAGGCAAACTTGCCACATAGAGATTATTACAATCATTCAACTAATATTGAGCAAGGTACAAGAGCCAAAAATTCTCATGTACACCAAAGAATGTCAGAGTAAGAAGGTAGACTTCACGACAAGATTTTTGTAACATACACACAATGCAGAAAATTTCTCATAAAGATAAAACCATAAAGCGGGAGAAAAATGACAGAGGGACAGAAAAAAGAAAAGTTTAATGTCAAGATCTAAGGCAAAAACAAGACAGTCACATACCTTTCTTTCACTCTCCTCTTGACAGTACCTTTCTTTTGGAATGTCAACTCCAACCTTCTCACGTACAGCATATACCTCCTCTACAGAAATAAAATGCCAGAATTATACAGTCAAAACATGGAAATGTAGAAGTTCATACTTTACACAATAAAAAGCAATTACCTGTTTTAAGATGATCAATTTCCCCACAAAGATCGATGATTTTTGGTGATTTCATCAATGTTTTGTTAACCTACAATTTGAAAAGGAATCGGCAAGCAACACCTCATTGACCGGTTGAATTAAAATTACAAGTCTTGCTTGTGAAATTTGAGATCTGAAAAGAAATTATCCTCTGACCAGTAACCAAAATTAACAATGCATCACAATGCCCCAAACATTGATAAATGGCAATTATTATAGCAGTTGTATCTATGTTGTGGAAATTTCTATTAAAAACAAGGTTTGGTTTTCACATTTGCCAAATTAAATATAAAACAAAGAAAGAAATGAAAACTCAATGAACAAGATGTTTCTCAATAGTGATCATATAAATCTAAAGATGTTTATTAAATATGTAAGGAGAACTGAATGAAGAACATTTGGTTGCAGCAGATAATCAGATGAACTTCAACATTTGAAGATAAAAGATATGCAACTCAAGCATTAGTTCAATATATATATATATATATATATATATATATATATATATATATATATATAAACAAAAATAAAAAAACAAGCAATCACAGGACATAAATAGCTGAGAAAAATAAAGACACACCTCAGGCCTGTTCTTTATATTCTTTGCCCTGAGAACATAATCAAGTGTACTAAGTGTTTCCTCAAGACAATGTACAGATGGTGAAACTGTGCCAATAATGCATGTCTTAGTCCTCCCACCCAATGAGTCACGAAGCAAGTGTGTTAGCTTGCTATCCCTACATATCAGCACACCAACATTAACGAGTACAGTAAAGTAGTAATGACAGCCACATGGTACAAGGACAACATCACTCTGGCAGTTTAACGTTCAAACCTGTAGGGAACGCGCCCAAGGTGATCCACAAGAGCAGTGATAACACGACCAAGAGTAAGCAAACTCTTGTTTGTCTTACCTGCTTCTCTTGCATGGCCCTAAAAATTCAGAAACATGATAGAGAAACTAAACAAGCACATTATTTTTAGGAGAAATGCTATAGGAGAAAGACATGACAGATAGAACCATTAATCCAATACAGAAATAAGATGTTGAAAGCCATACCTCCCTGGCACCAGATTGGGAAATATTTTCGGACCCGGCAAGGTCAACAATGTTTAGTTTACCACATTTTATAACCTCTTCTCCTTCCGAAGCTGTCTCTTTGATGTGAATAGTAATGGAGAACAGAGAATGTGAACGACTGAAATGAAACTATTTCAAAGTCAGAAGCATTGCATGTATTCAAATCAATAAAAATGATGGCATTTTAAAGATTAGACCTCGATTGCTTGTTTAGTAGTGTCTCTGCAGTATGACGTTTTGCAGAACCCCTCTTCAAAAGAGAACATATCTCATCAGAACTAGTAACAATCTCCTCCTCTAGGCCACATACTAGAACACCTCCTTTGCCATCCTCCATTAGAGCCAGTGGCTTTTTTCTCTTCTCCTCTAAAGCAGTTTTGGACAACTCTTCCGGAGCAATTAAATCAATGATTTCTTCATTACATAGCTCTAGAAAGCTAACCTTGACACTGTATTCTGCATTTTGACTTTCTAATGTATTAAAAATCCGTTTTGCAGCTCGAGCTATAACACCTGCATCAGGAGGCAACTGACCCTTCGGTCCACTCTGCAAGCATAGTTTCATGACATCCAACCACAATGGGTTGAGCATTAATGTAAACAAGGAAACAAATAAGGACACAATAAGTGAGTCTAAGATGTTATACCATACCTTAGCTCTTTTAAATTCACCTTCCATTGTATAAGTTTTCCCAGTACCAGTTTGACCATATGCAAAGATGGTACAATTAAGTCCCCCCAAAACTTCATTTACAATAGGAACTACAGCCTGATCATACAGATCCTTCTGCTTGGTTGAAGGACCAAAGACCTGTGAAGATAAGAATGTGTGTGTTTTTGAGTGAGTTACAACAAGTGATCCAATTACCTCTCCATTTAGAACCTTCATCACAAGGTTAGGAATCTAGTACACCACCAGTAGCGCAAGTAGAAAAACTCAATAACAGGACCCTATATTTAATTAGACAACATATACACGTAGCCTTTATCCCTACTTCCAAGGGCTTCATAGTTTCAACAGTTGATCATTTATTGAATAAGAATCCAAGAAAACTTTCAACATTATTTCAGACAATGTGGCGTTAACCATGAATCTAATTTAAAAAAGAAACCAGTTAAGCCCTAAAAAGCACCTTGTCGAATGTGATAACCCTATTGATCTTCTTCCCAGCAATCGATTGGGAAACAACGACCTCTTTCCGGAAATCTTTGCAGATAACAACTTGCTGTGCGTTATTCCTGAGCTCATCATCGTTGAAAGGCCTGCAAAAAAAATGCGACCAAAAACCTCCGATTAACAAGATCCTCAACCAAAATCGGAACAGGAATTAGACTTTCAGGCTCAAAATTCATGAAAAAAAACCTTTGACCGTGAAAAAACTACAAACCCTAAACCCTGCAGAAAGAGATCAAAGAAATGAGGTCCGATTGATAGTACCTGCAGCGGACGATGACCTGAACATTGGCGAGCTTCTCCTTCTCCTTCTCAGTCGCCATTCCGGACGGGAACCAGAGAATCGGGATAGAAAAGGCCACAGAGAGCTCGGTGGTACCCTAATGGCGTCTCCCTCTCTCCCGCTCGCTCGCTCTCTCACTCCCTCACACTCCCCTCTGCCTTTTATGCCGGGAGAGAAGTTTAAATATGAAACGTCGATGGATATCAGCCGTTGGATCTGAGAGGGTGATTTAACGGTTGGATTATTTATAGCTGAAGAATCCAGAAAAGCGGTATCTTGTTTATTTGAATATCCATTAATGTAATTCTAAGGATATATATATATATATATATATATATATATATATATATTCACTCTTCAGGGGTTTTTATACAAAAGTGCCACATTTTTTTTTTGGTAAATAAACAGAGCTTACAAAGCTAAAACTTTAAATAGAGTTTCTAAATTCTTGAACAAAATCAGCACTCTTGTTGGTATGTCTTCAAAGTTGTCAAAAAACCAGCTCTCATTTGTATTCTTAGCTAACTTAGATAGCTCATCTGCCCCTTGGTTTTGCTCCTATGGGATATGAATGATTTCCCAGTTCTGAAATTTCAGCAGCAGTCTCCTGCAGTCTTCTACTGCTTCAGTGTATCCATCATTGTTCCTTGATCTTTTCTTTCGCAGCCTTCTCACAAGGTTGGAATGATCACAATGGATCACTACTTGATGACTTCTAATTCCTTCTAGGTATATCAGCCCCTTCCTCAAAGCTTTTGCTTCAGCTTCAAATAGTGATGTTGCTTCTTCTATCTCAGCAGCTGCAACACAAAAATTACCACCGTTAGTAAAGATATTGAATCCTAAATATGCCATACCTCCTTCAACTTGCCATAAAGCATATGAGAACAATAGATGCTCATGTGATCTTCTGTTCCATTTGACTTGTAAGTTGTTAGTTAGCTCTTCAATTGGTTGTTCTTTCATATAGAACTCCTCAGCAGCCATCATACACAGTCTTGCAACCCACTGAGGATTTCTTTGATCATCCCATCTTGACATCCAAATCTGCCATAATGCATAAGAGATAATAATCTTTTCAAACTTGGATAATTCAAGGTTTCCAATTTATCTTTCAGTTAGCCAAGTTCCATCCTGCATACTTTCCTCATGAGTGTTCCAATTTTTCAGAAAGCCAGCCATTTGGATTTCAGACCAAAATAGCTTGGCCCATCTGCAATTTTGGAATAGATGAGTCCTAGTTTAAGATTCAAGTGAGCACATAGGGCATGGATCATCAGGCCCATAGTTTCTTGCATACAACATGCTCCTAGTAGGTAATCTCCTATGGTAAAATTTCCAGATAAAAATTTTAACTCTAGGAACAACATTTAGTTTCCACATTAGTTTCCACCCCTTCCAGCTATCTATGTCATGGAATGGTTCACATAAATTATAAATAGTGGCAGTCAAGGTCCTGCCTCCAAATTTCTCCACACAGTTCCATTTCTTGGATCTAGTTTCACAATCAATGTTCTTAGTTAGGATTGAATGAGTGAGGAAACCAGGGAAAATTTCCTTGATAAGCTCTTCATCCCAGGATTGATTAACAGTCAAATTGACAATTTGAGCTTCAGAGAGGTCAATATCCATATATTATATATTAATATATGTAGGTGTAAACTGGATAGGTATATCAAATAACCAAGTATCCATAATTACATAGTCAGTTGCAAGAGTATAATCAGAAGTAATGTAAATTTTCAACTTACCCATTCCTCCGTGTAGAGATCTAAATATATGTGAAGATTTTGTTTGGTTCTTCATGTTCCAAATGTTAACATTCCTATATTTATAGGTCATTAATTTGATCAAGTTCTTATCTTCTTGACCAATGAAGTCTAAAGCATATTTAGCCATCAAAGAAAACTTCACTCTCTTAAGATCTCTAATACCAAGACCTCTCTCAGACTTTGGTTTGGAAACAGTATTCCAACCAATAAGATGGGAACCCATGTTATTACTATCTCTGCCCCAAAGGAACCTCCTCACCAGTCTAGAGATGTTGTCAAGTATAGAGTCAGGGATGTCATATGTGTTAGTAAGGTTATACTAGTGGAGTTAATAAAGGTTAGTTTACCAGTTATAGACAGATTTTTAGATTTTTAGTGAGCTAATTTATTCTTCACAGAATCTACTAAAGGTTGGTAGGTATTGGCAGGCAATCTATGGGGGCATATTAGATAACTCAGGCATTTAAAAGGGAACTGATCATGTTTGATGCCCAATTGACTAAAAGAATGACCCCTCCCCTTTTTTTTTTAATGATTGTTAGTTCTAGAAGGGAAGAATATTTGAGATTTGTTAAAATTGGCCCTCTGCCATTTGATACCTAACCCTAAACCTCTTTCGCGCTTCTCGATTCAAAGGGAGTCGGAAAACCCTAGCGAGTTGCAGCGCCGCCATGGCTGACCCCTTCGCCTACATTGATGAAGAGTTCGGCAATCTCACGGCCTCCCAAGAATCCGCGATCCGCCGATTCCCTGTCATCAGCTGCCTCCCGAACACTTCCGACGACGACGAAAACACCTCGCTCCCCCCTGCCGACGCCCCTATTCTCTTCCACTCCCTTCCTGACTCCCTCGATGCTCCCGTCCACGCTGATGCTGCCGTCCCCGCTGTCGCTGCCGTCCCCGCTGATGCTGCCGCTACTGCAGACTTCGCCGCCCTTAACCTAGGGTTACCCACTCCAACAACCCCGGCGCCCAAGCCAGGGGAAGATGACAAGCCTCGTCACCAGTGTCTAGAGACACTGAAGGATGTTCTCGTGTGCCCCAGCACCAGCAATGGGAGAACCGCTGAAAGTAGGATCAAGCTTCCCGCTTCAGTCGTGAAGCGAGCCCTGGAGATTGCTGGAAAAAACATTGGAAGGGATGCTGATCTCCCAAGGGATCTCGCTGAGCTTGTCAAGTATTTCTCGGAGGATGATAAGAAGAAGTATGCAAACATTGATATCCTGGATATTGCCAAGATGAAAGGGATTGATTTAGCTCCACTCAGCTGGTGGCGCCCTGGTGGTTATAAGAATATAAGGTAATGTTCTTCTCTACTTGAGCTTTTGGTTGTATACTTGTATGTTTTGGGATGCAAGGTGTTGCCTTTAGTTGGCTCTCTTTTGCACTGACAAATGATGAAGAAAAACCAGGTTTTGTAAGTAAGCTACCTATATGTGTGGATAGTTAGTAGTAACCTGCTTTATGAAAGCATGCTAACTCTATGTTGTTAGTTGGCTGTGTTTTGCTCTGACAAATGATGAAGAAATACCAGGTTTTGTAAGTAAGCTACTTGTATGTTTGGATTATAAATAGTAACCTCCTTTATGAAAGCATGCTTACTTTATGTTGTTATTTGCATAGATTTTGATTTATTTTATTTTATTTTATTTTATTTTTTTTGAGTTTTTCTTGTGAAATTGTGTTGATGATAAGTGCTCAAATGTTCGGTAGATTGCTGTAGCCAAACATTGCTGGCATCCAACTGGTTTGGTCTGTTGCATTTGCTACCTTTTAAGATTTCTTAGGAGCCTCTAAATTGAGCATCTTTTCTTAGATCTCCTTATTTTTGTTATGAGTCTTGGGCCTGAAACTCTAATGCCTATTTTGATATTGGTTGAGGTTCTTGTTAATGACATTTTTGTTTGAATTTTCACCTGGTGTGCCACTTGTGTGTTGCTACACAGCCACTTGTTTTTCTGAAACACTGAATTTTATGAACCAAGTTTTCAATGGTTGATTGATGATTCAATGATGTGGTACAAATTCTTATTCTTTGAATTCCATATTCTAGATGGAAGATAGATAATTGCAATTGACATACTTATGTACTTGGTACCTATTATTAATGCTTTTACATTTCCTCAAATCGGGCTAAGTTCATTCTTTTCTCCTCGTTGGATGAATATTTAATTGCTACAATGTGGGTCTGTGTGTGTGTGTGTGTATTAAGTGAAATTGTTGCCATTCTTCCAATTAGAAAGCATAAAACCATTGTAGTGGTAGTCTTTTTGTGACAGATATGATTATTTGATTTCCAGGTGATTTTGGGGGCTGATTGCCTACTCTTGATTGGTTCTACAAACTGACTCCAAAATTGAATGTATAGAGTTTGATTACAGTCCCGAAATAGCATTACCTTTTGACTGCTCTTTGGATGACTATCTAATTGTGTCTGTTATTGCATACTCTTGATTGGTTGCAACTAAACCTCAAATGATCAGCTAGACCCAAAATTGAAGTTATAGAGTTCAATCACAGTCCTGCAATTAGTGAAATACCATTAACCATTTGACGTCAACGGTTGACTATCTCACTGTAGGTCTGTCTGATATTGTATACTGTTGATTGATTGCTTGTGAATGTCAAATGAAGGGTTATATCCAAAATTGAAGTTATAGAGTTCAATTACAATCCTGATATAGCTTTACTATTTATTTTGTACTGGTATTTTGGTCAATTTTACTCATAAAATTTGGAAGAGAAAATTGACAAATCATGATTCTTTAATACAGTCCCACCAATTGTATTTTTTTTTTTTTATGTGTGTGTGTGTGTGTTTTTATTTTTTTAAA
Source organism: Dioscorea zingiberensis (assembly GCA_026586065.1). Classification (NCBI taxonomy): domain Eukaryota; kingdom Viridiplantae; phylum Streptophyta; class Magnoliopsida; order Dioscoreales; family Dioscoreaceae; genus Dioscorea; species Dioscorea zingiberensis. The sequence continues at coordinate 42,881,467 of CM048826.1, read as the reverse complement.
CAAAGGGGATAAACCTCATTATGTTCAAGATGGGGCGTACGCACGGATCGTACTATCACGGGTTTCACTCTAGGGCACGACTTAACTTGAGATACTGTGTGTCTGGCCAGAAGTGGACCGCCCTTCTTTACCGCTTGTGACTACCAATCCCACACAAAGCTTAGTCGTGTGTGCATGGGCCACATCCACTAGGTGACCCACACCATGCGCACTCACTCTGTTACAGAGGAGATTCGAACCTAGGTTCTTATCTCGTGTGCGGAGGACCTTTGCTGCTCGGCTGTGATATCTTTGGCGTGTGTGTGTGTTTTGGTCAGTGTGGTTTTTAAAATTTTCATTGATTATTCTCCTTTTATAAATAGCATCCTTGATTTTCATTGTTTCCTTTGATTTTAGCCTCTATTTTATGTTGTTAATCAATTGTGTCACCTTTTTAAAAGTTGAAAGTTTTTTCCATCACTACATTGTGAAATTATTTGATTAATTTAGATTAGTTATCATATTTATCATTTCCTTTTATAAACTTTTCTTGTATATGTACCCCTCACTAAATATTTGTAATGCCATGTTCAAATCTCAAAGAAATTATTTCATTTTTCTTAGAAAATATTGATAAATCACAATTTATTCATCAATCCAAAGTTAAAAAATACAAGTGCCGACAAACAATGATAAACTTGAAAATACAAGGCCCCTCATACGAATGATAAAAGTAAACTAATTCCTAATTAACAAGTCTAGGCAAATTCAAGACTTCAATCTTATTTTGGGGAATCTAGAGATAATTTCACTTTCCAAAAATGGGGATAAGAATAATATAATGAGAGAGACAAGCTGAGTGCAGTAACGTGCACCATGTCTGTTTTTTTCTAATTCCAGCCAGCTAATCAACTTACAAAAAGCTAAGAATATCAAACCTCCACGTCATCTTATCATCATACCATGTACTTAATTTTACTTATATCCACTCCTCTTATCAGCTTAATCAATGCTTACTACCTAATCATTAATCTAATCCCTTTTTCAATAAAGATTAGGGACCGACTTTCCGTCCAAACCCTAACCCTAAGCCGACCCGAAAAATCGAACTAAAGTTGAGCTCGAGCTTGAATTTTTATTAAAATAGGTCGGCATCCCGATCAAAACCGGAACACCACACAAGCCCACATCTTCTTCGAACTTGTCCTATGTGGCAATATCCTATTGGACATTTGAGTGAGGTGGGAAAGATGGGTGACATTAAATAGTCACTTGCAAATGAAGAATAGTGGAAAATAAAAAACATGGGGCGGTTGGTTGGTCGGTTCTTATTTGTAGAAAGAGCAATCAAACACTTGAAAAAAAATAAATAAATAAATTGGAACCACTCATTAATTATTAATGAGAATGAAAACAAAGACTTAATTGTAATAATCTACAAAGCCTTCCTCACATTATTGAGCTTTCATTGTGGCCCTTGGTCGGTGTCCTATAGACCCATTTGGTCCTATAAAACACTATCATCCTCTTAGAACTACAAAGCCTTCCTCACATTATTGAGCTTTCATTGTGGCCCTTGGTCGGTGTCCTATAGACCCATTTGGTCCTATAAAACACTATCATCCTCTTAGAACTCTTTCAGAGAGATCAAAGGAAAGAAGAAGAAGAGAAGTAGTAGTAGTAGTAGTTTGTGTTTGAAGTTTGGAGAGATGGTGAAGTTGGCAATTGGTAGCTTGGGTGACTCCTTTAGTGTTGGCTCACTCAAATCTTACTTGGCTGAGTTCATTGCCACTCTTCTCTTTGTCTTTGCTGGTGTAGGCTCTGCCATTGCTTATGGTCAGTTCTACATTGTCTCTGTCTTTTATTTTCATATTTAAAAAGATTAAAAAAAAATGTTGCATCGGTTTTTCCGAGTAAAAATGTGGTAGCCAACTTTCTTTATTTGTTTGTGATGGTCAATTTTTCTTATGAAAGTTATGTACTATGCATATTATGTTCTGATATTTTTTCTATGAACAAATAGGTAAACTTACATCAGATGCGGCCCTGGACCCAGCTGGGCTAGTGGCGGTGGCTGTGGCCCACGCTTTTGCGTTATTTGTTGGTGTCTCAATGGCAGCTAACATTTCCGGTGGACATCTAAATCCCGCCGTCACTTTTGGTTTGGCCATCGGCGGTCACATTACTATTCTCACCGGCATTTTCTACTGGGTAGCCCAATTGCTCGGCTCTACCGTGGCATGCTTGCTCCTCAAGTTTGTAACAAGTGCGGTAAGTAGCTATAATTTTACTATAAATATAATTTAAAAAAAAACACTTTTGTTGTGTATATATATATATGTATAAATATGCACTTTTTAGGGGTGTAAATGCAAATTTCCAACATGGTGGTTTAATGGCAGGCGGTGCCGACGCACGGCGTGGCGGCGGGGATGAACGAGATCGAAGGCGTGGTGATGGAGATAGTGATCACCTTCGCGCTGGTCTACACCGTCTACGCCACCGCCGCGGATCCCAAGAAGGGAGCGCTGGGAACGGTGGCGCCGATCGCGATCGGCTTCATCGTCGGCGCGAACATCCTCGCCGCCGGCCCGTTCAGCGGCGGCTCCATGAACCCGGCTCGGTCCTTCGGCCCCGCGGTGGCGAGCGGCGACTTCTCCGGTCACTGGGTCTACTGGGTGGGTCCCCTCATCGGCGGCGGGCTCGCCGGACTCATCTACGGCGATATTTTCATTGGATCTTATCAACCAGTCCCTGCTGATTATCCATGAGGTCCTTCAGGGACTTATTTCTAAATATTTCTTTCTTTGGGACTTTGCTGAGTAATTGTTCCAGTCTTCTCACTCTTCATTCTGTCTGTGTAGTCTTTGCTTGCATTTTTCTTTTTCCTTTTTTTTAAAATCAAGTTGTAAACTTGTGATGCAGCCAATTTAATAAATTGTCTTTTAAAAAAATATATAATTTTTTTGGTTTTATATATTAATATAAATATTTAATAAACATGTTAATAAGTGTGTATTTATAAACAAGCCAAACTTGATCGAAGCAGGATCGGCTCGAGCGTCGATCTAACTACTTTGGATATGAGCTTAGTTCGAGCTTGAGTCAAGTTTGAATATAAATAGGGATGATCTTAAGCTTGTTGCGAGCTATTTTGTGACATTATAATGTATATATAATACTACAAATAATAATAATTAATTTTATATTTAAATATGGATGGGTTGGGCTTGGCTGAGATGGGCCTCTCTGGCTTGTTTTGTGATTATCAATCTGCTTGGTAAAATCATATATAAATAATATTTTTAATTAATTGTCTAATTGTGATTTTTGTTACTTTGAAGTTCACACCATTTGATGGGACTAAGCTCAATATATCTTGATGTTGGTAATGATGGATAGGATATGTGGCCTTCACTCAGGCAAACACGTGAAGAAATCCAAGACGCTCATTCTTGAGATCTTAATCCCCAAATCAAAGGTCCCGTTTGGGCAGCACAAATAGCCGGATCGATTACATGGCTGACATGATCAATTAACGTGAGATAATGATGAAGAAATCCAAGGTAAGCTGATAGGCATCAATCACGAGATAGAAGATTCAGGAACAACGTAACTTCACAAATGGGAATAAAAGGAGAAGGTAAAAAAAAAAAAACAAAGGTTGGCCATTTCACTCAGGGCTCTCTCTTGTCCAATTCCTCAATTAATTTGAGCATCGGAGCTATTCCCGGGCGACGAGTCCGCCCGCGCTCATTGGTCTCCTTGGTGCAAGTTGTTGTCTTCTCCGACGAACGATGTGTTCCCGATAAGACAAAGAAATTCAATCGTTGATCGGGGATCGGGCTTGATCTCGAGAAAGGACCGATTTCCATGTCAACATATCTCAATCTTAAAAAATAAAGCTTGGGCTCAATATTTTCGACTTCGAGTTTATCTCAAGCCCATGGGTGTGTTGGATCGATCGATCGGGTATTAGCTAAAACTCATATTAAAACAAAACATTAAAATATGATCTACTATAGAAAACCATTTCCCTAAGTTGAGATTAAGGAGTCTAATGAATACATATCAAACAATAGCACAATTTGCATACGTATATATAAAATCAACACTCATAAAACAAAACTTTTAGTATAAAACATATAATAAAACTTAGGAAGAGGACCTATATACAAAGACAAAAGATGAAAAAGAAGAGTGCCATGGGTTTGTGTGCACTGTGGAATGAGTTTGTTTCTCCATGACAATGAGAAGTTTGGAATTTGGGATTTGAATGAATGGCAAAGCAAAGAGTCAGGCGTGATAACAAAAAGAAGCAAATGATGAGCAATGCCCATCATGTTCATTCCCCATGTCTACTTTCTAAAGTTAAAACTATGCTGCCATAAAAGTAACTCTCTAAAGTTATATACATATATAACTTAAATAAATACAACCAAAATTTTATTTATAGGGTTTATGCAAGAATCTTCCCTTTTTTTAAGAGTATGTAAGTATTTTATAATTTCGTACATTTATATAGGATTATTTACTTTGTAGTATTTAACCTTTGTTACAAGTATTTATTGGGAAAATTTGGACATAGCAAAAAGAAAAATATATAATAAAAAAAAGTTAGAAAGATCTTATTTCTGATAACCGAGATGGAGATGAGAGACATGTGATACGTTGTTTTTAGAGAAAATATTTATATCTCTGGATTTAGTGACACCCTTCTCTCAAGATAAACCTTTTTTTTTATCAAATCCCTTTATTTGGTTCGCTTGATGGGGTGTCTTGGTACTGCCTAAAAGAAACACCAAAAAATAAATATTTTTTTAGGATTATAGTATATTTAGGTACGTATATGTACATGAAATTGGTCAAAATTAAGTTTGAATAGCATTATGTATTGAAGATAAACATTAAATCAATAAAAACTGTTTTTTTCCAAAATTTAAAATAAAACACATGAAATTTATCCTATAATTTCCAATAGTATAAACTCATACAGGGTTTTCTTCAAGATAAACAAGTAACTTGTAACCCTAAGCATTTACAACATTAATTTTTCAAAAATATATGTTTAAATTTTACATGGTTGAAAAAGTATTCATACAGGGATATCATATATAGTGTATGTGTGAATTTTTTGTGTTTATTATCAAAATAATAGAAATTATAATTATATAATCTATAAAAACTAATTTATATTTTTTCCTTTTAATTTGTGTTTTTATTTTGTGTGGGTATATATATAAAAATAAATAAATTTAAAAGTTGAAAGTTGGAATAGGAAGGAAATGTCAGGGAGAGGCAGGCTTCTAAAGTTGATGGTAGGGATGAAATAATATATGGGTCATTATGTATGCTCTCTATTTGTCATGAAGATGTTGGAGGCTGTGATCATTTGCTCTGATTAACTTGTAACTTTGCTTCTCATCCAAGTGACTTCTCGATCTATTCTTCCACTTCATCACTTATTTTGGGAATCACTCACCTTTTGCACCTTCATCCTTCCAACCTCTCATCATAAGCCTTCCCATTTCATCCTCCTCCACCAACCCCATTTGTTTTTTTATATATATTTTAATGTGTATGATTATAATTTATATTTTAAGGTTTAGTAGTGTTGATGCCGAAATCTGCTCCTCTTAGGGATCATAATGGATATCGATATTAACGGGTAAGAGAAGTTGGTGACATTTGTGAAGCTTAGTTGATTTAGAAGGAGAGGTCAACTATTGTGGATGACTTCTTTGACGAACTCCTTCACGCTCATAGGATCAACGTTTTCTCTAGAGATTGGACCTTCAAGGATCGAACCTCACCAAGAAATGGGTCTGTAGAGACAGAAAGATCGGGTGCTTATGCCCCAGGGTAGTATCTGACTCTTAAGTCAGAGGCTCCAAATGGAGGGGAGGGTAAGGAGGAGGACAATGAAAAGAGTGAAAGAGAGAGTAAAGAGGATTCTCAGTGATAATGGTGCATGGGTTAGCGACCAATCTTAGTAAAGTCCTAGATAGCGTACCCGAGTTTCTAGATAGTTTGAGATGTGAACTATAAGATCCTCCTTATATAGCCTTGAGAATCTGAGATTGTTGGCTAGTTAGGAGACAATATGGCTCAAGTTTGGAGATAATTGGACGTTAGCTTGGAGGTAGTTAGTTGTCAGTTTTGAAAACTTTTTGGGGTCTTTTGAAGAACTATTCTCCACTATTGGATGATTAGGCGGTTATGTTTATAGTTGATTTTTCATTTGAGTGTTCGTAATCATGTTACATGTTCTTTGATATTTTCACCCCATAAAAAATACAAAAAATTTAATTTATGTACATAGATAAAACAGAGACCAACAATATCTGATTAAAGACTAATATACCTCCCAGTGGTGTTTGATAAAAGTCGAACTAATAAAACGGTTTGAGAGCAAGTTTTAAGAGGAAAAAGTTTTTTTTTTCTTTTTTTTGTTGAGTTAAGTAAAGATTGACTAATTAAAATTAATTTATAATTTTTATGATATGTTTTTAAAATATTGCTTAATAAATATATTAATTAATTAAAATAATTTCAAAAGTTGGTCCAAAAAAGAGAGGAATAGAGACCTATTTAAACCCATGGTAACGTAAAGCCTAGGTTTAGAAGGATCAATTCATGTTTGTTGTTGTTTTTGTGTTTTTTACTTCATTTTGTTATGATTACAAAAGATGTGGGTGGAATAAGGTGCCATTATATTTTAAAATTTTAATTTTATTATATGGAAAAGCTATACAAAGTCATTTCCACGTTATCCATATGCTTTGATTTGGTTAATATTAATTTAAAAAATGTATTTTTATTTAAATTTATATCAATAGAATTAATGTTTGCATGTTAGTTTAATTGTTTGTATAAATTACTATTTTTAATTATATAATAACCGAGGGATATAAATTAGGGAACATATACAGATCATATGAAGATTCTAGTTTAATATAATATTGGTCAAAATATCAAAATAGTCTCTGTATCATGCAAATTCGGCCCTTTTAGCCCTTGTAATATCATTTAGGCCTTTTTCAGTCCTCTTATTTTCCACATATGGGAAATCCCAATCCAGTCATTGACAGGTGTTACTCCTGTTGTTTGGTGTTTGCTGACATGGCTTGTTTATTATTAAAAATTATTTTTTAAAATAGTTAATAAATTATATTAAACTAACAATAAAGAATTCAGATCCTACCTTATGGATTTGAATCCAATCCCATCCCTCTGAAATTCCTAACCGCTAGTAACTCACGCTCGGCGACCACCATCCTCCAGAAAGTACCACTTGAACATGGCCAAATTTAGTTCCTGAGTCACTTTGGAACCATAATTCAACCAAACTGATAATAGAATGGAAAACATTAATCAATCATAGAAACACATGAACTTCAGCAAAATAATACTTGATATCGATAGCAAGAATCACAAATCCAACAAACTAATATCAGAGTGAATAAATAAAACATTCCAACTTTATCACATCTCTTGGAGGTAGATAAGTTCTGAAAGAGACACATAAAGCTCAGGATCATCGGAAACAAGTGGCGCTCTATCTAACTCTCTCTTCTCATAGATAAGATCTCAATCTCGATCCTTCGCGATCAACTGAAAAATAAATGAGGAGTTATCAAATTCTCTCAAAAAACAAACACTAAATCTGCCCCAAATTCAAGGATCAAGAAATCGAACTGTCACCTTCGGTTCCACTGGCAACAGCTTTTGATCAGCATGATCAATCATGACCTTCCTGCCCACGGAGCCATAATTTAGATCCCCAGAAGAGATAGGTACAAGAATGGGTGGTGACGTGAACACCGGAGTAATATATAAGAGGAATAAGAGGAAATTGTCAGCAAAGGAATCCCTATGGATAAGGACTCTTTGGGAGAAGCTTCACTGATGGATGATAAGTTGGAGCCAGAGAAGGAGGTGATTATGAGTGGAGCTAAGAGTAGCCGGCTGAGAAGCAATTAGGGCGGTGGGATGGGATTGGATTCAGATCCAAAAGATGGGATCTTAATCATTTTTATTTAGTTTAATATTATTTATAATTATTTCTTTTTTAAAATAATTTTTCAATAATAAATAAGACACGTTAACAAACACCAAACGACGGAAGTAACATCAGTCAATGATAGATTTCCCGGATGTGAAAAATAAGGGAAGTGAAAAGGCCTAAATGATATTATATCGTTTAAAGGGGCATGATTTACATGATGCATGTTCTATTTTGATATTTTGACCAATAATATTTAATTTTTCTAGTATATTGAATACACATCCTCATTCCAATTTATCCCATTTAATTAATTATATTTTAATATTTTAACTAAAAATTTAATTAAAAATGAAACACATTAAAATATAATAATAGAAAAGGTTAACAACCAACCGCATAACATTGTCATTAACAAGTAACAACAGTGTGGGCTGACGTCATGGAGCGCGCGTGGGACTTCCCACAGCTCGCACGTGGGCCCCGCGACCACTCACGCCTTCCGGCACGTGCGGCTAGCCCACTACCGAATAACGCCAAACCCCAACCCAAATATTCTTCAGATGAGCCGCAGGGTTGGCTGGGGATTAAGGAGACCAAACCCAGCGGGCCCCACCCCATCCATCTCCACTAAAGCGAAAGAACCAACCAGAGTGCAGAACGAGGAAAGCAAGGTTGTTCCGCAATCATAACGTACCCCACCACCAAACCTCTACTTTTTTACCGTTTTGTCCTTGGTCCCAATCCCGGGGCCTCGTACAGGTATTCTCGTAGTTTCCCTAAAATCATAAGGGTATAAAAGTAACCTTACACCCCAACCCATGCCCTCACACCTGTCAGAAAACATAGTGGTGAATTGACGGAAATGTCCTTGATGGGATGGTACTTAGCTTGTTATTCTTGTGTACACATAAATTAGATTTATCTTTATGTAAAGTTTTGGCTTTTTTCTTTACTTTTTATTTTTTTTTGATTTTTTTGATTCAATTGTGTTATTTTTTCTGTGAATGATTTTTATTGTTGTCTGGAAACATGTTCACAGAAACAAAGGTTGCCACTGGTTTGTGAATACAAGGCAGGACAAAGTACAGACAGTAGTAGTTTATGATTCACTTGGATGATAGGACTTCACAATGAGCGAGGAGCTTTTGTGTAGCTACTACATGGGGAAAAACTTTGACCAATAAATTTTTTGTGTTCATTTTGAAAGTTTGATTCATGCTTGAGTTGGGTGATCTTGATTATTGGTTAATTGTAATTTGGGTCTTGGATTTGGACTTTGACAGATTTCATATCGAGTCAATGTAGACCCACTTTAGAAGAACGAGGACAAAAAAATTTGAGTGAAGAAAATTTAGAAATTTCAGAAATTTTTACCAATGGCAACTTGATCTATTGATGTTGAATCCCTTATGTATGGTGTAGATGGTTGGGACAAATCAATGATTGAACCCCCATGACCACAATGTGAGGGGGCACGTGCAGAAAGCCGTGTTGCCCGCTCCTGACTTATCTCACGGGGAGGGGGCGCTTGTCGCTATTGTCAAAGAAAAATCATAGATTTCTGATGATGGTAATGTAGAATTAACAAAAATATATATATTTTAAAAATAATTTTTTATTGTATATGTTGACGCGGAGATCTACTCTTTTTAGGGATCATTGTAGGTTTTGATCAACAGGTGAGAGAGGCTGGTAAAGGTTGAAGTGTTTCAGTTGATTTTGAGAGACAGTTATAATCAATGACTTCTCTGTTTTTTCAGCTTTGCAATATCAAACTTTAAGGAGCGAACCTCGCCATCAGAAAGAAGATGTGGATTAAGATGATCTAAGTGCTTATGCTCGGGATAAGCCTCCAAGAGATGCTCATGTTCACAATCAATCTCTGTAGAATATGGGATACAACATATATTTTTTGTGAGCCGAAAACATCTTTTTATATATTGGGGACCCTTGGCTTTAGATTTTGACGTTTTTTAAAATCCATCCTCCACTCTTGGATGACCAAGCAGTTACTTTGACAGTTAAGTTATCATTGTGATCGTGGCACATTTTTTGAATATATTTTTTCTCAAAACATATTACAATGTTGTGGTTTTTCTTTATGATGTTTAAAAAAAATCTAAGATTATAAAATAAATTTTAACTAATTTTACTTCAAAGCTAGTCATTTTTTTGGTTAAAATTGGGTCTTCTGGTTAATGAAGGTGTTTGTTCGTTTTTTTTATACTAGTTATATAATTCTGTTGAATAATTATATAAATTAATGAAGGGGTTTAAATAGTATTGTGATTTTGCTTTAGTGTGTTTCCTTTAAAAAATTACACAATTGTAAAATAAATTTTAACATATTTTTCATTACTTATTCTACTTAAAATTTCCATATTTTTCATAAATAGATATTAATACGGTTCTCCGAATTTAATTCACTGGAAATACCTTCTTATTTTCCCAAATTTCCACATATTTCCATCCAATATATTATTACTCCAATACATCAAATTGTGACTTTTGAGCCATACATAAAAAATTAGAAATATCCTCTGCTATATCCATATCCATCCCATATATTTTTGCATAAATAATTTAATTCATATAAAACACCTAATTCCAATGTTGAGATCTTCTCTTTCTATGAATGAATGAGAACATATCCAGATCAACCGGTAAGAAAGGTCGTTGATGGTTGTGAAGTTTGAGGAAGATATTAGATGTGGTGTATGACTTATTGGATGAACTCGTTCATTCGCACATCATCAGCATCTTTCATCATACCTTCAAGGATTACATCTCGTCAGGAGAAGGATCCATAAAGAGAGGAGGGTTTGGTGCTCATGCCCGGAATAATCTCTGACGCTCAAATAAAGGGGAGAGCATAGAGAAAAGTGAGCGAGAGAGAGAGTGTAGAGGATTTCAAGTGAGAATAATACTCAAGTAGACAATTAGTCCCAGTAGAGTCCTCAATAGCATAATTGAGTTCCCAAATATATCATATGTGAGTTGAGATTCTCCTTATATAGTAATGAGACCGTTGGCCAACCAAGTGATAGTTGGCTGCTAGTTCAGAGACAATAGAGTGTCAGTTCGGAGACAACTGAATGACAACCTAAAGACAGATAATTGTCAGTTTTCAAAACCTTTTTGGGCCTTTTAGAAAGCTATTATCTACCGTCGGATGACTAGGCGGTTAAGTTGATTGTTGATCCCTCATCCGGATACTTACGATTATGCTATGTGTCATTTGATATTTTTCACCCCATAACACCTTATATTTTCATATATATATTTTTTATAATTAATCTCTAAAAATTAACGAAATCATAAGCTCAATCCCCTATCAAGCAAACATGTTGGAATGGTCCTAGAAATCCAATGATGCACATAATTAGCTACGCCATTTAAAGCAATTGAATTGGGTGAAGAAGACATGCATGTCCCCAATCGGGTCCACTGGCACGCTGCTAATTAATAACAGCTACTACTATCAAGTCCCACTTAGTCAATTGATTCAGGTTCAGGAGAATGTTTGCTTGTTCCTTAACTTCCCGGGACCCACCAAATCATTTATCGGATCCTTGCAAACATTTTCGGGTCGTACATCCGAAACCCGCTTTCTTGGATCCGCTTCCATTTTATTTATTTTATAGTAAAAAAAAATAATATTGCGGGGAAATCGAAATCATTACGTCTCGCCACGCCAATTGTTTGGAATCAAACTTTAGAAATGGGCCCCACTCCGTTTCCATGAATTGTTATTTTTAGCAAAAAAGAAAAAAAAAGAAAAGTTTAATTTAAAATAATGAAATTGTTGAAAGTTTGAAGGTGGTCTCCTTGATAGGACTCTTGCTATTGAATTTGAGACATAAAGCTAGCTATGTTTATTTTATTTATTTATTTATTTATTTATTTATTTTTCCTAAAGTTTTTGTCCAGTGAGCATATATAAAGTTAGGATAGACTGTCATTCAATCCTTTCATAAATAAACATTTTTATTTAAACATTAAGATAATTATACAAAACAAACAAATCATTTTTATAAAGTTTGCATTGTTTGATAACCACACTCTCATTTTTAATCTAAAACATAATTTTTTTTCTTCTAAAAACACTTTATATACATGGACAATAAAACGATACATCTGGTTTCAATAAATATTGTTTGTCAGAGACTCACAAACATCATATATTTTTTTCTTTTCAAATTTTATTTTATATTATATTACCAATAAAATACCTATTTTGTATCACCACAACACAACTTACCATTTAAATGATATTTTTTTACAAAAATAAAATAAAAATCAACGACTTCTTAACCTATTAGTATCTGGTCCCTTGTAGGACGTATATGGTTGGATAAAAATCTAAGATCGAACTCCCATGTTCACCCCTGACTTCCACATAAAAGTACTTGTGAGCTTTATAAAAAAAAAAAGATTAAAAAAAAGGAACACTAACAAATAAAGTATAAAATAAAAAAAAAGAAATCGACCACATACTTAAAATAAAAAAAATACACTAATAAACTCCATATAATTAACCAACTATTAGAACCATCATTAAGTAAATACCTTAAAATACTACTATATTTCCTAAAAAAACAAAAAGTACATCAGAACTCAGAAGCACGCACTCTCAGAAGAGTGTGTATATGTGTGTGACTGTACTATTCCAGCGTCTCCAGAGAGAGAGTGAGTTCCAACCGGAAATCATGGCCACCAGCCAACACAATCATCACCATTGATCCCCTCCTCTCTCTTATATCCACTTCCCCTCTTCTCCACCTCCACCTCCACCTCCACCTCCATTAATGGCGCCCATCTCCACCACCACTCTCCTCCTCCTCCTCCTCCTCACCGCCATTGCCGCATCTCCTCTTCCTCCTCCTCCTCTCCACGCCCTCCTCTCCCTCAAGGCCTCCTTCTCCGACCCCCTCTCCACCCTCTCCTCCTGGTCCCTCTCTTCCAATGCCTCCTCCGCCCCGTGGTGCTCCTTCTCCGGCGTCACCTGCCACCCCCTCACCGCCGCCATCACCGCCCTCGACCTCTCCGCCCGCAACCTCTCCGGCGATCTGTCTACGCCCGCCTTCCTCCTCCTCCGCCATTCACTCTCACACCTCAACCTCAGCTCCAACTCCTTCTCCGGCCCCCTCCCCAACTCCCTCCTCCTCCTCCGCCACCTCGTCTCCCTCGACATCAGCCACAACGACTTCAACTCCTCCTTCCCCTCCGGCCTATCGGGACTCCGCCGCCTCGCCGTCTTCTCCGCCTACAGCAACAGCTTTACTGGTCCGCTCCCATCCGGCCTCTCCTCGCTCTCCTCTCTCCAGCACCTCAACCTCGGCGGTAGCTTCTTCTCCGGGTCCATCCCTGCGGATCTCGCCTCTCTCTCATCCCTCCGATTTCTCCATTTGGCTGGGAACTTGCTATCCGGCTCTCTCCCCCCTCGGCTTGGATCGTTGCATTCTCTCGAACATCTTGAGATTGGTTACAACTCCTTCAATGCCGGGATCCCCGCTGAGATCGGAGCCCTGAGGAGTCTCCGCTATCTTGATATCTCGTCTGCGAATCTCTCCGGCGAGATCCCGAGCGAGCTCGGGAACCTTACCCAGCTGGAATCGTTGTTTCTATTCAAGAATGAGCTCTCCGGTCGCATTCCGGAGAGCTTCGCGGGGCTTCGGGCATTGGAGGTGTTTGACCTTTCCGATAACCAGCTCTCCGGGGCGATTCCGGCGGGGCTTGCGTCTTTTGAGAATCTCACGCTGCTTAGCCTCATGAACAACAATCTCTCCGGCGAGATCCCTGTTGGAATCGGTGAGCTTCCGAGATTACAGGCTCTGCTCTTGTGGAATAATTCGTTGGTCGGGGGCTTGCCGCCGAAGCTAGGGCTCAATGGTAAGCTGGAGAAGCTCGACGTTTCGTCGAACTCGCTCAGTGGGCCGATTCCGGCTGGGGTTTGCTCCGGTAATCGTCTTGTCCGGCTCATCCTGTTTTCCAACTCGTTCGACTCGGAGCTCCCCAGTGGACTCGCGAGGTGCGCATCGCTCTGGCGGATTCGCATTGAAGAGAACCGATTCTCCGGCAATATTCCGGCCGGGTTCGGCCTCCTCCCCAACCTCACCTACATGGATCTCAGCCGTAACAACTTCTCCGGCAGCATTCCGCCGGACTTGGGAGCCGCGCCGCGGCTCGAGTTCCTCAACGTCTCGGAGAACCCACTGAGAACCGCTCTCCCGGAGAGGATCTGGGGCTCGCCCGAGCTCCAGATTTTCTCGGCGAGCTCCTGCGGGCTCACCGGCGAGGTCCCCAGCTTCGGCCCCGGCTGCCGGAACCTCTACAAGCTTGAACTCGCCGGTAACGAGCTCAACGGAAGCATTCCAATGGACATCGGCCGCTGCTCCAAACTTCTCAACCTGAAGCTCAACCAGAACCGGCTCGTCGGAATAATCCCGCCGGAGCTCACGACCTTGCCGTCGATCACCGACATTGACCTCTCCCACAACGAGCTCAGCGGCCCCATCCCTCCGGGCTTCGACAACTGCAGCACGATCGAAAACCTCAACGTCTCGTTCAACCGCCTTTCCGGCCAAGTCCCCACCGCCGGCACCGTCCTCAGGAACCTCCACCCCTCATCCTTCGCCGGCAACCCAGATCTCTGCGGCGAGCCATTCCGAAAACCATGCGCCCCCGAGTCATGGCGCCGGGAAGAGCCTGAAAACACCACCAAAGGCTCAGCAGGAGCCGCATTTGTCTGGATTGCAGCCGGCGCCGTCGGCGCCGGCCTCGTCGTCCTGTTCGTCGGCGCACGGTGGACTCGCAGCCGTGACGAAGACGAATGGCCGGGGCCTTGGAAGCTCACCGCTTTCCAGCGACTCAACTTCACCGCCGACGACGTCGCGGAGTGCGTCGCCCTCACCGACCAGATCATCGGAATGGGCTCAACCGGCACCGTATACCGCGCCGACATGCCGGCCGGCGACGTCATCGCCGTAAAAAAGCTATGGGGCAGGCACAAAGACGTCAAGCCCGGATCCCGCCTCAGCCGCGCCGCCTCCAATGCCGCCGCCATCACCTTATCCGAAGTTCAAGTCCTCGGCTCCGTTCGCCACCGGAACATAGTCCGGCTCCTCGGCTGCTGCAGCAACTACGAATCCACACTCTTGCTCTACGAGTACATGCCCAATGGAAGCCTTGAAGACCTTCTTCACCGCCACGGGAGTGCCAATGCCAAGGACGGCACCAAGCTCGCCGCCGACTGGCTGACGAGATACCGAGTGGCGCTCGGCGTCGCGCAGGGTGTTTGCTACTTGCACCATGACTGTGATCCAGTGATCATTCACCGTGACTTGAAGCCGAGCAATATACTACTCGACGAGAAGCTCGAGCCCCGCGTGGCTGACTTCGGCGTGGCTAAACTCATCCACTCTGACGCCAAGCACACTATGTCCGTTATAGCCGGTTCATATGGCTATATCGCTCCAGGTATAAAATACAACAGCACAAGTGCATTTGATTTTTTTTATTTATAATTTTATTTATCTATTTATTTATTTTTTAAACAGAGTATGCATATACATTGCAAGTCGACGAGAAAAGTGATATATACAGTTTCGGAGTTGTGTTGATGGAGATGGTGAGCGGAAAAAGGTCGGTGGAGGCGGAATTCGGTGAGGGGAATAGTATTGTGAATTGGGTGAGAGCGAAAGTTACGAAAGGGGATGCGGCGGCGGTGATGGAAGTGCTCGATAAAAGAGTGGGGGCGGAGTGTAAGGAAGTGAGGGAGGAGATGTTGCTTCTTCTTCGGGTGGCATTGCTTTGCACTAGTAAGAATCCAGTTGATCGGCCGTCGATGAGGGATGTTGTTTCTATGATTCGGGAAGCCCGGCCGAATCGAAAGGTGGTGGCGGCCGGAGAAGAGTGTGGAGGTGGTGGTGGTGGTTTGCCGGGTACACAAAAGTTAGGCGCCAACACTTGAAGTGTTTGTTGGTTTGATCAGATGTTCATAGAGTTTTTTTTTTGGACCAATTTGGTTGTTCTTTTTTTTTTTGTTCTTTTTCCACTTCCAGTTTTCTTTGGCTTTTGTTGGTGGTTTTGTGACTTGAGATTGTACAAGTGGGGCTTAATAGAAAGTTTGTCCTTAAAAAAACATTAAATTAAAGTATTTGTGGTTAATTGCCTCAATAAACTAATCAAGTAGTTACTAATTAATACACAATCACATCCAATGTCAACTCTAACACTGATCAACATAACTCACTGTTTTTCAAAACTTGGCATTTTCTTTTGTTAACTGTGTATCAAATAGCAAGTTTTTTTTACATGAAAAGCCCCTAACCAAGTAATTAACGGTTAGTACTAAATCAAAGGACGTGCATAATTCTCACTATGAGATAGTATCGGTCAGGTGGGGTTCATGCATAATTGATAATAAATCCTCACTCACAGTCATTGTTTATAATCTCAGACAAGTGTCATCACTCCTGAATTGAATCCCAGACCATTGTATATCAAATAGCAAGTTGCGGGGGTATATATATGTAAGTATGGAAGTTACAGGGGTCTATATGTAAAAATATTAAAATAATAAGAAATTTTGAAGTAAATAAAGCGGAAGCCCAACCCCAAACGCCGCCCGTTAGCATTGCCCTTTTCTTGTTCTGTAACTAGGGTTTTGGAATGGCGGAGCGATTGCTTGGGTTTCGGTGTTCGGAGAATCGAAGGGTGGAATCAATGTCGGGTCCTTCGGCCGAGTACTTTTACACCCCCACTGCGGATGCGAGGAAGTGCATCGGCTTCAAAGTTAACCTCTTCGGTATCATCACCGATTTCAGCGTCTCCGTAAAGAGCCGTGGATCTGGTTTGCTCTCTCCCCTTCAAACTTCTAATATGCATCGATTTTGATCGTTTCCTGGTGTTTTCTCGGATCAATTGTTGTCTTTGGTTTGTTATTTGTCGTCTGGGTTTTGATTTTGTGTTGAATGATGGTTTTGGAGGACCCTAATGGCGATGATGACAAAAAGGCCGGTCTTACAGCTGCCCTGGAACTCAATTCATTTTTTTTATTGGTTTTCAGTTGGTAGTAGCATGATGTGCCTCATCAAGGTGTTGTCTGAGCTGATAGGAGATTCCATTTCACCAAATAATGTTTTTTTTTTCTTTATATATATACATATCGGTTACTTTTCAATCTGTGGTTCTTGTTGTACTTTTAATTTTGGAAAAGAGAAGGCTTTATGGAATTCTTCCAGTTGTTCTGAATAGTAGTGTGAGTCACATTCTTGAGGAGGTCACTTTTTATACCGTTGATTTACACGCAGTTCATCTCTTGGTTTGGTAACATTTGCTTGCACTATTTTGTATATTCTTTTGGGTTGGTTGGTTGGGGGGTTACACTATATAAAAAATTGATATCTGATGGGATGAATTTTTTGCAAAACTTGAAAAAAACTTTTAACAACTTATTTTGTGCTGAACAATGCATGATCCGACCCTTCTCCGGACACCGCACAATGCGGGAGCTTTATAGCACCGGGCTGCCCTTTTTAACTTGGAAAGAAAAGTTATAACAACATATCTTGTGCCAACCTTTCAGTAAAGGATAATATGTGTTCTCATAGTTCTTGGCCGCAAACAATTGAAATCAATATGTATAGAAATAGATGGAAGACTCCCCATGTTTTCAGCATAAAAGAAAATTGAAAATTGCAAAGATAGGAAGAAGAAACTGATTTATATCTAAGTTCAAGAGCATAAGAGTTCTCATAATTTGTTGAATCAGACTATCATATTTGATTTTTAAAACCTGAATGAGATATCTCTTGTTTTATAAGAATCTGAGAAGAGGAAATCTGTGTGCAACACATGTAATTTAATATGATTTTTTACCAGTGATTGAAGATTGACCAATAGTTATGCCATTTGAATACAAAACTTATCAGGCCCTGATTATTAGTTAATGACATTGATCTTAATGTCTTCTAAAGTGCTTCGAAGAAGTCAGGTTAGTAAATAGTGTATTACATATGTGTAAAGACTTCTGTTTTGTGGTTTATTTCCTGTCTTTAGATATGAATATTTGTTGGATCCATCTCTTGACCCTCTTGATTGATATTGAAGTTGTTATTTTTCAGTTTTTTGTCCAGTAAAACAAAATGATGATATAAACTGCCTAATTTATGCCTTGTGAATTGATTATTTTTTTTTCCAGATTATTTTATCTCACTGAAGGTATCGGACGAGTCATCTCCTGGGTTTTTTGTGAACTTTTTTGCAGAGGTTCCATTTAAGTTGCCACATATTAAGGAGATGGGGGACATCATAATTGTGCATCGTGTTGTGGTAGCTTCTATAACTTTTACTTATGCATTTCATTTATTCAAACAATGTTTAATTTCTTTTTTTTTATTGACACACATTATCATTTCTTTCAAAACACTTGTCTATTTTTGGAATATGATAAGTGCTTTCAAATGGATTTTTGTAGTATTTCTTTCTTAAAAATTATTTTGGATACCTATATTGGTCTTATTTTGCATCCTTTCTTATTTTATTATTATTATTATTTTTTTGTATGTGTGTGTCTTCATATTCTAATTTCTACATGTTGCAAGATCTGCTCTGAAGAATTTTAGCTGATGAGAATTGAGTTTCACTACATTTCCTATGTTTGGTATCTAACGATCTCCATTCAGTTGATTTTGACTAGAACCTTCTGTGATATAAAGGAAAGACTTCCTTCGTCTTTGGTTAGCAGCGTCGATCTTGACTTTCCCATTTGCCACTTAATCAAATTAGTTCATTATGTGTTTGGCGTTTGGAACCCAAGTTCTCACTCAAAGAGAAGTATGTGTAGCTTTCCTAACCTTACACTTTCACGAGCCTTTGACAGTTGTGTATTTTGGTGTTTCATCGATTTGTATCAGTGGGAACAATTCCAATGATTACATTGCATTGGTTTAATTGGAAATCAATATTCAAATGATTTCTTAATCGTGTGATTAATACGTTCTCAAAGCAAGTCTTGGCCAACCAGAAATTTATTTATTTGCTTTATGAATGGTATTAAAGTTTGTTTTGAAGTGCAGAGATCATTATGAATGGTCTTGATAACCAATTTTATGATTCAGCTTCTTTTCTACCTTCAAGGCTCACCAAATTGTTTACCTCTGAGTTTGCAGACGTAATGTTTCTACAAATTATCTCTCTAGATAACATTAAATCTGTAAAATAAATTTTAAAAAAATTTATTTGCCTTATATCCTCTCTCTTGAAATGTCTAAGGTGAAAGTTTCAATTGATTTTGTTATTTTTCTTGTGAACCTGTATAGATTAATCCTCGAGAACTCAATGGCCTCTTTAACAGATGCGAGTTTACAATGAGAAAGTTTATGGCTGCTATGACAAGCGATTCTCTTCATTTGCACTATTTGAAGGGAGATCAGGAGAGGGCTTTAACGCTTATCAGACTTCAGCCAACTATCATCCCATGGATAATCAGAACGATCGTTTGTCACATTTGAGGAAACGTTTGCTTGCTCATAAATTTGATACAGGTAATATTCTAGTAACAATAATCACTGTCATACATTTTCTTGTTTGTTTTCTTTGATATTGAAGTAATATGCAGATCAACTTTTATTTAGGCATGCAACACTTGGTATATGTATGCTAGGCATTCCTTCTGGCACTTCAAGTTCGTTATGTTGTCTAGTTAATTTTCAAACTTGACACCCCTTTTCTAGTTTCACATGTATGATTTGTCTTTCCTTGGCTTAGTGATGAAGTCATATCCTTTGCGGTTAAAGAGTATCAAGACCGAGACAGTGTTTGACTTAGTATGCAAGGTAAGTGAATATTTAGATATGTTTTTCCTAGTTATTTGAGAGAAAAACATGTGAAAAAAGTTTATTTTTTCTGTCGGTGGAGGTTCTCCATGTTTGTGAAACTTCTGTTGGTCAGTGGATGATCTATGTGTGGGATGGAACAGATACTCCTCCTGTGACTTTTCGTAAAGAGTAAGTACATATTTCGTTATGGTTTCTTGACTCTTTTAACTCATTTATGAAACTTGGGTTGTTGAATACACTATTTATACCTTTTGCTTATTTGCTAGCTCATTGTACTTAAGCTTCTATTGATTATCTTTAAAGTGTAGAATTAGAACAAAAGTGCTATACTTCATGTGACCTTTGAGTTGATGCTCATGAAAGTTGATATAAATCGTACCTTGTAACATTTTTAACCTTATGATTCTTAGGTCATAAATTTATGTTAGTTGCTGAAAGATAAATCTATGTTGGCTGGGTTTGAAATTCAAACATTAATTGTCTTCATGTACCTTGAAATTGTCAGCCTTGCTAAATAATTTAAATATGAATAATCTCTTACTCCATGGATGATTGAGTTCAGATTTTAAGTTTTACTTTTAGCAGATGGAAAACATCAAAACATCAATGGTTAATCGAAAATACTATTGTAAGTAACCTTCATAAGGTCCTAAGTTGGGAAATTATTACGGCATTTTTATGTAAGAACAAATGGTGAAATATATATATATATATATATATTGTGTATATTAATTTCAACATAAGTTGATTATACTCACGTAGTTATAATAACGCCTCACTTTTTAATTTTTATTTTTTAAATGTTTTGCAATAGATAATGAATGATGTGTTTTCATTTATTTATTTATTTATTCTTTTGAAACATAGTTTGAATACAGAAGGAGAAAATCCGTCACCTTTGCATCTTGACACTGTGCCACTTTCGAGAGAGGTTCTAAAGACATTCCCTTGTATAGGGACAGTCTTGAGGATTGTTGTTAAAAAATACTTTGAAGAGATTCCCCAAATGCTTGAAGGTGGTTGTTGGGTCAAGTTATGTAATTTGACTTGTGAATTGCCTTATGGAATTTGGAGAGGATTACTTCATGTTTCCAGCGAAGTTCATTTCTTATCAGATGAAGATGAATATGTCAAGCGTAATATAAGGTATGTTTTTTCTTCTCCCTAGACTTTTATTATATCTTGTTTTCTATTCCTTTTCTTGATACAATCAACTGCATATGCTTTTTCTGACTAGGGATTTTGAAGGGCGAATTTCCTGTGAAGCCCGATGTCATCCCTTGACATACTCTCCTCGGGTTTTTTGTATTACAGGTATTGAACTGATTTTAGGGTGTATTTGGCCGTTGGTCTTTAGACTTTAGGTAAAACCAAATCTTTTATCTGTGATGGTTTCATGTGTTTGGTTTCTATTATTTTAGTTGGTAGCTCTATCTCAAGATGCAAATTTGGGCTGAATCAGTATCTCAAGATGAAAACTGGGACATAAATTGAGGCTTGAGATGTTACTCTCCATTTACTCCAAACCAAAGACTTATTTATATTTGAACAACGTTGTTAGTGTTCTTATGTTCTTTTAGATTATTAGTACACATTTAGTGAAAGGGTCCAGTTTCTGGTTGTTACTCTTTTATTTTCAATTTTCTATTTTTTTGGTCAGGAAGATATTTCAAAAATTGTCATTCAGGATCTTGTATTCGACACATCTCTTGGTACTTGATTTAGAGCCATTTAGACTCATCCCTGGTTGTTACTCTTTTATTTTCAATTTTCTATTTTTTTGGTCAGGAAGATATTTCAAAAATTGTCATTCAGGATCTTGTATTCGACACATCTCTTGGTACTTGATTTAGAGCCATTTAGACTCATCCTTTACTAAGTTAGTAATTTGCCTTTTGCGTTCATTTGTCTTCAATAATTTTATTACTAAAGCGTCAAACTTAGTCATTTTCATGTTGCCATGAGTTGTATGAGGCTTCTAATGATGGATTTTGTTTTTCTTTATACTTTTGCTTGCCCTTCTATTCACCCATCAATGTCTCTGTATGCCTTCAGAGCTTAATTCTTTTTGCTTAATCTTTTTAATTTCAATTTCACGGTGATGAATGAAGAATATCACATAGCCATTGTGAGCTTTATATGACATTGTGATATTATTAGAACTGATTAGAGTTCATTATTTGAACCTAAATTCATTTGATCATGTGTTTGTGGATTGTTACTACCTTATAACGTTAAAAACATGCAAATTGTTTTCGATTTTTTTTTCATGAAACAGTAGAGTGCTTGTATGCGGATTTGTGTAGGTTCTAGTGTCTTCTTAAAAAATGTTTGACTACCATAGGTGCTATATGAGATGTTGTCTCTGTTAAGTGGGCAGCTACTTTTCTTCTGCATTTGGTTAATGCTAAGGAATTTCATGTTTGTTTCTAGTTGCCAAGAGAAGATTATTTGACTTGTTAGACCAAATTTGTTTTCAACACTTGCCATTGTTTTACCATTCATATTGTATTGTATTTTTGCAGGGACAACAGATACTGAGCTGCCATTTGCAACTCTAATAAGTTCTCTTACCCATGCTAAGGTCTCTTCATATATTTGTCCTTTCTAAAATGCAGGACAATTCTTGTTCTTAACTTGCTTTTTACATATCGCCCTTTTATTTAATTTTTTTTGAGATAATGCTAAGAGAGTTCAAGTAAATAGGTCACTATGCAAGGATTGGTGAAATGTGTGACATGCAGGATGTCTTAAAAACAAATCCTGTCCCTTGGCTCTTTTGCATGTAGTCGCTTTTGCTTTCCTGTATTGGCAATTGTAGATTAATTTCAATTGCAGTTTTTGCTAGTTTTGACTAGGTTTAGGTATTTGTGGTTGGCAAAAATTCTGGTCGAAATTTGTTTTACTTTTGGCTCTGAACAACCAAGCTTCAATATCTTTGCTACAAATGTGATTGAATATGTTATAATTTTGATGGATTAGCGCTACATAAGTGTATTTGTGGCATCTGAATAGTTAGTTGTCCATTAGAGATGTGTTAAGATGTAGTGGTATGAATGATCTCTCTCCTTTTAAATGGTTTTGATTTTGAATTGATCAAATGTTCAAATTCGTTGTATCAACAAATAATATGAATGAACTATTTTGCACTTGTTAAATTTAACTTTATATGGTGGTTATAGGTTTATGAATCTAGCAATAACTGTGCTTGGACTATATATGCATGCTAGTAAGATTATATTTTGGTATGTAGAATTGAAAATCCCTTACTGTATAGATGGTTTAATAGTGAACCAATCCTAAGTCTTTGAGTAGACTTTAGTATTTTAGTCATATTTGAAATTGGCATTAATAGGTTACTGATGATTGATTACTTAAACCTGCAAAAGCTGTATCACATAATTTGTTGAAATCTTGAACCATCAAAGCTCTTTGATTAGAAAGTCCACTATGCTTATGGAAACTGAAGAGTCCCTATTTGTCCTTCTCTTTGGTAAAGAACAACTCAACTCTTTTTCATTCTACAGGTAGAACACAGATTTAGGTCTATTGTTCGGGTGGTATCAGCACATCCATGGAAAGCAGATCAATTACGTTCTACAGTTGACGGCCATTATCGGATTAAGCTGACTTTGGAAGATCCAACTGCAAGAATCCGGGCAGTCATTATCGGTGCTGATGCGGTAAAATACTCCCATTCTTCAATCCATATTGATTTTTCATTTGGTTGATCCTGTTAATTCCTCAACTCTCTGCATCGATTGGAGCTTATCAGAATATTCTGCAAACTGCACACTACTATCAACCCACATTTCCCATCTTTATATATCAGCATCATAAAACTTTTCGCTATCTTTTCGCACAAGTAAAATCAAAATTCAAAGAATCATTGAAACATTGGCATTCAACCAAATAATTTATGTTCACCATCCATGTGATCATCATGCAGGAAGTGTTTTTCGGAGGGTATCTAGAGACGGATGTATTATTGACAAAACTACGCATGATTCTCGGGATAAAGGACTATGTCGGCGAGACCAGAGCCGCCTATTGTGTTAGAGACCCACCATGGTTGTCCGTAGTCTTAGCATCGTATTGTCTGGATAAAGACAATCCATTAGAAAGCAGGAGGTATAAGATCTTTGCAACTACCCTGCTTGATTGACTGAATTGAAATACTGACTGACTGGGCTGGACAGTTGTATAGTTTTTTTGCTGTTGTAACTACATGGAGCTTTGGGAAAGTTGAGAAACTTGAAAAACAAACCAAAATGTAGCTTTTGATAAAACTCTCTAATTGTTAGTGTTAATGTTCACTCATCATCAGCTTTGTTATTTCTCAAACTCTGTTGTGATTATTGTTTTCATGTACTTGCAGTATTGGTAACCACTAATTACAAAAAAGTCTTTGTTTTTGTTTTCATGAAAACCTTGTAATAACCTGGAAACTTTTAGTACTCTTTTCCAACTTTTTTTTTAATTTTTAATTTTGGAGTTTTTGATATTAAAAATAAAAGCATTTTTAAAAATTATGTGTTGGTTTCTTTAAATCTACACACTACTTGGAGGGTTTTCTTTGTAATTTCAAGCTTTTCAGTGGTCTATTTCAATGGCCGGATCAATAATTAGCGGCCGACACTCGTTCCTCTACTCTCAAGCTGAGATCTACTCCAATGGCCGGAGGTAGCGTGATTCGCCCTGCAGGCAGGACGGTGATAGCCGGAGTGGGTGCTCCGGCAAAGGGCACACCATCGGCGAAGCCCCCTAGCCTCGTCTCGTTCTCACCCTCCTCTTCTGTCTCACTCGCGAGTCACCAATCATCCATTGATGGAGAGGGAGAGAAGCGCGAGGTTAGAGTCTCCCATAGCTTCGTCTTTGGACGAGTTCCGTCCATGAAAGAGGCCGAGGATGCCATCTCCCTCTTAAAGCAGTAAGCTTTACCTCTACTCACTCTTTCAGAAAATCTAATTTGATGCTCAATTTGCTTTTCCATCTTCAGGATGTTTGCTCGATTATCACTTTCTCAAGTTTTTGGAGATGGATATGTTCACAATTCGGATAAGGAAAGCAAGATTCCCTCTTCAATTGAAGCAAACCAGCGACCAAATGCCTCCTGCGTTCTTGATGCATTTCGCTTATTAAAATCAAACATTTCTGTTCAGGTAAATTACCATTGTTTGTAAAGATGCTACTTCTTTTATTGTTTTCCTTTATATATATATATATATATATATATATATATATATATATATATATATATATATTTATTTATTATGTGATAATCTTGTCAAGTGTTACTAGTTTGGTCTAATTGCAAAAGTTGTGCAAATTAGTGATTACTGTGTTTCATCATTCTTAGTATTGAGATTTGAAGCAACAAAATAAAACAGGACCAAGTGTTCTCTTAAAACAAATTGTTCTGTCTCTTTGAGATCCCGGGTTTCTTTGAATGCAGAGGATGGTTGTTTCATTGGCATCTGATGAGGCTGTATGGAATGCAGTTATGAATAACAAGGCAGTACGAGAACTCCGAGCATCACTTCGTTTAGGTTCGTTTGTAGGGTTTTATTGTCATCCAGTGTTGCTATATATAACAGCATCCTTTGGAGCATAATGATCATGTTACATGGATATATTACAACTTTGCTTATGACTGATAAAAAGAATCAGTAATTAGGCATTGTTAATTTGTTGTCTTAGAACTACACAAGCTTGGGACTGTGACTCTTTGGTATCAAATCTGCATTTCGATTTTGGCAGTTTACTCAATATTAGTAGATGGTTAAATTTCTTTCAGCATATGAGGTTAAACTTGTTTGTTTAATTTTTCTATTGATCTGTTTCTTGCTTGAGATGATAAACTCGCTCTTTGGACTATAACTCAAATTCTTCTTGCCTCTCTTGACCAATAAAAGTGTTTATATATTTTACTTGAGTAATCAAGAGGACCATCGTGTTCATGATTGCTATGGACAAACTTAGAACTTATGCATCGCTTAAAATTCGTTAATAGTCCTTCATAAGTATAGTTCGATAGCTAATTCTCTTTTGAAGCATGATATTAGTATATCTTATTCTTTATGCACCTAGAATGCAGTTAAGCATTTCATTTTCCATTGAAGTTTCCCAAACCTAGACTATAGGATACAATCGCCCAATTTCTTCATTTGAGCTTCTCTACATCTCTAGACATCATATGCAAACAAAGTGCTCAAGAAACTACTATAATCATATTGCTTAAAGTTTTAAACCAGGTTAAAACTGTTCGTTCATGAACATTACACTTATTTTAGAAAAATAGTTTAACATTCTCCATCTTACCAGTTTAGTCAAGAATCAAAGTTCATGCTTTTTGCCTCTCAGTTAAAGATGAAGGCTATTCTTATTTACATGATTTCGGTGCTAGTAGACTTCACAATGAGCTAATCTTTAAGATTATCAAAGACCCGATGCATTATTCTTTACACACATGTTAGCATCACTAATTTACAATTTGTATTTCATTTGTGGCCAAACAGATAATAGGCTACATGCGGCCGAGACCGGTAGAACAGACAACTCTAATGGAGGACATGACATAGTTGGGATGATCTTGCAATGGATTTATGCGAGCACCATGGGGAAGATAATGGAAATCATAGGCAACATTATGCAGCTCCTCCCTGTTCTTTTCCACTCACAGGAGAAGGAAAAGAACTTGGACATTGTTGACAATGCCCTGAGGTCTTCTCTAATGCTCACTGTTATGGTCTTCATCATAGTCGTCGTTACTCGCATCCAAAGTGTCCATGATTAATAGATTGCCTTGATCGGTGATGGCCTTGTTTAGTGCTTACTTCTTCAGTGCTAATCTTTTACATGCATCTCTATATATATTGAGAGCCTTGTATTAGTGTGAAACAATATATTAAGAATAATCTCAGTTGTTTTTGTTGTTGCCCCAAATCTCTCAAACATTTCTCATCTTCTTGTCGCTTTGTTATTTCTGTTACCCGTATGCATGAACTACCTTCTTTTGATGCAGAAATCGCAATTTTTTCAGTAAAGTGAAAAAATTAGAGCTAAGATTCTTACACCGGGGAAGAGTCAGACCTTGCATTTTTGCATGACTGTTGCCAGGATGACGATAACTTTACCGTTGTGCCAAGGCATTACGGAACATTTAACTAACATTAAAAGAAACTTTTACTGACATTAGTTCCAATCCTTAAAATTTTTATTTTAGAAAAATCATGTATATATATGTATATATATATATATATATAAATAAAGGATTAGTTGTATATATATGCAAAAATACAAGTGTCATTTCGCATTTTTGCATGACTGTTTCCACGATTTGAACTCGTGACCTTTAAGTCACGTGGTGACAACTTTACTATTGCGTCAAGACACTATAGAACATTTAACTAACATTAAAAGAAACTTTTACCGACATTAGTTTGAATCCTTAAAATTTTTATTTTATAAAAATCATGTATATATATAAAGGATTAGTTGTATATATATGCAAGAATACAAGAAGCTAATTATCATTAAAAACTGGGGTTGTTTGTAAAAAGTCTATGTCTGTATAAGTTATTAGCACTCTTTGTAAGAATGGGGATATGGTGTTTTCCCATCACTCCGGAGAAGCGGCGGAGATGGAATCGACGACGGCGGTGCAGAA
Organism: Dioscorea zingiberensis; assembly: GCA_026586065.1. Lineage (NCBI taxonomy): Eukaryota > Viridiplantae > Streptophyta > Magnoliopsida > Dioscoreales > Dioscoreaceae > Dioscorea > Dioscorea zingiberensis. Next base: position 42,853,968 of record CM048826.1, on the reverse strand, counting down.
CGTGGTGGTGATGCGCCATGGCGATCGGATGGACGTCGCCGTGCCGAGGTGGCTCACGTTCGCGGATCGCCCCTGGGACCCACCGCTCACCGACGACGGTCTCATCCGCGCTTGGAGCACCGGCAAGCGCCTCCGTGCGATCGACTTCCCCATCCACCGCGTCATCGTCTCCCCCTTCCTTCGTTGCCTTCAGACCGCCCGTGAAGTGATCTCCGCCCTCTGCGCCATCGTCGAAAATGAGAGTCAACTGCTCGCCATGGAGACTAGCGAGGGTGTCGCCATTGACCCCTCTAAAGTGAAGGTATTGCCCCGATCTTGAAATGTAGGTCTAGGGTTTCACTTTGATTTGATTCACCAATTAAGTAACGTTTGAGAAATGCGACATTGTTTTTCGGGGTGAAATCAATTTAGGGAGTTCTTCTTGCAATTGATCTTCGAGTGATGAATATTGCTAGAAGACATGTAACAGATCCTAAAAAAAACCCTAGATTGTCAAAGCTTGATGCATTTTGGATGCTTCATTATGCACCATATAGTCTAAGAAGAATAACATCAGATATGCCTCTGCATTCTCATTGATAAATTGATTTTTTTTTAAATCACTAATCCATGACATATAGCAAAAAATTTGAAAGCTATACTGTTTTACATGCTTATAAATTCTCATCAAATGCAAGATCCTTCTCCACTTCTTCATGGTGAATAATTTTGAACATGGTACATGAGCCACCATAACATCTTTGTGTTCATCTTGAGAACTTGCCCACTGGTGATACAGGAGATGGTTTTGTATATAATGCAGTATAGCCTTGGTAGTAGGAGACAATGGTGCAATTATGTGCTTGTTGGTTGAAACCCAACCATAAAACTAAATTGACATACCTGCAGAAATTAGAAAGTTGTGTTAAGGGATGAAGTTGGTGATTGATGTATTTGATTGTAAGCTATAGAGCTTACACCTGTATTGTAAGAGCAGGGATTTTTCTTGGCACTAAAATTGATCAAATCATTTTTTGATAATTAAATCGAGGTATTGAAAGTTAAAATGTTTTCTTAACTTAAATAATTCGGTGAATCCTACCTTGATATTCCATACATTATCTTTAGCTATCTTAGACTTAAGTTCTGAATTTTACATCAAGAAGATTAGAAAAGGGATGCAAATCTGTGTTAGTCTAAGGGAAATATTTCGGTAATATCTTTTGTTTGAATGTGTTCCATAGAAATTGAATGATGCTTCTACCATCCAGTTTTCATCTTCCTTTCACTAGGTAAGGACTTAAATGTATAATGAGGATAATTTTATTATAAGCTATTGGATATCAGTGTCAAACTATTCTATTCCATTTACAGTATCATGATTGTTTCCTCTTTAAATTGTTCTACAGGTTTCAATAGAATACGGATTATGTGAGGCTCTATGCAGGGAAGCAATCAAAATTGATCCAGTTCCTAAAGATGGGAGCTGGCTACCAGATTTATCAGACCTTGAAGCTAATCTGCCCGTTGGAACAATAGATCACTCTGTGGATCATGTCTACAAAGAGGTTTATTGTGCTAGTACTTTTATCGTGTGTATAAATTCCTTATATAACCATGCAAATTTTTCATCTATATGATCGATCAATTGGGTGAGTAAACTTAAGGAAAAACATTGCAGTTGCCAAAATGGGAGGAAACATTGGCTGGTGCAAGAAGCAGATATTATGCAATCTTCAGGGATCTTGCGGACAAGTTTCCACATGAGAACTTATTACTTGTCACACATGGTAAGCCTCCTATGTTTAATTCTTATACTTCTTGTTTCAGTAAAATATAAGAGAACCATTATTGTCAGCATTCAATTCATCAAACTGTTAGAATATATGAAAAAGGAAATCTAAGATTTAAAAAGCTTTATGAATTAGTAATCGTTGTATTATAATTCAAATTCACTGATGTGGTGTACTTGGTTTTTCAATCTATGCAAATTCACAGGTGAGGGAGTTGGAGTTTCCGTCTCTTCATTTATGAAGAATACACAAGTTTTTGAAGTGGAATATTGTGCATACAGTCATTTGCAGAGGGAGAACTCCTTCAGTTCTTCCGAGTTTACTTCAACCGACTTCAAGGTTCTAACATCCAGTGGCCAAACAGGTGTACATTTTCTTGGGCTAACACAGTCGGAGTTTCTTGATTGTTAGATCTATTTGCTACCTACGCCTTGTTAACTTTGTACTGAAAGTCAAATTTCTGATGTTTCACTATAATTCTCACGTTTTTCTTTTCCTGTTCAAAAACCCAAACCATTCTAATTACCAGGTGGTTTTATTCCTGATGCTGGATAAGATCTGAGTGTATAAATGCATCTTTGGGTTTATATTCCAGCTTGAGATATACTTTATGTTATGCTATCCTTTATCTGTAATCCATACTGAAAGTTTATTGTCTTAGCCTCGACAAGCATGGCAAACGAAGTGTTTATCAACTATAACCGGACAGTGATTTGAATCAAGTTAAACAACAGCAACAATGTGAAGAAAAATTGCTAGTCACTGTTCTCTTCCTTTTTGGTTTTTATTTTTGTTCCACAGATGTTTTCCCTTGTTCTAGTGAATGGTTACTTCCTTGAAACAGTCAAGGAGATTAAATGAAACTCAGACTTCAATAAGTGCTTGGGATCTTTTTTTTTTGGGACATATGAGCGAACTGGCTAGGCCAGCCGCTAATAAGAACCAAGGGACGGGGCACGATCTGGGATCGACTCCCGGCTGCAACGAGTGGACAAATGCCATCCGAAGACTGGCCCCACAACGTGCGCACAGGATCGCCACAGAAAGACCCCCAACGCAGCCTCGAACCCGCGACGGGGTGTGAGGCACGTGAACCCGATACCGTCAGACTCAATGGTCATTGGCAAGTGCTTGGGATCTTTGAAACACCATGAGGTGAACATGCTATATATATAATAATCTTCATTTAGAACATCCTCCTCAATGACAAACCTTACTGTCCTTCAATTTGGAAGATACATATATATACATATATATATACATTAACTTTTCAGGTAAAGCCTGCTCATATTGTCCCTAGTATTGAAGATTGTAAGCCACTCAAACAAGCAGAATGATAATCAATAGAGCTTGAAGTTGGTAATCTCCATACCTCAAGGTAATGAAAAACCCATTTTATAATAACTCCTGCACATAGTTTCACTTCTGGAGTATTCTTCATGGAAGTCGATCTGTAATTTGAAGGTGAAAGAGTTCAATGACGGCAAACCACACACAGTACATAATTGGTATACAGACTGAAGTTCATGAACTAACACTGTTCTCCTGTTGAAGTACGGAACTCTGTAGCAAAACAAAGATCATCTAGAACTACTCCCAGGAGGATTGACGGAATGTGTTCCTTTTGCAACTAGAAAGACGGAAAAAATAATAGATCAACTGCATCTCAAATGGGAAGTAGGGAGAAAAAATTAATAGAACACATTAGCATAGCATGATTGTGAATGGGGTTCATAACTCAGAGAACAATACAACATTCATATATATATGTGTATGTATAACCTAGAGAAACAAGCACTTTATCGGTCAGACCAATTATCCCAAAATTTATTAAATTTAGGGATCTAATGACAGGTGGAATCACTAAACTGCATGGACTGGACTAGCGGCAGAGTTCATACTTGTATTGTTCCTTGGTGGATTAGCATGAAAAGCTGACTGCCTATCTGATCCTCCGAGTGACAGTACTGAAGGTGGTCCACCATTTGATTCTCCTAGGCTCAGCTTTGACATTTCGACAAGCTCATTGACATTTATGGGGGTATGCTTTGAATGAACTGCCGTTGGCTTAACAATGTCATGTGTCTCTTTCTCCACATTCTCTGGCTGATAACCTGCCCAGAAAGGGCCAGGGAGATAGAATGGCGTGAAATATGCAGGGTATACCACTTGATAAGCATAGGGCACGGTTACTGGTGTTGGAATAGATGCTTCAACATCGTTTGAATTCGAATCCATTGATTCAGATTCCTCATCGAGTGCTGGAGGTGCTGATGGTTGATTGTGACTTTGTGTCTCTGGTTCTTCTGATTCATTTGTAGGGCAGAGTTGAGTGTCTGAAGCCTGAGAGCAAAGAAATACAAACAGTCAAAGAACCATTATCTGATAAAGATTTACTCAAAATAATATCTAATTCATCACAAATTGTGCAATAGACGGGACATGATACTAACTTCATCAGGTACCATGTCAAAGAGACTTGATCGTCTTTTCCTCCCAGAGGAATTACTTTGACGGATAAAATACTTTTGTGCATGACTGGCAACTTGAGCTGGTGATCTTGACACAACAAAGTTACGAGCTATACCCCGCCATTCACCTTTTCCAAGCTTTTTAAGTCCAAGCAAGAACATTTTATGTTCCTCCTCAGTCCAAGGCACCCCTGGAAATTAAAAGCAATGGAGATAAAAAGAGGCTGTAATACTGTTTAAAAAAAAACAAATAACACATGAACAGAAGCCTCATTGATAATTCAATGGATTCTGATATCTTCTAGTGTTAGTTTGCAGATTACAAATTATTTGATGGAGCAGTGACACGCCTATGCAGCATATTCTATACAAAAATGAACCATACCATACTTTCTCATCGAGGATGAGAAATAATAAAAAGTTAACTAGCTAAACAAATAACTGAGCTGCAGAAAACAGGTGCCATTAAGTAGCTAGAGTTATGTACCAGCATATGGATTTAGTATCAAACTTTGCCTAGAAAATCCATTTTAAAAACCAATTCTTCTATAATTTCCAGATATAGTAATAGGGTACCTTATTAGGAAGTGTGTATAATGTGCACTGGAGGCCCAAATAACATCATTACATGATCCAATCAGACAATTCTAGGTGACCTATGATCCTTGCTGTAACACTGAGTGACAAGGGTTCAATCTTAACAGTGATCAATGTTCAAACTGGTTTTACTACAAAACTATTAAAATGCACCTAACAGCAGGTAAAAACATTTGTTATCAAGCCCATTAAAAAGTACGGATCTAGATTAGCATGCTTGAAATCGACCGAGGAAAAATCACCATCACACTCATAGATCGGTAAAATCTCTTTAATACATCATACCGGAGTTTCTAAAGTTCCTTCAGCAGTACAGTACTGGTTATTATAACTTGTGTCCTAATTAAATCGAAGGCCAAAAAAATGAAAAATCACTATAACACAAATTCAATAAATTCCTTTTAGGATTAAATGTCGTTGAAGAGTATATAGAACACACAGCCAATGCAAAACATAATCAAATTAAAGTAACTATATCATTAAACTTGTACCCAAAGAACTTTCACCACCTCATCAGTCAACATGTATCCAAGAAAACATTCCATTAGCAGCACGACAACAATGCAGAATCCGCTTAACGACAACCAATATTTGTCAAACAACAATACAAGAAGCACTCAATTGATCTCCCCTTATTGGTTTGTACATCATGCAACTCCCCTTAGAAATAGTACATGATTGCAACCACAAAGTCCAATCCATTAGTTAAATAGGACCCATGCACTAATAAACAGAACACAACAGCATCCATAAACATGGATACTTCTTTCCGATGAAAACCAGACTCTAGGTCAATGATATTCCCCATCCCACACAAATTGCAAATATGACATTTTGCTTTCATAGACTTCAATACCGAACCAAAAGAATTATATACTGTTTTCGGAAAACACAAAACAAGGCAGTAACCCTTCAAATGTTACATGAAAACTAGCAGAACTAATATACCACCTAAATAGATCCCAAACATCAATACAACAAGTTCATGCATGTATCTTATTATCAAGAAAGGTAGTTTTTCTTCCAAAAATCCATGACCAAATCAAAGATGAAATTTTGCTCCAAAATAAGGGAAGAATCCATAAAAGAAAACCTCAGAATCACAATGCCATAAGTTTAACATTTGAATCTAATTCATGGATCATATCAACGTATCGCTCCAAAAACGACGAGAGAACAAACCTTTCTTGCGTACGGCGCTGCTAGAAGAGGACCCCTTCACGAAACCCTCTGAAGCATACCCATCGGCAGCAGCGCCGCCATTCGCGGCCCCGTCGGCCGGCGATGATGCACCGCAAGCGGCGTTGGATCCGGCGTAGTGGGATAAGTTCCCCATGCTAGCGCTCTTCCTGATAGCCCCATCCGTCAACCTAACCCCGAATATCCTCACCCCCCGGGCGGGGCACGTCCTCGCGTTGTGCCCGTTGTGGCTACAAGCCGAGCACTTCCTCGTCATCGCTTCCTCACTCCCATCCACCGCCCCAGCTCCCTCTAGGGTTAGGGTTTCGGCTCGAGCTCTCGGCAACAATGGAGGTCGAGAAAGGGAGAAGTAGAGCTTGAATTTATACAAATGAGCTGAGTTAGATAAAGATAAAGGTCGGTGATGCGGCCTCGTTTGCTGTTCGAACCGAAACAGCGTCGGTGTTTACACGTCATGGATTCAAATCTCAAGGCATGTTTAACGGCTGAGATCGATGAAGAAACGATCTTAGTGTTTGGATTGGAACAGCAAGACGGAGAGAAAGCCACCTTGGTCTCCACGTGGCGGATATTCTATCTGGATATGCGTGTGAACGAGGCATGCTACAGACATCGGACGGATAGGATTTGTTCAATTTAAAAAATCACAGAAAAATGTTTGTATTAATAATCCTTAAAGTTTGTCTGTATACCCCTGTAAGAAATCATATTTATATATATATATATATATAGATAAAAAATTATGCATTACAGGGGTAGATGTGCAAATTTTTCTTTAGATACATGAATCTCTCAACACAAATGTAAAAGGAAATATAAGAATGAAATTTTTTATTCATGTGTAGAAATGAGAAGTTTGTTTGTTATTTGTTCCATATTGAGAGAATGCAGCTCTGAATCTCAGTCATGGTATAAAATACATAGGGTTTGGCAGCTTAAAAGATCGGCTGCTTGGCGAATAGCCCAACAAGTCACTCCATTGATCACCAGAGTTTCCGAGGATCCTGTATCCATCTGATGCTATCTCTTGTCTTCGCTCTGATTTGTACATCGTCGCAGTTTTTCCATGATCGTGGCTCTCCCTGTGCACAACATTCAGAATAAATCTCAGCTTAAAAATAATGATGAACAGTTGTAATTATAAAGCAGAGGGGCGTGGTCTTGTGGACAGTTTCGTGAGACTAGAGAAAACCGACAATTTCATGAATCATACTTGATGTACATGCAAGAGGACATGCATTTCAAGTATAATTTTAATCTAGAGAATACAATGGTATGGTCGATTGAGTAGATCGAGCCAACAAAACTAACAGTCTTGGTAGATAACATGAAGCAGTCATTAAGAATTGCATCAGCTCTGTGTTCACAGAAAAAAATTCACTACTTATGAATAGACGCATTTACACCAATGTGAAAAACTTCAGGCTAAACCTTATCGGTTGCTAATATTTTACACCATAAAAAAAAGTTCAGATGGTGAAAGGGTCATAGAACAATAAAGTAATGAACGCTCGATCAAACAATTAAAGTCAGTGATTGAACATCAACCTTAGGTAATGGAAGTCACACGGCAAGTGAAAGGATCAATGAAGCTCAAAATATTTATAGAGAATATTGCACAAATCTTGATAGAGAATTATTCCTCCAATGGAAAATTTGTGAAGGAATAAGCTACAAATAGTTAACAAGTAAAGAGAGATGTGCAGTTGCAGTTTATGCATTTTATTGAAACATATGCTCCTTGTTGTGCAACAGTTAGAAGATATGCAGAGTTTTCTCAATTTTCAAAAGTTTAAAGCCTTCCAGTGGCAGAATGATTTATTCTTTACCCTAATATGTATCAAATTTCCGACAAAACAAATCATCAGTTCATTGATTTTAAGGTCAGGGACTTTACCGCAGTATGAGCTTCTGCCAATCTCGAAATCCAGCTCTCTTCAAATTTTCAACAGTGACATTATGATGCCTCTCACTCCGACCTGTCAATAAGAAAATCTTAAAACCCAGGCCAAGAATTTCTTCATACACCTTCCAGCTCGATTCTATAGCAGGAGCGCTTGCCTTCTCCACCCATTTATCAAATTCTTGCCCGTTAAAAATCTCCAAGCTACAATTTCATACACATTGATCATCATACAAAGAAAAAAGACTGTCATGCAAGATAATAAGAGAATTGCTAAAATCAATAAAACTGATCCATATAATAGATCAAAACATGGGATGCTATTAGCCCCAGGGGCAGACACTATAGTCAATGCATGCAAAGAACGAACTTCTGTAATAAAAAGGGCAGCAAGGTGCTACAAAGCTCCCGCTATGCATAGGGTCCGGGGAAGGGCCATAGCACTTAGATCTATTGTATACAGCCTCCTGCATTTTTGCAAGAGGCTGATTCCACAACTCGAACACAACTTTACCGTTGCGCCAAGGCTCCCCTTAGAACTTCCGTAATAAGATCTCCTTTTTTTTTCCTGCTATGAAATTGTTGTCTAAAAGGAAGGGTCTTGCATAACCTTCAAAAAGATTGCCTATAATAGTGTTCATACGATAAAATTGGAACAATTTAAACAAGATTTTAAATTTTCAAGTTGTTCATAATCAGCCTTCTTTGATCCAAACATGTCATTGTTACTATATTGAACAAGTCCTCACATTGAAGAAGATTGCAAGCACATGAACAACTAATGGACTAATTTTCTAAGTCAACCATCAAAGTTCTTTGATCCAAGCATGTCATGGATGTTATGTTTACCAAGTTCTCACATTGAAGAAGATCAAAAGCACAAGAATTACTAATGAACTAATATATACTACTTGCGAAGAAGAAGAAGAAGATGGAGAAGAGCAAAGCTCACCCAAAAGCATGGTCGGAGTAATACGGCAAATTGGAGAGCAAAGTCTCGTCAATGTCGAACACCCAGGCATCCTTCCCATCATCAGCGATCTTGAGAGACCTCGCATAGACCAAGGTCTCCTTGGCAGCCATCTCCAGATCGAACCTATAAGCCTTCCCAGTCATATAGTCCCTCACATAGCCAGCGCACTCCTCCGGCACCGTCTTCCAGGGGGCGAGATTATTAGCCTCTCCGGCGAACCTCCAGCTCGCGCAACGCATGTGCAGGTCTTCTCTCTCCTCATCCGTGGAGGCGTATTGGAGGATCATGGGCCGGGGGAGGTGGGGATCGATAGTGGTGCTGCGAGATGGAGCAATGGAAACGGAGAGCAAGAGGATTGCAAGGATGAAGGACTTCATTGAGAACCAGGGAGAGAGAGAGAGAGAGAGCTTGAAGGAGAGGTGTTTGATGGAAGTCCTCAAAGAAAGAAAAGTGAGCTTTTTTTAGAGCAGGACGACAAGGATAACTCCGCCCAGAGACCAAGTAGTTCTCTGGTGGTGGTCGGTGCGCGTGCACATGCTCACCAGTCATCAGTGCTGCCTTTAATCTAATAACATGAATTCTAATCAAATCCAAGTTTGCATATATCTATACTATAATTGCCGGTTGATTTTTTTTTTCTATACTTCTATATAATAATAATAAAAATTATATAAATTTCAAGCTAATTTGATTGAAAATTAATTTTAAGCTCAAAATTTGAGTTAACCTCAGCTTCAAAATTTGAAATTTTGAACTTAGCTCGAGTTGCTCACGAAGACATGAGCAATTTCATCCTTTGATAGCCCTAAATATATATAGGATCAAGTAAACCATGTTTATTTTTCAAGTTAGACCAAGGCAATTCATAAGAATCAAAAAATTATCGGTATATATATATATATATATATATATATATATTAACAATTTTATCTTTTATTTGGTAGGATAAATTAATAAAATTAAGTCCCTAGAGTTCACAAGAGAGGAAGAGCATCTACAACGATCAGTAGCCACATATTTCGAGGATGATGAGACCCCTCCAACTTAAACATGCCTCTTGGAGCGGTCGACCATCAAAGGCGTTTCAAAAAACCACTTCATATGAAATTAAGTCAAGGGCATGTTATGTACGGACTCATCTTGCCTAGTTCCAAAACCAGGCAAGACCCTGATTCAGACCAATGGGGGTTTGACACATGTCCATTTTATGGAAAGACATGAAGATCAACTTAGTGTGGAACACATATTAAACCCCTATTGGTTTGAACTCTCTTAAGAGCACTTCCACCCCTCCCCCACAATTGCCCTGGCAAGAATTGCTTTGGCAATCCACTCAACCAAAAAAATTCATACACCCCAAACCTTCAATTGCCCGGGCAATCACTATTTATATACATATTTTTTATATTTTTAGTTGATTAAATGATAGTTTTTATTTATAATTAATGTCTTATTTGTATTGCAATTAAGGACATTAATTAAAACAAAACTAGTATATTAATTAAAATGAAAATATATTAATTATATAATTGTAATGAAGTACATTAATTAAACTTGATAATCTAAAAATAGAAAGATATCTAAAATATGTGGCCAGAAATATTTAATTATCTACTAATTATCCATATGTAAAAAATTATCTACTAATTATCCATATCTAAACAAATTCATAAATTTAAGATGAAAAAGATGAAAAAATTAAAAAATAGAAGAATTTTTTAAAAAACTAATGCATAACAATTTTATAAATATAAACAGATTTTATAATATATATATATATATATATATATATATATATATATATATATATATACCATAAAAAACTTTATCCATTGTTTTAATTTTTTTTTAAAAATAATTCATGTTGTATATTCTAATTTAACTAATCCTTATTTTTTAAAAAAATTCGGTTTAAAAAAAATCACTAATCTAATACTCTATATAAAAATCTCCTAATCTAACTAATTAGTATTTAAAAAACAATTTTATAAATAATAAAAATAAAAAGTAGATGGGCCCCACCATCTATTTGCCCGGTCAAGCGCCCGGGCAAACTTTGCCCGGGCGCTTGCCCGGTCGCGTGGGACCCACGGATTGCCCCGGCAATCCGTGGCGCGCTGTCAATGGGAATTAAAGGCAAAGTGCCAGGATGGCACTTTGCCTTGCCTTCCACCCGCGCGGTGGAAGTGCTCTTATGTACCAGTATACCACTATATAATAAGGAAAGGACTTGACAAAAAAAAAAAATGTAACTCTTTTATGAATATCATTAGTAAAAGTGATTTATCCACATTATCAAAAAAATAAAATTTAAACTATTAGTTTCAAAAAAATAAAATAAAATAGCATGAGAAAAAAAAACAGAAAAAAAAAAGAAATACTTCCAATTAACAATCTCCTTTTTCAAATCTATATATTTTTCTTCTCAGAACTATGGACTATATATCCTTAATTATTCCTTTAGGAAAACATATATATATATATACATATGAAAAAGAATGAACAAAGAATAAACAAATCACAGACAAATCAAACATGCAATCACTTGCATGTATATATATATCTCTCCAGTTCACCATTAACCTCCAATCTTGAAGCTCAAATGGCCATGAGCTGCGACAATGGCGAAAGAGGCCCCAAACCGAACACCCCACTCTCCCAAACACTCTCCCAGCTCACCGGCGACACCGTCTCCACCACCACCACCTCCTCCTCCTCCACCTTCTCCTTCTTCACCGCCACCCTCTCCTCCTCCTCCTCCTCCACCACAACCACCTCACTCCTCCTCTTCCTCCCCGGCGCCGCCTCCAACTCCGGCGCCGGCCTCACCCACTCCGCGGCGCACCCAACCTCATTCGGAAAGTTAAGTATCGCCTTCCTCCCTCTCATCCTAAACGCCGCGCGGTCATACGCGCGCGCCGCCTCCACGGCCGTGTCGTACGTCCCGAGCCAGACTCGGCACCCGCGCCGCTTCGGGTCCCGTATCTCCGCCGCGTACTTCCCCCATGGCCTCTGTCTCACTCCTCTGTATCTCCGGCCATCCTCCTTCTCCTCCGGCTCCGACGACGAGAAGCTTATCACGTTCCCCATGGACGCCGGGATCCTATACTCCTCGTTCTCGTTCTCGTTCTCGTTCTCGTTCAAGTAGTCTGAAACACTGATGTCCTCTTGGCTCTGGTTCACCGCCGCCATTAATGGAGGAGCTTGAGGAAAAGGAGAAGGTGGGGCTATGTCTGCGAGAATGGCGTCTAGAGAGGAAGAGAAGAAGTCCATTGATGAGATTTGGGAGCTTGGAAGCCATGGTTGTGAAGGTTGGTATATAAAAGAGGGGGATTTGGAAGGAGGGTGGAAGGATGGAGTGGAGTGAGTTGAAATTGAGTCAATGGTTTGGTGCTTGCTTCTTGGAGACTTCTTTCATGAACGTGAGAGAGATTGTCAGCCGTTGGATTGATGTTTGGACGGTGGATATTGGAGGAGCTTGCGTTCAGGGTTGTGGTGTTTGAAATCTTATCCATTGGAGGGATGGGAGAAGCTTCCTAAAAGATTCTTCTTATTTGATTCCACTTCCAAGTAGGGATGTCAATGGGCCCCGGCCCCGATGGGGAACCCGATTCCCCGCCCCGACGGGGCCGGGGATGGGGCCGATTTTTCGGGGTCGGGGACGGGGCCGGGGCCAAGATTTAATTCCCCGTCGGGGTCGGGGACGGGGTCGGGGAATACCCTCCCCGCCCCGGCCCCGCCCCGAAATATTTAATTTAAATATTATATATATAGTATATTTTATATTATAAGTATTTAAATAAAAAATTATTATAAATATACTAATAATTGTTGTAATTATAGTTTTGTAATTATAAATATAAAAATAATTTGAACTCTAATTAATCAATTAATCAATTAGTATATAAAAATAATTTAAACAAACAACCTTGTAAAGAAGTCAATCGGGGACGGGGAATCCCCGAACCCCGGTAATCCCCGCGGGGACGGGGATGGGGAAAATTTTTTCCCCGTGTTCGGGGTCGGGGCCGGAGTCGGGGATGGGGTTGAAAAATCGGGGCCGGGGCCGGGGAATGCATCCCCCGGTGAATCCCCGCCCCGTTGACATCCCTACTTCCAAGTGGCTTCAAAAAACTAGTAGAATATTATTTTTGATTTTTTTTTTTTTTGTGAATATTATGATTAGTAGAATATTTGGTTTGAAGATGAAAGGCTTACTGTTGAAAATTTTATGAATATTTATTTGTAATAACTTAATTATGTTACACAAATTAAATGTTTTAAGATGGTTTGTGTTTTTTGGACAAGGGGATTTGAGATATTTTGATTCATTTAAGGGTAAAATTAGAAGATTTTGATACCTTAGTTTAGAATGGTCTTTTTTTTTATTTTTTTGGCTTAGATATATTATTATTTTTAGAGTAAAAGTTGATTACTACACTCCTTTTCAAAAAAACAAAGAAAAAGGGAGGTTGAGGGTTTAAAAGCATAACATTGCAGCCATCGGAAATAGGACCTTTGGGGGCATGACACGATCGCCAAACGAATGGCGCCGGATGCCCGTATGAGGTGGAACCCGATGATAATGATGATAGCCTAAAGTGTATGGTTAAAGAGGTACATGAGAACCTTCCAAGCTAGACTATGCGTTTTCAAGAATCTGATTTGACACATCGACTTTCTCATACTCTCATGGCAACTGCAAGAGCAAGCCCGAGTGGAATGCGAAACACCATCCCGGCTCCAACCAAGACGGCGCTACTATGTATTTTAACCCTAAATTTTAATAAACGTGGTTTATCCATTCTGGTTAAAAAAACACATAACGTACATTTATAAATAAATAAATAAATAAATAAATAAATAGTTTGGTCTTTATGTGTAATCAAGAAAAGAGTAGATTTACAGTATATTTGAGTTTGATTAGATTTGAGTTTCTTTTTGGTTTAATTATAAAATAAACAAATCAAACTCTAGCAGAAGATAAATTTGAATTAAATCACTAAATTAATACTAAAACTAAGAAATCATTTACATAAAAAATGTTAACAAATACAAAAGATAATCCATACATCACTCTCTTTCTTGGTGGTGCATGCCCCACTCTACTCTACCGGTCAAAACAAACCATTGAAAATGCCATTTTTTCTTGCTTTCAAAAATCAAGAAAATGTGAGAAAAATCATATTCACTTTTATTTCCATCACTTTCAAATGCACTAGACTAGACTATTTGATACACAAATAAATGAAAAACTTAGTACTATTTATTTAATGGTCCACATGATTGATTGTTCATTCCAATGGACAAAAGCCACCTAAAATGCACTATTTACCATCTCAAAAATATATACATGAATAATAAAAATCATAACTCAATTATAAAATATCACCAATTTTAATTTACATCATAAAGTGTATATATATATATATATACAGAAAAAAAAAATCTAATTTTAGTTATTTGAGAAAAAAAATAATTATAATTCGAACAGAGGAGAGAGACAGAGAGGGAGAGAGGAGGATGCAAGGGTTTCAACAATGGCGATGGCTAACCAGATGGGAGCGGCACAAGGGGCAGGTGACACGGCCGATGTCGACCCACCGGTCGATGCATCCACGGTGGAAGGCGTGGCGGCAGTTACCGAGCTGCCGGACCTCGTCGCTCGGCTTCAGCCAGCCCAAGCAGACGGCGCAGCTGCTAGCCTCCGGCCACCTCGTCCGCAAGCTCTCGAATCTCACAACCGGAAGCCGCTGCTTGATCGCGGAGCTCACAGCCGATGGCGGGCCACTACCGGAGGGATCCGCAACAAAGCCCCGGTGCGCCGTGTCGTCCTCCGTCGGCGTGGTCAAGTGGAGGTAATTGATGGCGGCGGAGACGGCGATCTCGATGTGGTCGAGGAGCTGGACGAAGAGCACCAGAGGTTTGGGTACTGCGACGCAGTAGGATGCCGAAGGGAACCCCATGATTGCCTGTCAGTTGTTCGATGGATTGCCTCAAAGAGAAGGGATTGCTTGCTTATAAGGAATGCCGATGAGGTGTTCGAAGGAATGGCTAGCCGAGAAAAAAAAGCATATATATATATATATATTAAGAAATGGATGGCATGGCTGGGATTGCGAGGAAACTAAGCATAAGACTTGGTTGATGGACCAAACCACGTGCTATTTTTTGATGAGTTTTGGGTTTATTAGTGAGGACGGCTTGACTTTTACTTGGCTTTCTTTAGATCCAATTTTTCCAAACCATGATAAACAAAACCCTTGACTTGTTTCCATGTTGGTTTTAATTAATATTTGCATATGATTTTTTTTTAAAGATATTTGAGATAGTTTTTTGTTTTTTTTATAATTAAAGTAAATAAATCATATTTATTTATTTAATGATTAAGATGTGTATAATATTGCTCCTATTTGAGCTCCCATTTGGTCTCCATATGGGGTTTTAAGGTTACAATGTTCTATGATATTGAACTACTCTCGTAGGTTTTGCCCTTGTGACTCTTCCTTTATCAAAGTCATCCCCATTCGGTGATGCATGAGGCGATACAGCTCAGTCAGTGGCTAAGGATCTCCGGACGATGAAAGCCATTAGACCCAGCGTCAGCTTCTTGGCGTTGTTGGCTGTATCGTACCAAGACATCAAGAGGAATACTATCCCATAAATGATTCCAGGCAAACATGTTGTTTGTTTCTAAAACATATATGGTTTCTTTCCGGCCATATTTGTGTATATTCTTTTATATATCCTCTCTTAATTTTTATAATATTAATTTATTTTTAAATAAAAGATAAATATGATAGAGAATAAGGAACATTGTGATTGATAAATGGTACATAGTTGGTGTCGTGAGTGAGTGGGTGGGTGGGTGACAATAACACTTGCTATCCTTATCCAAGGAGCTTCTTGCACAACATAATGTCCCTGTCAAGACCCAAAGCTAGTTGGGTTCAGTTAAACCTGATTCACAGATCTCATTGATCAAGTCTAATCACATGATAAACTAAATTATTTCCAATTGAAATTTAGATAAAGTCTTAAGAAAATATTAGTCTAATCTGAACCATCTAAGTGAAAGAAATGTAAAAATCTATATATTTCCTATAAGTTTATTGAAGTAAAAAAAACACTGAAGTGGATGAAAAATGAATTTTTCTATATTAAAATATAATAAAAAATCTAAAATATATCTAAATTAAAATGACATAAGTGCTGAAAGTAATGAACACCGACTCTTACTATTTTGTCGGTGTATAAAGTCTTTGGTTGTCTTTGAAGGAATGATAAATTCAATGTAATATTATATAATACAGTAGAATGCTCTCCCACTCATAGAGCAAACCCTAATGGAGGACCCTCACAATTAACAATGTGCCACCCTCAAGTGGACCATAAACATACACTGATAAACAAAACAAAGTCATACCATATTCCATTTGTAGTACAACTCCTATGGAAAAACTAAAACTAAAGTATTTAAGGTTAGGGAACCCACAACTACATGTCATGGTAATGCATGTAACCTACCAGTATTAGATTTAAATAATCCATCATTCTATCACTAATAAAGCAAAAAAGAATAAAAGAATCACAGACCAGTAAGTTTCATTTAAAATAGAAATGCAGCTCACCAATTTGTAATCACTCAATATGTTTATTATAATTAATTACTAAATATACATAATTTTATAAGCACATACTTAATCCTTAAATCCATTATACATACTTTTATAATCAACTTTCACAAGAAAAGTTGGCTGGACAGGTTCAATCCTGTGGCGTGCTTCTAGTGGTTTGTCCATATTTATCACAAAAAAAAAACCATTAACAAAGTTAGTGCTAGGATAAAAGAAATAAAGTTTAGCAGTTAATCTCACATCATGCACTGCCTTCTGCTTCCTGGCCTCCCAATGAACAACTCTGTATCTACTTCCACATCTTCACTTTCATTCACTTCTTCAGTAGTCTCTTTAACTGGAGATTCAACCTGTAAAATGATATCTATACATGTGTATATATATCTGTATATTAATTACAACTTGGAACTATGGTTTATATGTTTATGAAAACTTACTAACCTCATGGAGCAATGCTTCTTGGTGCTCCATGAGGGTCCTCTCCTGAAAAACAGCAAAATGTTTGATAAATTGAGGCTGAGAATATATGCAGTATGATAAGATATGATCATATGCTGAAGGTTTTAGCAGTTTACCCTTTCTTTCAGTTGTTCTATTTGCTCTGATAATATTTGATACTGAGAGAAAGAGGGAAAAAAAAAGTGTGAATGAAGTTTTTCAAAATCTTAACAGAAGATGAAGAGAATGATTGTTATGGATTACCTTTCTTCCTCTAATGTTTGACAGACTTTTCTCCACCTGAGACTCTAGTTCATTCAGATCAACTACTGAGCATGATTCCAAACTTTCACCCAAGATCTTCCTGGAATATATATATTTTAAAAATTATAGATTGCTTACATGTGAAACAAAGGACGAAAATTAAAGAATTAAGAGTTTTAATCTCCACCATCTGTAGGATTCCAGAAGCTCAATCTTCTTTGCCATGTTTGCAACTTCATTCTTCCATTGCTGCAGTTGATGCATGTAATTCAATCTTAGTAAATTCAATGAGACACATTATCAATAAGACCTTTGACTTTGACGTGTTATAAAATGCTTCATTTCTCCATACTCAAATAGTATTTATAATGTATTGGGAGTTGTTATGGTAGATACCATTAGGGGATTCATGAGATGTCACTGTGTTTTATCTAAGAAAATGATTGCAGGGAAATAGTCGAAGTAGAATATGCATTGATATCATGTAACTCTTATCTTCAGGTCAATTGTGTTTGAAGATATCCTCATTGATGAGAGTTAAAACAGGTGAGCTGCTGACCTGATTCTTATAACCTCATTGTTACATAAGTTTTGGATTGAGAAGATTATTTTGTGAGGATTTCAATCTAAACCACCTTTTCTTTTGTTTTTAAATGTACTCTAAGAGTATGTTCAGAAATTGGATTGAAGGAAAATAAGACGATTTCTTTTTCTCTCGTGTCTTTTTTTTTTTTTTTTTGATATGGGCAACAAGCACCCCCCGAAGGATCAGTCAAATAGTGCATGCACAGGGGCTTCATTCACCTCGGGTTTCACACAGCGCAGCTTATTTTACCACCCGAAGGTTTCACACAGTATACACTAATTTTACTGCCCAGTCTACTACGAGCCAACACGGAGAAGACTCGTGTGCTTGTGTGGGCTACCTCACTAGGTGACCCACGCCCTGCGCCCTCACCTTGCTCTAGCGGGGATTCGACCCCGAGATTTTTGTGGGCCGAATCCCTTATGCAAGGGACTTATGCCGTTAAACCAACAGGTCTTTGGCTCTCTTGTGTCTTGTTACATGAATCAAAATCAAAATGTATTGATAACGCGAAAGGCCTCTTGGCCGAGCGGCAAAGGTCCCTTGTGCAAGGGGTTCAACACCTGGAAGACTCGGGGTCAAATCCCCGCTGTACAAGGTGAGGGCGCAGGGCATGGGTTATCCAGTGGGGTGCCCACATACACACGTGAGTCTTCTCCATGCGGGCTTCATATAGCCATAGGCGGTAAAATAAGTGCATGTTGTGTGAAACTTTCGGACCCATGGTGATCCGGGCTACTGCACACATCCTATTTGACTTATCCTTGGGGGGCGCTTTTCGCCTTGGTCTAGAAAAACAAATGTACTGATAACTCCTTTCCTTCAACCATTTCCTATTCTTTACTTTTCCTCTATGTTTGCTCAATCCCAGCAAAAACTGATAAATTCCCTCCTCTTCAGAATCTTGATAGCTCTAATAAGTTGGTAGGATGAATAAGATTTACACATTATGTGGCATCCAAGTAGTTCAGCATGTCCTTGAACACCAATGTCCCATAAATACTTTTCTTTCAGCAAATGGCTGGCTATTTATATATTATATATCATGAAAATGAGACTAAGGACAAATATTTAAATAGTAGTTTTCTCTCTCTCTCTATGGTATTACACAAGAAACAAATTACTAAATTTGCAGACAAATAACTCAGACATATTGATGATGCTGAAAGGATATAAAAATGATACTTCACCTGGACAAATTGTTCTGGTGCTTTGATTTCCTTATTAGAGTTTTTCACATGCATCACATATCGTTTAATTATTTCCTGCATGCTGAAGAACAGAAAGGAATAAGATAAATCAGTTTCAGTTGGCAACAGTGAATATAGGAATCACAATGGAAGAGCAATATTGAAAAGCCATATGAGAATAAGCTAGATAAAATAACATATAAAATACTTTCTCCAATCTGATAAAATGATGATACCATACTGAAATAGAACTTTTGACTAAGATCTATTATCCAAACAAACTTATCCAAAGTATCAACTGGTTCTCTCTCTCTCTCTCTCCAAACAGTTTTGGAACAGAGCTATTTAATATCAACACCAAGGAAGTGTTCATCAGTCAATTAGCAGCCAATAGAAACAGGAAAAACAAAACCGAGAAATGGAAACACTAAACGGATCGGTTATACTGTGGGCCATCTCTCTCTCCACGTGTTTGTGTGACTTGATTGAAGAGTTATTTTCATCAAGATGAAGCTGAAACAATGCAAGTAAACTGGTATTCAGGCATGTTTTGGTAGTAGGAATGCATAGCTTAATAAAAGAAAGTAAGTAATACCGAAGCCCTAGTGGCCGAACGGTAAACCGGTCTTGCTCCTCGACACCCACCCGGGTTCGAGGATGCGCTGAGACGCGCGGACCTGTGGCGATCCTGTGCGCACACGCTGAGAATCTCGCGATGTTGCGGCACGGATTCGATCCCGGGTCTCGCGGCGCCCGTTGGTAACATTAGCTAGGCGGGGCTGACCGCCTGGCTCCTATGTCCCAAAAAAAAAAAAAAAAGTAATAGGAAAAGGGGAGAGAGAGAAGCAACAGAAAAATCACAGCGAACAAAAACCAGACAAATAAAAGCAGCCTTGTAGAAGGCCCTTCCCACCCAGATAAACCAATAAAGACTAGTGGACCGGCCACTCAATGACACCAGACACTCAAGAGACGGTTAAGAAGATGTCTGTCAATGAATAGCCAAACAGTATTCCTCTTTAACTTCCCGCCCAAGTGTTCTATCAATGAACAGTAGAGATTGAAGATATTAGCATTGAAAGATACCTTTCCTTAAGCCTATGTCCTGTTCATCAACAAGCCTTGGAAAATATGACAAGAAGCTCCTCTCAGCTTAAGCACATTCAACAAAATACTGATATTAACTTGCAGAATCCATTCTACAGTATCACAGAACTTCAACATGGCATTCACTGTCCTTGATGTTTTTAATGAGGAATACTTGAACATCACTAATTGCTAATATGAAAATGCACACTGACACTCGTTTAGTAAATCTTCTTCAAGATTTAAGGTTCCTTTAGGGCTCATTTACAGAGACATGTCCTATGAAAACACTTGTTACTATTAATAAATTTTCAAGATTCACTTAGACTTACATGATGAAGAAAATATTGAACCTTTTTGTTTGTTGGAAAAATTATTGGATAGAAGGAAACAAATTGAATGCAAAGAAGAGAACAAATTGGAGGAAAGAATGCTTTTCTTCTCTACTTCTAAAAATCTTTTCTTCTTACAATCCTCAATGGTTATACACGTATATTTATAGACTTATAACTAATTTTGTCTGCCCAACTACTCATAATTACTTTGACAACAACATGATTCCAATCAATCACCTATTTATAGACTTAATGACTTCATCCTTCCAGCTACTCAAAGTTACCATAATTACCTTGACTAGTATTATGGTTACAATCAATCACCTATTTATATGCTTAATGACTATTGTCGAGATATACAGTGTATCCCAATAACTTCCTTTGTGCAAACAAAGATCACCTAACACAAATGAGATCATTTATATAGGTAAATCACCAAACATATGGGGGGCAAACATATGCGTAGAAAACCCAAGGCGAAGGGAAAAACTATGGGACAAAATGTCCTATAATCTTTCACTACAACAATAATAATGGGAGAATTACATACATCATTAAGAGTAACATACTCTTAGTTCACACATTGCATCATCACAAATGATATAATACAAAAGAGAATAGTGAAGAAATTACCAAAGGAACACTAATATAAGCTAAACCTCGACTACACCTTCTCTTGAGCAAGAGGATTGAAAAACTACAAGAGTTTCACCATTTTCCTTCTCTCCTTTCCCATATTTTTCTCTCAAGAACCCTATGAACCAATTTTACTCATCTCCCTTTTATATGAAGGGTTAAGTAAGTTAAGTCACTTACTCATCCATGTGGCCCACACATGAGGAGAAACCCAAGTTAGGTTGGTTCAACCCCAATAATGACTTTATCCTCCTAGCTACCCAAATCTACTCAAATTAATTTGACTAGCAACATGTAACCATGATAATCACAACACCACTTCAATTAAGTTTTGAGAATTTTTAGAGAGGAAAAAAGTTTATTTATATTGATATTTTGTACAAGGCTATATTTATAAGGATTTCTTCCATGGAATACAAAAGATACAGACTAGATGGCCGAGATTTTGGCCTAAAAAACTTACATCTACCACCTCAACTAGCTTGGATTTAGATGTGGCCAATCTGTCCAAATCTGGCAAATTTCCAACACTCCTTCTCAAGCTGGCTTAAAAACATCTTGCATTCCCATCTTGGATAAGATCTTCAGAACATGACCGAACAAAGCATGTACTGGAGATAGATCGTCACTTTATAAAAGAGAAGATTGAAGATGGGATCATTTGTGTTCCCTTTGTTCATTTAGAAGATCAACTAGTTGATGTCACTCCCCTCAAGCTGGCTTAAAAATATCTTGCATTCCCATCTTGGATAAGATCTTCAGAAAATGATTAGTTGAAAGGCCTTTTGTAAACACATCAACTAGTTGATCTTCTGAATGAACAGGGGAACACAAATGATCTCATCTTCAATCTTTCGGTCATGTTGGACAGGATTATGGGCTATGCTAATGGTTGTCTTGTTGTCACAATATAGCCTCATAGGTTTAGAGACTTCAATCCTCAGATCTTCGAGAATAGATTTCAGCTACATAGCTTGACAAATTCCTAAAGTCACTGATATGAATTTGGCTTCAGCACTAGATGGAGCTAAGACCGATTGTTTCTTACTCCTCCATGACACCAAGTTTCCTCCCAAGAAAGTAAATAGCCTAAAACTAATCTTCTACCTAGAGAAGTTCCAACCTAGTCTGCATCAGTGTAGACTTCAACTTCCATTTTCTCCATGCTTGTAGAAGAGAGTATGATCCCCTTGACTTTGTTTGAATCCCTTGCTACGAACTGAAATTGTGAATTTTTCGAACCAAGCCTGAGGAGATTACTTGAAACCATACAAGGATTTTTTGAGTTTGCATTTTTTGTCTCTTCCCATTGCATCTTCAAAACCTGGAGGAACATCCATGTAAAATTCTTCTTCTAGATTTCCATGCAAAAAGGCATTCTTTACGTCTAGTTGATTTAAGAACCAGTTCTTCTGAGTAGCCAATGATAAAAGCACAAGGATTGTATTCATCTTCGTCACTGGAGCAAAAGTTTGCATATAGTCAATTCCGTACGTCTGAGTATAGCTCTTGGTTACCAATTGAGCCTTGTATTTTTAAATGCTACCATCAACCTTTAATTTTATTGTGAAGACTCATTTATAGCAAATTGTATTCTTTTCAGGTGAAAGCTTTGTTAACTCCCATGTATTATTTTTCTTGAGGGCTCTCATTTCTTCCAACACAGCTTCTCTCCACCTTGGATCTCTCATAGCCTCTTGGATATTTTTAGGAACTTCCACAGAAGAAACATTAGCAATAAATGCTCTAAATTGAGGATTGAGCCTTTCATAGGATACAAACTTGGAAATAGGGTATTGAGTGTAAGATCTAACACCCTTTCTTAAAGCAATTGGCAGCTCCGGATCATCTTAAGGAAGGCTAGAGGACTTACTTGTTTGTTCGGGAATAGTTACCTCTGGTTTTGAGGACTAGTTTTTCTTTGGAACATGAATGGTTTCTTGATTTCAATGCTTTCATCTAGTAAACACCTTTAATAGTTGAGTCTTCTGATTGGGTTCCAACTCCAACTGTCTTTGGTCACTCTTCCCCCAATCATTTCCGGGTTCATTCTCCCTTAAACTAATCTCCCCCTGAGGATTATTTCTAGCTTCGCTCTCTAAACTTGTCACTAGTAACGTACTCAATATCTCATCCCACACTTCTGAATTCTCCCTTTTATCAACACCATCATTCTCTTCACACCTAAGAATTCCCCCTCAAGAGAATGTCTATAAGGTTGACTTTCAAGAAATGTGACATCTAAGGAGGTTAAATACTTCTGAGTACGTGGATGATAACACTTGTATCCCTTTTTCAAAGGAGAATAACCAAGAAAGATGTATTTTAATGCCTTCGGATCAAGTTTGGATTGATTCGGATCTTGATTGTGGTTATACACAGTACAACCAAACATTCATGGTTCAAGGCTACATATGAGGTGTTTAGAGGTAGGAAAGACTCTCTCTACACCTCTAAGGGGTGTATCATATCTTAGGACCCTGATTGACATTCTATTGATAAGATAATAAGCTATAAGAATTATGTCATCCACATAAACTATCAAGGCAGTAGTTTTACCATGAGAAATTTCATAGAGGAAAAATGTTTCTTAACCTTAATCATCTTTCATGGTAAATAGATCTATAAATTTGTTGAAGAGATCGACTCCAAGTGGTTTAGCGAATATACCCGCAACTTGATCACAAGTGTTCATATATATTAGCTCTACATTTTTGTTCTTCATATGCTCGTGAATTGAATGAAAGCAAACATTGATATGCTTGCTCCTTTGGTGATACATATAGCTCTTACCTAATGTAATTGCTGACTTGCTACGAATACACATTTTTGTGGCTTTAACGTGAACAAACTTTATCTTCTTTAATAAATTTCCAAGCCATATTGCATGACTAACACAAGTTGATGCCAAAATATTTTCCGTTGACATCATGAAAATAAAGTTTCTCCAATACAAAAATATAAATCCTGAAGTATTTCCAATCCATAAAGTCTCCACCATAATCTCTATCTAAGTAGCCAATAAATCAAAAGTTGTTAGAATATGAATACAATAAACCAAGGCTTAGAGTACTTTGGATGTAGAGAAGGATTCCATTGTCTTGCCTTTGGCTTCTCCGTGAACTAACTTACCAATCCAACACCGTAAAGAATTTCTAATCTCCTACAAATCAAGTACCTTAAACATCCCACTAGGCTCTTTTAAAGTGTAGGATCCAACACCTTGTCTTTATTATACTTTGATAATTTGGTTCCACAATCTATCGGTGTAGTAATTATTTGGACTGCAATATTCCATTTTGAACAATTTAAGCACCTCTTTTGCATAGTGTTCTTACATAACAAATATGTCATTTACAAGTTGCTTGACCTTTAACTGAGAAAGTAGGACATAAGTTTCATGTTTGTCATTTCAAACTCCTTGATCATAGCATTCTTTTAATCATTTGTAAAGAATTTTTTTTTGTAGAAATAAGGTTTATATACATATAAAGTAATATACAAAATATGACAACCCTTTTCTGTCATATAGAGGGCATGTTCATAAGGACATTGCATAAGTCATTATCCTTAAAATATGCATCAATTCTTGAATTCTAAGCTCTAGGTGCTTACTTCAAGCCATAGAGAGCTTTTTTCAGGGTAAAAATCTTGAGAGATCATCAAACTATGCCCATATTTCACTTTGAGTACCAAACTTCAATTTGTATCTTTTTGGTCACCCTACTTCTATTTGATTTCAGTGGGAGGGTACCCAACGGAAACCAAAGATAATAATCTGACGAGGCCGCCAGATTAGCCACGTGGAGGGTATTGAAATTCTAATTTACAAAAAACTAAACTAATTGAACAACATTTGAACCTTGATTTCGAATGTTATTCGTTTTGACTTTGTCGAAATCAAGGTTCAAATGTTGTTCAATTAGTTAGGATTTCTGTAAATTAGAATTTCAATACCCTCCACGTGGCTAATCTGGCGGCCACATGAGATAATTCTCGCCAATTCCCCTCGGGTACTCTTCTGCTGAAATCAAATAGAAGTAGGGTCACCAAAAAGATACAAATTGAAGTTTGGTACTCAAAGTAAAATATGAGTATAGTTTGGTGACCTCTCAAGATTTTTACCTGCCTTTTTCATCTTCAACACTTTTCTCTCTTGTCGTCTTTTGACATATTTCATGAGTTGTTAGACATTAAATTCCTCCTCCAAATAGCCATTAAACAACACCGACTTTACATCTAATTGGAAAACTTGTCATTTGTATTGAGCGACTAATGACATCACTAATATAATGGTTTCTATCCAACCTCATCGTAGTCGATGTCAGCTTATTGCTTGTAGCCTTTGGCTACAAGTCATGCTTTGTACTTCTTTATTACTCCTTGAGCATTCTTCTTGCCTTTGTAAACCTACTTTACACCAATGGGCTCATGCCTTAATTTTTGGTGGAGAAATAAGCTCTCAAGTTTCATTCTTTCTATGGACTTATCTTCTCATCCATAGCCTTTCTCTACTTGTCATTTTTTATATCATCTTCAAAAGAAATAATTTCTTTATTTGCAAAAAGACATATGATATTGAGGGGACTTGTTACCTTATATAAGGCTAGGATACTCCTAGTACTTTGTGTTGTCGGAGATAATGGTAGTGTAGAGTCTCTATCTTACACCATGATTTGCTCTTCTTCTTGTATCATCATCATGTTATTGCTCCAATTCCGATCATCATCTTCTTCAAACTCTACATCTTGGCATACAACAATTTTCTTAACCTTTGGTTCATAAAACTTGTAGAGTACTTGGATCTTGCATCATAGCCAATGACAATGCATGAAATGCTTTTGTCACCCAACTTGGTTCTCCTTTAATCTAGAATGGGTGCATAGGCTATGCACCCGAAATTGAGATACATTCGGCTTGAAACTGCTCCACGTTTCTTGAGGTGTTAACCCTTCTAAACTCTTTGTAGGGTATTTATTAAGCAAATATATAGCACAATTGATGACCTCAACCCAAAATTTTTTTAGTATTTGTTTTATTTTCAGCTTGCTTCGAACCATGTTAAGTATGGTTCATTTCTTCCTCCATGTGACACCATTTGGTTCAAGGGAATAAGGTGTTGTCAAGGGCCTCCATATGCCTTGAGATTTGCAATATTTCTCAAACTCTTTGGATGTGAATTCTCCTCTATGATCCAATCTCATCACCTTGGTTATATAGCTAGTTTGGTTCTCCACCAAAGCCGGACTCAATCTTGAGTTTTATGTTGAGTTTCAAAAAGATAAAATTGCCGGAAGCATGGCTTTTGAATTTTTCTTCCAAAGTCACACTTCAGGATGGTAAGTTGGGCCTGACCCAAAAATATAAATATTCAAATCAAAATCAATTTCTTAACTTTATAAAAATATTTATTTAACTACCTTATATTTGATTGTATTATAAAAATATTTAGTAAATCAAATGAGTCTTTTGCAAGTGTCAATGACAAAAACACCATCCAAAATGACATAACATATTTTGGAGTGGTGAATAATATCATTTAACTAAACTACCATAGATGGAAACATGTAGATTGTTCAAGTGTGATTGGGTACGTTGATGTTACAAGAGGAGTAAAGAAAGATGATTTAAGGTTCAGTCTTGTAAATTTAAATCAATTATCTAATACCGGGCCAAATGAGTATAATGGGCAGTTCATTTTGGCATCTTAAGCATTGCAAGCTTGCTATATTAAAGACCCTTTTGATCCACACTAGTATATGGTTGTCCAAACAAAACCAAGGGATTTTTATGGCATATAAAATGATCTCTCCATTAAAGATTATTTGCAAAGTATACCTTGTAACGAAGCAAATTTGGAGGATAACATTTTTAGTAGAAAGGGAAATATTAATTGAGAAATGTCAGATATGCAAGGGACAACTAGGATACCATAGCGAACGACACGACAAAGGAATTTGATGAAGATAATGATAGAGAAATTTGATTTTTGTAAATTCACTAGTCTTTCCTTTTTTTACCTCTTTGTCTTGTTTTATCGAGTAAAGAATATTTGCCTATTTATCGCTATTTTACTAATCTTCTATTGCTCATTTATGATATTACATTGATGACAACACTTGTACTATTTTTGCATATTTTGATTTTATTATTAATGGTATTATAGATGCTAATAATGTTAATATTGTGGTGTGGCTAAATGTGGCCCTTACAAGACACTGTAGGCCGACAATAGAGGAGAAGGCCAAAATCACTCAAATCTAAGTTTGAGTCATTCTCCTTAAGAGAAAGGATCTACACTTAATTCAAGTTAGTAGATTTTATAATTCTACCTTCATATCCTTATAAATTCCATAAAGATCTCAAAATTCAATATTTGAGTTATCATGCAATTGTATTGCAGAAATTCACAAAAAATGTTAGAGGACACACATTGCTTGAAGGGTTTTGGAACAATGAGGCAAATGCACCAAAAATAGTTGTACTGAGTAATAATAAGAGATAATCAATTAGTGATGGTGCTAGAGATTTGGGCCAATTTCTAATTATTATGGTTTATAGACCTATATTTTTTTTCGCTTAAACACTCTGATTGGCAAATGTGCCACAAGAAGTTAAAGAAAACGTGGGACAAAGGGTGCATGTAACATTTAAATACTTTTAATTTCACAATATTTTAGAGTTTAAAAAAATGTTAACGCTAGATAATTTAAACTCATGATTTCTCTAAATTTCTTATGTTTTAGGATGTAGTTGAAATTGACAACACTCTGATTTGGGCCAATTTCTAATTATTATGGTTTATAGACCTAGATTTTTTTTTTTCGCTTAAACACTCTGATTGGCAAATGTGCCACAAGAAGATAAAGAAAACATGGGACAAATGGTGCATGTAACATTTTAATACTTTTAATTTCACAATATTTTAGAGTTTAAAAAAATGTTAACGCTAGATAATTTAAACTCATGATTTCTCTAAATTTCTTATGTTTTAGGATGTAGTTGAAATTGACAACACTTTGTGCGTGCTCCAATCATTCAACAAAAAGTGGAAGGACTACAAGGGTCATTTAAATCCTTCTAAGGAGGATATAGTAGGAGCTAAGAGCTCTGGAGCTTGACTAGGTTAAATGGGATTGGTTGGTAAATTTCTGATAAGCAGCACATAACATACTCAATTATATCTCTATTCATGATAACTATTTTATTGCATAGTTAAATATTTGAGTAAATTTTTACATTCTTCTAAGTCTAGATGTGTGAAAAAAAATGCAAAATTAATCATGGCAAACAAAATATCACTCATACATCTAAAACAAAAAGATTTGTAAGGAGATTTCATGAAGAGGTAAAAAATATTATAAAAATTTAAAAACTTCGGACTGCACCCCGTAGGATTTTTTAGTCTTTTTATCATTAACACTTGTTATTTTGAAATCAATGAAAGATATATTAATATAATATATCTATTTTACACTTTAGATGATAAAAAAAGGGTTTTTTTGCTTGTATGCTCCTACAAAACATCAAAATTATTTATTTACCCTTACAAAAGTGATAATTACTTGCATATCCCTACGAAATAACAATAATTGCTTATATGCCCCTTATAATTGCTTGCATACCCCTACAAAACCACTAACAACGACTAACAATGAGTAACAGTAGAGGTATATAAGTAATTATTGTTGTTTCATAGGGGTATGCAAGCAATTATCACTTTTGTAAGGGTAAATAAACAATTTTGATGTTTTGTAGGGGCATGCAGGCAATTATCTCTAAAAAAAATGATAAAGGACATTTGTCGACTCAACAACTATAGGAAAGAATATATGTATCCATCAAATTTAGTTTTCTTTACTTGTATCATATTTGCATCATTAAACTGAATTATCTTTTATTCTATGAATTATTAACATCATAACATGAGTTTTCATCTTTTAACTGTCCCAAATAGATGCTAGTGTCCCAAAAACAAGAGGAGTCCGAAAGTAACAATATAGTTGGGGGAAAAATCTTCTCTCAAGTTATAAGAGAAGATAGTCATAACCACTACAGATTGTATGGATTAGGAGTTTCACCTAGAGATCTAAGTGGAACATAATCTACATGCTGAGAGCTATTGGAAAAGACTCAACGCTTAAGAAGTGAGAGTAGTAATAATCTGTCTAATATGGTAGCTATAGAAGAGAAGCTAAATATTTTAGTTTCAGTTTATGGTTAACACATCAGTACGCAGGGTGATGTTGATGCTATTCTATCTATCATCTCTAAAAAGGTATAATTTTCAAGTTGAAAAATATTTTATTGTTAGGACGATCATTTATATTTTAATAACTACAAATATGTATTTGTTGGCCTGGGAAATCTAGTTAATACTCTCCTGATGTCGAATCTTCTCATCCATTTGAAGATGAAGATCATTACTCTTAGCATAATCAATATGGTCGGTACAATGAGAAATCCTTAAATTAGATTACAATTATACATGCTCATACTTATTTATTTATGTTCATATTACATATTACAAATACAATATCTGGAAATTATGGTTAGGGTTTGCTCCAAAGTTCCCAACATTGGCATTTCTGATCTTCATTGGTAAGACCTCTATCCCATTTGTTTTAGTGATCCTTTTTTAGTGATTATATATATATATATATATATATATATATATATATATATATATATATATATATCCGAATTTCATTCAAATTGAAGTGTGCTCGTGTCTCTTGGCTTAATAAAATATCTTATTTTATTTCAGGTTTGGTATAGAGTTCGGTATCTCAAATTGTAAACGGAACAAATTGTACTGGTTAATGAAAAAGTTAAATAAGTATATTGTGTATACTTTTCTGTTTGTTGTACTTATACAAGTTAATGAATAAGTTTAACTGTATTGTGTATATGAATGTTGTCTCTATAAATGACATCATTTGATTATAAATGGTATAATTATGTATATTGATTTGTGTTTATGAATGTTATGTATAAGACTGCTAGGTTTTTTAGCATTGATGAACTTTATGTATGTCAATGTTATGTTTATGAATGTTTTGTGTGTAGATTAATGTAAATTATAATGAGAAATAAAAAGTAATTATTCTTTACATAGCTACAACCCTATCCCTCGCTATAAATCTTTCTATTTACCACTAAACATTTATGTAGTGTTTCTTTGGTTGGATGAAGACTTACATCTAGGGATGGAGATGTACCCATCCAAAAACATTTTACCTTCTTTTTTCTTTGGTTGGCTCCTCATCCTTGAATATGGATGTGACCATCTAAAATTATTGGATGGCCACATCCAACAAAAATGGCCGGATGTGACCATTTAGTCACTTAACTCACAATCTCTTTGATGTGGTCATCAAAGAGATTAATAAAAATATCATTTATTTTCTCATTTTTATTCCCTAAGTAACCATAAAATATTATATATAATTTTATAAAAAGATAATAATCTTATATATTTAACAAAAATATCATAAATTTTCTCAAAATTATTTAACTATAAGGAACTTGAAAAAAAAATATACCTAGTTTTATTTGAAAAAAATGAAGATAATATTATATATATTAAATTAAAATATCTTAATTTTTTTTAATCATGTGTTTAAAATTACCCTTGTATTAAAATATCTTAAAATTTTCAAAAGTGTACATTCACTTCTAAATTCATCTCTTTTTAAACAATCAAATATAAAAAGTATACATGCAGTCCATTTCCCTCTATTCAACCAAACATATAATTGTAATTCATCATCATGCATCTGCGCATCTTTGTATATCTTCATCTAATGGGTGAAACCAGACACTCCCTTAGTGAAGGAGGATTTAGCGGCAAATTTACTATTACGTGACTACACCCTATAACGGTGGAAACATACCCTATATTGATGGAAATTTCTGCTGCTATAGGTTATGTTTCTTATAGTGTTCTTCTGAAGTGTTGCAAACAAACACCCTAAACTCATCACTTCTTAAGAAGCGTCATTTCTAGGGAATTGACATTTCCTTAAAAATGGCACTTCCACCACTTCATCTTAACTTAAACACACACTTAGCTAACCTTTACTTCAACACAAACCATGTATTCAAATTTTATAGTAAAACTTCTAAAAATTTTCTACTACCCTTTAATCTTCTACCGAATCATCATTTATTCTTGATTGATGCGAGTAACAACTCAATTAAAAAACTCTTCAACTTTTTCACTCTTTCACTTTCAAGGCATCAAACTTACATCTTGAAGATTGTAATTTTACCAATTTCACTTTATCCTCTCCCTTTTAAGATGTATTCAACATCTCCCATGTTTCCTTCGTTGTTCTTATAGAAAAGAAACACTTTACCAAAGGACCATCAGTCTAGCGGTATCTCGGATCTCGTGTATTGGGTAATTCACTTGGTGAGCAAAGCCCCCAGATTTGAGTCCCCCCCTCCTTAACGGAGGGAGCAATTTAGGCAATTAACTTGGTGAGCACAAAGCTCCCAAATTCGAGTCACCATCTCTGTACGCGCACGATGAGGGGTTAAGGGTGCTCTTCACCTAAGGCCACGCCTCTTAACAAGCCCTCTAGAGGTCTTTATAGCCTATGTCAAAAAAGAAAAAAGAAAAAAAAAAAAAACACACACACACTTAAAAGTAGCTCTGTAGATGAAGAATAACACCTTTTTGCCTTTTTTGAGATTCTCCCTTAACTCATATTGCTATTATTATATGAAGATAGTTCCGATTTCTAGTTCTACAAAATAAGTCTCAACAATATTGAAACAAGGAAGTTGGGTCAATAACAAATTGTTTGAAGTCATAGGACACTTAGGATTGGTCAAAGTTATGATAATGCCTATTTGCTTCGGTTAAGCTAAATATGTTAAAGTTTGGATAATGCTAATATACATCAAATTAAAACCTCTTCTCAAAAGTAAAAATGTTGTGCCAGAGCTCAAGAAAATTGATCAAAAATATAGCATTGTTAAAAACAATATCATTTTATTAAGTTGATGTCAAAATCTATGTTGTGTTAATTTATAACAATGGCCCTAATTTGTGGAGTTGGTCTTTTCACTCTTTTGTGCAAGAGGTTTGATTTGTCAAAAGAAATTACCTTATTAATTCCACTTTTCATCCTTTAAATTCATTATATTGTTCATTATTGTCTTTGTACTTTCCCAAGTGGCTCAACTCAGATTTCCTACCCGTCCATCCAAATCTCATAAGGGGTCTTAGGAACAGATTTTGATGGCACTCGGTTTAGGATGTACATAGCAGTGAGCAAGGCATCACCATAAAAAAAAAACGTCAATGGTAGATTGGTGTGCGTCATCATGGATCTAACCATATCTAAAAGGGTACGATTGCGTCTCTCTGCTACTCTATTCGATTGGGCAGAGTAGGGCATCGTGTAATGTCTCCTGATACCGTGATCCTCGCAGAAGGACTTTTAGATATTTGAGGTGTACTCGCCACCACGATCAGTTCAAACAATTCCTATATTTTGGAAAAATGTAAATTTTAGATCCCTAGTGCCTAGTCAACATATGTATTTTAATAATTGAATTTTTAATAATATTTTTTTGCATATGTGGCATTCATTACCTATATGGCATCGATGTGGCTTGCATACGTGGAAACATATGACACATCATCTGTCAAGTGGCTATTTAATTTTTTTTAAATATAGGCAACCTAGCAATTTGCCACGTTAGTTCTCACATGGCATTTTTTTTAATAAATATTAACATTAGTTTACCTTAAGTGTTCATGTTAGCAGCTATGTGCCATTTAATTTTTGTTAAATTAAATTAAAATTCTTACGATAGCCAATGCCAACATGTAAAAAAATAATGATGAAGTGTCACATGGCATCTGACATGGCAAGCTTGCCACATCACACTACAAGTGAAATAAAAGTTAAATTTTATTTTTTAATAGCTATGTGGATCAAAAGGAGGATAGTTTCTTTCTTTGTCAAAAGTATGTAGAATTTGAAAAAGAGGATTTTAATAAGTTTTTGATAATATAATTGATGATAACAATATAATAATACCTAGTTATGGTAAGGAAACTGATAAACCACCAATCCGATTCACATACACGAGGCGCGCCAAGAAGGATGGCACGACGGGCCAGATGCTGGAAGAAGCGCGCAGCTAGAGCGGTACTGAGGCTACTCTACTCATTGAAGGTTGGGTAGGCAGAGTTTGTTAGAAAGGAAAGGGCTATGTAATTCCTTTTAGGGGTATTTTTGTACTTCATGTATTTGTCGTTTTGTGGGAAGGGATGCTTTGTAAGGATGGGGGAGGGAGTGTGAGAAGGGATTCATTCTGATTGTGAGTTTTGGAGTGCTGTGTCTAGAGAGCCACCCTCTCGAATGGTTGGTAGGTCCTATTGTATCGTCTTCCACTTCTGAATAGATCCCCATTTCCAGTTTATTCTTCATCTCTTATCTTCAGTCCTCTTATCAGCCCTAGGTCTTATCATCCTGGTATCAGAGAGAGCTGCGATCCTCTACCATGGCGGCAAAACAAATGGAGCCACGTCTCACGGCGATGGAGGAGCAAGTGGGCTCGATGCGCTCTGACCTGCAACGTCTCAGCGGCGATATGACCACGGTCATGGAGAAGCTTTCTATCTTGGACCGAGTAGACAAGGCGCTTCAGCGCTTGGAGTCCCCTACGCGTTCGATGGAGTCTACAATAGGGGAGGGGTCCGATGCGAAGGCGACGTCGGCCGGGGAACAGCGTTCGCCCAAGGAGAAAGGTGAGCCGAGCTTGGGAGGGCCAGATCCCTCTTTGCGGTCATCGGAGGAGCACCACGATTCGTTGGAGCGCGGCGTGCTAGGCATCCGGAGGCTGGAGATGCCGTTGTTCGAAGGAGAAAATCGAGAGGGTTGGATCTTTCGAGCGGAGCGATATTTCAAGGTGAACTGCTTATCGGAGGACGACAAACTTAGCGCAACGGCGATATGTTTAGAAGGCGACACGCTGGCGTGGTTCCAGTAGGAAAACGGCCGACGTCCGTTCCTGATCTGGGCTGAGTTGAAGGGGAGGCTGCTCGATCGATTCCGCTTGTCTCAAGAAAGATCGACGTTGGATAAGTTCCTGGCCATCCAACAGACGACGACGGTGAAAGAGTATCACTGGCAGTTCAAAGCTCTCGTGGCGACGGTAGTGGATGTCCCAGCTCACGTGCTAGAGAGCACATTCGTCAATGGCCTCCGACCGGAGCTACGGGCTGAGATCCGGATATGCCAGCCGGAGTCTCTAGAGAAGATGATGGCAAGGGCCCGGTTGGTTGAGGATCGCAATCAGACGTTGTTGACCCAAAAATATGGGTCCACTATTCAGGGTCCAAGAGGGTCGAGTCAGACCCATCCACCTAATGCTCCGTCCGGGTCCACTGAACCTTTTAAAACGGTTCATCTACATCAACCTAACCCTAGTTTCTCATCTGCAGGCGCTTTTCACGTGCCCCCTCTGTCCGCGTTCCAGAAGCCCCACACGGCGGTGCCCCCACGTGCTGCTCATGCCACTGTTCGACTCTGAGGTGCAGCAGCGTCGGGAGAAGGGTTTGTGCTTTAGGTGTGATGAGAAGTATGTGGCGGGCCATCGTTGAAAGAACAAAGAGTTGCATGTGTTGGTGGTGGCTGACGAGCTTGATGATCCGGTTTCGGTCGAACAAGCAGAGCACGAGGGCCTTCCTATCACTCCTCAGGTGGCTGAATGGTAGAGTTATCAATCAACTCCATGTTCGGTTTCGCAGACCCTTGCACCCTGAAGCTGAAGGGGACCATCGCTTAACTGGAAGTCGTCGTCTTGGTGGACTGTGGGGCGTCACACAACTTCATTTCTCTGACGATTGTAGACAAGTTGGGCTTGGCTCGCGCTGAGATGTCCGACTACAGCGTGCTGATGTGGATAGGGCTCACCATCCAGGGGGCTGGAATTTGCAAAGGGGTGGCCCTCATGTTGCAAAGCTTGGAGGTGGTCGAAGATTTTTTGCCTCTAGAGTTAAGCAACGCTGATGTAATCTCGGGGATGAAATGGCTCTCGTCCTTGGGGAGTATGAAGGTGGATTGGAAGGCTCTCACAATGCGTTTCCGGATTGGTGGCGAGAAGGTCACTCTACAAGGTGATCCCAGGCTCGGTCTAGCAAGGATGTCCCTCAAAACTTTGGTTGCCACACTGAAGCAAGAGGGGCTGGGAATTCTAGTGGAATGTGTGAGTATGTCCAGACCGGCGGAAGCAACAACTCAGGATGTTCCCGGGGAAGTCTAGGGGGTTATTGATTGTTTTCCCAAGGTGTTCGAGTGGGTAGAAAAGCTTCCTCCGCATTGGCGCTGCGACCACGCCATCACTCTCAAGCCGGGATCCGGTCCAGTCAATGTTCGACCATACCGTTACCCATATGTGTAAAAGGAGGAGATTGAGAAGATGGTGCGAGAAATGCTAAGAGCTGGGATCATCCAGCCTAGTGTCAGCCCATTCTCCAGCCCCGTACTCTTAGTCAAGAAGAAGGATGGGAGTTGGCGATTCTGTGTGGATTATCGGGCTTTAAACCGCGCCACGATCGCAGATAAGTTTCCGATTCCTGTCATTGATGAGCTCTTGGATGAGCTACATGGAGCTGCAGTGTTCTCCAACTTGGATCTCAAGTCCGGTTACTATTAGATACGGGTTCGGCAGGAAGATGTCGCCAAGACGACGTTTCGCACTCACACAGGGTATTATGAGTTTCTGGTATTGCCTTTCGGCCTCACCAATGTCCCGGCCACTTTTCAAGCTCTAATGAATGAACTGTTTCGAGATTTCCTTCGCCGATTCATCTTGGTGTTTTTCGATGATATTTTAGCATACAGTCGCTCCTTCGAAGATCACTGCCTTCATCTACAACAGGTGCTGCGGGTGCTGGAGGAGAACAGATTGGTTGCCAATAAGAAGAAGTGTGTGTTTGGACAGCAGTGTAGAATATCTGGGGCATGTGGTCTCCAAGGAGGGAGTTGCGGCGGACACAGCCAAGATCGAGGTGATGCTCAAGTGGCCTCGATTGCAGTCACTGAAGGAACTACGGGGATTTTTGGGACTGACGGGCTACTATTGCCGCTTTATCGAAGGTTATGGTAGATTGGCCTGGCCCTTAACAGAACAACTCAAGAAGGATAGCTTCCTATGGTTGGAGAAGGCAGAGGCAGCATTCCATGCTCTCAAACATCTCATGACAACTGTTCCGGTGTTGGTACTCCTGGATTTTTCAGCTCCCTTGAAACAGATGCTTCCGGACATGGGGTTGGTGCCGTCCTGATGCAACGACAACGGCATGGCATACTTCAGCCAGGCCTTACCTGAGAGGTTGCGCGCCAAGTCGATGTACGAGCGCGAGTTGATGGCAATTGTTTGGGCCCTCTAGAAATGGTGCCACTACTTGCTCGACAGACACTTTGTGGTGCTGACCGACCAGCGCAGCCTCAAATATCTCCTGGATCAACGCATGGTGGCTCCCGACCACCAAAGCTGGCTGACAAAACTGATGGGCTATGACTTCGAGATTCAATACAAGCCTGGGATCGAGAATCGGGCAGCTGACGCCTTGTCTCGAGTGATTCCAGGAGCAACTCTTCTGGCTCTGACCGTTCTGTGAGTTCTTGAGTTTGATGACTTAGATTCTCAAGTCGAGGCGGATGACAAGCTACGATCGGTGGTGGCAGCCCTTCGTACCGATCCTACTTCCAAGCTCGGATTCTCCTTGGTTCAAGGGCGTCTGCTCTACAAGCACAGACTGATCATTCCATATCTATCCCCGTTGGTGGGAGCACTTCTTCAGGAGTATCATGATGGGAGCATCGGTGGCCATTCAGGATTCCTCAAGACATGGAAGCGCCCAGCAGCCCATTTCTATTGGGAAGGAATGAAGGGTGATGTGCAGCGATATGTGAGCCATTGTGGGGTGTACCAACAACAAAAGAGCTCCACCTTGTCCCCGGGAGGTCTTCTCCAACCACTACTCGTACCTTCTCATATTTGGGAGGATATCTCGATGGATTTCATTGAAGGACTGCCCCGCTCGGATGGTGTCGACACAGTGCTTGTGGTGGTGGACCAGTTGTCGAAATATGCCCACTTCATCGGCCTCAAGCATCCTTACACATCTCCAGGGGTAGCTTCTGTCTTTATTCGTAAGGTGGTCAAGCTGCACGGGATCCCACACTCCGTAGTGTCGGATCGGGACAAGATCTTTATGAGCAGGTTTTGGGAAGAATTGTTCAACCTACAAGGCACGCAGCTCAAGCACAGCTCAGCCTACCATCCACAAACTGATGGTCAGTCGGAGGCGGTCAACAAAGGCCTCGAGACCTATCTGCGCTGCTTCGCAGGTTCTTGTCCTCGTCAGTTGGCTCGCTGGCTGCCTTGGGCCGAGTAATGGTACAATACATCCTTCCATACATCGACTAACATCACTCCCTTTCAGGTTGTGTATGGTCGGGCTCCCTCACTCTTATTCCGGTTTGAAGCAAGTGCAGCCGTTTGTTTTGAGGTGGATACATTACTCCAGGAGCGGGGTGAGATGCTTGGGGAACTCAAACAACATCTCTTAAAAGCCCAGTCCCGCATGAAGGCCTTTGCTGACTTACACCGCCGCGATGTGCAATTGCGCTCCTACCGACAGCGGCCTATCGCCAAGCACCCCTTCGAGAAATTGAGTCCCCGTTTACTTTGGGCCTTTTTCGGTGTGTGCGTGCATTGGGCCAGTCGCTTACAAATTGGAGTTACCGCCGAGGGCTGCGATCCATCCCGTGTTCCATGTTTCATAGCTGAAGCGCGCTATTGGAGGGGCAACATCCTCTCCTACATTTCCTCCAGAGCTATCAGCTGATTTGGAGTTATGTGCTCTTTCAGAGGTTGTTCTGGGCTTGCGTCCTGGCAGAGGAGGTCTTGGTCATCACTTGGAGGTATTAATTAAGTGGCTCGAGCCGCCCTCTCATGAATCCACCTGGGAGCCTTATGAGATGATGCAAGAACATTTCCCCGATTTCCACCTTGAGGACAAGGTGTCGTTTTGGGGCATGAGTGGTGATAAACCACCAATCCGATTCACATACGCGAGGCGCGCCAAGAAGGATGGCGCGACGGGCCAAATGCTGGAAGAAGCGCGCAGCTAGAGTGGTACTGAGGCTACTCTACTCACTGAAGGCTAGGTAGGCAAAGTTTGTTAGAAAGGAAAGGGTTGTGTAATTCCTTTTAGGGGTATTTCTGTACTTCATGTATCTGTCGTTTTGTGGGAAGGGATGCTTTGTAAGGATGGGGGGGAGTGTGAGAAGGGATTCATTCTGATTGTGAGTTTTGGAGTGTTGTGTCGAGAGAGCCACCCCCTCGAATGGTTGGCAGGTCCTAAATTGTATCGTCTTCCACCTCTGAATAGATCCCCATTTCCAGTTTATTCTTCATCTCTTCTCTTCAGTCCTCTTATCAGCCCCAGGTCTTATCAGAAACAATGTTCATTCTAATTATATTTTAGAAGTCATAAGGTATGAAGTTTTTTTATCTTCTTTGTGTTAATAATGTGCTTATCATGATTCATGAAGATCTTTCTCCTCTTTTTGAAATGTACCCACAAATTTTGGTTTTTTCCTTGCTTGAACATCAAAAGAAGAAATGAAATATTTATTTCTCAAAAACAAGATGATGAAAAAATTAGTGAAAGATTAGAATTAAACATAGTAAGAGGTGTTTTAGTCATCTTAATAATTATGTACATGATAATGAGCAAATTAGAAGCTCTCTCAATCAATCCTCTACCAATTTATGCTTTCGATTATAGGCCATAATTTGAATCTTCTAATTATATGATTAGTCATATGACTGAAAGATCAAAGGAATCATATCTTGATATAGTGATGAAAATTATGTGAACGTTAGACTTAGTCCCACATTGGTTATACAGAAGGCGACTTGGCAGTATATGAATGATCAAAGAGTGTAGAGAAATTTTATGTCCTTAAATGTTTTTGGCCTACATTGCTCTTTGTATGGCAATAATCATAATTTGGTTTCAAACTTACCGCTGTACTCATAAACCGACTATTCTTCAATATGAATACTGAATATTTTTAACAATTTACATATTCCAAGGACAACTAAAAACCAATCACATTGAGACTGAATAATATTCACAAATAAAATGTGCTTGAAAGCATTAATAAAGTATGGAGATTAGATGTGAAGAAGACTATTACTGACACCATCATAAAATCTCTTTGCAAGAACAATTAGGTATTTTCATGCCAAGAGAGTTGAATAGTAAGTTAGATCCTTTGATAATGTTGATGGTTCTTCCTAATTTAATCAAATGTCCAGTCACCTAGTCTTTACCATTGTAATCATATGCAAAGCCAAATAAAATAAGGAAAAACTTGTTACCGATCATTTTTAACTGTCGTCTATCTCTTACAATCATGTTTTTGCTTCTCTAACCTGTCGTAATTTTAGTCTTTTATCACTGCAGCCTTTCCAATATAAGTATTATTAGAAATAAAGACCAGTTAGTTTGTAGAGGAGACCATGAGGTAAAGGTAATAGATATTAATTACAAATGCTGAACATATAGATGCCTAATGCCTAAAATCATATCGGTCTACTATAAGAACACAAGTTGGTGATCTTAGCTAGTGTGACTTCTTGGTATATTATTGATGTTTTGTAGATGAGACAAATACAAGATTAGAAACATGAAATGATGAAACTTTAAGACTTTCTTGATATCCAACCTCTTGAACAAATATGATCACTAAATATCAGTATCTACAATCTTGGATTGAGGATTTGATCAGGTGGAATTCTAAAGCACAGTATCCACAATAATCTAGTTTATGAAGAATTTCTTGTCTTAGGTGATATAAATACGAAAGACAGTGGCTTCATCAATGGTTAAACATGTCAAGGAGCTCCCTATTTGTTGCAAGAGAAGACAAGAGTCTATAAAATCAAATGTTCAAACAAATAATTAACATGAAGATTATGAAATGAAACTTCCCAAATCATGTCATTAAACATATATGAGGTGGAATGCTAAAACACAGTATCCACAATAATCTAGTTTATGAAGAATTTCTTATCTTGAGGTGATATTAATATAAAAGACAGTAGCTTCATCAATGGATAAGCATGTCAAGGAGCTCCCTATTTGTTGCAAGAGAAAACAAGAGTCTATAAAATCAAATGTTCAAACAAATAATTAACATGAAGATTATGAAATGAAACTTCCAAATCATGTCATTAAACATATAGCAGGAAGGTTTGTGATATCAAATTTAGCTCTTATCCCTTTTACCCTTCACAATTTACAACCTAAAATATCAACCTAGTTCCCCAAGGTA
This sequence comes from Dioscorea zingiberensis, assembly GCA_026586065.1. Taxonomy (NCBI): domain Eukaryota; kingdom Viridiplantae; phylum Streptophyta; class Magnoliopsida; order Dioscoreales; family Dioscoreaceae; genus Dioscorea; species Dioscorea zingiberensis. Next base: position 42,813,498 of record CM048826.1, on the reverse strand, counting down.
ATTTGAGCCTTTTTCATGTCACACCAGCCACTTTCAGTAGACCAAATTTATCATCTAGCAAATCCTTCAAAATGAAAAATTCAAGTAAATGGCTGAATAACTCTATAATCTCATGAGAAATTGGCAACTAATTTGACAAAGAAGAACCAAAAAGCACACACTAAAAACCACCGTAGAATACCAATGCAACAGTATTGCCTGCGGGATACATCCCATCACCAAAACCAAAACTTCTTCTTTTTTATGTTTTTTTTATGTTTTTTACCTTTCTAAGGAAGCAAGGCATGTCTACATGCGTAATAAAAGGAGGGAAAAAAAAAAGGAAAAAAAGATACTTTGAAACCCAACAAACACTAGGAACTTTAATTCAGGAATGACCATACCCTTGTGAGACGACAATCTATAGTAAAAGTTGTAAAACAACTCTCGCTGGTACAGTACTGGATATCTTCCCTAGAAAAACCCATGGGCTAAGAATCAAATACCAAAACAAACAGCTGGTTTGATGTACTATCATTTCAATCAGACTCAAAAAGAACCCTAGAGCTATAGGACCACACTCCCTAAAATCCCAGATCAGAAGCACGACCTCAATCAAACAGTAAACAAGAAAGCAAGCATGGATCACAACAGAGAGAGAGAGAGAGAGAGCAAAAGAGAGAGACCTTGAGCTGGAGAACTCGGAGAGCTTGCCACGGGGGGAGAAGATGATGAGGGCGACCTCGGCGTCGCAGAGTATGGCGAGCTCCGAGGCCTTCTTGACAATCCCATTGCGCCTCTTGGAGAAGGTGACTTGCCGGCTCGCCGCGTTCTCTATCCGGCGCAACACCGTCTTTCCCCTCACCATCCTCCTCTTCCTCCTCCTCCTTCTTCTTCTGAAAATAGCATAAATAGATATAATTGTGATGTGTGGGTTGATTCAAAGAGGAAGAAGAAAAGTGTAGAAAAGGAGAGAACATGAGATCTGACCAGAAATGGTAACTACTGCGCCGCTGCAAAGAATGGGAGCTGCTGCAAAAAGGATTATTTTCCAAATCCAACGAGGCTGTGGAAACTGACCACACAAAAAAAGAAAAACTTCCATGTTTAAAAGGAAGTGGAAATCACTGATGAGAGATGAAGAGAAGGATGGATGGGATGGGACCATTAACTCGGCTCCATTTTAAGAAAAAAATTAAATATATTATTATTTTTTTATTTAATATTTTATGTATATAGATAAAGAGGAAATTATATTTTTATGTATTTTAAATAATAAAAGGTATAAATGTGGGTGGAGGAGATGGGTGGGGGGACCGTGATGTACGAGGATGTGGTGGTCGGCCAATGAGGAGCTCTCCGTACTGTTCTTGGGTTGAGTCACGTGGTGAAAAAACGCGCGCGTCGGGGGAGACGCCTTGAGATCCGCACTCTTCTGGGAATAATTTTGCAGTGAAATCTCAGTGGTTTATATATATATATATATATTATTTTAAAAATTCAAGAGACATTAATGGAGATGTATGAATTTCTTAAAATAATGATGAGGCACTATTTTTTGGATTTTTTTTTTCGTTAAAGCCCTGTTTAGATTGATTTATGAAAAAAAGATTTTTTTTTTCAATCTAATAGAAAGATTTTTTGGAAAAGAGGTTTTTAAAGGGTTTCTATAGATTTTGTGTTTGGATATATTAATTCAAAAATATTTTTATAGTTGAGAATTTTAAAAAATTGTATAATTAAAGGTGTTTTGGTAATTATATGATCTCAAAACCCTAAAATCTTATCAGATTCAAAAGTTCAAACCACCAACTTGGCTTCCTAGAAACTAATTCAAAACAAAAAAAAAGACAGGTGCTACAAAACTCCCACTATGTGAAAGAATTGGAAAATAGTCGGACCACTTTTTTTTTCGCAAGATGTTACGTCAAATCCCAAACGAGGCCTAAATAGTGTTTTACTGAATCTGTTCTGTGTTGCTATATTTGTTCTATAATGGTGGTTTATCTATTTTTTTATTGGTTTATATAAGCTTTGAATATTCAACATAGTGAATATGTTCTATAGTTAGTGCTCTTTCCCTTTATTTATCTTGTTTCTTTCTTAAAGAGGAAACAAGATAAAAAAAAAAAGAAAAGCAACATTCCTCTTTGGAGAATATTATTAGAACCACATTATATATACTTTAAACCTTGAAGGTTGAAAGTGGATGAAAGCAAGGGTGATGGGTCCACATTCTTTATACCCTAAATTATTGGTTTCAATGGACTTTTTTTTTCATTTACTTTAATACTTTTAAGTTTTTAACGGTATTGATTTATCAAAGAAACCTTTTTATAATATTATTTAAAAAAGTAGGTAGATAGATATTTTTATATGCTACTTTTGATTTTCTTAATAAAGTGATTTAGTTTATTTACAAAAATTAAATTTATAAATTGTTAAAATATTTCAAAACATCATCATCACGTCACATCCCCAATAAACACTGTTGATGTCACCCACCACCAAACTCACTGTCTCTTCAATTAAAGGTGGTTGTTAAGAAGGGCCCAAGGATTTATTTGTATTATCTTTTTCTATTTTTGGCATTGAAATTAAATTATTAATGATTAATAAAAGTGTAAATAGGTTGGTCAGATAAAAGAGGAATATTTGCATGGACCCGAGCTCACCTATCTCTAGGTGAGCCTGGTCCATTATGCTATTTAGAGGATGTTTTAAGTATTTTGGCCAAATGGATTGGAAGATCGTGAAAAATAAAGCTAGCGTATATCCAGTTTTAAGTATAATTTTGTGGCCGTTTGGTCATAAAACTTAACGGTTGAAATTTTATAGAAATTTTAGCAGTTGATTTTTAGAATTTATTTGTTAAGTGGGAGGCCAAACTGCTAAAATTACAATGAAAATGGATATCTTATTTACGATAATCTTCCATCCCGTCTTGATTTAAATACTTAAAACATCTTCTAAATAACGGGTCCATATAAGTTTTTGCCTAGATATAGATATGTATAGAGAGAGAGGTTTTAATTTTAAAAATTTTAAAATAAATCCAAAAAAACAGTTATTACCTAAATCCTAAAAAATTTCATAACACCAAAATTATGTTTTTATCCACTAAACCATGATGAGATATACAATCACAATATATTAAAAAAAAAACAGCCCGATGCTACAAAACTTCTGCTATTGTACAATTTTTTTTTGCGAAAGGTTTCCATGACAATCACAAAACATATAATTGATATAAATTAAAGTTCACATCTAAGAAACAAACTATATATCATGCTTTTAACATAACAGTTGGTCACATCCATTTTGAAAGCCTCATACAATAAAAAGTAATTATATTTATATTTATATGTATATAGAAATATAGAATACTTACCAGGGTTTAAGACAATGATACTTAAATGCAACTAAAGTGAATAGTTTACCAGACAAAGAAATGACAGAAGAAATATAAATCAGTAGAAGTGAACAAAAAAAAAAGAACCAAATTCACTAGAGCATGCCTCATTCTCAATGAGAAAACCTTAGTCTGCCGAATAACTTAAAGCTATTCCTATGATCAGAGAATTGAGAGCAAAAAAGTATGATTGATGCATCGACATTCTAAAATTCCCGGTTGGCCAAGCCCATGTCGCGGAGCTCCCAGAGCGGTTTGCTTTCATTTTTAATGTCATTTTTTATGGCACGTTTGATCCATTTGGCCACAAAAAAGTACTGAAATACAGCGAGAAACATAGAGTGAGATTGTGATTCTTGAAGTGTATTTGCAAGGTTTTGGAGGTAATTAAAGCTGACCTGAAATGCAAGGATAAGAGGAATGAAGAACTTTCCCTGATCATTTGGGTTGGGGCCATCAATCAATTTCTGGTCAACGGTAATAGGGCTACTCCCATTCAAGATGACATCTGTGATTTCTTTCACCAAGTTTGGAATCCATGCGGTACCATCAGGGAGAACCTATATTTCCAGACAAGTATAAGTTTCTCGACAATCTTGAGAAAGCTCAATGAAAGATTAGAAAGTACCTTCTCTCCACTATCATTTGTTTTGCATCTGCCACTATTTTCAGCCAGGACAACTGGCACTGCAGAATCCTAATATAAGAAAACATATAGCTTTCTCAGGATAATACTAGCAACACCATTTAGTAGTTACCAAATCATGGATCGATGTAAAACTTGAAACATGTGTCAGACAATCGATGCTCCGAAGTCAGACAGAGCTAGCTTTCATGGGCTTAAAATAAATTGTTATATGAATATGAAAAATAAAACGACAAAAAAGAGAGAGAGAGAGAGAGAGAGATAAAAAGAGCTTGTCAAATGCCCAGGATTGTAATATTCCAACTGATAATTAAAAGATTTATCACCCAACCAAGTACATAGTGCTTCAGCATTAGACGAAACAGCAATAATATGAGGAATTTCAGCTATATGGACATGGCAGGCAAAGAAGCACAGCAATAATTGTATCCACTCCTCTTGTCACTTGAAATACAGATACGACTATCATAGATATAGTTGTCAAGGTGGTTCACAGTCAACCAAGGCACTCATTAAAGATTGCACAGACAGCAGCCTAAGCACCACTAAACTTATATACATCAAATTATTAGGGGTGTGTGGGTATGTTAAGTCTATTTAGTTATTTACTGTTAAACATATCCCATCATAGGTATATGCACACACAAATGTGTGTGTGTCTGTGTGAAAGAGAAAAAAGATACATGTAACAACATGCAAATTATATAGGTAGGATTTTAGTTGATAGCTCCCACTCCAGGCTCCTATTAGCCTCATGTTCTGCACTACCACATTGATAACCAAGCTTATGCCAATAAATGCCACTTATATATATAAATGTCGTTTCTATTCCCAACATTCATGAATAAAAAGATCTCAAACAAAGTGAGAAGACTCATAACCTGAAATCTAATTCAATGATAGAATGAAATGTCTGGCCTGTCAATTCTTGCAGAAAAAATGGATAATAGGCAACATAACATGGGAGTGAGATTGTTAGTCATATCATGACTCGTCTGGGCAAATGAATCACTAGATAGAGTTTGAAAATATGGAGTTAAACAACAAAACATGAGAATAGCAATACACTGTACCATTTTAAGCATACAAAGAGACTACCGCTGGCATATAAATTCTTTTAGTTCCTTGTTCATAAATTACCATGATCACATTTATGCATTTCTCATGGAGGACAAGGCCTTTTTGCTTCTTGAAAATAATATAGTAAAAACATTTATGCATTTCTCGTGGAGAGAGGTGATGTCTAAGGACCTACGTATGTTAGATATTGAGCCGGATCTTGCTTTTGACAGAGTGACATGGAGACAAAGAATTCATATAGCCGACCCCGCCTAGTATAGGATTACCGATAAATTAAATTTAAAAGGTTTTCCTTCATTAGCTTAGAAACTTTGTTTGTAGGGATCTTGTTACGCTTTTAACATCCCAATCTCTCATAGAAATTATCTGTTGTTATTGTTATTTATTTATGTATTTTTATTTTTCATTTTATTTCATTTTATTTCAATTTATTTCATTTCCTTTTATTTTATTTTTATTTCATATTTGAGAGCGACATGAAAACAGAGAATCCATATAGCCGACCCCATCTAGTATGGGATTAAGGCTTAGTTGTTGTTGTTGTTGTAATGAAATTACAGAAGATTAGTGAAAAAGAATGCAATTCATAACAAGTACATGAAGAACATGAAGTAAGTTTTTCTGCTCTTTTAGTGAGAAAATAGCTTCTTTCAAAACTTCAATTTATTGTTCATTAACTATTTTTGCCCAAACTGGGTAGCAACTCAAATTTTGGGAACTTATTGGATCAAACCAGATATCATACACTGTTATTCTAGTTCCCTTTCATGATATCCTCAAATTTAAGCGCCCCACAATGTCTATAATTCTCATGAAAGATTTCTTTTAAAGTTCCACCTAAGTTTTTAGAATGCCATTTCTTAATAATCCATCCAAAAATTTCTTTTTTAGAGAAGCAATGGAAAATAAACTGAATTCTATTACAGTTATCAAATGGTCTATAACAAATTCCTCCAAGGTGTAATTACATTAAACTGAGGAATATGCACTAAATATATGGACTAGTATTTGTGCTTTGGGGATAAAAGTCAATTCCAGAATATCTCCAGAAGTTATTTTGCCAAAAGCCTTTATTTTTAACAGACTCTACAATTTAGAGCACATAATAGGGTAACTACAAAAAAAAAGGAAGAACCACTATATACAGAAACTCTGATAGACTATATCTTTCTCTCTTGATGTTTTACAGTAGATGAAATGCTTACCATGACCTCAAGAGATGCACTAGTTTGACTAGCTTTTAAACTTTTAATAAACATAATTGAAATCTAATTGTAGGAAAAATCATTAGCAACTTGGTAACATGATTTTGAAAGGGAAAGAATAGAACCAAACCATATAGGTGAAACAGAAGTTATCTTAAGTTCCAAAACTATAATTTTACAAGATTGAATTAAGAGTAGGACAACAATAAAAAAAATATATATATATGTACATAAACCAGAAAAGAAAAACTACAACAAAAGTAGACATCTGATAAACAAAAAAAAACTGGAGTAGATACCAACACAATGTGTATTTCAACATTGACTAGAAATGAAAAACTTGGTACCTGAAACTCCTGTTTCTTGATTCGAGCCCCTAATCGAATGAATTTCAGAAGTGCTTCAGATCGTCTAGCATAAAAATCAGCATAATCCAAACCATCCGGTGGCGACACTTGAGCATGAGTTAGAACAAGGAGACCTCTCTTCCATATTTCTTTACCAAAACTATCAGTGATGGACTTAATGACTAGTCTATCCAAATTATCAACTCTATACGAATCCAAACGGTCTACATAGAGAAGGACATCAATTGTCTTGTTCAGAAGAAACCTGGCATGCCATTATCACCAAAATTGGAACCAAATTCATAGAATTAATCACATGAAAAATCATAAAAATTAACAAAACTAATACAAGCAAACATTGAAATTATGTTGTGTGGACATTCAAATCAAGAGAACAATTAAAGTTCCAATTTTTCTTAGTCAATAGGTTCGCTTTGATTAAAAGAACAAGGATATGATTCTTAGAAGGTTGGTTTGATGGTTGACATATAGGAAAAAAAAGATTTTTTTCATCTGGATAAATTTCTACAGATTAGACAAAAGACCAACAACCTCTTAATGATATCAAGAGCCTGCTCATTCACATATCCACCTTCCACGAGCCCCGGGGTATCAACGATGTTCAAAGTGAAGCCAGCGCGAGTGCGCGAGAACATCATGGGCCTCAGCCCTTCAGACTGCACCATCGAAGAGATCAACACAAACACCACAAAAGAAACACAGCAAACAAACAATCAAGAGATAGAACCGACCTGGAAAGCGCTAACCGACGCGACGCGCTCACCGAGAATGGAGTTCACAGTGGACGATTTCCCCACCCCGCCCTTACCCATCACAAGAATCGTCACAGTGCTCACGTTCTGGAGAAAAAAACATGGAATTCAAGGACTATACCAAAACCTATCGTTGAAAAGCCAGAGAGAGATTGAGCGGAGATGAGACGAGCGAACCTCTTGCTTGAGCTTGCTGAGAAGCTCGTGAAGCTTGGTTTGGGTGGCTCCAGGGAGGCTCTGGATGCCTAACCACTCGCGTGCAGCTGGGGAAGCCATTGTAGCTCTCCGACGATCGCCGGCAAGCTTGGCAGACACCGCGGCGCAGGCAAATCTCGCAGCCCTTATCCCTTTCGAAACCCCTTTATAAATATTAAATACCAGATGGGTTTGCCCGCAAGGCGCAAGCTTTGGCTGGTTTTTTACGGTTTAACCCCTTCAATAGTTTGGAATTTTAATTTAAACCCTGATATTTATTATAGTTTTATCGCTTCTCAAACATTTTAATTACAAGCAATCAATTTAAAAAAATGTGTTCAAGATAAATGTTAGACTTGGTTAGCAATTAATCAAGATAATGATCTTTATGGGCACTGAATAATTTGAAATCAAAGATTAAGAAAAAAAAACATATATATTTATATATTCGTCATTCGTGTGGAGTTATTTTCCTATTCTTCAGTATATGGAAATATGAATTTATATATATTTTTAGGTTTGATTGTTGAATAGAAAAGAATAATGAAGTTTTGCACTTAATAGGAAGGGATAAGATCATCTTCATTCATTTTATCTTGAGGATAGTTTTATTTTGATTTTTCTTAATTCTTTTAAATTGATAACTCTTTTAAATATATTTGTTTTTATAATATTTTATTTTATTTTTTTAAACCTCAACAACCCTGTAACATACATTCTTTATGTAATTAACCTTTTTTTTATTTCCCTTGGAATTGATATTTAATAATCTATATAAAATTATTTTATAAATAATCTTCATGAAAAGACTTGACTATCACACAAGATGCCTCTAACCAAAAAAAAAATATTTTGTTCACATTTAACAAAATAAAAAACTAATTTATAAATAACATCACTTCTATGTATGAGTTCAGTGTCAGTGTCAGTGGTTTTTTTAAGATAAATAAATAAATAAAAACTGAAAAAGGAAGACAAGAAATGACACATGAAGACACAGTTTTCCCATTATTTTGTTTTTAAAAATACTACACATCTTGTTGTACATAAAACATACATGAAGGCACAAGCTGCAAGGATTGAAAACACCTGTGCATAAAATGTTACAAGATTTGTGTCATGTTCCACACTGAGTGGAAGAGCTGAGAACCTATGCAAGAAATATACTTGTTATCAAGGCTTGTCCCAGCTATGAGATTCTGCGATGGACTGCCTGATGTAAACACCGGGAATCTGAGGATCGATGATTGCAGTAGATCAATTAAACCGTCTTTTGAACAAAACATGACGCTTTGCGGGATCCTTTGGCTTGCTTTTGAGGGCACCTTGCTTGCCCTTTCCAGTGCTGTACAAGAAGAATGACTTTAGAACAACTGAAGTATCCAGGATTGGGTAAAATTCTGGGAAAACAAATTCAAATAGAGTAGTTACAGAGTAATAGGAAAAGAGAGATGGTACTTGTATTCCATGTAGATATGGCCACTTGCTCCTGAGAGAGCGCTCATAGAACCTGATGTTCGTCGGGCCTTTTGGAGAGCAATATCATCTGCATCTTCTTCCAATTGCTCGAGACCCACCATATCATCTCCAGCATTCAACACCTGTGAAGACAAATCATCATCAAGGGCTTGTTGAGTTTCTATGAGCCCAAAACTATCAAACCAGTGGCTTCCTGTGAAATTCTGCCACATGAGGAATGAGGGCTAATAAATGGCACCCAATGTCCCATCCATTGCCGTAATAATACTGGTTTTCAATAAACTTCAAATAACAAGAGTGCAAAAATAAACCTTGCTGAGAAGATCAAGTTGTTCATCTAGACTGTGATAGCTAAGATCAGGCCCTGAATCTGGAGGTGGCAAGCTTGTGATGACCTGGAAATTAGTAATAACACAACATTCATCAGTGACATGCTACGGCTCTGCGCTTTTCTATATGATAATTTAAAATATTACAAACAGAACAAATCTCAGTGGTCATGGATACTGTGGCTATAGAAGTAAATACTCCCCTAAAAGTGTTCCTTCAAGTTGAAAACCTTCTTACCAGTAACCAAGTATAATAACATTTCTACTTTAACAAAGAGGGAGGATCATAAGCAGTGGAACAAAGGTAGAAAGAGTTTTCAGAAGATAAAGCACAACAATAAATTTTAAATTCATAAAAGAAGTCATAACTTATCTGTCAAGTAAATTGGACATGACTTATCTATCACCTGTAAAAGGCCTCTCTTCGAAGTTAATTAAGCTGTTATATTATCTCTAATTCGAAAACCTACTACAGTTGTTTGGTCATGTGTAGTGAAGTTGAACATAATTGTATGTTCCAAAGGATCACAACATGCAGATCTTACGCAAGGACATAATGTGTTTCCACTACTTATGAACAAATGTTCCCTATCAAACAATATCCAAATAATCTTATAATAAATAAATGAAATAAATAAATTTCTAATTGTTAACATCCAAACATAAATAAGAGACTACCTTAAAGCTGTAGCCCTGGTCAATCAAAAATTGTTGTCTTTTAGTAGAATAATACATCTCCTGCATTGAACAAGACAATCATATTTCAGGGTTATTAGAACAGTAATGAGGGAAGCATACATGAGAGGTGCTTCAATTGATCCTCAAAGATTATTGAGATTAGAAGCATAGAAAGGATATCTTAGAAAAAGAAAGACCAACCTGTGTATCTGTGGACACCAGAGAATAGAAGAAGGCATTATATTCTTCTTTTCCACCTGCCATTCGATCTTGATGTCGACCCTAGGAAGGCAACCAACAACAGCGTCCAATTGAATTTTTTACAAATGTACTTTATGACACCAAATAAAAGAAAAACCAAGTTGTGAAATGCATCATGTATAAAACAGACTATCATTGCGATTTATTGAGATTTTAGCCTATCTTAGCATATGTTTCCTTTTAAGTGTATTGGATGAAGGCTTGGTTAAGAGTGTGGGAAAATTTCAGGCCAATTCCATTACATTTGGTAAAGTTTTTCTATCATTCATTGTAAAGTAAGGCTTGGATAAGAGAGTGGGAAAATTTCACGCCAATTCAATTATGTTTGGTAAAGATTGCTATCATTCCTAGTAAAGTAAGAGCTGCTGCCATTGAATATAAATATTCAAATCTTCCTTCCATCCAACATCTACAGTGTCTGAACCTTCTTCAATTCCCTATATTGACCCTTCGACAAAAAATTCCAACTTCCCACTCACATCCTAGGTATTAGTTGTTTTGTAGCAATTTACATTCTTATCTGGCAGTAGGCAAACATGAACCAAGATGGTTGATGGTGACAAGGGCAAATAGACAAATGATAGATGTCTTTGAAACAATTTTAATACAAATCATGAGATCTAATTGATGTCTGTAAAAGGTCAAACTATATGACCCTGAATGATGCTGGCTGCAGCAGTTGCACAAATAGCATCAAAAAATAACCTCTCAAATAAGAATAACAAGAAAAGGATTAAGTAGCTGAACTTATCCATGAAGCTAAATACAACAGTATGCCATACAAACTTTTAAAAGGCACATACCTTCGCCCTAAGAATACGTCCCAACCGCTGGGCTTCTTGACGTCGTGAACCCGCATGAGATGAAATCTGAATTATCACGTTGGCTTCAGGAATATCAATTGAGTTATCACCCACCTAAAGAAACATCATTGTGAAGATCAATATTGGCAGGGCAGAATGGTCATGCACAGAAAAAATGAAACCAGAGAGAATACCAACTGGGTTCAAAATCCCATGAAAGAAAATTTTTGTATTATCACAAAAATGGGGCTTTTCTATAATTGCCTAAACCATGTTCAGACAAACTGGCCCCATATCATATAGGACTTACACAAATATGCTATCATAACTTCAGGATGCTCAAGGGAATCAATGTAGCATACCTTGGAGAGAAAGATTGTGTTTACATCTGGGCTATGCTTGAATGCCTCAAGAATTTTTGTCCTTTCTGGGTGACTGAACCAAGTATAGATCGAAAGTTCAATAAAAAAAGGAAAGGAGGTGGAAAGTGAGTAGATCATATCATCATAGATACAAAAACAAAACATAACAGCTCCATAGGTCATAGATGCACAAACCTGGTTGCACCATAGATCATAGGTTTCCTAAGTTTCATGGCATATGCAGTAAGTGCAAAAAGATTATCAGCAAATACTATTATCTTATCACCACGCTGCTGCTCATGAAAGCGAATAAGGAACTCACAAGCCCGGAATTTGTTTGGATTCATAACATAAAGTGCCTGACAATACAAGAATTGGTAGTAAGTATGAGAGATATCAGTGAAAGATGATAGTAACTTTTAAAATGCCAAACATGCTAACATCGACATAGAGATATACCTGCTTCTTTTTTGAATTTTCTTTTTTCAAATACTCTGCAAAGAACTCCTTTGTCATGGGACACCATACTTCAGCACACTGAACGTTAGCTATGAATCCACCTTTTACCAAGTCTAGCCAGTTTGCTTCATACAGCTTAGGTCCAATAAGGAAGTTCAAGTCTGTAATTCGTTCGTCTTCTCTCACAAGAGTTGCTGCAATTACCACCAAAATATTTGAGCAAACTAGAGAAGTAAAATTCAGACATATACACCTCACAGAAAAGATAACATAAGTTCTGTAGAAAATACCAACCAGTCAGCCCAAGTTTGCAATGAGATTTTGTGATACTAATGACCTTGCGAAACATGTGTGCAGGAACCACATGCACCTACAATAGTGAAGTCATATACAACTTTGTGAACAAAAAGTTGTACAGGCAATCATAAAATCAAGCAAAATCTAGTCAGCTTATGCTTATAATGCTGTTCGGAAAAAGAATACCTCATCCATGAGAAGTAATCCCCATTCTCTATTTCGTATTTCCTCAATGATCTTTTCAGAATCTTCCGATCGTTTGCCACCAAAAGCAACCATGTTATATGTGGTTACAACCACACCAGCATTACCACGAAATCTCTCTTTGCTATCAGAAGTAAATCGAGAAATCTGTTCTTCTCGTATCGTGGACCAAAGCTTAAACTGAAAAGCCCATTGATCCACAGAAACCGCATTGGTAGCTAAACAAAGGCAACTCTTCTTTATCCGACAAGCCGCAGATACACCAACTAAAGACTTTCCAGCACCACAAGGTAGCACAATAATGCCAGATCTTGCACGCCCTACAATAGAACACAAACCAAAGCATCATCATGCTATTAAGTTGACAGCAGTCATAAATTGCATGCATCTGTCAGCTATGGCATTCCCCCTTCATATAAAGATAACTCATCTGTATTATGATGTAGTCAACACAAACTTAAGACATACGTAAACAAAATAGATAATGGTGCAATAGCCAAGAGTTGGAGCACATTCCTTCCTTGGCCTAGTCGGTCCTTAGAGGAATAAACTCAGAAAATAACATACTACGAAAGCAGAATCAAGAGGCTATGCTTAACCCATTTTTGCACTATTTTTCTCCCAATTATGGTGATTTTGGATAGAATATTTTACAAGGATGTAATAACTGAATATGAGAAATATTTCTTTGAACTCAAAAGGCAATAAATTATAAAGCTGACGACAGAAAGAAGGCTAGAAACATTCAATGATAACATTTGAACAGATAGATGTTAAATCAATTGGCATCAATATCAAGAAAGAAAAAATTGCATAAAGACAAGAAAAGAACCTCAATAAAACACACAAAAAATCCTCAATCAAACATTAACCTTACCATTTCCAAACATCTTACTTAGACTCTTCTCCTGATATGGTCTTGGTTGAGCATGAGGTTTCAACTCCATGCTCAAGTCAGGGTTCACCTACATTAACCAAATAAAAGAAATATTACACTTAATTAATAGAAGATGGAAAACTTCTTTGTTAATATAACAAGCATTGTCTTGTCAACAATGACGAGGGTTAACTCAGTACTTGAAAGTCTAAACCGTGACGGGGTTTACAAGTAAGCCATGCATGAAATCTCATTCATATTTAACACTCACTGTGTCATTTCTGAAGTCATATTCCTCAAGCATAGGATAATTTAAGGCATTTGGTAAGCAACGTTGCTTGACATTCTCAACCTGTGATGAAAGAGATGTGTTAAGCCAATTGATTTTCTAAATTGTTTGCCAAGCTTCCGATTTAATGGAATAATAATAACATGGTACCTGAGCTGGATCTATTTCAAAAGAATGTGTTTCTTTTTCTTCAGCAGCAGCGGCCAATTCTGCTCCATTTAGTAGTTCCCCATGACTACCTCCTATTTCACCAGCGGTTTTGCTAATAGTAAATGCATCACCTCCATGGGAATCCTGAAAGGAAATTAAGAAATTATATATACGACAAAGAGTACATACAATAGGATAAGTAGACATTCCCACAAGCCTCAACAAGTACTAACAAACTATTTGATGCAGGCTTCTTAAAGAATGGAATCAGGAACCCAAGTGGATGTGTTTTCCGAAAGTAAATATGAAGCCAAGAGAAGGCAACATCATCCACAAAAAGGTGTGCAATAAAAAAAGTATACTAAAAAAACCCAAATTCTTTTGGACAAGAAGAAAAGCCCCTCTTCACATTAATATCCGCCACTTAAATCTTCTTCATATCCAACCGTCCCTGATGGTGCTTCTGCAAACTCTACATGATTTAACTTGTGCTTCTAGACTTCAAAATCATAAACCAAATAAATTGTGCAGAAAACAGAGAATTTTCACAATTAAAATTGAAACCACACGTTATATCAAGCAAGGCACGTAAAATCTACTACACCTTAGGGGAATTTTCAAGCAACAGATAAAGGAATATAGAAGTAATATTGTGAAGAAAGGAGCTTTCCTACATGGTCAAAGTAATTATTTAGCTCACAGCTCTAAAATCAACAAAGGTTAATCTGTGATAACCACAATGTGTTTTTTAGTTACTGCCAAATAGACACATTGATCTTATCCATAATCAGACAAAACATATCAATTTCATCATCTGGAAAAAGAGAGAATTGAGCACATGAATACCTCAAACTGAGAAATCCTGGCTCGAGATATAACGTCATCTCTAAGCAATGTCTTCAGCACCTGCACATGCACAAGTTTTCACAAGACTGTAAATCATTTTAAGACAATAAAAAATAATAATAATGATAAAAAATTCCAGTGTCTAGCAGTAGTTGCCTCAGGGAACGGTGATTCAATAAAGTATCTGTTCTTCTTCAGCACGAGCTTCACTTTACCATAGTTGGCGGTGGAGGCAAAGATGAAATCTATCATCTCCTGTGGCAGCTTAGTCTTTGACAACTTGTTAAGGACGCTGACAATAGTCTCAGTCTCAAGCCCGACCGAAACAGCGGCATATAAAGAGTGAGGCGTCAGGTTATACTCATGCATTGACTCCGGCCTACCATCAAATCAAGCCATGTTAACAGATAGCCCAAAAATACAAAAATCGAATTAGGGTTTCAATTGAAGACCTGCAGACAGGCTCAGCAATGGCGATGAGGAAGTCGTAGGCCTGCTTGTAGAGCGAGGAGAAGGTCTCCAAGAAGATGCGGCCATCAGCACATGCCCATAGGGGCCGGTTTCCATGATCCGGCTTGAGCTCGAGCTTCGTGAAATCCCTCTTCTTGGTCTCCCTCTCGCCTTAAAACCACACAACATCTAGAAACAAATTCCCAACAAATCGGCAATGAATTATGAAAAAATTCAACAATAGATACCTCCGCGAGCATCCTCATCGAATTCTTCAGCGAATGCGAGATCATCATCCTCGGCGCCACCGTGAGAAGGTAGAGCCTTCGCAAAGGTTTTCGGCTTCTTGCTGGGGCGGCCTCGATCACCTGAAAAGGGATCGGAAATGAAGGATCATGAGAGAGGAATCAAAATCAAGAGCAATCGAAGCAAAGAGCATTACCGTCTCCGGCCATGGATCGTAGAAGCGAGAACTAGAAAAAGGTTACTCCGTGGAGAACAACGGAAATTCGAGCGGGGCCGGTGGTGTAGAACTATAAATATAGGGCATCACATTTGCATATTAACCCCTTAAAAGACTACTTTTACACAACTCCCCTCATATGGACAGGTAGATTTTATAGGGTTTGTATTAAATTTTTTATGGATTTGTTTTTAAAAAATAGAAAAACCTATGAAATTATGAATTTTTGCGAGGGCAAATTTGAAAAACAGAAGTAAATTTATGGAGCCAAAAGAGGGAAGGGAAGAGGAATTGATTTTCAGGAACTCGTTTCGATCGAGAGAGCGAGGGAGCGATGTCTGGAGGGATTGCGCGTGGGCGGCTCGCGGAGGAGCGCAGATCATGGCGCAAGAACCACCCTCATGTCCGTGCTCTGCTAATCCTTCGATCTATAGCGGCGTTGTTTGATTTTGATCTTATATGTGTGTGAGATTGAAGAGCTCTTTGATTTGTAGGGTTTCGTGGCTCGGCCGGAGACGTTTTCGGATGGCACGGTGAATCTGATGGTGTGGAATTGCACCATCCCGGGCAAGCAGGGGGTAATAAATCCTTAACATTGTGGTCCTGTTTTTGTCTTCTGTTTCAAGTTCCATGATTTTTATGGCAACGTCTTAATGTTTAAGAACATTTTCATTGCTATTTATGAGATTGACGAGTGATCCGACTGATGATTCCTTGCGCTGGTAGAGTTTGATTCTCATAAGATGATATTTTTGGGGATTTATTGAATGATTCTTTTTAATTGATCGAGTGATTGTCTAAGGGAACTCTTTCTCTGGAAATTTTGTAGACATACTGTTATAAAAATTAAAGATTTGCCAGGTATCAAGTCTGTATTGGGTCTTCTTTAACTTGAATTTTTGTAGGATTTCTTTATATTGAGTCTGATCTTATCTTTGAGAGAGTTACATGGAGACAGAGAATTTAAGGCTTAGTTGTTGTTGTTGTTCATCTTGACTTGCAAAAAAAAAAGAAAGAAAGAAAAATTGGATCTTGAAATTTTTAGATATGTAGGCTTCTCTTTCGACTAAGCTTCTCTTGTGATGTTTATTTGAAATATTAAATTAATTTCTTTTCATAGACCATGCACATATAGACATGTCGCCTTTTTCTAAAATTTACTGCATGATTCTACATGTTTTGTTCCATTGTTTCAGTTCCAGCCACCTGTTAATCCAAACAAGGGATAAATTATAGAATTTGTTCAACTAGGTCTGTGATGCGCCAGAAATCAAGAGAAAGGTTAACAGATACAAATGAGCAATGCATATAAATTATAGAATTGTTCAATCTCACTTATCATCGTCGCAGGACTTGTATGTCTATAATGGGGAATGGATTGCTACAGTCATCCTCTTCCATAAATGTGGATGGTGTTTAATAATCACTCACTGGCATTCAGAGTACTGTTCACCCCTACGTGAACTTAATTGTCTTCATGTAATTTGTTTCTCCAATCTGTGACCTCTTGGTTGAGTTTTTATGGCTTTTGTTGCACTTGTTGGGTTCTAAACCTCCTAAATTTTTTTACCTTTATTTCTAATAGTTTTAATAAACTCTTTCAATTGTAAATTGGTGCTATGCTTAAAAAAAAAGAAGATACAGTTGAAGCTCTGATCAGTTTATACAAAAATCAAGGCATGATAATGTGAAATTCTATATCTTTTGCAGACCGATTGGGAAGGTGGTCACTACCCTCTGACACTTCTGTTTACTGAAGATTACCCCAGCAAGCCCCCAAAGTGCAAATTCCCACAAGGGTTCTTCCATCCAAACGTCTATCCTTCTGGAACAGTCTGCTTATCGATCTTGAATGAGGACATTGTAAGCTTGCATTGCTACGATTTAATTCTACTAATCATCAGAAGTGAATTACCGTAACTCGCTGATCAACATTTCGCTGATACATCCAGGGATGGAGACCGGCTATTACTGTGAAGCAGATTCTTTTGGGGATTCAAGACTTGCTTGATCAACCAAACCCTGCCGATCCAGCACAAACCGAGGGCTACCAACTCTTTATCCAGGTTTTCCTCTTGTCTGACATTAACTATGTTATTTTCATGCTCATTTCTTCTGTTGAATCATTTGAAATGTCCTAATCAACAGTATCCTGATGAGTACAAACACCGAATTCAAAATCAAGCAAAGCTGTATCCTCCACCGGTTTAACGTCTCCTCCCTGCCACAGATCTAGTTTAGCATTTAGTGATGTTGCTATTATCCCACAAAGTTCTTTTATTAAATTCTATTGGTTAAGTAAAGCATTTGATTCATAATTTGTTGGTTGCCATTGTGCTGGTGTACATAAACTTTTAGTTTTCATTGGAATAAGAGTGTTGGTTTGCTTGCAGTTGCTATGTATCTGCCTTTGTCTTATGAGTTGGCACTCTGTTTTGGTGTGCTTTCTTAATGTTTTTTATGCAGTTGTTTGTGCCTTCTTGTTTTTGTTTCTAGATTCCAACTATATATTTTTAATATCAAAACTCCACAAACTTTCACAAAGAAAGTTAATCCATGGTTCAAATCATCTAACTCCACTTGTAAGCTCAAAGATTGTTAAAAAATTCTATGAAAAAGTTAATTTTCTACCAGGATCTTTATTCTATTTGAAACCTCACATGATTTAGAACTCTTTTTTATTTATCAGGGGTTTTCTAAATTAGCTGAAACTTAAACAATAAAAGTAATGCATTATGTACCATACATTTAATTTTGATTTATACATTTTAGAATCCCATAAATTTATTTTTTATTTTCATGAACTTTTTTTCTTTTATCTACTTCTCAATTTTCTAATAAATAATAGCCAACTATTACCCAAGTTTCAAAAAAATTTCAACCTTATCTAACTTAAAATCTAAATCCAAACTAAAATTAGCCAACCAGGGACTCATCATCAATAATAAAACTCTCAAGCTTACATAAACAAACAAATAAATCATACATAAAACATCCAAGCCTTCCACAACCCAAGAATCTAATCAAGAAACCCAATCTCGAGGCACAGATAAATAAATATACACGTGGATAATAAAACTCTCAAAATAAGTCCACAACCCAAATATCTAATCAAGAAACCCAATCCCGAGACACAGACAGACAAATTCACAAAGAATCTAATCAAGAAACCCAATCTCGAGGCACAGGTGGATAAATACACACAAAATTACATAAAGTGATAAAACAAATATAAAATATACACGTCACCCCAATCCACAACCCAAGATTAATCTAATCAAGAATCCCCATCCCGAGGCAACAGACAGACAAAATCCACAAAGAATCTAATCAAGATAAAACTCTCAAAATCACACAATCAGATAAATAAAAACACACGTCTCCCAACCCACGTCACCACCCAAGAATCTAATCATAAAAACCCAATCCCGAGGCAAAGACAGATAATTCCACAAAGAAGGCGGCCATGAAAATGATAGGTTGCTTCCAAGAAACCCACCCACATCACCAACACCAACACCAACAGCAACTTCCTCCTTCCATCCATTCCCCCTTCTCAGATCCTTCCAATAAACATCAAACAACTCTCCTCACTCCCCCCAGTCAATTCAACACCAGAAAATCCCAACTTTTAAGTCCAAACTCTCACAACTTCCTCTCTCTATATATACACACACACACAACACTAAACACACAAGACACAACCAACTCCCAAAGAAGAAGAAGAAGAAGAAGAGAGAATGGGATCACCAGCAGGGATACACCCAGAAGACCAGCTCCCAAAAGTCATAACATATCTCTCAATCTTCATGTCCACTGTCCACTACATACTCACCAGAGCTTTCCAACTCTTAGGCCTCAGTGACCTCCTCCTTGATGATGCTGTGAGTGAGTCCAGAGTGGTTGCAGCCATTGATGAAGCTCTGCCAGTGGCTTTGTATCATCAGGTGATGTCTCTAGGGACAAGGATCTCAGATGGTGGTTGTATAGTTTGTTTGCATGAGTTTCATGGGGATGATGAGGTCCGGAGACTCTGCAACTGCCGCCATGTCTTTCATCGTTCTTGTCTTGATGGATGGATTGGTCTTGGCCGGAGGACTTGCCCTCTTTGTCGCTCTGCTCTCTTCTCTCATGATGAGCTTGCTTCCTCCCTTCAATCTGAATCTCCATTGTTTCTTGTAGAGTGAGACCTGGGAGAGAATAGTTTAAAAAAAAAAAAAAAAACAGAGCAAGATGTAGAGATTGGGTTGCCGTTCCTCACTTGCTCTGTTTTGTTTTGTAGAATTAATTTGTTTTAATGTGAATATTTGAGGAAATAGAATGATGGAGAGGTTTTGATGGAATATTTAGGTAGAATTTTCAATTTCATGAAGATTAGATGAGCTTATCAAGCATGCCCCTTTCCCCTTTTTGAAGGGAAAAAAAAAAGGAAGATTTCTTTCTTGTTTTTGTGGCTTATAAGGCTTGGAAAGTCGTATGAGGGTTATCTTCTTGCTTTGATTTGATGGCAATAAAAGTTAGGTTGGTGATTAGTCAATGTCTTGCAAAGGCCGCTAAGCTGGAAGTCTTGGAATGGAACAACAACGCTTAACAGAGTGGAAGACCACTCTCTTGTTTGTTAATTAGAGATTTAGAAAATTAGATTATAAATTGGAGAACAACATAAACAGTGTTGACCTGGTCTTTGGAATTGGTTGGGAATTTAAACCCTAGATTTGGATTTTGGTCAGTGAATGCAAGACTATTTGATGGTTGACTTCACGAGCTCACATACAAACTTAGAAAAATATTATAATTCATGTGAAAATTTACAAGGAAAGCTCTTCCGTAGTGGTAGTTGATAAATCTCTCATTTGAGCTGGATAGGTTTTGCATTCATCCCTTGCAGCAGGTTGCCTTAAATTTGATTATGCTTTCACATGCTTTTAGCATGTGATTAGTTTATAAATAAACAATGCATGGACAAGGTTGATAGTACATTGGATGTTTTCTAGGCTTCTAGCATATAATTAATAAATAAAAAAATTTAAGAGAAACAAGTTCATCATGGTAAATGCCACATCTATTGTAAGCACAATGCTATTTGTATTTTGTACCAAATGAGTTTGTGAAATTTATTTTGCAAATGGGTTATAAACCTATTTGGTACAGTTGGCATTACTCCAAATATAGCACCCTGAAAATCCCAAAAAAAATAAAAAATAATAAAAAAGAAACGTCCAAGAAACCAAAAAAGACGAAACACAAGGGAAGTATTTAGTTTTAGTTTTCTCACAAATGGAATGCTGATTCACTTATACCCAGCAGGAGGGTAACCTGGTGGTGGATAAGCAGGAGGGTAGCCATAAGCTTGACCTTGAGGGGGTGGTGGTGGTGGTGGATATCCATAAGGTTGGCCGTATTGTTGAGGAGGTGGTGGTGGATATCCATAAGGTTGGCCATATGGTTGAGACGGTGGTGGTGGATATCCAACATTAGGAGGCAGAGGTTGATCGATGCGAGACATCTGCTGAACTGATGGTGGAGCCATTGCTGGTAGTGGTGGCCCGAACTTACCATCTCTTTTGTCCAATTCAATCTTGTGTTGAGTCTGCAGTTAATCAATGAAACCAATGTCATTTGAGTGAGAATAAAAAGTTTAGCTGAGTGGTTCAAAGTTCAAACAGTGTGTAGATGCTTTGTTTGTAACCTGCATGCACGCGCAGACCCTGCAAGGAATTGGATGTGTTAGTGTGGATGGTGGAGAAGACAGGAGGTGAGTGAGAGTGAGCAGCGATGAGAGATAAAAGAGTGTAGTCTTACGTGCAGTAAACGAAGTCTGATAAGAGGGAGAGGATCTGGGATGCTTCTTGGATTTCTTCACTTCCAACAATCATTGCGATGATGGAGAAGATGCAAGCAAGTTGTTGCAGGCAGAACATAAACCCCTGAAGTTAGAGAAATAGAGAAGTTTAAAGAATAGTTAAAATTCTTTATTTAGACATTATAGAGGTCTTGGATAATCTAAATTTGAAAACACGTAGGAGAGAGAGTACAATTATGCAATTATCACATTGAGTGGTCTGAATATTGAATTCATCTTGCAGCAAGAAACGTGTTGAGGCAACCGAATTACCAAAGCATAGAAAAACCTGCACAGGTGTGAAAACATTGGCTTTAGCAGAGAAAATATGAAGTTTTAAGGCATAGTGTACACATGATTGCTGACATAGAATTAACCAGGCAAAGTCAGGATACTGTTGTCAGTAAGTATGATGCAAGTTAAGGACAAAACTCCGAGAGAAATTATTAAACATAATTTGGGCATCAAGCATAATCACGGGAGAAGTGAAAGATTCTTTGATTTTCCTCGCCTATATAAAAATGAATAATTTTCACACAATTTGAGCAACTTTTGAATAGAATATCTTAATATTAGCATTCAATTATTACATGTTTTTTCAACCAATTCATTTCATAGGAATAAAATATTCACCTCGGTGCACAAACAAAATTCAGGACATCGACTTTCCCCACACTTGCCGCTACATGGTAGATAACCGGCACAACAGGTATACCTATACCAGAAAAAGTGACACCGTAAACATAAAATTCAGGAAAAATGATCAAATTAGCTGACGTTGTATTGAAGATAAAGCGAGTAATAATTACCTTGACATGTCATTGTAAAGAGCTCGTTTTCGAAGCATATATGACACGCATGGGCCACTAGAAAGAAAGAGGTGCATCAAAGAATCTAAAATAGGCAAGAAAATTCTTGCTAGATTTATGAATATAGTAAAACTAAAAAGATCATAATTCAGAATACAAAAAAAAAAAAAAAAAAGGAATCGAGAAGGATATAAGGGAAAGAAAGACCAATGGAATAAAAATAAAAGCTAAAAAGGCTTTTAATTTCACAAAGAAAAGAATGTGAAGTACTTTTGACCAATATGCTCTATTATCTAGACTTCAGCAAATCAAATCTATAGAAGAATTGGAGTTATTTCTGACAAATTAGATGATATATCATCAAAGATGCATATCATGATGGGTGAACACTAATTAAGAAATGGTTTTATAGTACACATGGTGATTATATAAACAGCTGAAAATACTTGGTACTCCTGTCTAGATGCTCGTGTTGCATCCCTTCCTACTCAAATTTATACCCACCAAACAAACAGCCTGGTACCCAAGCACTACCACAGGCCTCCAATCCTTTGCATAAAAGGAGTTCTCTCTGATCAAAAATGAAGAAGGATGAATGAGTACATTCTACTCAACATAAATTTATCTCAGTTGGGATGGTAATTAGGAGTATTCTTACCTTTGAGAGGAAACATTGCATCTTTGACCCATTATTTACTTATACTCTCATATGTCAAGGAATCCCATCTAATCTCTTGAACAATGTGCTAAGTAATAACTAAGGTCTTATATTATGAACCAAATCTAGTCCTAAGCATCACCTTAACCTCCATGTGTCAAGGAATCCCATCACCTTAACCTCCAAAACTAGTCATAAGCATGTTCATATGAACCATATCGAGATGTATAACCATAGAAGTCAAGCATTGTGTTTCTGTATAGCTGGTTACTAACCGGATATCAAGGGCAAAATTCAAGAGTCTATTTACCTGCAGAAAATCCCATTTAATATTTTCAAAGAAACACATATAATTTACATCGTCTCCCTGCATTAAACCATACAAATTGATTTTTTTTTCATTTTATTTACCATGAAAAACTGTTGATACTCTGTGACATAACAATTATTAATTGCAAGACCTGAAGGAAAACAAGTCAAGATCAAGAAAGCAGGGTACCACACATTTGTGCGCCTCTGCCTATAGAGCGACTCTGTTCTGAATCAATGTTTGCAGGCCTAAATGAGATCATTTTACTCTTCTCAACCCAAACATGATAGATTTCCATTTTCCAGTTTGAAAATCAACACAGAAGTAGGATCCATTAGCCGAAACTTCACATCAAACAAGAGTCACTCAAGTCTTTTTCTACATTGACTTCAAAGGTACAGTCAATGTTTCAAATAAAAAATCCTAAACAAGGGCAAAATATTACAAATCAAATTTAGACCGACAGTACAATAGAAATCAATCATCAAGCATTCTCAACATTCAATAAACACAACAATTGCTCTAAAAATTAGTAACATGTAAAAAACACACACAAAAAGAAAAACAAAACCCTAAAACTCACCACCAGAGAGCCAAGCAACAATCTGCAAACAAGCACAACAAAAGCACGTTCAGATCAGAAATCAGAAGCCATCAACATTCAAAACAAGTAAAACAATAAAAGGTTCAAGAATTACAACTCACATGGGAAATCGGCCTGGATGGTGCTCATGAGATCGGTGTGCCATAGGTTCCGGTAGCTTTGCCGAAGCTGCATCTTGTCCAGATACTCCTGCGACGCCATTGTACCTGATCTGAAGCCCGATCAAGGAGACGACGTCTTCGTCTTCGTCTTCGTTCTTTATACAACGCTCCAAGGAACGCCGAAATGGGGAAAGTGCCGAGCTGACGAGATTCATGTTTTAATTACGATACTGCCACGCCGGTAGTTAAAACAACCAATGCGATAAAGTTAAATTAAGGGAAAATTACTGTACAGTCCCCGACATATTTCTGAATTCCCGGACAGTCCCTCTGACTTTCCAGCTTCCCAGAAAGTCCCTGCTTTTTGCAAATCTTCCCAAGAAGTCCCTCCCCTCTCCATCCCGCCTCTATTTTCTGAAAAATGCCCGTAATGCCCCTATCCCTATTGGGTGATTTTGTGGAGATCTCCTCCAGTCACGTCGAACTCGCCATACCTTGCAGCTGAAGATCTTCACCCACATTCGCTTCCTTGTTTAGTATACTATCTCCTCGTTCCTTCCCTTCTAGCGTCTGCAGTTGAAGATCTTCACCTACCTTCGCTAATGGAAACTATTTTCGCTGTTGCAAGGTACAAAGAAGAAGGCCATGTTCTTGATTTCACCATGTTGTCCTCGTGGCAGTCTGTGTTGGAGGAAATCCTCAATCGTTGGAGCCTCGAAGCTTCACGAGTGAGAGTGAAGTATGTCGTCCCAGACGAGCACAAGGCTATATGTTTAGTTGACTAAGATGGGGATTTCTTGCGGATGTGTGGGGTGCATCGAATATTCAAGAAGATGGTGGTGGACATGATCGTTGAGGACAAGGATGTGACAATAGGGAACCTGGCAGAATCATCTGTTGCCCCGTAATGAAGAATTTCTTTTGATTTGTTTCGTTTATGTTTTGTATTTTCGCTTATTATTATGTGTAAGCCTTTATTATTAATGGTTTTCGACATTGTACCCTTTGAAGCGTTTAGTATTTAGGAGTTTGGTTGACTAAGCTAATTTAACCGCTTTATTATTTTGAGTTTTCGCATATTATGTGACCTAAGCGTTTATTATTTGCGGTTTTCACTCATTTAACTACCGATCGTTTATTTTATGGAGTTTCCGCTTACTATACGATCGTGATCGTTTATCCTCAGAAAGCATGTATTCCCGCTATTAGCGTGTATTTCATGACTTTGGTCTTCTACTGTGGTTTCTTATCACAAAGTGAAAAAGTGGACTGAGCACTTGGAATTAGACTGAGATTTCACAATCTTTGAACACTTGAGTGGATTCTTACGGGACTTTGCCATCATGCGTAATTTCGACTATCGGTTCATTAAGAATGATGAAGAGTGGCTGGATGATTGTCGATTGCGTGTCCATGCATCGATGGTTGGTAATATTAAAGAATTCCGGTGTCAAAACAATAATTCGCATACATGTGGAGGGGATTGGCACGACATCCCATCCAAAGGCTTCTAAGAAGTGGGTCACAAACATGTGATCTGAAACTCAAAGATCGATATAGGGCCGTGGACATGCAACGGGACATTACGGGACATATTCGGATGGAGTGGCGGTTTCGCGAGATCACTCTTTGCGGCCTTCGTCTTGAAGGTTACCGTGGCATCGGAGACCGAGGGATCATAGCGACATCCTGCGCGGAACTCCGGTGAGATGAACCAATGTTGAAGTTTGGTCTTCTCGCCGTACATCGAGAGGATGGAATCCGGGACCCTCTCACGGATGATAGGCTCCGACTCCATGAAATGGGCAAAGGGAGTTCTCTCAAACAACTCCATCGACGGCACTGGCGTTGATGCACACTTCCCTTTGACCTTTTGACCTCTTTGACCTTTTTGGCGACCCTTTTGACATTTTTCCCATCCTTCGAGAGCGCACAATATGTAATCGCAACACACAACAATAAATGCTTTGGAAACAAAATAAACGTAAAACCCTAAAACTAAACGCTTTGGCCAAATAATACAAACTAATAAACGCTATTGTTACAAATAGACTGATAAACGCTTTGCCTTGAAAGTAAATGAAAACCCCATAAAACTAAACGCTTTAGCTCAAAAATAAACGAACCCCGAGAGACACACTGAACTCCAAAAAATACACGCTTTTAGCTCATAAAATAAACGCAACCCCTGAGAGATACACACTAAACTCCAAAAAATACACGCTTTAGCTCTCACACTAAAACACTAAACCCTAAACACGGATTCAGAATCACGCACAGGTTGTGCCCTAAACCGGAACCCTAAACCCTAAATACCCAAAACCGTTGAGCATAAATGTGGGAGATTGTCACTCGCCTTGGAGATAGTAGCTGGAAGCTTTGCAAAGATGCTCTTCGACGGTGGCCGGTGGAGAGATGGACGCTGCACGCTGCAAAGGTGGGGAGAAGAGAAATGAACCTTTGTGATGAAGACTAAACGGTTTTGGAGTCGGTTTTGGGATGCAAGTAATTTCACCGCTTTTCAAATTGGTCAAAAAGGAGGGACTTTTTGAGGAGTTGGAAAATTTGAGGGGTTTTTTGAGGATTTGGAAAATATCAAGGGTTTTTTTGATACTTTCCTCTTAAATTAATGGATTTTAAAGTTAAGTTATTGTAATTTGATTAAATAAGTAAAGTAAATGATATAATATATATATATATATATATATACATGCTCAGAGAACTTAGGTTTTTAAAGTTGATTGAGATTTCAATTGAAATCGAGAAGTTCTTCTCCCCTCCCCCTCACGCGATCACTTCTGCCCGCGCCCCTACCTGCGCTCGTTGTGGGTCGGACCCCGGTGAGCTCAGCCGCCCTCCGCCACGACAGCCCGTGCCTGCCTCCCGGTCGCCAGGCCGCCGCTCACGCCCGCCTACGCCAGGGCTACCTCCGCCGTGCGTCCCCGGCCTCCACGCGCGTGGCTCCGCCCGGCTGTCCCTTCCACGCTGCAGCCGCGCCAGAGCCCTCGCCACGCCGCCCTGCTGTCCGCGACCACCGCCCGCCGCTCTGGCCGGCAGCCCGCCCCATTGTCGCGCCGCCCAGCAAGCTGCTCCGCCGTGGTTGTGCTGCCCGCCGCCGGAGACCCTCGCGCGCCGCCTTCTTTGTCCGGCCGCGACCACCACCCCCGGCGAGTAGAGCACCAGCCCTGTCCGCCGAGCAGCAGCCCCCTTCTGTGCGTTGACTCCGGCGAACCACCGCAGCCCCATCTCCGGCTGTTCCTTCGCCTCTCTACACTCCAGCAGCCCCCTTGCGTTGCATCTTCTTCGATCCGACGAGAAATCCTCCAGATTTCCAAGCTTGAACCCACAGTGAGCCCTAATTGAATATGAGGAAACCCTAATTAGATGCATGATTGAAGTGAATTTATGGGCTGTTAGAAGGGGTTAAAATGTTGTATGATAATAGGTTAAATTTATCGTAATTTGTGGAATGATTGTATTAATTTCGGGGCCCTATAAATCAGGGAGGTGTTGTCGAATTTTTCATGAAATCCCTAAGTATAAATATCCTATTAGTGATCATGTTAACATGCTTAAGTATTGTTTGTTTCCATGATTAGTATGCTTAAATGTCACATGCCTTAGATTTGTTAATCTTGCTAATTAATCATGCTTAGATGAGTGAATTTTGCTCTTAGTTGAGAGCCGGCATGTTGATAAGTAAAGCATGTTATAGATTACCATATTTTATAGTAAAAGAACGAAAGTAAAGGAAATACAAGTATCGTATTCTTATAGTTACTATTATTGATTTTAGGAAAAGGTAAAGGTCCCGCGGGAGCTTTCGCAGGACCGAGCCAGACCTAGGAACGTGCGAAGGACTTAAGGTGAGGGGATTTCGCCGTAAATATAGATTTATTCATGTAATTTATCGTGATTTCGGTTTCTTGTATTCTTATGAGATTTATATCGGTTTGTGGATGCCGGTGGATTTTTAGTCGCTATCTTAGCATTGTGGTCTGGATTGATGCTTACTTACATTGGTATCCTAGATATACTTGATTAGTTTGTTGGAGATTTCCCTTTTACTTTTCTAATGCAAGCAAGAGTTTGAGATAGCCATTTAGTTATAGGTTTGTGCATCCAAGCCATTATTCAAACATAATGCCCTATTTTTTGTATTTTGAATATTTTTACTTTCTCCTATGTTTTGTACTTCACTTGCTATTAGGAAGAAGGTAATCCCTAAAGTCACTTTTTGTCTTTGAATAAAGTCAAAACTCAAGTCATTTTGTGAATAATGATGACATATTATTTTGGAATCTATTTAATGGAGAATTGGGATGTTGTTTTTTTACCAGAATGCTCCATTAATAGCTCACTATTGAGCATGAGTATGTGCAATGATGCGGCAACAAATTGATGTTGATGAACCCCTAAATTTGGGCTACTGGAAATTTTGTCATCATATTCCATCTAATGTTTTGGGTTGTTTTTCTAGTTTATTATATGGCTTTACTTCGATGTAACATCTCTCACTCATGTGGAAGTCGAATATTCTTGAGTAACTGAAGTGGTGAAGAGTACTCATATTGATAGCCTAAGTTGCTACATTTAGGATGTGAACGAAGCCCTCTCTATAAAAGGTGTTTTACCAACTAAGTTATTAGATATCCAAGAGCTGATCTGTTTGACAACCCTTCTATCTTAAGATGGTTGCTAATCTCCAGTTGTTGCTATTCGCATTAAGATCTAATTTTCTTTTAAAACAGAGGAAAACTATTATACTTCTAATCATCTCATTCCATGTTCCAATTGTTAACTTATTTTGTTCTTTTAGAAGATTGCTATCTGCAGGTTCAAATCTTCCAGTATAGGATATGGACTGGGTCTCTTGCACACCTCATTTTAATGCATAGAGATAATACTTATTTTTAGATTTAAAAGTCTACAACCATCGGATATATATAGTTTTGCTACTTGCCTTTTTCAAAAGATATTGTCACCGATATTTCTTATCCTCTATTTGTACTTTGTATGTTTTGAATGAAACTTTTAACACTTCATAAGTCCCTTTCTTGGTAAAAATGAAACTTCTGTTCAGAACAACTATTTTATGCTTAATGCTCATATTTTAGTTGGCCACTAAATCCTTTTCCCTACATGGTGATCCGGAAAACCAATTTTCTTTGTTCCAACTTTTCTATTTAACCCTTACATCCCGCCCAAGTTTCCATACCTCACTCCCTGATTCAAAATCCCAATTACTGGCCAATTGTAAAATATATTTAATTATTTAAAAATTCCCAAAATATGAGAGAACACCTGAACCTGAATTTTAATTTCCTTAACCTTTGAAACTTTGGAAAATTAAAGAGTTTTTCCCTTTGTCTTTTCTACTTAGTATAGTATACAAGTGGGAAACACATGGTATTCATATCATCTTATGTGACAATTTTTTATAATTCTAATGACTCCATTTCTTTGTATAGCTAATGAGTTCACTGAATCTTGTGAATGAATGACCATCTGTGGTATGTGAAGCAGAGGAAGATGACTTTGTATGATGTGAGCATTCTATTTAAGATGCCTCAATCAGAGAAGATTTATTTTCTTCTTAGACCTATCATTATCAATTTGTTTTGATTTGATTTGCTTACCTTCCTTTTTCCCTAGTTTTTTTCCTTGCATATTTCTCACCTACATATTTTAAATTGTAGAAAATTATGGACATTATCTTGCAGATTTGATTGTCTTATCTTAAAGGATGGATTCGGAAGCAGCTGATGATAGTGAATTTATTCTAAGAGGAACTTCCACACTTGGGCCAATAGATCCAAGAAGAGCTCGGTTTCCTTGTTGCATAGTGTGGACACCACTTCCTTTATTATCTTGGTTTATACCTTTTATTGGACACGTTGGCATTTGCAGAGAAGATGGAGTGATCTTAGATTTTGCCGGACCCAACTTTGTGTGTGTTGATCACTTCACTTTTGGAGCAGTTGCCCGGTATATACAATTAAACAGGGAAGAGGTTCGCCAGCTTTTCCATTGTGGTTTCGTCTTCCATCTGAATAACATTTTGAGAGGAACATTCCTTACATCTCATAAGATTTGATTTTAATCACTTTTAGCTATGATGATTGTTGTCTTTGCTTTCTGCTTTCTTGCAGTGCAAATTATCTTCAAGTTCGTCTCAGATTGCAACCCACGGCCATTACATGGAACATGAATCAAATAGAATTATGAGTTGGGATGATGCACTCAGAAAGAGCACACAAGAATTTCAGCATAGATCTTACAATCTCTTTACCTGCAACTGCCACTCCTTTGTGGCAAATAACCTAAACAGATTATCATATGGTGGACAGGATAAGTGGAATGTAGTAAACTTGGCAGTTTGGTTATTCCTCAAGGGAAAGTGGGTGAACAAAAGAGCAGTGGTGAAATCTTTCTTGCCTTTCGCAGTTGTGCTTGGCATAGGCCTTTTATTTGGGGGCCCACGATTCTTCATATACTTGGTTGTTTTCTCAACTGTCCTTGTTAGTTGGTTCCTTATTGGTACCTACTGTTTTAGGACTCTTATCCAATTGTAAATTCATGTCTTCCACTGCTCCCAAGGTGTGTTGAATTCTGTCAGTATGTTACGAAACTTTTTAGCATGTCATGTATTAGACATGTATTATACAATTTTCAAGTGACATGATGCTGTAGTTGCATGTCATCAATGAAAGGGATGTATCAGCCTTTTTATGTTCTAATATGAATCTGCTTGACATTTCCCACTAGACATGTCACTTAATTCTTTCAGGCCACTGCATTGATGAATGAAGTGAATATGGGCATTGACCTTGTTATAGTGTTGTCCTGTTGCAGTAATTTTTATATGTTTGCAGTTCATCATGGTAAATGCCACATCTATTGTAAGCACAATGCTATTTGTACCAAATGAGTTTGTGAAATTTATTTTGCAAATGGATTATAAACCTATTTGGTACAATTGGCATTACTCCAAATATAAAAGCCTGAAAATCCGAAAATAAAAGAGAAATGTCCAAGAAGCCAAAAAAGATGAAACAAACACTTGGGAACTGACACTATTCCCTTTGGAACACAAGGTAAGTAATTAGTTTTAGTTTTCTCACAAATGGAATGCTGATTCACTTATACCCAGCAGGAGGGTAACCTGGTGGTGGATAAGCAGGAGGGTAGCCATAAGCTTGACCTTGAGGGGGTGGTGGTGGTGGTGGTGGATATCCATAAGGTTGGCCGTATTGTTGAGGAGGTGGTGGTGGATATCCATAAGGTTGGCCATATGGTTGAGAAGGTGGTGGTGGATATCCAACATTAGGAGGCAGAGGTTGATCTATGCGAGACATCTGCTGAACTGATGGTGGAGCCATTGCTGGTAGTGGTGGCCCGAACTTACCATCTCTTTTGTCCAATTCAATCTTGTGTTGAGTCTGCAGTTAATCAATGAAACCAATGTCATTCGAGTGAGAATAAAAAGTTTAGCTGGGTGGTTCAAAGTTCAAACAGTGTGTAGATGCTTTGTTTGTAACCTGCATGCACGCGCAGACCCTGCAAGCAATTGGATGTGTCAGTGTGGATGGTGGAGAAGACAGGAGGTAAGTGAGAGCGAGCAGCGATGAGAGATAAAAGAGTGTAGTCATACGTGCAGTAAACGAAGTCTGATAAGAGGGAGAGGATCTGGGATGCTTCTTGGATTTCTTCACTTCCAACAATCATTGCGACGATGGAGAAGATGCAAGCAAGTTGTTGCAGGCAGAACATAAACCCCTGAAGTTAGCGAAATAGAGAAGTTTAAAGAATAGTTAAAATTCTTTATTTAGACACTTAGACATCAGAGGTCTTGGATAATCTAAATTTGAAAACACGTAGGAGAGAGTACAATTATGCAATTATCACATTGAGTGGTCTGGATATTGAACTCATCTTGCAGCAAGAAACGTGTTGAGGCAACCGAATTACCAAAGCAAAGAAAAACCTGCGCAGGTGTGAAAACATTGGCCTTTAGCAGAGAAAATATGAAGTTTTAAGGCATAGTGTACACATGATTGCTGACATAGAAGTTACAGGCAAAGTCAGGATACTGTTGTCAGTAAGTATGATGCAAGTTAAGGACAAAATTCTGAGAGAAATTATTAACATAATTTGGGCATCAAGCATAATCACCGCAGAAGTGAAAGATTCTTTGATTTTCCTCACCTATATCAAAATGAATAGTTTTCACACAATTTGAGCAACTTTTGAATAGAATATCTTAATATTAGCATTCAATTATTACATGTTTTTTCAACCAATTCATTTCATAGGAATAAAATATTCACCTCGGTGCACAAACAAAATTCAGGACATCGACTTTCCCCACACTTGCCGCTACATGGTAGATAACCGGCACAACAGGTATACCTATACCAGAAAAAGTGACACCGTAAACATAAAATTCAGGAAAAATGATCAAATTAGCTGACGTTGTATTGAAGATAAAGCGAGTAATAATTACCTTGACATGTCATTGTAAAGAGCTCGTTTTCGAAGCATATATGACACGCATGGGCCACTAGAAAGAAAGAGGTGCATCAAAGAATCTAAAATAGGCAAGAAAATTCTTGCTAGATTTATGAATATAGTAAAACTAAAAAGATCATAATTCAGAATACAAAAAAAAAATCTAAAAAGAACTCAAGAAGGATATAAGGGAAAGAAAGACCAATGGAAATGAGATGGATACAAGGGAAAGAAAGACCAATGGAATAAAAATAAAAGCTAAAAAGCCTTTTAATTTCACAAAGAAAAGAATGTGAAGTACTTTTTACCAATATGCTCTATTATCTAGACTTCAGCAAATCAAATCTATAGAAGAATCAGAGTTATTTTTGACAAATTAGATGATATATCATCAAAGATGCATATCAAGATGGGTGAACACTAACTAAGAAATGGTTTTATAGTACACATGGTGATTATATAAACAGCTGAAAATACTTGGTACTCCTGTCTAGATGCTCGTGTTGCATCCCTTCCTACTCAAATTTATACCCACCAAACAAACAGCCTGGTACCCAAGCACTACCACAGGCCTCCAATCCTTTGCATAAAAGGAGTTCTCTCTGATCAAAAATGAAGAAGGATGAATGAGTACATTCTACTCAACATAAATTTATCTCAGTTGGGATGGTAATTAGGAGTATTCTTACCTTTGAGAGGAAACATTGCATCTTTGACCCATTATTTACTCATACTCTCATATGTCAAGGAATCCCATCTAATCTCTTGAACAATGTGCTAAGTAATAACTAAGGTCTTATATTATGAACCAAATCTAGTCCTAAGCATCACCTTAACCTCCATATGTCAAGGAATCCCATCACCTTAACCCCCAAAACTAGTCCTAAGCATGTTCATATGAACCAAATCGAGATGTATAACCACAAAAGTCAAGCATTGTGTCTCTGTATATCTGGTTACTAACCAGATATCAAGGGTAAAATTCAAGACTTTATTTACCTCCGGAAAAATCCCATTTAATATTTTCAACGAAACACGTATAATTTACATCGTCTCCCTGCATTAAACCATACAAATTGATTTTTTCTCATTTTATTTACAATGAAAAACTGTTGATACTATGTAACACAACAATTATCAATTGCAAGACCTGAAGGAAAACAAGTCAAGATCAAGAAAGCAGGGTACCACACATTTGTGCACCTCTGCCTATAAATGCATCAAGAGCAACTCTGTTCTGAATCAATGTTTGCGGGCCTAAATGAGATCATTTTACTCTTCTCAACCCAAACATGATAGATTTCCATTTTCCAGTTTGAAAATCACACAGAAGTAGGATCCATTAGCCGAAACTTCCCATCAAACAAGAGTCACTCAAGTCTTTTTCTACATTGACTTCAAAGGTACAGTCAATGTTTCAAATAAAAAATCCTAAACAAGGGCAAAAAAATTTCAAATCAAATTTAGACCGACAGTACAATAGAAATCAATCATGAAGCTTTCTCAACATTCAATAAACACAACAATTGCTCTAAAAATTAGTAACATGTAAAAAACACACACAAAAAGAAAAACAATACCCTAAAAACTCACCACCAGAGTGCCAAGCAACAATCTGCAATCAAGCACAACAAAAACACGTTCAGATCAGAAATCAAAAGCCATCAACATTCAAAACAAGTAAAACAATAAAAGGTTCAAGAATTACAACTCACAGGGGAAATCGGCCTGGATGGTGCTCATGAGATCGGTGTGCCATAGGTTCCGGTAGCTCTGCCGGAGCTGCATCTTGTCCAGATACTCCTGCGACGCCATTGTACCTGACCTGAAGCTCGATCAAGGAGACCAGGTCTTCGTCTTCGTCTTCGTTCTTTATACAACGCTCCAACGAACGCCGAAATGGGGAAAGTGCCGAGCTGACGAGATTCATGTTTTAATTACGATACTGCCACGCCGGTAGTTAAAACAACCAATGCGATAAGTCCCTCTAGTGAACACGATAAGGTATTTACCCATCGCTGCATCCAAGCCTTTCGTTTTTCCTCGAGATTGATCTCCATTACTATAACCATTAAGTATATTGAAAAAACATTATTTAATTTTGGTCAAATACCCTATTTAGTCCCTCTATTATTACGATTTGTCCATTTGGGTCCCTCTAATATAAAACATGCCTTTTGGATCCCTTTAATTTTACGCCATTTTTTAAATCCTTTCACGTTCCTTTTTGTCCTTTATTTATGTTTTCCTTTTTGGCCCTTATAAACTTCGAATGGAGATTTAAAAGACAAAAGAAAATTAAAATGGGCCCAAAAAGCATGCTTTATATTGTAGAATCTAAACTGACAAATCGTAATAATAGAGGGACTAAATAGGGTATTTGACCTTCAATTTTCTAAAAAAATAAAAATAAAATAAAGATAAATGCAAATCTTCTCTGCTTCTCAAATTTTGAATTTTTTTCAATTAACTAAATATTTTAGTATTTTTACTAGGTAGTAGTGAAATAAGTCTAGGCTATACTCACCTTAGTATTATTAGAAGGTCAAAAAATGAATACTTACCATCAAATTAATTATATATTTTATTTAAAAATCTAAATCATGGGTAGATCAAAAAATAAATTAATTAATTAAACCAAAAAATGTTTTCATAAAAGTTTACTTACAATCATTCACTTCGACTTTACCAAACAATACAATTGATTATTGGTCTGATCTTGTGAAAGTAGAAAATTAGCCAACCTTTTAGAACCATGTTGTATTGCTGAAACAAAGCTCCGGAGATCAGCAAACAATAATAAAGGATGGACAAAAAATAAAATTAGTTAATTAGATCAATAATGTTTTTATTGAAGTTTATCGACTTTATCAAATGGTATGATTATTGGTGTCATCTTGTGAAAGTCGAAAATCCGTATTCACAATTTGTTGTTAAACAAATCTAAACAATGTGCATGGGAGTAGACGAAGAGATACTAGATTTGATTAATTAAACACCATAACAACATTTTAATATAGTTTTTGGTCATGTTAATCAAATCCATGGCATCTAAATGAGAGGACAATACAAAGGATGTCCCCTTCAAGCACATTAAAAGTAATATTACCATTTCAACACATTGTAGGTTGCCATTTGACTTGCCAAATAAAAAAGAAAGTAAGAACAATCCAATTGAGTGAATATATGAAAAACTAAAAGGACCATATTTGATGCTTTACAGCTCTTCCTAAGCTTCTATTTCTATTACTTTGGGACTTCTCTTTGAATAGACTTGAAGGGCATGAATGCATCTGTTATTTATGGACCCACAGATAATTTGTTTTTAAGCATTTTCTATGTTTCTCATTCAATCAAAACAAACATTTGAATAATATATTAATTGCAAACAAACTTGCTATTCATCATGCATGCGGTAACATTTACTTGGTTTATATCAATCTACTATACAAAAATTAAAGTTTAGCATGAATAAAATAACTCCTAATTTAATTGCTTCCATGACTTTGCTAATGGTATCATATCTTAATCTACTTTTGAATATCTTATAATTTCAATCTTGTCCTTGATGTTATATAAAGTTCGCACACATAAGTTTAATTAGTTTTTTATTCAATCTTCGATGATATTTTGTTGTCCTTTATTCTAAAAAACGGTTACAAACAATAAATATATATATATAAAAAAAAACAACTTGGTTACCGCCCTTCATTTTAAAAAAAGTGAGAGTGAGGTTCAGAGTTTGAATCATACTTAAAATTCGTTTAATTTACATTAAATAATTATAATATAAGTGATTTTACAAATAAATTATTTTTTAGTTTGATTTGTTATAAAGATAGAATTTACATGTGAAAACACTTATATGAAGCTGTATGACTCTTTTCACTGTAATTTGACCTATAACTAAATTGGTTGTAAGTTAAATTACAGATAAAAATATAACTGTCATCACCACTAGAGAGAGACAACATTCAATGAGCAGCTGAACAAAGAGAATATATATCTATATAATGACAACACACATGGACCTATATTTTCACTGTAATTCGACCTATAATTAAATTGGTTGTAAGTTGAATTACATATAAAAGTTTAATGTCATCACACCTAGAGAGAGACAACATTAATCAATGAGCGGCTGAACAATATCTACATAATGACAACACAATTGGACTTATATTTTCACTGTAATTCGACCTATAATTAAATTAGTTGTAAGTTGAATTACATATAAAAGTTTAACTGTCATCACCACTAGAGAAAAACAACATTAATCAATGAGCAACTGAATAAATAGAGTATATATCTATATAATAACAACCCACTTGGACCTAAATATATTTTCACTGTAATTCGACTTATAATTAAATTGTTTGTAAGTTGAATTACAGATAAAAGTTTAACTGCGGCGCGTCACCACCGTAGAGAGACAACATTCAATGAGCAGCTGAACAAAGAGAGTATATATATCTATATAATGACAACACACATGGCCCTTCATATGATGTGTATATATGTAGGGAGAGAGGGAGAGAGGGAGAGAGAGAGATGATATATACTAGAGCAAGACCTAGAAGCTAATACTGATCACTCTCACTACTACTGAAAACAATGTACAAAGTTCTATATATGTTTGTGTACCATAACCACTTTCATTGAATAATTTTTGTATAACTTAGCCTGCAAGATCATGCAGCAACTGAGCTCCCATCAAGTTCCTGTAAGGAAGGTTCTGAGCTTCACCATCCAAGATGGAGAATTGAACTGGTTGGCAATCTTCAATGTTGTCTCTACTGAAGAAGAGAGAGTGCTGTGAGGCTGGAGAGAACGAGAGGCTCATGCCGCCTCCGGTATGCTGCTGTAAGCCTAGAGTGAGTGATACACCATTGCCGAAGCTCTGATGACTTCCGGCGCATTCGTTATATGAAGAGAAGTCAAGGTCTACAACGCCGAAGTTATCGGTGGTGGCCGGAATTGGATGATGGTTCTTTTGGTGACTGCTGTTGATGATGGAAGAGAGGGAATCACTGTCATTGATGAGTGGCTTCTGGTCTTCACATTGCATCATGAGCTGATTAGGGTTAGGGTTAGGGTTTGGGTTTGTTGCAGTGTCTTCATTCCCTAGTGATTGATTGGAAGACTGGTTCTCTTGCTCTTTAACCTCCTCTAAGTACATCTCCTCCACCATTGGCTTCCAAAGTCTCACTCTTGCATTTATGAACCAATTGGAAACCTGAATGCATGATTTGAAGAACAATTTGAGAAGAAACAAACAAGCACTTCAGGTTGTCATTTTTGTGTATATATTTTTAAAGTTAATTCAGTAATATTTGATTTACCTGGCTTCTAGACAATCCTGTTTGGCGTGCTAGTATGTGTTTATCGACGTCGCTCGGATACCTGTGATCGAAATAGATTTATAATCAGAGAAAGAACAAGTCATGCATGACTAGTTTTTATGTTCATCAAATGACAAGGTCTAGGTAGGTTTCTCCTTGTTGATCACTGTACAATGAAAACAAGAAATAGAAGACAAAAATGAAATGAAATGAAATGAAAAAGTCATGTTTGATTTCTGTCTATCACTTTGTTTTGAAAAATGAAAAGGATGTTTGAACCATGGAAAGGAAATAGAGGCCTCATACCAACTTAAAGATTAATCACCAAATGGCCAAAAGAAAAGCCAAAAAAATTGAATGGCAAGTCAATTTCTTTGAATAAGAAAGAATCAACAGAAATGAAATGCTTAAACAAAGAGTGGCATAAATTTCAGATTCATCTCTTAGCAATATTTGTGATTAAATTGGAGAGAATTGGGTGAATTAAAGATAGTTACGGATGGAGGAAGTGCTCGAAAAGCCAAGCTCGAAGAACGGAGACCGAACGCTCCGGTAATCCCCGTTGCGGCCTCCATGGATGGCTCTCCAACATCCCTGCTTGTTGGAATGCCTTCTGCTGTCTGAGGCATTGATCGAGAAGCTTGAGCCTCGGCGTTTCGCCTCTAGTAGTCCCCGGTGCGACAGGATCTTTCTCTCCCATAGCCTTTCTTGTCGCCTTAACTTGATTCACAATTCCATCTCTCAAACATCGAAAATGTCTCGACATGGCCTTCGATGCCAGTGTGGAGTATACGGTCGCCGCACCGTCCCCGGCCACGGCCTCAAACGACGACACCACAGCCCTCATCTGCTCGCAATACTTCCTGTATCTTCTATCCACCTGATCAGTGAAACAAATTAACATCAAAGCCATATATGCATGTGATCACAAAGCATATGTGTGTATCAATAAATCACTTTCTCTACTTTTTGTTTTCTAGCCATGAAGCTCTATGCAATACCAAGATAGATATGATAAAAGTTAGAGTAAATTAGTACAACATAGTGATCATGATAATAAGGATAACAACCATATAAGCAAAGAATGGTAGGTCCTCATTTATCAAGGGGTGATGGAAGAAAAGAAAGGTAGGGGGGGCTAGCTAGCAAGCTAGATACTTAGATGCCTAAGTAAAGGAAAGGAATAGAGGTTTCCAAAAGTGAAAGGAATTGCCCAAATGGACACACTGTCCCTACCCTGAAGCACCCCAGTGTTCAGAGTAATACTGGGACTGCTGCATAATTGAACCAAAGAGATTCAAGTTTCCACAACCAATCAATTAGGACCCCCCCATCCAGCACTGTCACCCCCTACTCTTCTCTCATTGCACTCATAAGATAACAAATCAATGGCTCCTTTTCCATCTCTCCTCTTCTCTAATACCTCTCTCTGAACTTAAGGGAAAGTAGACAGAGAGAACACACACACCTCTTCTAGCATGGAAAGTAGCCTGGCTTTTCTCTTCTGAAGCTCCAAAAGGTCCATGGAGTATAGGGACTGGGTCCATGTATTGGATGAAGATGAAGAAGGGCCACCTTCTTCCCATTGGCTGCTCTTCTGCTGTTTTTGTTTTGAAAGTGTGCTATTGTTAGCTCCTCCTAAGTTACAGAACTCATTCAGTAGTTCTTGAGCTGGTGATAAGTACTTGGAGCTCCTCAGCTGTATGCTTTGATTCTGTGGAGAAGGACATGATGGGTAGAACCTCCCATCTTGCATCAAGATCTGCTGCTGCTGCTGTTGCTGTTGTTGTTCTTGATTTTGATTATGATGATGATGATGGTTGATGTTCAATGATTTTGCAAACAAAGATCCATGCACTCCGGCATCGGCCGGGAAGAGCGAAAGCCCCCGGCTTTGCTGCTGCTGCTGATGATGATGATCAGTACTAGTATTCCCTTCAGCCGGAAACAAACACCGGAGCGATGAATCATCGACGATCATTCTTCCCTGCTGCTGCTGCTGCCATGGATGATTATTACTCTCCGGAGGGGATACCATAATACCACTGTTGAAGCTTCTCCACATGCTAGGGTTGTGTGCTTGGTGCTCTCTCTGCTGCTTTGATGGCATGCCTAACATCTCCATCCCTGCTTGCAAGTTGAAAAGCTCCGGCACTGGCTCGAAGCCCTGCACTGTTGCCGGGTTTTCTCCCGTGAACTCTGCATAGTATCTTGCCTCCTGAGCCATCATAAACTACTCCTTTCTACCTAATGACCTAGAAGAAGAAGAAGAAGATGACATCACACATACATGAAAATATATATATGTATATATATCAAGCAACTCACAAGTCAAATGGAAAAGATTAAGAGACAGAGAAGAAGGCCTTCACCTAAGCATGGAGGAGGAGAAGAAGAAGATCCTCCTGCTAGTTGTCCTTTCATCCTGAGAACTAACAAAGCTTGTTGTTGTGGTGGTCCTCTACTACTAACTAGTAGAACTACTACTGCTACAACAACAACAACAAGAACATGCAACAAGTCTCTCTCCTTCTCTCTCTTGTCCAATACACACACACAGAGACACAGGAAGAGAAGTACTGGTCTTAATTATCACAACTTTATTTATTGCTCTTCCTTTCCTTAGCTGCTGGAAAAGAGTGGCTGATCTAGGATTGACACGAATCCCCACACTTGCTTTTTTTTTCTTTCTTCTCCTTTCCTTCCCTTCCCTTCCTCTCTTTGCTTCAAACTCCTCCTGCTATGGTCCTCCTCTTCATGGCTCACAGCAAAGTCAGACTCTTTTCTCTCTCCCACTGCATGTTGATTGAAGAGGAATTGAAGAAGAGAAGAGAAGAGAAGAGAGAGAGAGAGAGAGAGAGAGAACTTATAAGAAAGAGGAGAGAAGATGGAGAGGAGATATTTAGGGATTGTGGAAGAGGAGGAGGAGAAGGGGTGGTGGAATAGATGCGGGTGGAAAATATTCCGCTGGCGCCGACCGATCGAGAGTGGGTGTGGTCCTTCGTTCCCAACTAATTCCCATTAAAATGAGAATTAAAGAAGGGGAGAGGGGGGCCGGGCATCATGGGACCGCACCCTCTCTCCCTTCTCCCCCTCCTTGCCCTTATACTATTCTTCTACTTGTTTTTCCTTTTGTTCCTCATGTATGTGCACCTGTGGTCCTCTTCTCTTCCTCATTATTATTATTATTATTATTATTATAACATTAATAACAAATTTTATTTTTATATATAAATATAAGCAGGTTTTACCATAAATATCTGGCATAGAAAAAGGATTTGGAGATGATGTAAGCTCCACTCATCTCTACTCACATATATATTAGATTTTATATATATATATATATATATATATATATATATATGTTGATGCTGAAATATGCGCCTCTTGAAGACCAGATACATATCAATAGATAATAGAGGTAGGTGACGATTATGAAGCTTTTGGTGATTTAAAGTGAAAGATTAATTAGCTATGGTGAACGACTTCTCGGATGAACTTTTTCTTATTCACATGTAGAATTATCATATTCTCTGGGATAGAACCTTTAAGGATCGTACCTCATAGGGAAACTAATTTGTAGAGGAAGGAGGATCGGGTGCTCGTGTCCCGGAGTAGTCTCTGACACTCAAGTCAAAGAAGCTTCAAATAGAGGAGAGAGCAAGGAGGACAATGATAGAGTGGAGAGGATTCAAATTAGAGTAATGCACAAATAGACGATCAGTCTCAGTGAAATCATAGTAGAGTACCAAACAAGATAAGATCATACTAGAATGTTGATTGGTGAGTGAGATCCTTCTTATATAATTATGAGATCGTTAGCCAAAAGAAAATTGGTTGTCATCTCAGAGATAGCAGAGTGCCAGCTAGGATACAGTTGGATACCAACCTAAAGGCAATTATTTCTCATCTTTAATAACCTTTTGGGGCATTTTGAAAAGCTATTCTTCACTGGTGGATGCAGCTATAGGCTGACAATTAAGCCCTTATTTGAACACCTGCGATCATGCCACATGTACTTTGATATTTTCACCCCATAACAATATATATAGATGTTATTCATAACAATTATATTATTAAATATATATATTTTTAATTTTAAAAAATATATATATCTAAAATACTAAACATAAACAAGGTTGAAATAGATTTTGGGTCCAGTAGTCAACTTCGAGTTTGACGTATTGTATTCGATTTAGAATACGCGTTTGATTAAGTAATTATTAATGTTAAAGCTACCGACAAATATCATAACCACATTTGGAAAAAAAAATACTCATGTTACCATGTACCATTATAAATATTATATATATATGCACATAATTAAACAAAATGAAGTCATCTATGAATTGTCCCATGGCTCCCATGGCTCCCATGGGTCTAAGCAAGTCGACAACAACAATAATAATAATAATAATAATAAGAATAATAAAATAATAAGCGAATTAATGAAAGAGAGCATGCATGCATGTAAGAGCGAGCAATGGTGCACATACACAGTGTATGTAGGCCATGTATTTGGTTAAAGTGCAATGGCTGTGAATATATATTTAATGGAGTCCTTGTGTCACCTTGTGCCTTGTAATGTTGTGCTCGGAGATGCCACACTCCATGCATGGGTGCGTAGCTCTCACGTCTCTTTTTCTATGCATGGTGGACATGACCCACACTTCTCCTTCACTTGAATTACTCATGCCATGATTAGCTTATCCCACCTCACACCCTCTCTCTCTCTCTCTGATTAAATCTTTTAATTACTTTAAAAAATTCATGGGAGATGTATTTGATAGTGATTTTAATCTTCTTCTTTAATTTAATATACATATATATGACCTTATTATAAAATTGTAATTGGGAAATTTCTTTGTGTTGAGATATATGTGTTTGTGATTTTTTTTTGATAAATATAGATAAGTCACTAGAAGCACGCTATAGACATGGTTTGAACCCTCAAATTCTTTTTATGACAGAAAATAAATTATTAATTTATTTTTTTGTAAAAATTGGTTGGGTTTGTGAAATTTGAATTGTTGAACCCTCAGCCCGTCTGATTTTTATTTTTGTTTTTTGTTTTTAATGATTTGATTGCATCCTTATATAAAATATGTGTATATATATATATGTGTGTGTGTTATTATGAGAAATTTTGGGTGGATATTCATGCAAAACTTTAGTTTTGTGTATTTTATGAATGGTTGTGTATTTATGTGTTTGTTTTATTGGAATTATAGGTGAGAGTAGTGAGCTTTTTAGGATGATGATTGAGTTGGGGATGAAAGGGGCTTTTTAAGGAGTAATGATAAAAGAGAAAGGGACTAGTGGAGATAAGGTATGTAGTGTGCCATGACTTGTGAGAGTTTGATCACCCTTGTTTTATCAATTCAATTTCAATCCCTTCTCCTTTTTCAATGTGTTGTGTTCTTCTTCCCTATCATGCTAGTCTTTTTCCTTTCCATCATTTTTTTTATATATATATATAAAA
This sequence comes from Dioscorea zingiberensis, assembly GCA_026586065.1. Classification (NCBI taxonomy): domain Eukaryota; kingdom Viridiplantae; phylum Streptophyta; class Magnoliopsida; order Dioscoreales; family Dioscoreaceae; genus Dioscorea; species Dioscorea zingiberensis. The sequence continues at coordinate 42,770,255 of CM048826.1, read as the reverse complement.
TTATTATTATGATTAAAAATGGATTTTATTTTATTTGTTATCAATTAAAAAAATTATACTTTTGATTTTAAGATTTTTTTATTTTATTTTTATTAATTAAAAAGTTATACTTTTACTTAAAAGTTAAAAGAAGCCAAGGAGACACAATGTAGCTCAGTACTGTGACCGTTTGGAAGGGCTTGTCAGGCGGATGCGGTGTCAACGGCACCGACACGTCAGTGGTGGGTCCCATCGAATGAAACACCGCCACGTAGGAGTCCGTGGCGTGTTTTCCAAAGAGGGGCCATGCAGCTGTTCCGTACGCGGGATTGGTCCGTGAGGGACGGTGCGGGGCCCACGACGCCCCGCATCGACCAATACCATGTTATTCCTTCGCAACCGCGACCTCTTCCCAGGGGTGGGGCCCACCTAAGGGAATAGGTATATACCACGTGGGCATACATGCATAAGATGACGAGAAGATGATGTCATCCGTTCCTTTTTTTAATAATATTTAATTTTAAGAGTTAGTAAGTTTAATATATTATATTTTTATATATTATTTAATGTTTTATTTATTTATTCACAAGTTAGGAGTAGAAAGGGCTTTTACTAATAGCCAGAAGCGGGCCAAACATTGACCCTGTTCAAATGGGCTCACCCAACAACATAAAAACAGTTCCTATTATTGTCATTTTGACATGATAGATACAAGCCATTAATTAGCATTAATCATTAATTGGACCAATACAATTTCATTTTGAGAAATATTTGTGTTAATTAAATATTAACCAAAGTGAAAACTCATTTTTTTTATAAAGGTGGATAAACCATGTTTTATTTTATTAATTAAAAAGACCGACCTATCACATCATGCTCGACTGGAAAAAATGATAAAAAAAACAATTGGTGCCGCTATCCTGACTGACTCATGGTGCCTCAGGTCCTCTCTCTACTTGGCCGTGTCATCCTCGGAAGTCTCATCCCCCTACTAGTCCAAACATCTCTCTGGAATAACTTGAGATTGGAATTTTTCCTCTAATATAAATTCAAATTAAAAAAAAAACTACTAGTACAACCACAACAAAAATCATATTAAGCATTTGTGTGATACTCGAGTTTTGAAAGGGAAGCTTACAACAGAGACAGCAAGATTGGTCAAGTCCTCCACCATGGCCTCGGTTATCTCTAATGGAATCAACCCTAACTCTTCAATGAGATAAAGTCATGCATGGATGATGGCCTTGAAATTTCTGTTGAAAGTGATCTAGTTTGAACTAAGAGTTCTCACGGAATTGGAATAGATTGAGATATATAAGTTTTGTTTGATGTAGAGAAAAATAGAGAAACAAAGTATAAAACAACAAAATAATTGTTCTGTTGTGTTTGTTCTAATGAAAAAAATCAAACGGATGTGCAAATTGAAGAATAAATTGACATGTATGGCTGCAATTGGTTTGGTTCTGTATATCGATCAAATTTATAGTTTATTGAATCAATTAAAAAAATCAAAACAAGGAGCTGCGGTTTAGTGTTTATAATTTATACATGTAGAATCAATTACCAATGTTTTCAATAAAATTAAACCTAGCCCACACAAGAAAATATCAAATGACTCGGCTTTTTGATCCAATCAGTTACCGGTTAGGTCATGGAATTGAAAGGCTAAAAAGACGACCAAGTCTACTTCTAATTAAGACATGGCAAAGCTTAATTTAATCTTTAATGCTGTCTTTGTTTCAGCAACCATGAGGGTCCCAAATTTTAGCATGACTTGATGTGAACATTGTGAAGGACTAACAATGTCCTCCTTTTCTAAAGTCCTCGAAAGTGTTCTAATGTGGTGGACAATAGCCAAAAGTTAAAAATTTCTCTTCATGATCAATGGTGTCTCAACATCATGTTTATGAGTCCAAATGCATGTTTAAGGCCCTAATTAGATGCTGTCATAACTCAAACCAGTGTCCATAAACTAACCTTATCTTCAAGACTTAGTCAAACAAAGGTCACACTGACATGGGACCTTGTCATTCATCATTGAGATGATATCTAGCTAGGTGACTAATTCTTATACACTATGAAGGGAATCAAGCTCTGTGGTAGCCTTGAAATAATGGTGGAACAGATAATTATATCTAGAGAAACAATTGAAGCAATATCGAACCCATATTGAATTTGATAGCAATCAAAATAATAAAAATTGAGCTTGTAGATTCTAAAATGACCCGATTTTCCAATGATATTTTCCACATCCCATACTTCATCTAGATATGAAAGTCAGAGATTTGAAATTGAGGTGTATGTCCAATATTGATGGGTCACCTATTAAAACTTTCTTGATCCTTGTACTCCAGAAACTCAGCAAGCATTAATTCCCAAAGACTAATGGTGTGTTTGGTTCACCGAAGTGAAGCCCTTGAAGTCAGAAATGGGTCATTTCAGGCCACTTCTGTATATTTGGTGTTTGGTTTGCAGAAGTGAAGGCCGGAAGTGGGAAGTTGGATTTCCACGGACCCCACTTTAGTGTTTGACTTCTGGAGAAAAAAGTCAAAGTGTGAGTTCGGTGAAACTAGACTTATATGTCTGAAACTTGATCCAACTTCTTGCATAATCCATATGGAACTTGGACTTCCCACTTCCATGACTTCCAAATGACCCCCAAGGACCAAACATGCCACAACCTTAACCTGATAACTGCTTGAAGTTTATTGCATGTTGTCAGTCTACACACATCCATTCTAGTGCTTTGAATGGTGGAACTTTAGAGTACCACAAGCATATGTGCCGAAAAAGCTATTCTTCTATAGTTGTCAGTCTAATTAACATAGCAAAATAAAAAACCACTAGTCATTTTAGACATCTCAAGACTAACAGAGCAGCAAAAAAAAACTCTATTGTCAATAACAATCTCTAGAAAACAATAACCAGGCATTTATGGCATTTTATTTTTTATTTTTTATTTTTGTTTCTTCCTTCAATAACACTCTGTATATGTACAAAACTTGAGAGCTTATTATACAGTTGCCACATTTCCAATCCATAAGCATGGAGGAGAACATATTTTGAGAAAAAGTTCTATTGAGGAACCGAGCATTGAAGTATAATAGGTTTGCTGGTACAAGAAGTCAAGAGCTTTACCTATATAAGTGTTTCAACTAAAATGTGTGAACCATGATGGTCCGGATGTCACCCAATTGTAGTTTAGTTCACCCGGTTTTGCAGTCTTTTGCCTGCATATAGTCAATAAAATTTGTCAATGGTATATGTAAAATATAGTAGTAGAGCTTAAATAAGGAAAGAAATGGTTTTCTTAGGCTAAAGATACCACTCTTGATCAGTCAACATGGCTTCAGTCAGGCCGAATTCTTGAAGCTCCTGACTGTTGTGATAGACAAGGAGACTGTACCTGTTGTAATCAGGCACATAAACTGGAATTTTCAGCAAATTACAACTATCTTATAAACAAAGAAAAGTTTGAGTAAGGACATTCAAAATGATTGTTATCTTCGATAGTGGTAATAAGTCTGGTTCTTTAACATGTAAATAAATAGACACGTGTTGATAATTTGCAATTCTCAGGTGGTTAGAAAGGTGGGCACTGAAAAAAAACCGTCAAGTGAAGTAGCCCAGATATGTTTCTCAAGAGAGTAAAGAAGTGCTAAAAATTGGTAGTAGAGATTTGGACACTTGAAACATGAGAAACTGCAATCCTTACACCAATTTTCTAATATTCATCTGCTGTTGTATGGCTATAAACAGAGAAGTGAAATGATTTTCATTAACTTACTCTTAGTCTATAAAAAAAACAGTAAAAAATACATACAGACAGATAAGTCCACAATTAGGACTAAGGACAAATAAAAAACAGTTGAAAGCTTATGGTTCCACCATGGCTTTCATTTTCAAAGTAATATGCATTCGGCTAATGGTGGGAATACCGGTAAAAAGATGTAAATAATAACAGGATTATATTTTTCAGGTTTTAAACTTCTAATTTCACTGAGAATCATGTAATTCAAAGAAAATGTTTCTGATTTCAAGTTATGACGTTCTACCATTATCTTACAAAACTCCATTTGAGCCTTAACAACGAACATGTTTTAGGTATGGAAAATAGTCATGAGAGAGTAAGCTTTGGAAACATCATCGAGTTGTAAGATGTTCATTGTGCTATTTGAGTTTTTTTATTGTATTGTTTTGATACCCTTCAAAAAGTTAAAGCAAAAGCAAACAAGAACATATAAATGTGATATAACCTTAGAAATGATACGCAATATACTATAAATGTGGGAAAATGACATCAAATTCCAACATTTATGCAGTAGAAGCATGTACCTTCCACCAAATCCGGTTTGCATAACTAACATTCCTCCATTTTCAAAATTATTAAGGCCCTCAAATTGTTCGACAGTCCATTTGTACCATCTCATAAGGAAAACTCTTAGTGTTAGACCATGCGATACAATCACCAAGTTCATGTTTGGGGACCTTTCACCAGGTGGTTGAAAGCGTCCGATGTCAATATCTGCCTTGAGGGTCTCCCTGAAGCCTGTGGCAGTAACACTACATAAATATGAAGTTCTGCAGCTAAACAGAAAATTTTAACAAAGTCAAGAGATGAATTTGATTTTAGTGTTACATAATAAAAAATGTCTTCAGCACATATGGGTTAAAGCCATTTTTGGTCCCTGAAAACAGGACCAATGTTCATTTCCATCCCAAAATTCAAAATTTGTTCAATATAGTCCCTATGTATTGCATATTTTGACATTTTGAGTCCCTATATATTCAGTATTTTGGCATTTTTGGTCCCTATTCGGCGTGGCATGTGGAATACCAATGAAATGCATATAATCTTTTTATTATTATGTTTAGGTCGTTATTTTGCTGATGTGGAGTGATAAATGTCAGTATATGCTGATGTGGACCGTATTGAACAAATTTTAAATTTTTGGGATAGAAATGAACATTGGCCCTGTTTTCAGGGACTAAAAATGACTTTAACCCTAAAGATATCTATTTCTTCGCTGTACCTGTTATTCGGTCATAGACATCAGCAGCCGATTCACCATTGGGGAAACGATAAAAGAAACGGCCATAGCGTTGGCGAATCTTTTTCTCAATTCGCATCCTTTCTCTATCCTGAAAGTTTCCTTTTTGCACATGTATATGAAGAGGAAAAAGAATGCATGATCAAAAAGAATGGGTGTAGAGAACACCATATAATACATTAAAGAGGTGCAGAATAAATGTAGAATTTATCATGCGAGAAGTACTAAAAGAAAAACACTAGATCACATGTAAACAAGCATCAGTGAATGATCAATCACAAGGGCCATCTTACCTGCAATTTTTCTTTTGGTTCTTATCCTACCACAGCACAACAAAAGTAGATCATCTACTCAAGTATCTTTCTACCACCAACTCCTGAATTCTGACCTTCCAACCAATATCCAGGGGTCTTCTACAAGATAAATCTTTAGCATTGTTTGATAACTCTTTGTCCAAGAGTATTGCCAATACTAATTCCCTTAACATTCCTAAAGGCAGCAACAAAACTCTATCTTTACAACCACATGAAAATCTTACAAATCATGGATAAATGTTACTAATACTCATCCAATCCTCCAAAATGTATCTCTAAACACACAAAAGTCGGGATAAAATTCCAGGATTTTCTCACTCATGACCTTGTTCTCCCTAGTTCTATTGTTCTGACGCCAATCCAAAATAATTTGTGACTTTGTTCCTCATTTCAGTTTACTGAGAGATATGATAAATCACTTGATTCATAAACCGCTAGTATTCTGGAATATATGTTTCGCTTCATCAATTATCCTCATTCTATCATTCAGAAAGGAAGCTAATAGAAATAGCAAGTAAAATGCATATTAATGCCCAAATGAAGCAAGAAATTGAAATCTAATGGTGGAAAAAAGATTCAGTAAATTCAACCAAAATCCTGCTCTCTCAAACGGGGCTCCTCGCGGACGCCGGCGATCCGTGACCTCTCGAAGGCCCTGCCAACGCCTCGGAGCGTCTCGAGCGTGCGCTGATACGGAGACACATAGAAGTAGACCTTCCAGTCATCAGCGCCATCAGAGGCGACCAGCTCCCGGATCCTTCTCCCGCAGGCCTCGGCATCCTCCCTGCCCTTGGCGGTGAGGCCGATGCGCGGGTCAGGGACGCGCGTGTAGACGCTCTCGTCCACGTTTCCCTCGCTCTGTCCATGGCGCACGAGGATTATGCGCCGGGGGCGCGGTGGCGGCGTTGGGACCACGGCCGCGGCGGGTAGCTTCTCGGGGAAGTAGAGGGAGGGGCCGGGGTGGTGCCGACGGCGGCCGAGGGTGTCCTCACAGCAGCGGAAGCGGGAAGAGGGCAGGGAGGAGGACGCCATTGGAGACGATGGAGATGAAGATGGAGAAGGGTTTGGGATGATGACAATGACGATAGCGTCGTGGCGAAAGGCTTTTTGTTATGATTTGGGAGGGAAGTGTGGGGTCCACTTCTTACTAAAATAAATAAATAAATTTATTCTTCACTGTGATTTTAAAATTTATAAAAAAATAAATTTATCGAGTTAGTAATTGTTGATGTTGAAATCTACTCATGTCATAATAGAGGATTATAGAGCTTTAGTTGATTTTGAGGAAGATATCAGTTATGTGGTAGACGATTTCTCAAATGAACTTCGGATAAGCATATTCTTCGAGATCTTCGACTCACTGAGAGAAAGATCTATGGAGAAAGGAGGATTGGACACTCTTTTCCTGAATAGTCTCTTACGCTCAAATCAGGGATTTCAAATGGAGAGGAGAGTAAAGAGGAAAATGAGAGAGTGAAAGAGAGCAGAGAGTATTCCAAGTGAGAATGATGCACAAACTCAATCTTAGTGGAGTCCAAGGTCTTTTTATATAAACATGAGACTGTTGACCAATTGGGAGATAATAGGGTGCCAGACAGTTCAGTTTGGAGGTAATTAGTTGCCAGCTTTCAATATCTTTTGGGGCCTTCTGAAAGTCATTCTCCATCATAGGATGACCAGATAGTTATGATGACACTTGATCCTCATTCGAGCATTTGTGATCATGCCATTCATTTGATATTTTTTTTCCATAACAGTAATAAAAATCCTAATTGTAATAATAAATAAAAATTTAAAAAATAAAATTAACAAAAAAACAGAAAGAATATTCATGAATTGAATGGGAAAACACAAAATAGAAACATTCTCTGAAAAATCCCAATATGGTCCTCAGATGTGTCTTTTGAATTCTCTGTTCTGGAAGTATATATATACACAAAAAGCAATCTTCTGAACAGTTTCACCAAGACACTCAAAAGACTGGATCAAACATTCAAAGTAAATGAGTCAAATGAAAAAGGTTAGTCAAACTAAACAAAAACTTCATCTAATTACCATTCATTCATTGATTCAAGGATCATAGAAAGAAGGAACTTGGACAAAATAACCAGAGTTTGGTGATGAACTAACAAAGTAATGCTCTGAGTTGGTTTCAGAAACCTCATCCTTCAGTTCTTCTTGAACCTCATCAGAGAAGAGTGGTGCACGGCAGAGAGGACATGTCCGGTGGCCGGAGTCAATCCAACGGTCGATACAACGCCGGTGAAAGACGTGGCGACATCCGGTGATCCACCGGACTTTGTCCATCATCTCAAACTCATCTAAACACACCGAGCAGCAACCTTCATGACTTGTTTCAGAAACCAGTACTTCCTTGTATATGATCACTGGCAGTGCTTTTTCGATGATCGTTGAGTTTTCGGCCATCATATTGTAGAGATGGTGGGAAGGAGATGAGCTCTTTGGAGGATTACAATGAGAGGTAGCATGAGATATATATAAAGGAAGAGCTTGCATGTTTGAACTGTACTCTTATGGATGCAGTTGACCAGGAAAGCAAACAAATGCTCTGCTTTTTGAACAAATGGAGCAAGTCCTCCAAGACGGCCAAGGTGATCTATCCAGCAATTGAATATCAATTAAATAAATGCATGTTTTGATGCAAGCCTTGATTCTTCAAGTCGGCCAATAAATTCCCTTGCTTGTGCCTCATGAAAAGAACTAACAGGTAGGTGCCCTGATGTTATTGATTTAACAGTATGAATGTTCTTCTATTTCCCATAATTGGGTTAAATTAATGGGGAGATATAATTGGGTTAAATTTAACAGTATAAATTTTATATAACAAAGATATTTTAGAAAAGTAGTATTTCTGGTACTTTGAATGAGAGAGAATGTTAGAGTATGTGGCTCATATTTGTTGCGTGCACAATGACAAAAGAAGCAAATTAGAGTTGGGGCCTTAGGGATTGATATATTTTGTCTAAGACGTCGATTAGAGTTGGGGGTACGGGGACAATGCTACTGCTATACAGAATGGGGTTTTTTGTAATTTTTTGTATATCTAGGATTAGTATAAATATTTATGTTGTAATCTTAATTTTGATAATAATGGAGAAGGAACAAGCGATGCTTCAACGATAAACAACGTGTTTTCAAGAGGCTCATCCGCCAAGTTGACTTCCTTCTTTTATCATGGTTCGAGGGCGCTTACGCTACTAAACAACTGCAGCTGCAACCCCTGAAGGACCTCATCAGCCGCAGCCTCACTCTCACCCGAGATGTGCTTGAGCCGAGCCCCCTCGATGCCGACTTCGAAGATCAACCCCCGGACGAAACCTCTCAGGAGAGGCCACACCCCAATGGATTGTAAGATTACTATATCTTGTAGGACACAGTCCAAGGTTGGACCCTGGTAACCCAACATATCAGGTTTGTAATTTTTCTCTTTTTTAAATAAAAGAATGTGGTTTATTCACTTTATCAAAATAATAATAATAATAATAATGGAGAAATACATATGCTCGCTTCGTGGGCGTAGGCACATCAGTGAATCACGTAAATCTTTGTGTGCTATTTTTCTCTTGATTTATTAGTTATTTGGTTTTATTTCATCATAATTGTTGCACCATAAACAACAGAGAACAAGGCTTGTGTTTTATTATGGTAAAAGTGATAAAAAAGGAAAAATTGTTTATACTCACATTGTAATTTCTGATCTTGATAATGGATTATTGCATGTTGATCTTATATGTGGAGATGAACCATGTAAATCTTAGTGTATGTCTATTATTTGGTTTTTGTTTGAATTCTCTTGAAACATCGTCATAAACTTGACTATTTTGTTTGTTTGAACTCTTTGTCTTTGACAGAAGACTTTGAGGATTCTGTGGCAAGTGTCTTGCATCGGCTGACAGAGAGGAGACATGTATCTTAATTTATTTGACTTTATTAACAATTTGTTAGTTTAATGTGCAATGATGTAACAGTGATTCATTGAATATTAAGATTTAAATGAGCTCAGATTGAAGAATGGTTGCAAGTTTCCATGCCACTGGATAAAGATAAGGCCCAAATGTCACAAGCTTCTTAAATTTGATTGAGATCTTTAGACTATATAATGCTCAAGTTGCTTGGATTTGTACATAAAAGTCAAGATAAGGAAGCATATAAATGTCAAATGTAGTATATTTTCTATGAAAAATTGCAGTGAATGCATGCCCTGACTCCTGAGTGTTTAATTCTATTCTTCGATGTCCTTATTGTACTTCAAAGTTTTACTTTTCTTTCCTCTTGATATTGAGTGTTTTTGTTTTTTTTAACGAATCAATGGTTTATTCACATTTTACTAATTGATTTATATACATCACCCAAATAAACAACGTGCTTTCTTAAGAATCGTGATATTTCTTTCCTCATTTTCTCTTGGTTGGATGCAATGCGAACCTGGTCAAACGCAATATGTAATTCACATCAACTATATTTGTAAGGCACGACGAGGCGATGATGGGAACGCCCTTGGGGAGGAACCGGCTCAAGCTTGAGGAAGGAAAACAACGGAATGAATTGCTTGATGTCAGAAGGAGTGAGATAAAAGTTGTATCTTTCAATTCCTATCTGATCAAGCAATGTAACGAAACCTTTTAACTTAATTAAATAAAACTATGGTTTATCCACTTATTAAAAAAAAAAATTCATAAAAACCAAAGAATAAGGAAACAAAGCGGAAGACCGCTTCTTAGAACAGCATGTCAGGGGAAAATGGAGACTCGCCCCCATCAAAACTTTACTGTTAAATCGCTGTATCAATTCAATATTGATGGAGGAATAAGAAGCGCCCTCCCGGCACACTTTTGGAAGCATGCCCCCCCTTAAGGTTAAATTTTATGCATGGTTAGCGTTCGAAGACAAGCTTCCTACGCTATAGAACCTAGCAAAGAGAAACTGGAAAGTGGAAAGGAGGAGATGCTACATGTGTGAGAGCGAAGAGGAAACCATTGAACACCTCCTTCTCCGGTGTCGATACACGTCGGAAGTGTGGGCACACTATGGACGAATACTGGGAATCGGGGGCAACCCCACACTGATACAAGATCTATGAGGCCCCTCCACAATCGCCAAACAGCTGGAAAAAGATCTTCGCAAGGGCTGGAACCTTCTTATGTTGGTAGTGACCTAGAGCTTATGGGCAGAAAGGAATAGGAGATGTTTCAATACTAAACACCATGTTTATCATGAACTGATCCTCTACGCAGATTTCCTCTTCCTCGCTTGGACTGACAATGCGCACGCCACCCAAGAAACACAGCTTCTACCAATGCACCACCTCATCAGGCACAACCTAACACTCATAAGAATGGACACTACCCCGAGACCCCCAAAGGAAGACTTCAAAGATGAAGAAAACGAAATACGCAACCTTCTTCCTCCCATTGTGGAAGGCGATGTAACCATTTGATCCATCTAAGGATCTATGTAACAATCATTTTAATTTAAAATTATGATTTATCCACTTATTTTAAAAAAATAATAAGGAAACAGAAACTTCTCTTATTCTGTTAATTCAGTCAAACACAGGGAAACAAGTTCATCTTTGGTTTACTTCTTCATGAATTCATAAACATCGAAGAGAAAACATATAACTGAAGTATATATAAAGTGTCAATCTTTCTTGAATTACATGACAAAAGGATCAGCAGGAACCTAAACGATGAAAAGACGATGAATTCTTTCTCTCTTTGTCCACCATCATCCTACTTGGAATATTGATCCCCATAACTCTCAATATGCCTGAAGATTTCATTAAGCTCCATCTCCTGCCATGCTTCATCACTCCATTGCCAAGTAGTGTTTGGCCACTAGATTCACCATTTGGATTTCCCATTAATATCAATTGAGGACGAGCTCTGTGTTCTTGTGTCATATAGTGATGAAGTTTTGGTTTGTATTTATATATTGGTCAGTAGTTGAGTTTTGGTGAAAGATGGTTCTTGGTTGCTTCATGAAACAATGAGATCTTCAACAGTGGATGCATGTTGGAAAGGAGACAAAGATTTGAATTTTTTATCTATAGATAAGTTGGTCTCCAAACTTTGAATCTTTTGAGAGTTGCAGGTCTTTCCTTTCATCAAATCATGAAACAAAGTTGGTCACTAAGTTTGTCTAGCAAATGAGGTTCATAATCTTAATAATGCAATGGATTTGGAACAAAGCAGATAAGGTACATGAGACAGTACTACTCTTGATTCATGTTCTTGGATATGTTCATAGTTCATATGTTTAGATATTTTTTAATGGCACTAAAGTTCCACAATCTTGTCTTTCCTTGTTGGATTCAATGCATCAACATGTTCACGAGATATGCTAGATTTTAGACAACTTCATACAATGAAGAGAAGTCTAAAATGCAGTAAAATGTGAAGTTGATTCAACTCTAATTTTTTACTCTTCTTTTCAACTGTTTTTTTTTTTTTTAATCGAACAAGTGGATAAACCACATTTATTTATAATTTAGATATCTGGGTACATTACATAACTTAAACAGAGAAAATTAAAATACATCTCATGCTAGCTCGGATCCCTGTTCAAGGTGCAATCTTCCCCTTCCTCTTTGATTGCTTTGTGCCGACTCATGCCATGCCCTGGGATGGAGGTGGGTTATCCGCAAACGCATCACCATCTCCATCATCCATTCCTAGTGTATCCGAAGTGAATTTTTTCAACTGTTTTAGTTTTGATTCTTTTCAATCTCCATTTCATCAACATGTTCACTTTAATCAACATTGGCATGTTCATTGAATGCAGTTAATATAAAAAATTCAGCAATGTTATGATCTCAAAAGAGGAGTTGGACTTTTGCAAGCCTGCATGTGTTGACTTCCATTCCAGACAAAACTAATCAAACTAATTAATTAAAATCAAAACCAGTCCTTGTTCTTGTCCAACAGCAAGAACAAGTTTTGCTGTCATGTTTCCCATCAGAAAACCATTGGAATCACTGCACAAACATATCTATATATAAGTAGATCAAAAATCTCAAATTAGTTTCAATTGAAGTAGAAATCTCTCAATTGATCATCACCATGAGCAATGAGATCACCACTTCTGTTCTGTCCTCTGCTTTCAGTGATGCAAAGAGAAGGCCTCTCCCAAAGCGTGGGCAAATAAAGAACAAGATAGCAAGCACTGCAATCCATTCCATTACTTCCATTTTATCTAGAGCCATGCATGCCACCACACTTGCACTCTCATCACAAGCCTTTGATTCATAAGATATCAATGTAAGCTAAGCTTTGTTCAATGTATTCCCATATTGTGTGTGTGTTTGTGTTATTATTATTATTTTTTTTTGATAATATAAACCAAGGGTGTGCATAAGCCTCGGCGGAGAAGATATGAGTGCGGAGCCCGCGTACACATGGGCTCTGGAATCACCCGCCACAACTATTGCTCACACTCCAAAAATGTGCCCTTATCTGCGAATCGAACACGAGACCTCTCGGTCATTGAAATTCTTACGGGGACCGAAATACCAATAGAACATTTGTTAAGCATATATATGCTTTGGTGCGAGTCACAATGTACAAGTTCAACGAGTTAAAGAAGAGAAGTTTCTTGGCGATGAGGCTTTGAGGACGACAAGATAGCGGTTCGAGAGAGAATTTGAGGTACCACCGACTTAGTTAGAAAAACAACACCTAATCGACTACTGTATTTTATTTTCTTCTTTTGGCTGAGTATGTTGTAACAGACTTTTCATATTATCCATCTTTACAAAAAAAATGTTTTTTTTTCTTTCTTTTGCATTTATTTTTTTATTTAAAAAATATTTATAAACCATATTAATTAAAATAACAAAGTCTCGACAACACAAGTCCTTTATTCACTGAATATTGGAAAATGACGAATTATTTTTTAGATTAGGTCGACTCTATTTTCACAAATGTCTCAATTTATGTGAGATTTTCCTTACCATTAATGAAATAAAAGGTAATTTTATTTAAGGGAATTTAATTTGAAAGATGAAATAAAAAGTACAGGGTTGCCTAGGTAATAGTATATATATAGTAAGGGCCGAACGGAAATTTTTTTACGGTTTTTGAAAATTGGTAAACATTTAGTTCGTTTTGTTGGGTTAATTACTTAAATCGTCCCTCAACTTTCGCGAAATTTCACTTTCGTCCCTCAACTTTATTTTGTAACAAAATCGTCCCCCAACTTTGAAAAAAATAACAAAATCGTCCCTCCGTAGGTTCTGTCGGCTATACATGGCCCGACGTGGCGGTCCTGCCGACTCAAAGATGCCACCCGTGATCATCGGCGATGGCATCAAATAGTGACTTTTCGTCCGAAAGTGTGATGTTTTTCACGGAAGGTCCCTCAACTTTACTAAGTTTCACCAATGGTCCCCCAACTTTATGTTATTGCATGAAAGGTCCCTCACTTTGCCAACTTTGCTGACTCACCACCTGCCTTTTCCTCTTTTCCCCCCTAAAATTATTCCTCGAGAACGCGCGCAGCGTTGGTTCAACGTTGAAAACTATCGAGCTTCTCACCTTGATGGAGCCTCACTCACCGCCTCGCCATTCTTGTCTCTTCGCATCACGCTTCACTTTACTCCGCTCACGGTTGCTGTAGCCTGCGCCTCGGCTTCGCCGCCGCTTCGTTGTGCTACCTTGCTTTCGGTGTGTTTCTACCGGTTTAGGGTTTTCCATGATGGCGATAAAGAAGGATAAATGCTCAACATCAAAGACAAAGGGAAAACGCCAATTGGTTTTGTTATTTATGCCCCTCGGGTCCCTCGAGTTCCTTCAATTCTTCATGCGATTCCCAAACGGTGGACCTGCGATGCATTCTACACCCAAACTTCAATTCTTGCATGTAGATATCGATCCATGGAATCCTCTTTCCTCTTCGTCCTTCTTCTGGAGGAGATGATCATGTCCTCTCTCCTCAACCTAAGCTCCGATCCCACTTCTCCCATCTCACTCCTCTTTATCCTCAGGCCTCCATCTCCATCACCAACGTCCTCCTCCTCCTCTCCCCCATCCCTCTTCTCCCAAACCCTAGCCCACCTCCACTCCCTCTCCCTTCCTCTCCCTCCCTCACAAGACCCTCCTCTTCGCAGCCTCCTTCTCTGCCTCCCTCCACCTTCCAACTCTCCTCCTCGATCCTGGGATGGTCATCTGAGGAGGGTCTTAGGAAATGATTTACATTATGTTTTATTCTGATGCTATACGCTTGCACTTGGGTAGCTACTAGAGACTTCGTCACACGCTAGAGGTAATCGTGGTGCAAAGTCAAAGCCCCTACATGTGATGGTGGTGCAAAGTCAAAGTACCTGCATGTGTGGCTATTGAGTGATGAGTGAAGCATTATTCTCCATACATGCATGAGTCTCGGACCATTATGCATGTGTGGCTGATGAGTGGAGCATTACTCTCCATGCATGCATGAGTCTTCAGCCATTACTTCCATGCTTGCCTTAAGAATCAGACCATCACAAGTTAGTGCAACTAGTTACACAAGTTTAGTGGAGAGTGGAGAGTGGAGTGTAGCAACACTCTCCTATAGAACCGGACCATCACATGTTAGTGGGAGTCCTTTTATCACTCTTTCGGTTATCATGTTCTTTTATGATAAGTATATATCTTAGTCAACAGGAGTCTTTAAGGTGTGGTTTTTGTATTACTTGTTGCTCATTTGTAATAGAGGTTATTCTTTCCACTAAAACAGTGTATTGTTTTAAGTGTGCTCTTGCTTGTTCTTTTCCATCTGGGATCACTCCCCTCCTCCCCTAATCCTCTACCACCTCCTTCTCCACGCACCTACGGCGTCGTCATTCTCTCCTCTTCACCATGTGCCAAGTCTACAACCCAAACTATCATAACAACACTACTACTAGTTCATTATAATCACCATGCAAGAATATCACAACTTACATACTCAAGTCCACGTTGAGCCTCTCTGCAGTGCAGGCTTGCATGGCGTTGTCTCGAGGTATGCGATGGACATGGCCGTGAAGAAGCCTGGAGATTGCTTTGAAGTGGTGAATGGAGGGCATGGAAGAGTGAATGTGAAGTTGGAGCTGTTGAGGATGGTGTTGGGGTTGCCTTCTTTGGAGTGTGAGAAGGGGATGAGTGTGTGGTTTGTAAGGAGGAGATGGAGGCCGGGAGGACTTTGTAGGATGCCTTGTGACCATGTCTTCACTTTGGATATGTATACTTCCATGCATGGTGACGATCGAGGAGGAACACTTGTCCTTGTGCAGGATGGAGCTTGAGACATGATGTGTCTTCTTTGAGATTGGCGTGGATTTGGAGAAGGGTCACGGAATGTCCTGCAGGGGATGTCCTGCGGTGTTTGAGATGGAATCTTCATGGATGCATTTGTGTGGAAGAGATGGTGTGATGGAGACTCACTTTTATGTCTTTTCCTTCTGATCTTTATTTTGATTGGATTATTTGTTTGTTTAGTTTCTATATATAATGAATAGATATCAATAAGGTGTGCAGAGAAGAGGTCGCGCTTTTCGAGGTCCCTGAGTGGGTGAGATGGGAGAAGTGGACGGAGCTTAGGTTTAGGAGAGAGGACATTATCATCTCTGAAGAAGACAAAGAGGAAGAGGATTCCATGGATCGATATCCACATGCAAGAATTGATGTTTGGGTGTAGATTGCATCGCAGGTCCCTAAAGTTTGGGAATCATGAAGAATTGAAGGAACTCGAGGGACCTGAGGGGCATAAATAACAAACCTATTGGCATTTTCCCTTCCTTTGTCTTTGATGTTGAGCATTTATCCTTCTTCATCGTCATCGGAAAACCCTAAACCCGGTAAAGAGAAACACAAAGCAAGGTAGCACAAGCGAAGCAAAGGCGAAAGCGGCGATGTGAACCAGACGGAGTAAAGTGAAGCGTGATGCGAAGAGACAAGAATGGCGAGGCGGTGAGTGAGGCTCCATCAAGGTGAGAAGCTCGATAGTTTTCAACGTTGAACCAACACTGCGTGCGTTCTCGAGGAACAATTTTAGGGGGGAAAAGGGGAAAAGGCAGGTGGTGAGTCAAAGAAAGCCTGGAGTGAGGGACGCTTTAAATTACGCATAACTTGTAAAGTTGGGGGACCATTGGCTAAACTTAGTAAAGTTGAGGGGCGGTGAAAAACATCACACTTGGCTGGACAAAAGTTCACTATTTCTTTACGCGTCGGTATCACGGAGTGGCGTCTTGAGTCGGTGACCACCACGTCCCGTACCATGTATAACCCGGCAGAACCGTTTGGAGGGACGATTTTGTTATTTTTTCAAAGTTGGGGGACGATTTTGTTACAAAATAAAGTTGAGGGACGAAAGTGAAATTTCGCGAAAGTTGAGGGACGATTTAAGTAATTAACCCTCGTTTTGCTAGTTTTGTGTGTAATGACTAAAATGCCCTTCTATGACCCCGTCATTGCTCGCGCCTCACTCCGT
Organism: Dioscorea zingiberensis; assembly: GCA_026586065.1. Taxonomy (NCBI): domain Eukaryota; kingdom Viridiplantae; phylum Streptophyta; class Magnoliopsida; order Dioscoreales; family Dioscoreaceae; genus Dioscorea; species Dioscorea zingiberensis. The sequence goes on along the minus strand of CM048826.1, from coordinate 42,753,445 downwards.
CATCTCCCTCTCTGCGTGGAAAATTTGGTCACTAGTTGAAAAAATCTCTGGAATTCGAAGCTCGAATCACCGTGGCGTCTCCTTGATGAGGTGGGAGCTGGTATGGATCCAAGTATTCTTGCCCTAGTTTAGGCAGGTGATGAATTCTCGCACTCTTGATCGATCCTTTGGACGTCTTTTGATTTTTTTTTTTTTTTTCGGATGAATATTCGTCGATTTGTATTTTTTATTAATGTTATTTTGTTTATCTGGATGTGTTTATTATGTTAACTGCGGTGGTAGATCTGATTTGAATGTCGAGGTTTTGGATTAGGGGTTTTGAATCGAATTGGGGGTTTGATTGTTTATATATACTAGATAGGTAGTTTCAGATGTTTTGTAATTAGTACTGGAAATCCTAGGGAAACAATTAGTTTAAGAGAGATCTTATAACCTTAATCTATATTTTTCTAAAATCTAGATTTCTGAGGAGCAGAGTATTGACGTTTTTATTTTTTTTATTTTTTATTTTTGGATAAATATGGACAAGCCATTCAAATCACGCCTTAGGTGAGATTTGAAGCTGTCATTCTCTCTTTGTGAGAGGAATGAGTTACCAACTTTACTTGTGAAGGTTTGTGGATTAACGGTTTCTTTGGATTGGGGGAATAGAAGAAAATAAAACTACAAAATATTTGTTGTCTTTTTTGTTTGGTTGGATGAAAAAAAAGGAGAACCAATAAGAATTATATAAAAAAATGTAGAAATTTATACAACTTTATTTTCTTTATCTCTTCTCTATTTTCCCTCAATAAAAGCATACACTCAGTCTTAATAAGGTAGTCCATTCTTGGTACTCTAATGAATGTGATTCTTTAGTTGGGGAACCTAATTTATGAATTGGAGTGATCTCTAACGAATGCTTGACCAAAAATTAGGTGCATGGTGAGAAGTAGATCAAGTTGTAATCTAGGATTATCTGATAAGACAACTGGAATTAGAGAGTTGATGCCTTCAGAAGATATAAAAATATTTGGGGACTCTCTTATTATGTTTTTTGAGTTTTTTGATTTGTCAACCCAAAAAAAGAGGTATATTTGATACTTCTAGATACTTCTGATGATTTGTAGCAAGTAACAAGGTGAAGAAGCCCATGATGAAGTTTCAAGTGGCATATGCATTAGCGAATCCCAAGTTTGTTTTTCTCTTAATGTGCTGAAAGAGAAGCACTTAAAATCTTTTAGGAAAGTTCTAACATGATTGTGAAGATTGAGATTTACCCTTCCTTGACAAGGAACATGGCTGAAGACTACTTTGGATTTTATTATTATTTTTTACTTGGAAATGAAATCCAACTTGGTGGGACTATTTTTAATCTGTTTTACAGAGCATCATTCCTCTAGGCTCCCAGATGCAACTATCCCTTGCTGCATAAATGTGGTAGAGTAAGTGATTTGTCCTTTTTAGTCCATTTCTCATTGCACTCTTATGCTTTTGATTTATGCAAAAAGACATGCCATTTGTGCGTGAACAGGAGAGAGTTTGGCCCGTGAAGGTTTATTACATTCACCAAGGATATGATAGGCTGATAACTAATGATACGGGTGAAATAATATCTACCCTTGTGTGTGTGTGTGTGTTTTATTCTTTAAAGTATGGGCATTTATCTCATGCTTTGTCTTATGTAAGATAATTCCATGTTGTTGATTTTAGTTGGGTCAACTTGATTATTGGAGTCAACCTCTCAATATCCTATCCATCCAACTACTTGGGCATCCAGCCAAATCAAGTAGTCTGGTTTGAGCTTTGAGTCCACTCTTATGAGTTTCTAAACATGGATAGTAGTAATGTTTTATGTCATAATTTGCAAAAGAGCATCTTTTGCACCTTTATGTCTTTGCTCATAATTTTGTGCAAATAGTAACTGATTTTCTTCTTTGCAGTAATTAGACCACATGAACTGTTTGATTGGGTCTTTGGACGTTTGCCACCATATTCTTGATACATTTGTGTTATATTAATATGGGCAACTGTGGGGGGCATGAGAAGCTGGGGAAGAAAGACATGTCAGATGCCTCAGTCAAAGCTTATCATTTCTCTCTCCTTCTCTCTCCTGTTGTTTCTGTCTGGGACTGCATCGTTCGTAAAATGAGATATTCTTACAGGCCTGAATGGGTGTAGGCCTAGAACAGTAAATACCAAAGTAATTCTCGTCAATTCAAGTTTAAGTTGAGAACTTGCAATGAGTTTAGTTTTTTCCAATTCTAAGGAGATGACTGTGTAAATCCAATTGAATTAGCTATCTGAAAGGAATAGCACCCATAGTCATGGAGAGAGTTGGATGTGGTCAGGCAGCATCAGTCTTGAGGAAGAGTAAGAAGAAACAGGCTAAAGATGAACTAGATCGCCAGAAGCAGGCCGAAAAGAAAAAGAGGCGCCTTGAAAAAGCCCTAGCGACTTCAGCAGCCATACGATCAGAGTTAGAAAAGAAGAAACAGAAGAAGATTGAAGAACAACAAAAGCTGGATGAGGAAGGTGCTGCAATAGCAGAGGCAGTGGCTCTTCATGTTCTTTTAGGGGAAGATTCTGATGAATCTTATCAGCTTATGATGAGCGATGATAAAAACCACATCCCCTGGGAATACAGTGGCAATATTAGTGTATTCTTGGGTTGTCCGAGCTTTGGAAAGTATTCAGTTGAAGAACTGGGATGGATGCCCGACACTTACAGGCTAGATTGCAAAACTAATGATTGGAGAAGTGTACCTTGTTTGCCTCATGGAGTGCATGTAAGAGACATCCGAACTCCTTGTTTTGAGGAGACCTTTAAAGGGTCAGATATCTGTCCAGGAGTATTAGCTGCACAGGCTGTATCATCACTTCAAATTGCCGAACATTCATGCGAGGATCCATTCCTCAAACATGGTGCTACTTCTGTTATGAATAGAATGCTGAGAGGAAGCAATGGAGGTAACAGAGTGAACCTCTACAAGAATTTTTAACCAGAGTTCCATATGCTGAGTGGAAGCAATGAGGTGACAGAGTGAACCTCTACATAGTATTCTAATATATTTTCATCACTGATACTTGGGGGGCAGCTTTCATATTAGATCCATTCAAGAACCAAATGGACTGCACGTGAGAATATTATAACCTCCCCTCATCTGTTATTGTGGATATTATCAAGAGTGTGAGATGATGTTTTTGCTATTGCTGGTGAGTATTATTTTAATAATGTTACCTTTTAGACAGATCTATGGAAAATATAGTGTACTGAAATTATTTGTAAATAGCTTGATGTTTGGAGTACTTCTATATGTGAATTAAAGAGTTGAATTGGCCAACTCTTCTTTGCATGCATTCATATCCTATTCAAATCACTTGACCTTTTTTTTATAAAAAAATTATTTGGTGAGAAGAACATTCAGTGTATGTTTGTATTGAGAGAAATTGAAGCTTGGTGGATGTTGTTTTAGAGCTTGATTGATACTGTTTATAAGCTAGATTTTCCACTGTTTAGAGTTCAATATATGCTCTAAATGAAAATGTTGTTTTTGGAGCATAATGGACTATATAACTGTCTTGAATTTTGTTTTCTGTTTTTTTATATATAAAGATGGATAAATCATGTTTTATTTTATTAATTTGAAAAGGCCATTATATCATACTTTGTCGAGAAAAAGAAAGATAAAAAATAGAGAAAATTATCTATAGGTCTCTGACACTATTTGATACTGTTTTTTACCTAAAATATTATTACACTATACCCCTATACACACCTTCCAAGGATCCCATGATAAAAGTGAAACAGTGTCAGAGACTTTTTATTACTATCAATGCAAAAAAAAAGGTGCTATCTTAGTTGAGTCACCGACTCACCGGTGTCTCAGATTCTATCTTTACTTATAGTCGTATGCATTGATCTTGAGGGGTGCGCTCCAAATAATAAAATTAGTTTTTTACTTGTAATGATTAAACCCAATTATACTAAAAATATTTGTATAATTATATTTTAGCTTTAGTTTGTGATCATTTTCAATTTTATTAATTGAAATTTTTAATTTTAAATAAATCGACTTCTTTTGTGCAGTTTATGGCCGATTTATTATTGATCATCCACACTAATTAAATTGTTACAGAACAATTACTTCAAAATCTATAATAGATATATTTCTTTTTTACAATTATGCAGAGTGGAGGATAGGATATATTTTAAAAAATAAAAAATTTTCAAAATGTTTTTTATTTATTTTAATAATAAATAATTGCTTAAATTTCTCACATACCCCACCGACTTTTTTTGACCATCAAACCCGATTACTTGGTCTCTTTCTCTTTGTTTCTCTCTCTAGGGCATCATCATCGGGGCGAAGGATGACGACGGCGGCTCGTCCGACGTGGGCTCCGGCGAAGGGCGGAAACGAGCAGGGAGGTACCCGCATCTTCGGTCCTTCCCAGAAGTACTCCTCCAGGGATCTCGCCTCCCACACCACCCTCAAGCCAAGGTCTCCTTCGATTTTCCCTGAAACCCTAACCCTAGGCTTCGCTGCTCTTGAAAGCCCTAACCCTAGACCCAATTCTTGATTGATTGCAGGAGGGAAGGTCAGGACACGCAGGATGAGCTGCAGAAGAGGAACTTCCGCGACGAACTCGAGGAGCGGGAGCGCCGCCACTTCTCCTCAAAGGACAAGCCTTACTCCGGTATTGTGAAATCTCTGCTTTTCTCCCTTCCTTTTCATAGAGCGATTTCTGTTTCTTGATTTCGTGTATGTATATGTGTCTGTAGAGGACAGGGATCGGAGGAAGGGGTCGTCTTCCGGGCAACTTCTCCTGGAAGGTGAATTGGATTGTTGATTCTTAGTTTCTTTTCTTTGCTTTGTATTGTATAGAATTGTGATGCTGTGGAATTTGATCTTTGCTTGATGCTTTGTTACTTCCTTTTAGGGAGTAAGAGGGAGATCGAGGATCGGATTGTTCCACGAAACATAGATGCTGATGACTCTGATGTGGATGCCAAGAGTGACGATGAGAGGTATGATCTGATCCAATTTGTAGAACTTTATCTCCTATGCCAGTCAATTCCATTTTTGCAGGCAAGATATTTGGTTTGAAAATGTAAATCCATATATGAGATGTTATTTTCTTTGGTATAATTTCTTGAAAATGGTTCAGATTTCTGTTCTTATTGCCTCATGTTGAATGTTCATGTAAATCTTGATCAGTAGTGGTTTGGCTGTTTGAATTATGTGGTATGTTTCAGAGGCTAGAGTCTATATGGTCATGGTGTCTGAAAAAATAGCAAATCAGTTGAAGTTGAAGGCTTGCAAAAGATAAGTGTGAATTGTTGAAAAACCAACATTGTACTAGGATATCATTAGTGAGAAATGTGAACGTCTGTTGTCTTTATCTCTGGATTTGGACATGATTTTTGATTGGTGTTCCTCGCAGTTGCGAGTGTCGCAAGCATCTAGACTAACTATATGTGACTATCAATGGTATGGATCAACTTTGACTTTGTGAATTCAATATTTTGGGGTTAAATATCAAAAGAAAAGCTATCATGTACTTTTACTTGATAATCATGTTTACATATTCTTACATTTATACCATGGACTTCATATTCGTAAGGTCATATTTGGTTCAATTTGAGCTAACTAACAAGTCTAGTTTGATACATGATGAGAGTATAATTGTTCAATTTATGCATGGATTAGTTTGGAATTCTCATTTCTACCGTCCACAGTTTTTCTGTCATTTTATGATTGGATTTGGTGCAAATATTATATCTCCTCAATCAATTTCTCCCACCCTAAATTGGCTTAATAATTAATAATGTGGGTAACGATTAAAGAATAAAAAGGGCAGCCTAGTGCTACAAAGCTCCTACTATGCGTGAGGTCCTGGGAAGGGTTAGACTACTTGGGTCTATTGTACGCAACCTTATCCTGTTTTTTGGTAAGAGGTATTTTCCACTACGCGAACTCGTGACCTCCAGGTCACATGGTAACAATTTTACCATTGCGCCAAGGCTCCCCGCCGTAATGATTAAAGAATATCTAACAATTTTCTAGTTATCCTATTGCAGAGTAATCGTCACTCTTTGGATAGCATATAACTTATTTCAAAGATGTTATGCTAGATATTTGTTCTGTAATTGTATCCTACTATGCGCTAGACTCTTTGTTGCTTCATCCATTTGGCCAAATGAATGAATAATCTTATTATGGAGTTTCTTAGTTAAATTGCCTTTACCAGGCAACCTTAAATTTGGATGGTATTAATTTGTTACCTTTTTCTAATCCATCAAATTTGTATCTGAAGTTATATATTCTTCTAGTTTCCCATTTGATTGGCCCTAATTTGCCTAATTTATCATCCACATACCATGTAATGTTAAAAGTACATTTTGCTTTCACAGTGATGATGACGATGATGATGAGGATGACACTGAAGCTTTATTGGCTGAACTTGAACGGATAAAGAAAGAGCGCGCTGAGGAAAAACTCCGAAAGGTTTGTTCACTCACCATTTTCCACCGGTTCATTTTGGAAAACCTTCAGTCTGTTGAGATGCTTATGTGGGATCTGATGGCTCAAGTGTGGTTCCTATGAGCACTTTTAAAGTAATTGTAATTCCTTTGGTTTGCTATACTTCAACCTCTTGGAGTCAACATGGATATGCTGGAAAATTATCAAAGAAGCTACCTACATGTGTTCATTACTCACTGCTAATCATCTTGAATACAAGTTTGAATTGATAATTCAACTCTTATGTTCAATAGGATCGAGAGAAACAGGAAGAAGAGCTGAAGGCCAAGGAGGCTGAACTGATGCGAGGCAACCCACTGATCAATCTCAACAACTCCACATCCTTCAATGTTAAGAGAAGGTACCTCATTGTCATTTTTTCCTTTTTGTGCCAAAATACATTTTGATGATCTATATAAGATTTCCTAGTATCCTCATGTCATTCCCAATTTTTACAGGTGGGATGATGATGTTGTCTTCAAGAACCAGACTCGCGGTGAAACCAAAGCACCCAAACGATTCATTAATGATACCATCAGAAATGACTTCCATCGCAAATTTCTGCAGAAATATATGAAGTAGTCTTTTATTGTATGTGCTTGAAATCTTTGTGGTGGTAAACATACCATCTCCATTTCACTGCTGTAATATATCAAATTTCTACTAAACCTCTTTCTTTCATGAAGGTTGTTCTTGTATCTTTGTGATGTAACACACTTTGTTATTATTCGAGTTGAGAATTAACTAAATATGGTTTAGGGTTGTCTGTGATTTGTGATCCATTTCTTCTCCCACTTAGGCCAATGGCTTCTACTTTGTATCTGAATATTTGTCTTTAAAGTCTTGATATTTCTTTTCAGGGTTGATTGATTTTTAGAAATATCTCATTTAATTTTTAAAATGAGTTTTCCTTTTACTCATGAATCTTTTAGTCTCTGGCATTATTTAACATTATTTTTTACTCAAAATATACATATTTAAAATATTATTATATTAAACTCCTACACATCCCTCCCAAGGGATCTATAAATAATTTGGGCATTATTTAAAGGATTAAAAGTTAAATAACTAATTTGAAAAATAACCTTTTAATTATATAAATAAAATTTTACTTTTAATATCTTGAATAAGACTGATTCAGTGACTCGGTCCCCCCAAATCCCTCGCTATTTCCTCCTCATAGCCATGGCGAACACTCCTTGATCTCTCGCTCGCACCTCGTCCGAGCCCTAAGCAATGGCTTCCTCTCTCCATCCCCATTCCCTCCCAGCATCCTTCCACCCTCTTCCCCACCTCTCGAGATCCCTGATCCCCCGCCATTCCAATCGGAAGAGATCCACTCCAATCGTCGTCCGTTCCGTGCTTCAGTGGAACCGCAAGCCAGAGCTCTCCGGCGAGACCCCACGCGTAGTGGTGGTCACCTCCGGAAAAGGCGGCGTCGGCAAGACCACCACCACCGCCAACATCGGCGTCTCCCTCGCCCGCTATGGCTTCTCCGTGGTCGCCGTCGACGCCGACGCCGGCCTACGCAACCTAGACCTCCTCCTCGGCCTAGAGTCGCGCGTCGTCTACACTGCTGCTGAGGCTCTCAATGGCGACTGCCGCCTCGACCAGGCCCTCGTCCGTGACCGCCGCTGGCCATCCCTCGAGTTGCTCTGCATCTCCCGTCCGCGTTCCAAGCTCTCCCTAGCCTTCGGCCCCAAGGCCCTCACTTGGGTCGTCGACGCTCTTCGCTCGCGGTCATCCGGGCCTCCTGATTTCGTCCTCATCGACTGTCCCGCTGGCATCGACGCCGGCTTCGTCACCGCCATCGCCCCCGCCCACGAGGCTGTGCTCGTTACCACTCCGGACATCACTGCCCTCCGTGATGCCGACCGCGTCACGGGACTGCTGGAGTGCGACGGCATCCGCGACATCAAGATGATTGTCAATCGCGTTCGCACGGATCTCATCCGCGGGGAGGACATGATGTCTGTGCTCGATGTGCAAGAAATGCTAGGATTGGCATTGCTTGGTGTCATCCCGGAGGACGCCGAGGTTATCAAGAGCACTAACCGGGGGTACCCGCTTGTGCTGAACCAGCCGCCATCAATGGCGGGGCTGGCGTTCGAGCAGGCTGCCTGGAGGCTAGCGGAGCAGGACTCCATGCAGGCCGTCATGGTTGAGGAGGCACCAAAGAAGCGTGGGTTCTTCTCCTTCTTTGGAGGATAACTAAGGAGCAGCGATGGAGCATGGGATTTGGAGGCTTCTTTTTGTACAGTGAGTAGGTAATACAAAGTTCCTCTCTTTTTCTTTTTATCAGTTTAGTGGTTGAAGGTTGTGTTGGTCCGTCTGTTTTACTGGTCTTGATTCTTTGCATGGAATGTGAACTTCTGTTATTTGGTTTGTGCAACTGGAGGTTGTTAAATGCTGTTGTTCTTTATAGTTAGAGATTTTTGGTGCTGTATTGGATGATGTATCATATGTGTGAGAGCTTAGATGGAAACAAGGTCATTGATTGTAGCATGCTTAAATGGCATTGTTTTTCTTTCTATGATTGTGATAAGTAGAGAGTTTCATAGTGATTTATGTGATATGCGATCACTATATTTTATGATCTATCAATTTTTGATGCTAAATCAGGTAAAGATTGCCATTAAAATTCTTTTGTTTATCAAGCTTGTAACTTTATATGCCTTGATTGTTTCTTCCGCAACTATGGTATTGCATCAGGTGAGGATGATTGACAAGCAAAGTTGGTGTGCAATATTTTAATTAATTTATTATTTATTTCTGTGGGTGTACACATTCTTTACAAAATACAAATAATTCTGCTTTACAATTTTACTGTAATATTTGCAATTTTCAGTTGTTCTAAACTTTTCTTTTTCAGGTGTCTTGTGTTGCATTTACAAGTATTCTTGGGTATAACCGTAGAACATGAATTTTATCTCTTTACCCAAAAATTCTTGTCTGGTGGATAACATGATTTTTGCTTTACATGCGGATCTATGAATATGTTTATTCTGAAAGAATTTTGTTTTAATAGGTGAATAATCAATATACTTTTTACTTTGTATTAAGAGAACAAAGTACTGCTTGGATAGTATTTGTAAATTGTCGGTTTTTTTTGTACTTGTTGAATGGGAAGCAAGTATTTTAGATGACTTTTATAATACTAGGGTAATCAATGGCTTGAATAGCTAGCTTCTCTATATATTAAATTGAGTATATTATGATTCTAATCCTGCTTACTATCCTTGTAATTAAGTTTATATTGCTTGAAGTTACATTCTACAAGGGAGGAAGCATTCCAGGAGACAGAATATTTAGTCCTAGCAATGATAAAGGCACACCCTGTTGATTGTGAAGATTACTAGGCATGTAGATATGATATGACCCCTATTTGCAGAATATCTAGGTATCAGTCTCGTAAAAACAATGTTCAATGCATGATATTATTTGCTTAATTATTGATTGTTATTTTCTTAAACATGCACACTTCATTCTCTTTTATTGTTATTCTATGGCATGTTGCATAGGATACAATGTCCTTGCGTATACAACTTAAAGGTTTATAAGAAACATCTAGTGAAACAAGAAGAGCATGTGGGATGAAGGAAAGATTTTGTTCTTTCATGGCAACAACTTCATTTTTGTTTTTGCAAGACCACCCTATCATTGCTGAATAGGTCTTATTCTATTACTTGTGGAATCATTACAACAACAACAACAACAACAACAACAACAACCAAGCCTTAATCCCATACTAGATGGGGTTGGTTATCTGGATTCTTCGTCTCCATATCCCTCTGTTTATGGAATCATTATAACATGATATTTAGTATTTCATTAGTATGAAATCACTAGAGTGTCTGAGATTGAAGAAACTGATTTAAGTTTTTTACCCCCTCTTTTAAAGTTTCTAGATGAATGTTTGACAGGTTGAGAGGATACATGCACTCTGTTAAAAATACATCGATGCATTTAGGTTATCCATGAGTTGCAATGTTGAGTTTACCCATAGGATTAAGGAAACGATACTCTGATTGGAAAGATGTTATGAATAGGCTGAGAGAGATAAAAGTGTTGACGAAGCAAAAAATATATGAAGTGCTAGATACAAATTATGGCCCTGAAAAAGGAAAATGATGAATAATTGTCTCATTGTACCTACTGACTAGGCCTAAGATTATAATGAGGAAAATTATAGATGTATCGATGGAAATGGGAGAACAGTAGCATTTAGTGCAATGCCAATGTGTATCTAATGCTGTTCAATAATTGATGTTTGAATTTTTAAGAGTTTTCTACATTGCAACTAGTGAAGAATGTCATTTTTTTCATGCAACATCTAAGGTTTTTGTTGTATTACTTGCAACTTATGCGCTCATCACTCTCTGTTCATGTGTCTGCACTCTATTCTCTATCAATTAGCTCTTAGCCATATAAGATGGTGAACTTGGTGGAAGCCCAACTATCAATCAAAGCTATGCATTCTATGAATTTGCGGGTACACACAAAATCATTGCAAGTACAATAGACCCAAGTGGTCCGACCCTTCTCCGGACCCCGCATATAGCGGTAGCACCGGGCTGCCCTTTTTGATGTGTCTGTTTGGCATTAGATTTCTTTGTTTGTTTGTCCAAAGAACCGACTTTATTGCAGCACTGAAATTCAAGCTTGTTTCAGTATCTATCCGTTTTTTTTATATAAAGATGGATAAACTACATTTCATTTAAATTAAAAGTTCATAATTGGTATATCAAAGGCATCAAGTAAAGATACATCAGGTGTCTTGTGTATGGCTTCGAAAGCTCCCGTGGTTTTTGTGTCTCATGGGACGCTTCCTGTTTTTGGGGTAATGAGGGGTTGTGGTTGGTTTTCTCTTATAAGTGACATGCTCTTTTTAACCATGGAGTTCATTGTTGTCATCTTGGCTTGTTGGGTTGCATTGCATTTCTTGCATAAATTGATATCCCAATTTTGTTTATCTTAAAAACATCTATTTTCTATTTGATCAAAAAGTGCTTTAAATTCACATGTAAAGAAGATGATATAAAGATATATCTTAACTTGCGATGAATTCTATGTTCCTGTGCTACACTAAGCACAATAGTATACTGTGGGATGCCCCTAGTGTAGGAGTTGGGTGTTGCCTTATATAATTTTGTCTGGTGTGATGAATTTTTAAGTTTTTTTCAGTATAAGATTTTAAAATTGCCGTGACTTCAAATAATATTCTAAAATTTGTGGAACATATTTGTAAACTGGGTGGAAGTTTTGCTTATTACCCCCTTCAATATATTAATTTTGCATTTCAAACCTTCAAGTTTCTTTGGAGTTTCATAAATGGTTATAACCAATAAGAAACAATAATCAATTTTGCACTTTTGAAGGGGGCAATGGGTAAAAAACTCGTTCTAAAAAATAAAAGGGGAAATTACAAAAAAGTACCCTGTGGTTTGCGACTTTTTCAATTCGGTCATTGTGGTTTAAAATTTAACAAAAACATACCATGTGGTTTGTCAGTTTATCACTTTAATACCCTGTAATATTGTGTATTCAAGGTCATGTCCCCGTTTGGATTTCCAATCGTATGGATGTGAGAAGATCATTCCGATTTTAAATACGATTAAATTACTTAGTTTGGCCTTCCCACTTAACGGTTGAAATTCGGGTATTGATTCTTATAAAATAAGGCCGTTAAGATTTAAAATCCTACAAGTTCTCAAATCAGTGATGCAGAAATTTTATTTTATGATCTTCCCATCCATACGATTGGAAATCCTTCAAACGCTTTACAGGGTAAATGGGGACACCTGAATGCACAATATTACAGGGTACTAAAGTAATAAACTGGAAAATCACATGGTATATTTTTGTTAAATTTTAAACCACAAGGACCGAATTGAAAAAGTCACAAACCACGTGGTAATTTTTGTAATTTCCCCAAAATAAAAATCAAATAAAAATTTTAAAGCGGGAATCCGCCATCCCCCGCGGAGTGAGCTCGCTCAGTAGCTCTAATGGCGACCTCTCATCTCCCCCAGTCCTCCCTCTTCTTCGCCGATCAACGCCTCTGCTCCGCGGACATCCTTTCTCCCTCCCAGGTCCTCTCTTCCTCTCCGCTTCTCTCCTCTCAATCTCGATCCTCACTCACACCTCCATTCATCCCATTTCCCTCCAGGTCCAAGCTCGAATCGAGGTCGCCGTGCTGAACTTCCTCAAATCACTCTCCTCCCCCGATCCCTCCATCCCCGTTCTCCAGCTTGTACTCTTACTCTCTTCTCTCTCCTTCCCCTTTCTACCTGCTCTTCTCTCTTAGATCCTTGACATCGTTGCTTCTTGATATCAGATAAGCAGAGATGGAAGCAATGCCGGGGTTCGCCGGAGCCTGCTCACTGACGTCTCCTCAGTCTTCGTCTCCCACTCTTACACTGCGAGGTCCCTGACAAGACCCGGGAACGCCAAGGCCTTCATCAGAGGTAGTCTCAATCGTTCATCTTCTATGAGATGGAGTGATTTGAATTGAGGTTTTGCGTTTACTTCTTGGCAGTCTGGCTGGTCATGGAGATGTGCTTCCGGATCTTGGGTGAGGGGAAGATGGTCACTCAGAGGGAGCTCTTTTATAAGCTGCTCTGTCACTCCCCTGATTACTTCTCTTCCCAGTCCCAAGTCAATGCAACCGTTCAAGGTCAATAACCTGTTCCAATTTCTTTGTTCATTTCGTAGATTAATCATAAATCATGAGTTTTTGCTAAGTGTTATTGCAGATGTGGTTGCATTGCTAAGATGCAGCAGGCACAGTCTCGGGATTATGGCATCAAGTAGAGGGGCAGTCATTGGGCGCTTATTGATACAGGTGAAGGAATTTAATTAGTTTTCTTTTATTTCATGAATTCTCAGCACTTGTTGCTTAATTTAATACTGATGTAAATGAAGGAGCCTGATCACGACATTGTTGATTGTACCTTGGTTGGCCTTTCTGGACATGCTATCACTGGAGATTTAAATGTATTGAATGAGCTGGTTTTGAGTTCGGATGCTCGGTATATTATAGTGGTGGAGAAGGTAATTAGTATCTTTTTTTGAGATTCAAGTGATCGTGGTTTCTTGTATTTTTGTTTGTGAGCTGAGTTATGTGTTTGGATTTGAGTAGGATGCTATCTTCCAAAGACTGGCTGAGGATCAATTATATAATCGGATACCTTGTATTCTGATCACAGCCAAAGGGTATCCTGATATTGCCACGAGGTAAAACACATTGAAGAGATGACCCAGTTTTATTTAGCTATGTTTTTGGCGGTGTTTAGGATGATGCCATGCATGCAAGGCATCTCAAGTTGTTCTATGATAAGTTTATCAAATGAGTTGGTATATGAAGCCAATTAGCAATTTGTGGATTTCATGATTTTGTAAAATCAGGAAGTTGATAACACTGTTAATGTTTGTTTTTATTGCTATATACATTGAAATCTTGTTAATCTTAGATGACTTTAAAAATGTTAGGTTATGACTTGGGAATTGCATTGGCGTATGTCTTTCTTTTTTTCTTATAGAATATCTACTAAGCTGGAAGATTGAGAGGGTTTTTCCCATATGCTCTTCCAAGTATCAAACTTCGTGTATTTATTGGTATGGACTTTGGAATCGCACCTTTATCTATGGAAAGTGAAGAAATCATGCCTATGTCCCTATAACCCCCATATTCTCATGACTGTTTCATAAATCATACTTATCCTTGGTTCAATCATGACAGTTATTCAATATTCTTGTGTCTTTCTGTAAATGTTATTTGGAATTAGCTGTTCGCTGGATCAGAAGCAATTTACTAGGAAAGGAACTCCTAGATCTCAAGAACAGCAACATCTGGCCTCAGGCTCTTATCCGCTTATTTTCTGTTACTATTAAGCTCTCCATTATCTCTTTGTACATAAAAAGAACACATTTCAGTTCATGATCAAGAATGTATTTCTTCTTGTTAATGATAGTGTTCCCTCTGGAAGTGTTATATCTTTGAGTTTAGTGGATTGCAAATGATTTCTTTCTAAGCTTAATCCTGCTTTGTTTTCCCAAACAGGTTTTTTCTACATAGATTAACCCAAACATTTCCTGACCTGCCGGTCTTGGCTTTGGTGGACTGGTGAACTCCCTTCACTTTGATATGTTTCTTGGATGTGATAGTTATCCAAGAATATCACATAACAGTTTTTATGCAGGAATCCAGCAGGACTCGCAATACTATGCACTTACAAATTTGGAAGTATAAGGATGGGTTTGGAGGCATACAGATATGGTAAGCCATGGTACTTGTCATTCTTGATCACTGTTTGCGCATCAATTGATAGAGTTGGTTTCTATGTGTTTCATGTACAGCTTGTAATGTCAAGTGGCTTGGACTTCGAGGAAATGATTTGCATCTTATACCTCAGCATTCAATGGTCCAACTGGAGGCACATGACTTACAAATAGCTAAAAGCTTATTGTTATCTGAGCTGTTGCAGGTACTTATCTGTTCCATGAAGAAATTTTGTCAGCTTTTCTCTTTTGGTTAGATAGAGTCCTTTTTTTCTTGTGTTCAGAGTCTATTGGGCATCCTCATCTTTGATTATGCAAACTAAATGCCTGATTACTTCGTGTGAAAGTATCCGCCACTTTCCTGTCAGTGTGTCAGCACAAACAATGTTCATATTTTATATACTGTCCCTAAAAGCTACACTTCTGTCCATTTATTTCTTGCTATTAAGTTTTTTCTTGGTTCTGGTGTTTTTTCCATGAAAATTATGAGCGCAAGGACATGTTCTTTACTTCAGATATCTCTAGATCTTATCATGTGTGTTATACACTCTATTAGTGACATCTACATGTTAAAATGGTTGGAAAATAAGCGTTTGTGTAATGCTTATAAGACATGATAGCTTGAAAAAAGAGAAATCAAGTTTGCCAAAGGTTGTATTCTTTCACTTTAAAAGAGTATGTGTCTTTTCCAAACGGATGTGTTTAGTGTTATGTGATATACATGAGATTAGATAAGATAAGATAAGATATATATGTATAGATTAAATAGATATGAGATAGATACATGTATATATATATGTATAGATTAAATAGATATGAGATAGATACATGTATATATACCATATAATCTTGCCTCTATATGTGTGGATTGAGGTGTCGTAGTTCTATTGTACTTTTTGAAGCTTCTTTATTCCTAACACTGGTATCGTCAGTACCTAGGTTTGTGATCTCTTTTCCTTCCCTACAAGGCATCTCTCCTTTCCGCATCCTATTTGCGTGATCTCCTCGCTTCTTCCATCTCCTCAAGACGCTTGTGCCCTCTTCTTCTACTATTACCCTCCCCTTCTCCCTTTTTCTCCTTTGTTTTTATTTCTTTATTTTTTTTTTCTTTCTTATGCGCGAACTTCGATGAGTCTACCCCCTTCTATGCTTCCCCTTCCTCCACTATGTCTTCATCTCCCTCTGTTGACTTTTCTTTTCTTTTTTTATCCCCTTCTTCTGAGGAGTCCGTTCCTCTGTCACCTTCTCTTTCACCTACATCGATTGTTCCCCCTGTTTCCCCTGAGTCCGCATTGAGTCCGCCCTCCTCCAGCCGATCCTCCTCTCGCCTCCCGCCATCCTCCTATCCGGTTTACACTATAGTCAGGCGACTTGAACCCCCTCGGCCGCTGACCCCCACTTGGTACGGCCTCTCTCGCTCTCCTCCCGCTAATGATCCACCACCGAGGTACCTTCTCATACTTACTCTCTTGTGACTGCTCTACTTTAGTTCCTCCTACCCGGGTTTCTTGCGGCTAGTGCTAGTTCCTCCGAGTTCATGAGCGAGTGTACCTATAAGGGCAGCTCGGCCACCTGAGTAGCGCACCGCCATGACAGAGGAGCTTGATGCATTGGCCCGTACTCAAACTTGGGATTTTGTTCCTCTTCCTACGCATGTTGTCCCGATCACTTGCCGGTGGATCTACAAGGTGAAGACTCGCTCAGATGGGTCCATTGAGCGCTACAAAGCACGTCTGGTGGCTCGTGGATTTCAAAGGGAGTATGGGCCGGGACTATGAGGGAGACATTTGCTCCTCGCTGCTCATATGCACAGCCTGCGATTCGCTGATCGCGTAGGCTGGCTGTCGTGGTTGGGCTCTCAATCAGCTAGATGTGAAGAATGCTTTTCTTCACGGTGACTTACAGGACGAGGTTTACATGACACCTCCACCGGCTTCGACTTCTCGGGGCTGGTTTGTAGCCGCCTTCGGGCTTTCTCTATGGTTCCCGCAAGCACCTCGTGCTTGGTTTGGCTGCCGCATCACCGTTGTTGAGGCAGCAGGTTTCGCAGCGAGCATTCATGACCCCGCCTTGTTCACTCACTCTTTTTCTCGAGGTCGGACAGTTTTGCTTCTTTATGTTGACGACATGATCCTCACCGGTGATGATTCTGCTCACATTGCCTTTGTGAAGCAGAAGTTGTGTGAGACCTTTATGATGACAGACCTTGGCCCGCTGCGCTACTTCTTGGGCATTGAGATTACTTCCCATCCTGATGGTTTTCATTACATCGCAGGCTACATTCTGGATCTACTTGCTCGCTCAGGTCTTAGTGACACGCGTACTGCTGCCACACCGATGGAGCTTCATTTACAGCTTCGAGCCTCTGATGGGATACCTCTACCAGATCCTACCCGCCATCGCCATTTGGTAGGTAGCCCGTCTATCTTCTAATCGCCACTGGCCCGCATATTTCTCATCTTTGTACATGTTCTCGGTCGGTTCAGAGGTGCTCCCACTTCAGCCACTATGCACATCTCCCACTGAGTCCTACGCTATCTTCGCGGGTACTACATCTCGCGATCTTTTACTCCGTCGATCTTCACTTTGCGTTGCGGTGAGCTTATTCCGATGCTACGTAGGCGAGTGAATCCGGATGATAAATGCCACTCTGTCAGCGCTCTGCTTTTATTTCTTGGATCTTCTCTTGTTGTCTGGAAGACCAAGAAGCAATCTTGTTAGCTTTCGCTCGTTGTTGAGGCCGAGATACGTGCATTGGCATCTACCGCTTTCGTGATTATTCTGGCTCCATTGGTTGCTTCAAGACCTTGGTGTTTCTATTGTCTCTCCTGCTCCTCTCTTCATTGTGTGATGCAGAGTGCCCTTCTTTGCCGCATCCGGTCAAGCATGAGTGACCAAGCACATCGGTTATGGATGCTCACTTTACCCGGGTGTTCGCATTACGGTGATCGATCAGGGCGATTCCCTCCCCGCTATCTTCCATCTCGAGGTCCAGTTGCGATTTCTTCACCAAGGCTGAGACGCAGTGATCGCATTCTTTCGTTGTCCAAACTCAAGACTCTAGATCCGCCTTGAGTTTGAGGAGGGGTGTTATGTGATATACATGAGATTAGATAAGATAAGATAAGATATATATGTATAGATTAAATAGATATGAGATAGATACATGTATATATACCATATACTGCACCCTTATGTGTGGATTGAGGTGCTGTGGTTCTATTGTATTTTTGAAGCTTCTTTATTCCTAACATTTAGGACACCATTGGGTTATAAATACAACAAAAAACCAATGGCAAATATATATTACAATCACTCTCTAATTCCTTTCTCCATTCTTTAAACTTGTTCTTGAGTATTCTTTGGCAAGAACAAAGTAATTGTTGATCTTTTCTTCTTGGTTTGCTTTGGTGAATCCTGGAAGGTTATTTGCCATTCAACCCTTCAACATACTCTTAGTAGTGGGGGCAAATAACACTTTAATGACAAAAATATCTTGATTGTTTTGCATCCAAGCCATTGTTTATCCTTCTATTTGTAAACCCCATTATCCACAACAAAAACTATTGTGGAATATAAGTGCACAATCCTCTTTCTAATGTTGAGTCATTCATGTGGCAAATGTATGTATTGAAATGTTTCAAATTCTTGTTCAATATGCAAGAACAATCAACTTTATGCCAGGGTTGGACTTTACTGAATCTGGCTGGATTTTGTTCTATTACTGTCATTGCTTGACTAATTAAGCAGCTAAATTTAACATAGTGGAAAAATAAGGAGACATAGGACAAATAAAGTAAACTGGTTGGTTAAGCAAGCAACCATGAGGGGATTCTCTTTTATTGAACTTCATTTCTTAATGTTTCCTTTGCCAGTATTGAATATTAATTTGCAACAATGTGTTATTTTGCTTAAAGGAGACATACAGGGAAGAGCTGGGATTAATGGTTGAAATGGGAAACCGAGTGGAAATTGAAGCTTTATACTGCAATGGATTTGATTACTTGGGAAAATACATTGCAAAGAAGATTGTTCAGTGTGATTACATCTAATGTTACATATTCATTTGTGATTTCTTTGTCAGGTATTTCTATGCTTTACTGTTAGTTTTACAATATTCTTATGAAATCCTACCCGTTTAATTCTACATATGCTGAACATCAAAAATGCCATATTGTGTGCATGGAAGAGAGCAGTCAGGTGGAGATCCCATCAAATGAATAGCATAAAAAGAACAATGCAAGTGATATGCATGAGAATTCAATAAAAAGTCCTTGTCGTCTTTTTTGCTCACCAAATTCATAGTTTTCTTTCTTTTCATCATTATTGTTTACAAACATGGGACTATTTTCAACTCAGGGAGGTGCAACCTACTATTGATGCTGCAATCTTCTGCATCTCTGGAGTTTGTGATTTAGTCCATGAAGAAACTATAGATGAAGGCGACATTCCAAAGATTACCTGATCACCTGGAAGTACTTCTTGCTTAGTAAGGCCTCTAAGTTGAAAAAATTAGCATCTGAATAATCTGAAACCTTGATTGAACTACAAATTTCTTACTTTTCAATTTTATTAATCATAGCTATCAATTTGAGATGCCTACTCTTGGAATGTCTTCTCTGCCATTTAGGAACAAATTAATATCTAAATTAACACAGATCATGTTGTCTTATTTTGACATATGATTGTTTTTATTTTTTATTTTAAATTAAGATAACTTTTGGAGGTCCATTCATTTCAGGAAAAAGAAAACATAAAAATATAATTATTTACATAATTCCCACAAAACAATTATCTATTTATAACCCTAAATGAGTGACCTTACCGCATGGAAAGTTAACCGGCCAGCTTAATTAATCTCTCCTGATCTTATTGGTGGAAAATTACAGTCAATATAAATAGTAAATTTCTCAGGGCTGTTACGGAAAATGTTCTCAAATGAACCTGGTCTCTTCTCTTCGCTTTCGGACGTCGCTACCCAAACTTCTCTCTCCCTCTTCTTGGGCGAAGGCCCCTTGACTCCAGCTCTAGAATTCTTTCGCTTATAGGGCTTGGATTAGATTACCATAATCCTCCAAATGCCGACCCGCTTCTTCGATCAGTGTGCTTGTTGATTTCCTATCTAGGTTGTTTAGGGTTTGTAGGACGAATTTCCGCTAAAATCTTGCCCTAGGAACCATCGTGTTCGAAATTTTTGATTGGCATTCGTAATTTCAGTCTCCATATGTGTAAATACCTGATTTCTCAATGTTTGATCTCGATTTCATGTTTCGAATCAGTTCAATCTCCGACCCGAGATAGGTTATCAAACCCAGAGTAAATTTTATTCTGAAAGTCGAGGTAATTAGGGCTTGATAGCGTGTGGAGCTGCATATCTTCGTTCTTGGTAGGGTTTTGTTTGTATTTTAGTCTCTGGGGATGAGTTTGGAACACGAGGACAAGAAGTCGTCTCTGGAGTCCTCTGTGGACAATGCCCATGAACCCCGGAAGTAAGCATCTGCATTCAAGATTTCATATTAATGTGTTTCTGCTTCTGAGAAGCTGAAGTGGTTATTTGTCTCTATTGCTGATCATTAGGAAGTCGGGGATAACATATACTAGGGAGTTTTTGCTCTCCTTGAGCAATTTAGATGTCTGCAAGAAGCTGCCCAGTGGATTCGATGTCTCCATTTTAAGGTAAATATTTAATTCCTCAATGTTGATTGTTCACCTAGGATTTTATCTAATTTGTTGATGTTATTGGGGGCAGTGAGTTTGAGGATGCTTCACAAAGAAGTTTTGGAGGTTTGTCTTTCCAGAGCTCGAGGAGGAATGACCATGGATCACTTCCAAGTAGAATGGACAATTCAGGTAGTTATTCACGGGGGAGTTCAGGGAGGTGGGATACTTATTCCTCTGGTTCCAGTGACAAAGATGGAGATTTGCAGCTTGACCGGGAAAATTGTATGCAAGGTTTGTAATTTCACACATCTTAGCTTATGCATGAAGAAGGCCCTAGTGTCATCAGTTTTGATTTACCAACTCACAGAAGATTATGTGTTTGGGTTACCTCTTGCCCAAAGCCATAGTTTGATTTTTTTTTTCTTTTATATATATATATATATATATATATATATATATATTAGGCTGCGAGGTCTATGTGATACTAAAAAAGTGACTCAAGTGTTCTGGACCGACTGCTATGGAAATGGATTAACCACAAAATATAGATGGAAAACTAATTTGTTCTTGCACTGTCTATTTGTGGGTGCATGTCTATCCAAGAATTTGTGTTTGTTAACTAATTTTTCACCTAACCATTGGTACGAATGGTCCATGGTCATAAGTACAGGCAACCTGACTGCAAAGTGGTGGTATATATCATGAGTTCAGTTGTGTGTGTGTGTGTGTGTGCGCGGGGGGAGGTTATCTTCTTGTGAAATGCTTTCTTTGGCATTTTGCCAAGTTGCTTAATCTCATATGATAATGTTAGTATGTATACTTATTGTAGACAACAAGATCATGCACATTTTGAACAATCACCTGGGCTACAACATCTTTGGTAGAAACTTATCCTTCCCACCTGTTAGTTCCGTTGGGGCTGTTGTGTGGTGTTAGGATAACACACTCAAAGGGATATGTAAGCACACACACACATACATAATCAAAACAATGTAAACATGAACAGAGGAGACACAAAAGCTTGGTAACCCAGTTCGGCTTCCAATCCTACGTCTGGGAGGCAAAGCCCGGAGAAGACGATCCACTAAAAGAGATGTAGAAACATAAGTACAACTTCTTTGTCACTCATCTCATAATACATACAAGCACCCCACTCAAGATTGACCGATGATCACTGTCACCCTACACCCAAGGGGATCTTCGGTGGCTTATCCTAAATCCTCGTAGCTGTGTCTCATATAGACGGTCCACGAGCCTTAAAATATCACGTTCTTCTTTTAGGATCTCTGGAATCTTCATGGCAACTACTTTGGACGCCTTCCAAAATTAGCCATTGTAAACCCTGTCGTAACTGATCTTGCAACGTGGCCTTGACTACTGAACTGGCGGTCTAATACCCAATTTAGTCCTCCTATTATACCGAACCAGCCCTTTTAGTCCCTCTATTATAATTTGATCTTTTTTAGTCCCTATATTTTCATGATTGAAAAATTTTAGTCCCTCCCTTATGTTATAATTTGAGTTTTTTTGGTCCCTGAAGGGACTAAAATTTCTCAATCGTGAAAGTATAGGGACCAAAAAGAATCAAATTATAATAGAGGGACTAAAAGGGCCGGTTTGGTATAATGGAGGAACTAAATTGGGTATTACATCCTGAATTGACTAAAGGTTGCAACTTCCGTTGCACCACGACCTCAAGACGCCTTCAACCCTCTCTGTCAAATATTGTCAGATCCTCTCGATCACAACCTTCGACAACTAGTTGGACTCCTCTCCATCATGTCCACATCCCTCTCAAGGTTGCACCTTCACCAAGGTGTGTAATCCGTCTTCAAATTTCTTTTTTCAAATCTAATCTTCATTCGTCCAGATTTGGGTCTTCAAGATCTTCATCGAATCGGTCCTCACCATATTTAGCTTTCCACCTAAATATGGTCTTCAATCAACTCTTCAATCAAAGCTTCAATCAAATCTCCGCTTTTTTCCATATGTAGCCTGCACCTATGAAATCTCCAATCAAATATGAGATAGGATTGTATGAAAAGGGAATACCACGTCAGCTGGTATCCCCGTCCAATAAAAGTTTGACACATATCCAAATACAATATGATACTATTTTTTTTTAAACCCTTCATTCTTCTATGGCGCCCACCGGCCATCGTCGCGCATCTCCAGTGCTGTTGTGCGCCACCATAACTGATTCTTAATCTCGCTCATCTCCATCGCTGGCTCTGGGATGCTGACCGACCTGAAAAGGAACCAGTTCCACTACCACCTCGGCCTCGGTGCCTTCCCTGCCGGGGCCAAGTCCGACAACGCCGTCCTCCCCGTTGGAGCTAAGTTCGATGACACTCATCTCAGCCACCGATCAAGGCCGACCATCGCCTCCCATCTCTAGCGTCCGATGGACGCCACATGGCTTCGGCTTCTCCGTAGCGTCAGTGTCAACGCCGGAGCCGGACCTGGTAGGGCCGGGTTCCTTGCAAGCATCTCTGGCGCTGACTCCCCACCGTGAAAGGTGAACTCGAAGAGGTCCTGCAGCGGAGGAAATCTCCAGAGATCGGAGCAATCCTGGTCATTGATCAAACCCGTAAGTGAGATGCATGAATCCTAGCTGTTGATTGGAGGGGATACCAACTGACGTGGTGTAACGGTTTCATACAATCCTTTCTCTCAACTTAGCTCTTCACTAAATCTGGGCCTGCACTATATTTGCCTTTACTTAATATAGTCTTCAATCAATTCTGTTTTCCAAGTTGAACATGTTGCCATATGTGTTGCAGCAACTTTCCAAACACCTTGCACAAGCTTGCTTTCTAAATCAACAACAATCTTACCAATCATAGCTTCAATTATATCTCCCTTTCCTAGCTCCTTGCCAAGCATTTCTCCAGCAGATCCTCTCCAAAGATATTTCAAATAGCCTTGTTAGCATCTTCCAAAGATAGCCCTTTCACCAAAGATACTTCCATGAAATCTTCAAAGCCTTCCCTTGTAGAGTCCTCCATGCTTTGACTTGTCAACCATGTATTGTGCCTTGGTCAACCTGCCATGTCACCACGGTGTCAAATGATGCCAACCAAAGTGCCTTTGCACTAACACCACCTTCTCTTTTCAAAAGTCAAGCATGAATTGAATCTTTAGAAACATATGTCATAGTCAGCAGTGTTTCTGAGACAGACACTGCTGAAGCTTATAGGAAATCACTATATTCAGAAGTTAAATAATATGATCTTTACCATGGATGGGATGGGTGGCTAGGGATAAGAATATGTGGCTGTGTGCATGTATGCCTTTTCATATGGTCCAATGCAGTAATTTGCCTATTTCACTTGTTCAGATTATTACCTTCTGTCTGCCATTTGTAGGATATGGTCACTTGTTTGATTTCTTGTAATAATTTTTTAGAGTTTCTTGTTTCAGATTCTGGAAGGCATGTTGGCAATCAGCCACGCCGACCCTGGCAACTATCTGAGCATGATGGACTTTTAGGAAGTGGTGCGTTTCCAAGATCCTCCGGATATAGTGGAGCCTCAGGACTGAAAGGTCGAGACAATGGCCATCATCAGCTTAGTAAGAGCACTGATACTTATCAGCCACCGCGAACTTACAAGGTTCACTTGCAATTTTGTTCTTCTGTTTGTCATTGTATTTGGACTTCCCTGCTCGTTTATGGATTAGTCATTAGAGCGTGAAAATTCTTTACTGAAGAATTTTCACATATTTGTAATTCATAGTCTTTGAGTTTCATAAGATCATGCATTCATATTGTATGGTTTGCTTCCTCTAGGCTGTGCCAAATTCAAGGAAAGACCATACAGACTTGGTTAATGATGAAACATTTGGTTCATCTGAATGTTCAAGTCAAGATAGGGCGGAAGAGGAAAGGAGGAGGAGAGGTAATCCTTTCAATTTATCTCTAGTAGGCACCATGCCAACTTTCAACTTGTTTGATTTGTGTTCTCTGTTCCTACTTTTTTGCGGAACAATCATGTTCTTCATGTGTGTAATTGTGAATTGTTGTCTATATGAAGAATCATTTGAGCTGATGAGGAAGGAACAGAAAAAATCATTGAAAGATAACCAGAAGCACATGCTAAATATTGACAAAGAAAATGTTGATGATGATATTATGGCGCTATTGGGGAGTTCAGAAGGCCAAAAGAGCAAGCAAGGTGAAAACAAGCTTGTTGACTCAGTTGCACTATCAAATTCCCGAAGCGATTCTTCTAGGTCTTCTCACATACATGCTCCCCCATCAAGGCCACTTGTACCACCTGGTTTTGCTAGTGCAGCACGGGAGAAAAATCTCCATGCACCGTCTTCAAACACTTGTACGGCAAAGGTAGTTTTTATTTTTTCCTGTAATTATCTTTTTACTGGATGATCATTTAGTTTGGGATTACTGGGAGTTCCTGTAAGCTTTCTGCTGATGAATTTAAATGAATTTACAAACATATTCCTTAATTTGTGTTCTTATTATGTAAAAATGAATATTAAAGCATGTGCATTTGATATGAACTCCTATTGCATCCATGAAGGTCTCAAATATGTCTAAAACTTAGAGAACACAAAAATGTTTTCGTCTACCGATTAAGCTCAATCTCCATGGTCTACATGCCAACTCGCTCCATGCATTGGGGTGGTTTAGTCTCTCCTTCCTGCATCATCTTCCATTATGAGGGCAACTCCTTTTGTGCTCACCATCCAATACTAGAGAAGCAAGATAATACATTCTTTTGTTGACTTTTGGAGTTTTTTCCACCTTATCTAGTTGGCCTGGAAAAATTAAATTTGTACCTAAGCAGCTTGGCTAGATGAGTTGGGATTTAGAGTACCTTATTAGGGTGTAATGAGGCATCAACTGCCCAGTATTTTCAAAGTTAACAAGTTGGATTATTCTTGTTAGCCATCTCATTATTCATGTCTTCATAAATACTTTAATGTTATTATTAAGTAATTTAATTTCTCCATTTCCCATTTATGTGAAGATTATTATTTATTAAAGCAACCATGCGCGAAATTTGATGAAATTAGAAATGCACTTTTCAGAGTGGGACCTTTTAACAAACAGTTTTGTAATCATAGAAAATTTTTTAAGGTAAGGTTTAATCACTAATTAAAATGCATATCTCTTTTCCTTTTGTAACAGTAAGTCGCACATTTAAAATGAATGTTGTAATTTCTTTGTTAGCTAATAATGGTACCTGATCTATATTAAAAAAAAAAAAACTTAATGGATTTTTCATGATGATGCAATTTATAGCCCACTCCTGGTCGTCCAACAATTTTTTCCTTTGTTTCATTTCAGCCTGGAAGTGCTGTTATTGACAAAGATAATAGTCATGTGAATCAGCCAGATAGTGGTGACTCAGGTATTCACATTAATTGATTTGAAATGACTCCTATAGTACTATTATTTAATTTTATATTCTGTTGATCTCCTGTACTTTGAACATCAGGTGCTGGAGCGATTAAGCAATCGGTTTATTTGGAAAATATCTCCAATAAGACATTTAACATACAAGAAGCAGATGACGCTTTGGAAAGTGGCACCTTAAATGATTTTTCCAATGCGAAAGAGTCTAGGCATGATATCATCCATGTAGATACTCAGGATCAATCGGCATCAATTTTAGATAAGCTGTTCGGAAGTGCTTTGCTGACTAATTTTAGAGACACACATAATGTTATTGAGGTATGTTGGTCTCCCCATCATACCATTTACCATTTCCTGAGTTAATAGCGTGGTCTGAACCTATCCTTCTTCTTTACCTAATTATTTTATTTAATGGAGGTCATAGTATAATGAATATTATTGATTAGCTTGTATTTACTCTTAATTTAGTTTAATGATGACATTGATAATAAACAGATTATGAGCCGAAGCAAATTTGTAGAAGTTCGAAATCGAGGAGCAAGTCAATATTTACAATACTTGAAAACATTTGATTATTCTGACCAAAATTTTTATTATCTCTCTCTCTTTCTCTCTCTGTGTTGGCGTTATATTACTGGCTTAAGTAAGAAATTGGCACGATCTTTTTGAACTCTTAATTACCACTACAATCAAGAAAGTTTCCAATCTTGCTAGTTGGTTGGTCAGGGTCAATTTGATGGATAAAGGATAAGTGCATTTTTTTTATTGGTGGGACTCAGTAAAACTTGGATGCTGAGCGTAAATGACCCTTCATTTGACATTTTACTTTTTAGCATCAAGGTGTTGAAGTAAATGTAGAAACAAGGCATCCAGCCATGACAGAGTCCTCAAAGTTCACCAACTGGTTTCGTGATGAAGGTAAACCTAGTGTTCTGTGGACCTTTTTAGTCCTGACCTTGTATTTCTCTAAGGTAATCACATTTGGTTTTTAATGTAGAAAAAAAGCCAGTTGAAAATGTTTTGTCCAAGGATTTGCTCTCTTTGATTGTTAGTAAAGAGAAGGCAAGCCCACAAGTTTCCGAGTTTTATGATGGCAATTCCCCAGTTTACATTAAACCAAGTCTGCTTTTGGGAGAAAGTGGAACAAATGACAAGCACCTCAAATTTCCTGATTGTTCTTCTGTTGGTATCCCTGAGCTGCAGTATCCTAATGAGGGCAATGATTCAAGTTCTGGTGTGATCACTTGTGAGGATCTTGAGCAACTCATCTTGGCTGAGGTTAAAGATAGTAACTCAGGTCTGGAGCAATTTGTTCTGGGACCTCAGACGGAATTGGATTCTGAATTGGAAGGGCAGAAAACCATTGTGGATGATAGTGCATCAAAACACCTTCTCTCTTTGCTACACAAGGGAGGCAATTCAAACGATCAAACTTCATCTTCCATTATGGATGTGATGGGATCATCAATCAACAGGATTGATTTATCTGATGCAAAAGCTACTCCTGAAGTTCCTGACAGAATTTCTATTATAAATTCCAATAAGGTTCAGAATTGTGAGAAAACTGTGACACTTGAAGCTTTATTTGGATCAGCATTCATGGATGAGCTACATTCAGTGGAAGCTCCACTCTCAGTTCAGAGAGGTCCCATTGGTGGGATCAGTGGTGCTGATACTCTTCAGTCTCTTGAATCACAACTTCAGTATGATACTAATCATGCGCTTCCTTCTACATATGGCCTAGAGCAGCCTAACAAAATAACCAACTCAGACAATGTGGAAGCTTTTATTCACAGTCGAGAAGCAAGAACTGATAAGATTCCAGGGCTTTGGGTTGGTGGTGACAACTCTTCTCCCGGTGGTTCAAAGATTCATCTTCCGGAAGAAGATGGTTTAATTATGTTTGGTGACTCATTGAACTCTGTTACTTCAGACTCTGCAAGTTTTAGGAGTGTAAATAGAGACAAGGAATCAGTTGAATTGAATCCTGAACGGCTTCAAGGTCAGATTCTGAAGGCTATCCACAGAGATACTGGGCATGCTGGGCAAGTTAATTCATCACGGTCAACTCTCGTAAATTGCCCTCCTGACTTAGTTGACTTGGATAGGTTTTACGATTCCGTGCATGGCAGAGCTTCTACGCAATATTCACATCCATTGAATCACATGAGACCTTTGTTTCCTGAAATGGATCAACATACCAATCTGAATTCTCAGATGAGATCAATTGCTCCAGAAAACATCCATCCTGATTCTCACCTTCCATTCCCTGTAAATGTTTTCCCTCAGCATGGTTTGCACAGTGCTAATGGACCACAGTTTGATCATACAGGACACCATCCAACATTTCAGCATGTGCCTGTTCCAGGAAATTTACCCCCACCACACCCTTTACTGGGCTTGCCAAGAGGGTTTCCACCATCTTATCCGATGAATCACATGCCTGGTTACATAGCTGAGATGAACAACATGCATGGTTTACCGCAGAATCTCCAACCACATACTTTTGGGAACCATGGAATGGGAATGCCAGGTTGGTGTGATAACTTTTTTTAACTGATATTCTACACAATCATAAAGGTGTAGAACTGAAAAATACTTCTCTTCACAAAATATGTTTCTTGATTGCCTTTTTTGGATTTCTTTAGCCCAACTTATACTAGCATAGTGATGGAAATAGGATCTAGTTATTAGAATGATAGAATCTCATCTGCTTTTGTAACCTGCTCATTCAATTTATTTATTTATTTATTTATTTTGTGGTATTTTCTTATGGCATGTGTGATGGTACTGAAGTTTCGTCCTTAAGACCATAAATCTTTAGTCATCAATCTGTCACAGAAGGTTAGGTTTATCAATATGTGATGCTTGAATGAACCAAGGTTGGCTTGAGCTTAGCTCATGCTTGACACATTTTAATGTGATAAGAAACAGGTAAATGTGTTAGATAGAATATTCAAATATGAAATCAGGGAATATAATCTTTTAACCACCATACCAAACAATTATGTTAAATTAGCTGATATTAGAACACACATAATAATTGAAACAAACCTAATTAAGCTAAGCCCAAATGATTCCAACCTGTCTTGAGTTTGACCCACTTATCTGATAAGATCTTGCTGAACTCAAGCTGCTAATGGGCAGCTTGATTATATGAGAACCCAACAGAAGATGTCTCTTCCTTGCTTGAAGGAGCCAATTATCTAATTTGCATATGAAAATCTTTCATGTAGTATAAACAACTCATGGAATTTTCTGCCAGTCAAAGCTCTTGTGCATATGTACTTGTGAGTGAATGGTGTGGTAAAGATGAATTTCTTCTTTTCTTCCAAAAGCTGAAATTATCTATTCTTTCTTTTCTTATTGTTTACCCAATTTCGTAGGATCTCTTATTGGTGGTGATGGGGGAAGTAACCCACAGGCATTCAATAGGCTTATCGAGATGGAGTTGAGAGCCAAATCAAAGCAGATTCACTCTGCTTCAGGGCACATTCCTGGGTTCCATGGTCCAGAGCTTGATGCTGCTTTCAGGTACAGATGACTAATCAGGCCTGCATTTATTGTTTATGGATCAAATCTATTCTGAACCCTTTGTGTTTCATCGAAAGCATGTCTGTGTATTGGGGAGAAATACTGGTGGTTGAGCTTGTTGTTCTTACACCCTCTGATTACCCCCCATAAAACTAGTGTCAACAATAGTTAGTCGGAATGAAAAATGTTGAATCCATTGCTTGTAAAAGTTTGCTGTGTTGTAGTCATGTTAGTCTAGCAGCTCGATGAATATCAGGACTTGATTGTGTGTTTTATTTGGTAAAAGTCTTGATAATCAGGTGTCGGAAAGGTGACTGATTTTATTGCAGCAGTGAAACCTTCTTTGTTTCATTATGTTTTCTGATCCTTTTTTATTTTTCTTATTTCATCAAAAAGTACTACTTCAAGCATCTCTAGTATTGTTTCTTCTGAATTCTTAATATAAATAATTAAATAAATAAAAGAGTAGTTATTTCAATTTATGGCCTATATATGTCACAAATGAATGCTTATTACAACTTAAATTCGCAATATCAAGCAAGATATCTAAAGATGGATGTTATATTAACTTCAAAATTTTGAAAAATCAAGAGTATTTTCTTCTTGTTCAAATTGCCCTTCATCCTTTCCATGACTAAAATTTTGGTTCATATGAAAACTTGCTTTTTGTCTCCCTCAAATCTAACATGAAATATACATATAAAATAATGTTAATATTTTCAATTCATAGAAGACGTTTTGCTCATTATCTCTAATATAATTAAATTTGTTTCAATCCTTCAATGTTTGTCACCACGTTGTCACGGGCCGGCAAAAGAACGCCAAGACGTTAGCGTGGCGCAGGTTTGCAACCGACCACCCTCACGTCCAAATTCTCAACATCCGCATTCGGGCTAAAGCAATGCACTCCAAGCTCGCCAGGCTTGTAGCTCGCCCTCACCGGGTAATAAAATAAGTCTTCGTGATGCATCAACAGAGATTCCGCTCTAACCCGCATGCTCAAGCAAGCCACTTGCAAAACCAACATGGAACCGATGAACAAGAAATAGAGAAGATAGAAGCGAATTCAATTAAGAAATCCCTCCTATTAACAAGCCAAAAGATGAATTAGAGAGTACAAAATATAGAGAAGAGTAAGAAATTGCTCGAAAGTGAATTTAATATTTCTTATTCACTAATCCCTCACCAACATTCACTAGCTTTTACAACACCCCTTTATACATACAAACCAGTCAGACTACAACCAACTAAAACCTTCTGTAACTCCTTAGATCATACTATGGCTACAATAATAAAAAGACACACACATGGGCCTATCTTGCCACAAGTGTCCCATCTGCACAAGGATTGCCAACCTGTTCATGTTGCACACCAATCCCAAGACTCCTACAAACATTACGATACAAAACACACTTAGCTTATCATACTAAGTGTTCAAACATCCTGGCACTTAGAATTGCCAACATGGCATGCTCCAAAAATATCATTCTTGCACACATGTCACCGGCCCCATTGGCCAAGAACCAAAGCCCATGCAACTACATATCTAGCAATTTGTGCCACGCCGCGACACCCTCCCCACCAACCATGCAATGCCCCTCATTGCAACGTGGCCCGGTAACTCTCCGTTTTAGGTGTGAAGAACTTCATGGACCGACCTGCTCCCCTTCATCAAGGAGGTTCCCCGTGAATCACACTGAGTCACTCACATACCTCACACAAGTCATGTTACCCACCTTGCACCTTAGCTGCAGGATTCAATCCCAGGTCCCCGCGCCAAGCATCTTTGCACTTCGGCTCGGTGGCTCCGGGGCCGGGCCCTCGACCTTGCACCCCGTGAATGCGCAAAATGCTAACGCTATTGCACTCTAGCCATCATCCGTACCTTTTGTGCAAATAAGAGATTCATGCTTTGTGTTGAAGTAGTGTGTCAAGACACCCATGTATCATCATGCCCCAAACACCAATACCTTGGTGTCACAACTTAGTATCACATACTTGTAATACAAGTTCGTAATACTCAACACATCCATACTTAAGGTCTAGCCAGATCACGCCTTTGCAAATCATACATCGCCTAGTGCTTCACTGCCTCACACTAGTTTTCTTTTGCATTCAATCAGATTAAATCAGCCTCTAGCATGTTTTCATACCATGCACCGAAGTTCAGAATGCAAAGACAATTTAAGCTTCTTGGTTGAAGCTCACGCTCGCCTACGCTAAATAAATCCAACTTCGAAATGAATCAAGATAGCTCCCACCTATTTTGTCTCCTCCAAATGCATTACCCAAGTTCTCAATCACGCATCACAAGGCTACCCCTACTACTGGGCGTATTAATCGGCTCCCCATAACTCAATGCAGTATTACCACCAGTCGACCGGCCCATCAAAGGTTTCCATCTCTTTGACTTCTTGTTCAGCGCAACCCAACACCTTCATCATCGAAGCATCCCTTCCAAGAATCAAATATCAAGACTTAAGCGTCTCCTCGCAACGCCAAATCACCACTTCGGCTTCTTCTTCTGGCGCGAATCAAAGCAACAAAGACGCCCTATATGCTGGCTCCACCTCTACCCATCAACACCAATATCACGTGCTCTGGCATGCATGCTGTTGGTTCATACCACTTTGTCACGTAATGCTAAAGAACGCCAAGACGCGATATGTATGCAGGTTTTGTAACTCACTACACCTCGCCACGCGTCCAAATTTCAACATCCGCATTCGCCAAAGCAATGCACTCAAGCTCAGTAAGCTGCCAGCCGCCTCCTGGGCTGAGAAATTTAGAAATAAAGAAGCCCGTGATGGCGCCTCAATGTAGATTCCGACGACCTCGCGATGCTCAAGCAAAAGCCCACTTTGCAAACCAACACAACCTGATGAACAAGAAAATAGAGAAGATGTGTTCTAGAATTCAAATTAAGAAATCCTCCCTATTATCAAGCCAGCATGAATTACATAAAAATATAGATAAAGAGAAGAGCCGTTTGGAGGAATGAATATTTCTTATTCACTAATCCTCACCAACATTCACTAGCTTTTACAACACCCCTTTATACATACAAAAACCACCAGACTACAACCAACTAAACCTTCTAGAACTCCTAGTAGGATCATACTATGTACAATACAGCACACACATGGGGCTCATCTTTTGCCATACAAGTGTCCTGACCGCGACAGCGATCAAGTAACCTCGCTTCCTCATGCCAAGTATCACCAATCCCAAGACTCCCACAAAACACACATACAAACACACTTAGCTGGTCATACTAAGTGTTCAACATCCCGGGCAATTTAGACTCAAGCAACATGGCATGCTCCAAAATATTGGCCTCTTGCACACATGTCAACAAGTCTCCATTGGCTAAGTAACCAAAGCCCATGAATCCACATATCTAAAGAATTACATGGACACAACGCGGCTCAAGACTTCACTGCCCGTTTCATTTAAAAACAAGTTCTTATAAAAAAAAAAAAGGGGTAAAACTGCATACAATAGACTCCATACGTGCAGGAGCTTTGTAGTTGGGCTAACCTTTAAACCTTCAAAATGATAATAACAAATAATTAGTGAAAAATATATTTATTAGGTTAATAATTAATTTTGATCTTTCAAAAGGGGCAAAAAGAAATAAATAATGGCTAAATCATGTTAAGCGGGAATCGGCCCGCCATTTTCCCGCGGAACGAGCTCTCTCTCTAGCTCTAATGGCGACCTCCGATCTCCCACAATCCTCCCTCTTCTTCGCCGATCAATGCCTCTGATCCGCCTACATCCTCTCTTCCTCCCAGGTTCTCTCTTCCTCTCCACTTCTCTCTTCTCAATCCCAATCCTCACCACTCCATTCATTCCATTCCTCTCCAGATCCCAGCTCGAATGGAAGCCCCCGTCCTCAACTTCCTTCCATCCCCGACCTCCCGCTTGTACTCTACCATCTCTCCTCTCTTAGATCCTTGACATCATTGCTTGTTTTCAGCATTGCCGGGATTGGCCGAAGCCTGATCACGGACGACGCCTCAGTCTTCCTCTCCAACTCTTACACCTCGCCGTCCCTGACGGACCAGGGAACGCCAAGGCCTTCTTCAGTAGAGGTAGTCTTAATCGTTTTTTCTATGAGATAAAGAGTGATTTGAAATGAGGTTTTGCGTTTACTTCTTGGCAGTATGGCTGGTGATGGAGATGTGCTTCCGGATCTTGGGCGAGGGATGATTCTCACCATCCATTCCCTAGAAATGTTTTCCCTCAGCATGGTTTGCACAGTGCTAATGGACCACAGTTTGATCATACAGCGCGCCATCCAACATTTCAGCACATGCCTGTTCCTTGAAATTTACCCCCACCTCATCCTTTACAGGGCTTGCCAAGAGGTTTTCCACCATCTGGCATGCCTGGTTACATGGCTAATATGAACAAACTGAATGGTTTTTACCATGGAATCTCCAACCACATACTTTTGGGAGCCATGGAATGGGAATGCCAGGTAGGGCTCATGGCCATTTTTAATTGATTCTGTACTCCATGATAAAGTTATATAGCCAAGAAAATAGTTATCTTCACAAAATGTATTTTATGATTTCATTTTGTCGATTTCTTTAATCCAACTTATACTAACAGAGAATGATGGAAATAGGACCTAGCTATTAGAATGATAGAATCTCATATGCTTGTATAAGCTGCTCATTCAAATCTGTTTTCTTGTGGTATTTGCTTACTACATGTGATGGTGTCCATCCTTAAGATCATAGATATGGGTAGTATTTTCTTTCTTATTATGTTTTAGTCAATGATTGCTCACAGAAGATTAGGTTTATCAAGGTTGGCTTGAGCTTAGCTTGGATCTAATTTCAAGTTTATCTTGTTGGCTCAAGCTTGGCACATTTTAAAGTAATAAGAAACAGGTACAAGTGCTGGATAGAATATTCAAATATGAAATTAGGTGATATAACCTCCTAAGCACCGCACCAGACAAATTATGTTAGATAGCTGAAACAAATTCTATATAGAACATGAATAATAAATTGAAACCAAACCTAATTAAGCTAAGCTCAAATGAGTTCAACCTTGCTTGATTTTAACCTAATTATCAAATGATGTAGCTGAACTCAAGTTACTAATGGCCTCTTCCTTGCTTTAAGTAGCCGATTATTTTATTTGCTTATCCATTTGCATATGAAAATCTTTCATGTAGTATAAAGAACTGTTGGAATTTTTTGCCACTTAGAGTCTCCACAAAACTAACCCTTGTGCATTTGTATCTCTGGGGAAATGGTGTGTAAAAAATGAATTTCTTCTTTCCTCCCTAAAGTTAATGTGTATTCCACTTGTACTATCAAATTATTGATTATTTCTTCTGTGGTTCTATTTCCATTGTTTGCCCATTTTTTTAGGACCTCTTGTTGGCAATGATGGGGGCAGTAACCCCCAAGCGTTCAATAGGTTTATGGAGATGGTGTTGAGAACCAACACAAAACCAATTCACTCCACTTCAGTGCACATTCCTGGGTTCTATGGTCCAGAGCTTGATACAGGTTTCAGGTATGGATGACTAATTAGGTCTGTATTTGTTGTTTATGGATAAAAGCCATTCTGAACCCTTGTGTTCAATGAAAGCATGTGTCTGTATTGGGTGGAAATGCTGACGGTTGAGCTTCTTGTTCTCACGTCCTGATTACCTCCCATAAAACTAATATCAAAGTAGTTGGTTGGAATGAAAAATGTTGATTGCAATGCTCATAAAAGTTTGGCCTGTTGTTGTCATGTTAGTCTAGCTGATCAATGAATATTAAGCGGGCCAGAGACATATCTTCATATCTCAGGAAGACTTGATGGTAGGGTATCGGAAAGGTAACACTGCAATGTTTATTCTCTCACCATTCATAGTCCATATTCTCTCAGTATGTTAGCAAAAACCCTACCCTGCTGACAATTAGCACCATTTGTGTAATGCCATACTGTGAGGCTTCTTTTACTCTTTGGTGACTGTTGATGACTTTGGGATTGCTGGTGTTATTCTTCTGTTATTCAACTTGAAACTAGACCTGACTCTTACTGGATTGTGTACCTGGATTCCTCTCTTCTACTGATCCTGACTGACTATATGGTGGTATGATGGCCATTGAATCCCAATTGTCTTCTCATTCACACTCCTGCTATTTATTTATTTTTAAAATTCAGCATTTTTACAATAAATGAATAATCCTGTTGTCTTATTACTTATACACCCCTCCTGTCCTTTTTAAAAGACCTTGTTTCCTTGTAAAATTAATGCCATCAGACTGAGATTGTTACTTTAAATTGAGAAGATTCATTGAATTAAAAAAAAGGAATTTTTGTATATATGTGTAACTTGAGAATCTTGCAGATTTATGTATATATGTGACATTGTTGTATGAAGACCGTTAACAGAAATAGACTTGATTCCTTGCTATCCATGGTCTCTTTGTGATGAACTCAAGGTAACATCATTTAAGCCCACCATTTTGTGACAGCTGTGCTTATTCTGATAAGAAGAAGTCCTGCCCACACAAGCTATGGGTGT
Source organism: Dioscorea zingiberensis (assembly GCA_026586065.1). Classification (NCBI taxonomy): domain Eukaryota; kingdom Viridiplantae; phylum Streptophyta; class Magnoliopsida; order Dioscoreales; family Dioscoreaceae; genus Dioscorea; species Dioscorea zingiberensis. The sequence goes on along the minus strand of CM048826.1, from coordinate 42,717,540 downwards.
ATTTCTTTTCAAATGGTGGAAGGAGTGGGGTAACTGCTGTGAAAATGCCTACCAAGCCAGCAAGTGATTGATATTTGTTGGAATTTTAGAAATAAGTGTAAGGTTGGGAAAAAACCTAAACGAATGCTATTTATTCAAATTTTTGTTAATCATTTACATAGTTTTTTTTGGGTAAGGCTGTTTGTTTGTTTTTCAGATGGTGTATAAAAGGCATAGAACAAGTGGGTTTCAATGACACCAATTCCAGAACAGGTGGGAACAAGGTAGCAATCACCTTTCCAAAACAAGTTACTGGCACCCATGTGTTTTTGTGTTTTAACACATACCCAACAACTGGGGATAAAGTCAGTACCTCAGGTACCATTTTAGTCATCCTTACAGTTGAAAAAAACCAACTGTTTGCTTGCCTTCTTTTTCTTTTTATTAAAATATATAAACCATGTTTCATTCCTATTCACAAGTTATTGTTGAGAAAATTCAATTGAATATGATTTAAATTAATTTACTTACAAAACTTTTTAATTATAGAATAGAAAGAAACTCTTCAAAAACCATCTTTCATACATGATATATTTATAAATAAGAACAAAAAAATTCAATAAAAAATATTGGTTTTATTATGACATCTTAGTCTATTGTTATCGAGTTTTTTTTGTGTAGGGTGTGTTTTATTGGGATGATCCTTGTGTAAGGGTTTAGTTGTGTTGAGCTTTCATATTTGTTAAAAAAAAATATTTGTTTTGTATTAAGTTTTAAATATTTATTTATTTATTTATTTATAAAAACCCAACTGACAGTACCTATTAAACCTACCTTTCTTTTTCTCTCTATAATATATATATATTCTCGATAATATCATGGAAGTATGTGTAGATTATATTAATTTATATATTTATATATATATGGATACAAATGAAGCAGTGTAGAAGAGCTTGAGGCTTGGAAATCGAGGGGCCACGCAACAACCCAGTCCACCACCCGTCTCTCTCTCTCTCTCTCTCTCTCTCTCTGTCTCGAAAGCTACTCCCACTTCCTAACGAGACCACCAGAGCAAGCAGCCAGGGAAATCAGAACCACCAGCATCCCCAACGCCGGAGTACCATAATATGGTGTCGATCAATCCCTCGCCGGAGCCCCCAGGGTTCTTCGCGGCGGCGGAGTCCCAGCAGCAGCTCGGGATGGCGCTAGCCGGCGGCGGAGCCGCGACGACTACGGTCTCGTCGTCGGAGGATCCGGGGAAGAAGATCAGGAAGCCTTATACGATTACTAAATCAAGGGAGAGCTGGACGGAGCAGGAGCATGACAAGTTCCTCGAGGCACTCCAACTGTGAGAGCCCTTCCTTCCCTCCTCCATTTCTCTCTTTTTCTTTATTGAAGATTTAGGGTTTCTATGAATCAAGGATATGAAGGAAATAAAAGATGATTTTATTTCGTTATCTCTCTTGTTTTCCTCGTATAATCAAACATACACTTAAAAAAGTGATTTTTTTTTTCATTACTTGCCTCCTCTTACAGTTCATTCTTCTTATTTTTATCTATCTGGTCTGTTTTTGTATTTGGGCACTAATAGTTGAGGTTTTGGTTTTGGGGGTTTAGTTAAAAATTAGGTTTTTATTCGTTCTATGGCTATTGGGAATTGGGGATTCGGAACTTGTTTCCATGTCTTGTAGGTTTTGGAGGCTCCGGATTAATTGAGGCCTTTCTTGTGTTTGAATCTTGGGTTTCTCTTCTATGTTTGCCATATAAGCCTCTTTGTAGTATATCGATTAGATATTTGGCCTTGCCTCTGGCCAGCTTGTCATCCTTGGGCATTTGGAAGTCGGTTTTTGCGAATTTTGCTGTTGCAACCTTTGGGTTGTTGGTCTTGAGTTTATTGAGATTTCCCTGGTGAATTGAGATGCTTTTCATGAGATTTTCTTTTCCTTCTGAAAGTTCCATCTTTATTCTATTTATCTATTTTTGGACATTCAAAGCCTTTGCCTTGTTATTTGGCTGATATGATTGCCTGGGTTTGAAGGGTTAAGTTTTGTTTAGATAATTTGATTTGAGGTTTGGGTTTTCCTTCTGCCTTTGCCTTTAGAGTAAATAAATTGCCTTTTGGTTTTCTGTTTGTTTACAAAGTTCAAGCTATATGGCATAGATGATATAAGTGGAGAGCACTTTTTATTGTGTAGTGTGTGATCTGATTTGTAGACAATGAAGTTAGTTGAATGGTTATTAAGAAAGGGAAGCTTTTAATTGGGGAAAGGAGAGTGTGGTTCAAGTTTATCCTTCTCCTTTCACATGCGCATTACCTTAATGGCTTATCTGTTTAATAATGTTTTCACTGGACAGTTAAATTGATAAGGGCTTTTGTTTTAAGCTTCTCACCTACTAAGCATGAGTTACTTGATGTGTTAAGAATTAAAAGAACTTTACCTTGACCTTGAAGGATTTTTTTTTTTTTTTTCAATTGATGTAGATCATTCAGTTATCAATGGATATTTCTCTCGGGGAAGTAATTGTCCCAAGAAATTACTGCTGTTTGGTGATTCTATATTAGCTAAAAACCATCTGGGACTCAATTTTGAAGTTATTTCTAAGTTTCCTTTTCTCTTATCCTATGGTGGACATGAACTTGATCTAGTGACACTCATTTTATAATCTTGTATCCTTATTATCAGTCTGCTCACCCTAATCCTAATCCTTTTCCTTTTCCTTTTCCTCATCTAATTTCTTATTGTCTACTTTTCTCTGTTGCAGGTTTGATCGAGATTGGAAGAAGATAGAAGCATTTGTTGGATCAAAGACAGTTATCCAGGTACTTTTATAGATATAGTCATGTTTCTGATTTAAGCCACAAGTCACAACAAATTGCTACTTTACAGGGAACAGATGGAGAACATGTTTTATAGATATGAATGAGTTAGCTATAGAATTTATTTTGCATACAGTTGTTTATAATCCTTTTTCTATTTAGGGCTGAATTAAACAAAAACAAATGGCTTTCTTGATTATCTTGAAGAATGGGACATTCCACTTGCAGTTTATTCCTGGAAACAAAACCTCCTTCAGTCCTTATGAAATCCATTTCATATATTCTATATCAAACATAATTATATTGCATTGTGAGCGGTAAACTTCAAAACTTTAGGACACATACCAGAACTTCAACAGTTGGCATTGGTTCATGTAAGTTACTTCAATCTGTAAGACTTGACTTATGAAAGATGACAGCCCATTTCCTGTGGCATAGCCCAAGATCAAGTCAACTTATAAAAGATGTAAAGTAAAGGAAAAACAAAGGGAGTTTGATAAATACACAGACTCGGATGGGTTAAACACCCCCCACTTATTGTTAGATTCACACTGACATGTAGATGAATTCAAACTTCTCTCTTATTTCGATAATGCAACCAGCCTCTTAAATAGAGGAGTAATACAATAATATGAAAGAAATTATCTTTTTTTCTTATTCTAGACTCCTATATGAAATGTAAAAGGAATAGTATTCTTTTCCCTATTCTAGATTCCTGATATGGAATCACAGTAACTGTGATCGCTCTTTCTTATTGAAGACTCCTAGGACTAGAAATAATAACTGATTATATCATTTCAAATGATCTGGAATTTTAATTTCAAAGGAACCTAATTCATGTTGCATCATCCTCCCTGCAGGCAGTATATGTTTTTGAAGGAGACATATTTGCACTTAATTTTGGATATGGATATTAACTTAACAGTTAGAATTTTCACTGTATACCCATTAAAAACATTGTTATATCTATCAAGTCAGAGAAGTCCGGACTTAAATTTTTGCATAAATAGAACAGAAGTAATTGCTCTTCTTCTCCAATGTTCTCCGGGGTGGAATGTTTGGCATTCGACTTTCTTGTTTTAAATACTGAAGATGCTGATTTTTTTAATACTGAATAATATGTTTTTGTTGTTTTGTGTTAACCAGACATCGCTAAAATTTCTTTTCTAAAGCTACTTTTTCAAGCATTTTATTTTTCCAGCAGGCTTCTTGTTTTGTGGGGAAGAAAACTGTGATCTTGGCCTTGGGCAATTTATTATCTATTGTGTGATCTTCACTTTATTTAAAGCTTTGATGGTTTTTCTTCGTCATTGATGATTTTACAGAATATGGTTTAGTCTTTTGTATCTGTCAATTCATTATGTCGATACTGAACAGCAGTTCTTGCAGATAAGAAGCCATGCACAAAAGTACTTTCTGAAGGTTCAGAAGAATGGAACAAGTGAACATGTTCCACCCCCAAGGCCTAAGCGAAAAGCAGCACATCCCTATCCGCAGAAAGCTAATAAAAATGGTAAGAACTTCTTAATGCTACTAATTCCCTTGGATTTAAGGAATAGGACTGATTTTTTTTTTTTTCTCGGGTTCCAAAATGTTTGCAGCTCCTCTGTTATCTCCAGCTACAACACCTCTTCAAAGTTCCTCCTGTCTGATTGAAGCAGGTTATCCTATCAGGACAGATTCATCTTCAGTGCTTAAAAACTCAAGCCCTGCTGCAACAGTCCCTTCCTGGGCACATAGTTCAGTTCAGCCTGTCCTTGCAGCAAGAATTAATAAAGGTTTTATGTGCTATTGAAATATGCTTTCTTGATCAATGTAATCCTTCACCACCTATTTTTGAAGGGTGAAAGATAGAATTTAACATGTTTTTTCATTTGCATGTTTATAGATGATATAGCGCCTCCAGGAGCTGCTTTTGTTAACAATTGTGCTTGTAGCAGCACTGAAAGCTCTCCCAGGACATGGCCGCCTTGTGAAACAACTGATCAAGGGAATCACATCCCATCACTTCGAGGTGAGTACCTCCTTGACCATTCCATATAAGAAACTTTAAGCTCGTATTATGCAAATACCTTTTTCTTGCTTCTCTTTTTGATATGTTTATACACCATCTAAATCTTGTGATCATTGTTGTGCTTTGCATGTAAAATAAGGTAAGAATTGGAATGGTTGATATGAACTTATTGTTGTGTTTGGTAAAGGGTTATCCTTCATGGAATTGGGCATAAAGTGGAATAACTTTTGAAAAATTTTGAATTTTTTAGAGGGAAATCTTAAACCAAGGTTGTTAATAATAATATAATTTCATGTCCTCCATGCATTGGTTGGTGGCTTTCAATTCAGCCATTATAACACCTCTAAATCTCCATTATATTTTTGGCGTGATTCATTGTTCATAGGGAAACGTGTTATTCCACTTGTGCCTAATTCCATGAGGGATAACCTTTACCAAACACCACCATTGAGTCTTGTATTCTACTAGTTTGCAGATGATCATTGCAGGCGCCTAGATTGTCTAGGTCTGATTAGAGCTTTATTAAGGGAAGATCCTTTTCGAATCTCCCAATTTAAAAGGATAGTGACTTCTAAACAATACACTCTAAATGTCAATTTAGTTTTATGAGGTATAAATCACTATTACAGAATCCATGGGTGTAATCCCTAATAGTTAGGACACTTCTAATTGGCTGGTCTTAGCTCTTGGGTAATCCTATATTTATGACAGGTGCCTTACTTCATTTCTATGCTTTCTGGCCAACAGTTTTCTTTTACATAATAGTGAAATTCCATCAGGATAAGTAAAATAGAGAGGATTTTCCAGAAGCAAGGAACTTAATGTGTAGAGCATTGGAGTATTTCCAAGATTAAGTTACGTTGTTACAAGACTTTGCCGTTTGCGGAAGCACATGATCTTAATTTTATGCTTATTTTTTTTCAACATTATTAGATGGAGGGAACAACAAAGTGAAGAGAAAGTTCTATAGAGTGGCAGTTAAACCAGCCATGTTATACGGGAGTGAGTGTTGAGCAACTAAAGTTCAACATATTCATAAGACAAAACTAGAAATGAGGATGTTAAGGTGGATGAGTGGTCATACAAGATTTAACAAGATTAGAAATGAACGCATCCGATAGATGGTGTATGTTGCACTAATTAAAGATAAAATAAGAAAAGGGCGTTTAAGATGGTTTTGACCAGTGGGTCGTAGACCCCCAGGTGTCCCGGTTTGAAAATGTAATAGTTTAGTAATATAAGGTAAAAAAAAAAAAGGTAGAGGTACGCGTAGGATTACGTGGAATGAGATAGTGTCTAAGGACCTTCGTATATAAGATATTGAACCAAATCTTGCCTTAGACTGAGGGATATGGAGACATAGAATTCATATAGCTGACCCCATCTAGCATGGGAATAAGGCTTATTTGTTGTTGTTGTTGTACTATCACGTGAGTTACTTTTAGATTGATTAAATTGTTTTATCTGTGCATAGAATATGGAGCATTAAAGTGCTTTTTGGAAACAAGATATTGTATTAATTGTTTATGTATTTCTTTCTTGCCACTGAGATATGCATATGGCAAGCACGAAGTAGAAGTAATTCAGTGACCCTCACTGTTTTACCTTTTTTTCTGTAATTGCCATCTTCTTTGTTTAGGTTCTTTTTCGGCTTGCTTAACCTTAGTTTAGTTATCATTATAATTTCTGTTGTTATCTCTCCATCTTTGTTAATTTCTGCTTTTTATTTCTCTATTCTTCATATTTTGATTTGTTCTCCTCTGTGTTGTTTTGTATGAAGTGATGCCAGATTTTGCTCAAGTATACAGCTTTATAGGGAGTGTGTTTGACCCAAGCACAACTGGACATTTACAGAAACTGAAGGAGATGGATCCAATCGATGTTGAGACGGTATACCATTTTGAGCACCTAGGATCTTTGTTCTATCTTTTCGAGCAACTGAAGCATTAATAATATTTGCATTATTCTTGTCAAATTTGAATGTTTCTACATTTATGTTTATTCAATTGATGGTGAGGTGCAACTCTTGTGGTATACTTATCATGAGAAGAAAACTTGTTCTATTATTATCCGCTATTGTTAGAGCTAGTATTTTGTGGGTACATCATTAATTTTCTTTTGCCTCCTTTAATCTCTACTTTGGAATATGTGGATCTCTGTTCCTTTTAAGTTATAGTTCATTTTGGGTACTCTGTTTTATGATTTTATTGTGTTTTGAAAGAGCTTATCTTGGAAGAAGATTTGGTACCCATGGATGCACTTGAATATCCCTTGTTTTCTTAAATGATTGGTTCTTGTGCTGTTGTTTTTTTTTTCTTAGAAGCTTATGCCTTTTCTTTTATGATTCTATTCAGGTTTTGTTGTTGATGAGGAATCTCTCCATCAACTTGACTAGCCCAGATTTCGAGGAACATGTGAGTGTTTTAGCTATCTAAATCATGTAAACTTTTTGTGTTGAACTTCCTTCATTTACTCTTATAATATAATGCGCCCAGACTGCAATTTGGAATGCATCTTAGTGTTCTTCATCAAGAATTCTACTATTCCAAGTGATCCAGATATTATTGACTATATTAAATGTAGGTTATGCTCTTCAAATCTGCACACAATGAGGAACCGCTTATTTAATGTTATAGCATGGAAACTTGGATTTTTTTTGGATAAAGAGCATTGAAACCACAATAGACAATCATAAAATGGTTCCTACCATTAAAAATCCAACAACATGGAAAGAAAAGAAAAAAAATCAGGAGGATATTTAACGACCCCTCTGTATCTATTAACACTTACCAAGTTTTCGATCACCTATACATGTTTGTTCTATGATTTTTTAGTAACACAATCCGAGACATGTTTCGATTCATGCAGAGAAGGTTGCTCTCAACATGTGATGACCCCACAGATGAAATCAGACACCATAGCACCAACAATGCTTTTCAAGGTGATGGAAGCATGAATGCGACACTCATGTAAGTGAAAAAACCCTTGAAAGATATTTCACCTCGGTGCCATCAACTCTAATTCAAATTTCCACAATACTCACTGACCAAATATGTTCCAGGGTGAAAGGTGAATGACTGTGTTTACAAACTTCCATACTTTGAATCTAATAGAGACCCAGGAAGCGCACAAGTTGACGAGAAGCTCTGCAGTTTGCGAAGTGGAGAATTCGGCGACCATTTTGTATTTTCAGTGTACTCTAAACAAAACCTTGCAATTTCAAATAAGGGCCATGTATGATATTTCTACAGGTGATTTTGGGGTGCCCTGTACAGATCTGCTGCACAACCCCCCCATTCCTGAGCTAAGTTTTGACTGTTTTTGTTGTTTTGATCAATGTATATAAATATCTCAATAATTATCAGGCTGTAGGGCCAGCTGTATGTATCTTGTTCCTATATTTTGTGATTAGTTTGCTTTGAGATCACATCCTTCTCTGTTGTGTCCCTTTCTTATTATTATGATTATTAAACTTTGAACCTCTGTACCAAAGAAAAATTGTCAAAGTGAATTTATAAGGGCAGGGCAGCCAGACGCTATAAAGCTCTCATCATGTGCGACTTTTAGGGAAAAGTCGGACTATTTGGATCTAGTGTGTGCAGTCTTATCTTATTTTTTTTATAAGAGATTGTTTCTAATTCATGGTGACAAGTTTGTCTTTGTCAAAGTAAATTTATGGGCAGTATTTATTATTAAATTTAAATGTTGGTCAAATTTGTGTGTTTAGTTTGAAAGATGATTTCTGAAAACATGTGCAAGATCAAAATATATACATATATATTATGTATTTATTTTACAAATAACTACTTACAATGTACTAATATTATGATCATCAACAAAAAAAATATTGAGAAACTACAAGGGGTAATTGGCGAAAGTGTCCAGAAGATTCTGGGCCGGGCTTTGAACCTATTTATGACCCATGATATCATGTTGTTCGATTTCCAATTCACTTCCCAGCCCTAAAAAACTCGGAGCTTAATAAGAAACGAAAAGGGTGAGCTTTTTCTAGGGTTTCACTTCCTCGGGTCTACATTGGCTCTGAGGATCAGCTAAAGCGGTAACCACCGCTCTACTCTTGCGCCCGCGCCGACGGCGGCGGGGACCCGGAGACCACCGCGGCGAACGCGTAGCATACTCACATGGCGTCTCCGGAGGCTCCCCAATGCTACGCCGGGGTTGCACGGCAGTCCGCCGCCTTCCGTCTCATGAAGCAGATGGTAGAGGACTGGTCTTTGTTTTTCTTTCTTTTTTTTCTTTTTCTTGGTGGTTTTATGGAAACTTTGTTGTTCGGTTTGGTTGAGCTGAGCTGATGCTTTGTAGGATTTGTTGTTTAAGATGTAGATAGATTAAAGACGGAATTTTGGCTGGTTATAGAGTAGTGTCGTTGGAAGAATAGATTTGGTTCTGGAGTCATGTTCAATTGATTGGAATGTTTTGCTCTTAAATATTTTAAGGTTTTTTTTTTCATCAATATATTTGATACTTTGTATGTTTTGTTTACTTGTCATTGTGTTTTTCCGGAATTGTGCCTAGTTATCTGCCAATTCAATTGATATAGCTGCCCTTATGATTTTTTTTTTTCTTCTTTTTTCAGGGATGGGAAGAGGGTGAAGGTCTTGGAAAAGAAAAGCAGGGCATTAAAGGACATGTCAGAGTTAAAAACAAACAAGACACAAAAGGTTGTTATCTATTCTTGTCTTTTTTGCAGCAGCTAACACTAGCGGATTATTTGGCACGCTTTTGAGTATCTGATGTTTCATAGACTTTCTGACGCAATTCTAATCTCATGTCTTGCAGGCATCGGTGTAGACAATGCTGCTAATAACTGGGTTCTTGACACCTCTCAGTTTGATAGCATTCTCAAAAGATTGAAAGTGGTAATTTACCACAAATTCTTTTATTGGCTTTAACTTGGCTTATTTTGCCCTAGAATTCTCGAGTTTTCTAATTTTTTTTGTTTTCGATTGCAGCAAGTAGCAGATCCTGATAATAAAGGTATTGTAAGAGTGACTATGGTTAGGTGTTGCTCTTTTATCATGTTATGTTTTTATACAGATCATTTTTTCTTGCAGAATTTGTGAACATGGATAATGTTAAAGTAGATCCTGAAAATAATACAGTGAAAGAGAGCTCAGCTGCCAAAGTAACTCGTCCACAGGGAAGGTCAATATATTTTGCTTTCAACTACGTGTTTTTAGTTCATGTTTTTCCTTGTAGCCTTGATTTCACCCCAACATGTCTTTGATACATTAATCAGGTATAAGAAAAGAGAAATAGGGAAATCTGTAAATTCTTATTCTGCGAAAGATCTCCAAGGAATCCTTGTAAGTATCTGTTTCTATGACTTTCTGACAGAATTTTCATTTTTATAACTATAATAACTATGCTATATGTTGTGACTTGTGACTTGTGACTTGTGACTTCGCCAAGATCTTTATTGATTTCATTCAATGTTTTAACAAATGAATTTCATGTGTCATGGTGGCTGTAATTTCATGGATTGTTATCTTTCCACAGCTATTTGTAATGTGCCTGTAATTTTACTTGATTTGTTGACACAGAGTAAAGCGATATACCCAATGTGCAAAGACTTCATAAAATTGTTTCTTCATGTGATTATATTATGGTTTCCAAATAAATCTTGGATTGCCCTTTCATTTTTTCGAACTATACGCCCTTTTATAAATGTAATTAACTCAGAAGTCAGAAGTAAATAATTTTTGCTGTGAACATTAAGTAATGGACCAAATTCTTGAAACTTCGGATACTGTGAACTTATGACTGGGTGATACATGTTTATTTGATGATTGTATAAATAAAATTCCACACTCTCAACCTTTGTGTATACCACTACTACTAGGCGGAGGATGTGCATTTCCTCTGAGGATCATCCCTTTTATACTATATAGCTTATTTGATGGACCTTGTTGTGACCTGAATTACTGATCTTCTCTTCTTTCAATATTTTTGGTGAAAATTTTGCCCATATTTAAAAGTCTCATTGCATGCTTATCCGCCAAATGATTCACTCTTGAGTAGCTATGCAGTGTAAATATTGCATCATATAGAAGTCCTATTTATATTTTATTGAACCTGGGTTTTTTATTCTATATTGTTTACAATTGAAATCTTTTGATTTATTTATTTAAAAGGAGAGTGTGGGTTTGATTTCTACTTTCGTGATGTTATTCAAGGGAAATAAGGTGGAAGATGATTTGCAGTCAGAGTTTGATGTAGATGAGGAAACAACAGCAGTAGAAATATCAGATGCTGATGTCTGCCATGGAGATGGTAATGTTTGGAGCATAAGTTCATTTATCTGCACCTTCACTTTTTCCTTTTTATTTATTTTTGTTGGGATTTGTTCTATCTAGAGGGCTATATCCCCACCAATTTGACCTTCAAAGTTGAAAAAATAGTTAGCCTTCTTTTTCTATGTTGCATCCTATGGCTGATCTATTGAATGTGGTGTGTAGTTCGGATGAGAGGGTAGGGCTAGTCTTGCATATGAAAGTATTGTGCAACAACTATAGGTCGTATTGGATGGCAATATAGAAACAACTTGACCTGTCAAAATTCAGACAGTATTAGCAACTGTTTGCCTGAAAAATATTTGCTAGTAGATGGTACATTGCCTGTGCAATATCTATTTGAGATGTTACATTATATATTATAACCTGTTGCTTGAGCATAAGGCAATGGTTGATTTCATGTATAGCTTTATTCGAGTTCAACATATTTTGATTTTATTTTAGGTTAACTTCTATTAGATTATTCCTTCTCTTATTACCGTATGAAGTCAAGAATTCCTACTGGACCTTTTCCGTCACAAAATTGAATCCTCACTGATTCAGGGTATTCCTTTGGCTTGGTAGTTCTCAATTTCTTTTGGATTTTTGTTGTGCATTAACAGGCATCAAAGACAGCGAGGCTCCAGTCCAGTGGTGGGGCAAATATGGGTTTGTTTCAGGGGGTCTTCTTGGGGCACATTCTCTTAAGAAAAAATCCAACAAACGAAAAGAATCTGAAGGTCCTGCATTGGATAAGAGAGTTGCATTTAATGAAGATGATCAAGAAAATCTTTATAAACTTGTTCAGGTAGTTCTTCATTTCTTGCAGTTTTTTTTAATGGACATTTATATTTCTTGATTCAATTCCCTTCTAGATGAAAATGAGAGTTTACAGAGATCCAGAACAAGTCTTTTCAATCTGGGCATTTGTGTTTCACTCCTATGATAAAATTGGGCAGAGTTCTGAATGTGTTGCTGGTGACTGGAGCTGTAATAGTGAAAATTTAGCATCAGCAACCTTGAACATAGCCATCTGGAGTTAACTTTTGCTAGTCCTATTATCCTGTCCAAGAGGCCACGGGTTTGAGTGGTGGAAACAGCCTCTTGCAAAAAAAAAGCAAAGTAAGGCTGCGTACAATAGACCAAGTGGTCCGACCCTTCCCCAGACCTCGCGCCGCATGCGGGAGCTTTGTTGTACCAGGCTGCCCTCTTATCCTGCCCATGGCTACTTATGTTTTTACTATGAACTTGTTTAAGTCTTCTCACTATCCATTTCATCTTGTTTCTCCGTTCCCTCTCTTTCAGTTGATACATTTGCAAACCTTTTCCACTTAGGCTAGTCATCTCATTTCCATATTTCCATCATAAGTGAGGTCTTTTCTTCATTATTATCTTAATTTGTATTGGTGACACTTAATCAGGTTATCCCATGCTCCAACTTGCCTGATATGAAGCAGTTGAATTGCCAATTAAAGTCACTAGTGGATTATATGCACATTACTGATATCTTCCATCATACCAAATTAATTTCATAATCATTATAATCAAAGGCATCTCTAGGCTGGATTATGATTCTAGGAGACATCCATAGAAAATCTTAGTGACAAGATTCAACATCCTTATTTTACCTTCCCAAAGAAAATATTAGGGATTGAATTTAATTACACCTAACTTACTTCTGCACCATATAATGAAGTCCGTGGTGGTGATAATTGTCTACCATTCATTTCTTCTCCATTGCAGGATAAAGCTACATCTGGTAAGCAGGGTCTGGGAATTAGAACTCAACCCAAGAAAATTGCTGGCAGCCACTGGAAGGGGAAAAAGACATCCTTTGATGAGAGTGATGGTGAACAGTCTGAATTGTCTACTGATTCTGGTGGTTCTTTGAAGAGGAAAAGGAATGAAAGCTCAGCGGTGGAAGCTAATGATGAACTTAAACCTAATCTCAAAAGATTATGCAAGCATCTCCTTAGTCAGGTTAACTGTTTCAGTCATGGTAGCAAACTACATCTGCCTGATGTCAATTACATATAGCTCACTTTAGTTATTTCAGGTTCCTACCCAATCCCTAAGATTGAAGAAGCTTAAATTACTAATCGAGGAACATTCATCCTCTGTCTTCTCCAGCTTTTCCTCAAAGCATGATGCTCTTTCATACTTGAAGCAAAAGGTATGTTATTAATTTTGCTTTGAAGAGAATTTTTTCAAAGAATGAGTAACCAAAGTTTTAACAATCAATTCACATGTTATATATCCTCCCATGATCCTTCCTTTATTTTCCATATGCCCCTTCATTTGTGTTGTGTTTTGTTTGGGGAGTGTCAAGAGTAGTTGCTCTGGATTGGCTATTTGGATTTAATAACTTAGGCAATAACTCAGCGAATTTACTGATTTTGACTTAATTTGCTTCTTATTTCCTGAATGCAGCTAGAACGCAGTAAAAACTTTCATGTTGAGGGCAAGATAGTAAGTCTACACAAGAAAAAGGCTTGAGTAGCCGAAAATTTTGTTAGAACCAATAGGATATGCTCTTCACAAGCGAAATTCAGTTTTCATATTGGATATGTATATCCATTCATCACTATTTATTCTCAATTTTTATCAAGAACAACAAATCGTGAAAATGGCAATTGCCCTCTGTTGTTAAAAGATCTATTTACAGATCAGTGACAAAGTTGATGTTTTTATGATATTGTTCTCTCTTAAATCAGGCTTGATCTGGATATGATTCCCACTGTGAATAAATTCTGTCCAAGGACGTGGTGACATAAACAGGGCCTTTTGTTTTGGGAGATCATGAAAAGGAGATAATTTAATGATTTTCTTAGATGATGCTGACCTGCCCAAGATTGTTGTATTTTTGTGTTGCTTGTGTCTCTGTCTCATCTTTTGGACAAACCGCGCGCTGTAGAGAGCGAGGTGGGTGTGTGCGCGTGCGCGCGCGCGCGCGCGAGATCGAGAGAGGAAAAGTAGAGAACATTTGAAAAGAGAGACAGCGGAGCGAAGAGAGAGGGGATGCTAATAAAAGTGTCTGAGTACTTACACAGTGTTACAGAGAAGAGAGAGAGAGAGATTTATGAGCATTTCCAAGTGGCTCAGAACTAGAGAGAGAGTGTGTGTGTGTGTGTGTTTGTCTCGTTGTGGGCCCTCACTCAAGTCAGAAGCCGTGGAAGCCATGCGTGAGCTACGCCGTGCGGGTTTCAATCACTGACGCACTGACGTCATCAACAGACACTGCATACATACTATATCACTTAATAGGTTTTCAAAATAAAAAATTTGTTTTCAGGTATCTGGTTCTTAATTTATAAATTAAATTTTTATTATATTTTTCTTCAATATAATATAGATTATTAGTATTAAAAAACTCAAATTATCTTTGTATTATTAATCACACAAATAAGAGTGGAAAGGAGAGAGAGAAGCATGAAGTGTATCTCTTTGTCACCCTATTATATTTATATTAGAGAACATATGATATATATATCTCAGTGATATATAATGTGTGGATGATTAAGATAGTTTAATAGGTATGGGACCTTTTGATTAGATTTGGGGGGCCCATAGTTAGACATTGGAATCAATCCAACCATGGTCCACCCGACCGACCCATATGCGTTTGTAAGACTTGTCCTTATTCACCTCTGAGTTTGAACTCCCTAGATACATTGCTCAGCCTTTTGATTCCACCTAAAAACTTTTTTTCTTTTTTTCAATCGCATGTGCCTCTTGTTCTTCTTTCAATTCCATCCTTTCTTTTCTTATTTTTCTCAACAAAAAAAAAACAAACAAATTCTCTTGGCTCACAAGTTTCAAATTTGAAACCAATATTTAGAAAACATATAATAATAATAAATAATAAAAGAAAACCATACAAAATTCACTTTTTAACTAGACAAATAGATGATCACTGTAATTGAAAATTAGAGCTTGGAATCCTTCAAACATAGGATTTCCATTCTTTAAATATCATCCACTATAAAGTGTTTAGTCGTAGATAAATAGTGTCTAGCTAAAACTCTACATATATTATATATTGAATTGGATCTTGTTTTTGACAGAATTACATAAAAAACAGAAAATTCATATAACCGATCTCATCTAATATATATATATGGGATTAAGACTTAGGTGCTGTTTGTTGTTGTTGTGTTGTCTGAGAGAGTGAAATCCCAAACCCCTCCAATGAAACACAACATATACTAACAACTACCAAGAAATAAATAGCTAAATTAATTCATTATCAGTGTATATATATATATATATATATATAGGTGGACCATAATGGGCAGTGCTATATTATTAGTGAGAGGACAGAGGACAGGCTAAGGGCTGTGAGTAGAAGTTGTGAAGAAATGGACACTTTTGTTCTTACATGTCTGTAGAATCAATTCAGTGCAGGAGACAGAGCGCAGCCCAATGAAAAGTTAATCCCTGCACATGGACTTGTATTGTATGCCCTCCTTCCCCATCTCATTCATTCTTGGATTTCATACCCAAAATCCCTCTCACTTCACTCGATCTCAACATACATACATATATATATATTATCATCAGTACTTAGACAACACCAATTTGATTAATTAGTCCAAACAGCAACTGGATTTAACATACAAACCCACCACTTTATTCATCTAATACTACAGAATGGAATTCTAAAACAATAAACTCATCAGAAGAAGAAGAACAAGAACAAGAACAAGAAGAATTAAGGTGCCTAATTATCAAGTAAGCATACATTGCATTGCAATGCAGTACTGCACTAAGACTCTAGAGGCTGGCCGAAGAGGTGTTCGTTTTCATGGTTTAATTTGGTGATGCTTCCCATTATCTTCTTCTTCTTCCTTCTCTCCATGGTCATGATCAGTCCCCTCATCACCTTCTTCCCCGAGGTTCATCTTGAAGCTCGAGTGCTCGGACGGCAAAACAATGGCGTCTAAGAGCTCGGAGTTATCCTTTCTTTCTTCGGTGGTTGGAGGTGGAGGGAGCTGCTTGTTCACAGTCTTGGAATAGAGTTGATCCAATTGCTGGAAATATGGGCAGGTCTTGGAATGCATTGGCCTCTTCTTGCCACTTTCTTTTGTTTTTCTGAAGTACTTGTTGATGTTCTCCCACTTCTCCTTGCATCTCTTTGAGCTCCTGCTATACCCCATGGATGCCATCATGGAGCTCACCTCCTCCCACAATGGACCTTTCAATCCAGGCTCCTGAAACCTTGTTTCTAAGCTACTCCTAACCCTGATAAGTGCCTGAACTTCGGCTTTCGGCCATCGGCTTGTGTTCATCTGAATTCGATTGTTGTTCATATCTCCAATGCTGCTGCTGTTGTTGTTGTTGTTGTTGCTGTTCAAGAATTCTTGTGAGAGATCTAAAGGATCATAAGAAGGCTCAGTGTTGTCGTCTTTCTGTGAATCTCCTTGTTGTTGTTGAGATTGAAATTGAACTTTAGTTGGGAGATTAAGCGTCTCTCCGGTGATCTTCTCCAAGAAAGAGATGATCGCCGTCTCTCTCGTCGATGTGATAACTCGTTCTTGAGCTCTCAATGCCGCCTCCCGGCTCGACTTCGCCGCCTCTTCCTTCCTCCATGTTTCCTCTCTAATCACCCTCTCTTGATCTCTCTTCTCCACCACCTCCAAAAACCTTCTATGAAGCCCCTCTTGATGATCCATTAGTTGTTTCACAAGGTTCTCGAAGAAGGCGACCACAGAGCTCAGCTGCTGCCTCCTCTTCCTCCTCCTCCTACTCTTCGCATGCTTCTTCACCGGTGCTTCTTCTCCCGTCGACGTATCAGAACCTTGGTTAATTGTGCTGAGATGCTGCTCGCCTATAGGTCCCGGTGCTACCAGAGTCATCAAGGGGTTCTCGTCGCCGGTCAGTGCTGATCCAGAGCCAGTTTGATTGTTTGCGCTAGAACTACCTCCGGCATCGCCTCCGCCACCATGAACACTGTTACCAGGTTTGTAGATGGCTTCAAGTTCACTAAAGAGCTTATAATTGGTGCCATTGTTGTTCCCTTGTTGCTGCTCTTGGTGTCCACCAGTACTCCCTTCTTTGCTAACCTTTTTGCAGTACTTACTTGAAGACTCCTGCAGCTGCTGCTGCTTCTCATTAGTCCTTTTGTTGTTCCTGTTGATGTAGTCTATGTCCAAAGGCCTCCTGAAAACACCATTATATATATATATATATATACATAGATAGAGAGAGTTAAGTTGTGGATCATGAAATTAAAGAGATTAATACCAGAAAGGTTCTTTAATGGTGGACTCCTCCTCTCTTTGTTGCCATGGAGAGCCATCATCTCTATGAAGCTGGAGGGGCTCATCCTCATTCAAGCCCTCACGGGTGCCGGCGCTGTTATCGTTAACGCCGAGCTTGAAACTCATGGCGGCAGTGAGGAAAGACGGCGGAGGTCCTCCTCCGCCGCTTCCCCCACCGGTGGCGCCGCCGATGATGATCCTATTGGGGGAGGTGGAGTTCTCAGGGCCGGACTCAAGATCCAGTCCCAGCTCCTGGTGGTGCTGGTGGCTGAAGAGCTGGAAGTGGTGAGCTTGGTGGAAGAGCTGCTGAGTTATGGGAATGGAGTGGAAGTGAGGGAAGTGATGAGGAGGTGGTTGCAAAGGATGATGTTGGTGAGGATGCAGGTTTCCGCTGGAACTGGACATAGAAAACATGGAAGTGGAGGCCGAGGAAGGACATCCTTCTACCATGAATTGCTGGATCTCTGAAACTCCACCTCCACCTCCTCCTCCAGCTCCATATCCAGACTGCATCTTGAACTCCAGACTTAATTCTTCTTCTTCTTCTTGAGTGTTGAAGAAGACTTTTTAATTTCAGACTTTCAGATCTACTACTCTTCGTTTCTCTCTCTTATTCTGGCTGCTGAGGCTGGTCGACTGCCACACATGCCTTGGTGTCTCCCAGTCCCCACCTCTCTCTCTCTCTCTCTCTCTGAATTCTTGGCTTGTAGTAGCTACAAGGCTTGCTGTATTGATTGCTGCTGCTCTACCTCTTGTTCCTCAAAGGACTATCAACAACTAGACCTCTCTCTCTCTCTCTCTCTCTCTCTCTCTGGAGCTGATTATAATTTCCTTGTTTTAGTAGAAGAAGGGTGTCTAAAGCACTGAACAAACCACTATATTATGGCTTGTGGAGAAGGGAACTGAAGGGAAGGGAGGGGCAGGCAGGAGGCATGGTACAGAGGTGACGTAATTAAGTGGGGACAACTACAAGAGGAGGAGGGGAAAATCCAGACGTCTTTGCTTTGCTTTGCTTTGCTTGCTTGTATTAATTGTTTTTTCTATTAAAATAGTCTAATGACACTGTACCAGATGCAAAGGAAATCTTGTTGGAAAAACTAATACGGAGATGGATGCAAAGATCAAAAGGCTAGTGTTTTTTTTGGATGATGTGGAGGCTGAAAGCTAGAAAGTGTGAGTGTGTGTGTGTGTGAGAGACAGAGAGAGAGAGAACGTGGTCTCATGAACGCATGGCTGCTTCGTTGGATACGTTGCTTGGATGATTGAGTACTCAATTACGGCTTCTTTCTTTATCTATCCATATATGTAGAAACCAAGTCATGTCAGCGGAGATGGGACTCAACGGACCAAGTTTAGTCACCGACGGTGAACGTACCATATGGAAGCACCACGTACTCTGGAGGCAGAGTGGGAGTGGGGTCTTTTATTTATTTATTTATTTATTTTTTATGGTTTTGTGAAATATTTTGTTGATTATTTAAAATGGAGGTTTATTTGTGATGATGAAAAGGATGAAAGTGACCATGTTTCATGAGGCTGGGGTGGAGGAAGTGGTTGGTGGTAAGGATGGAGTCCCACTTTTTGATATTTATTTTTAGAAAAATAATTAGTTTATAAAAAATAAATTCTATTAAAAAAAATGAGTAATTTATTCTTCCTTAATGTTATAGTTTTGCTTTAAATTTTAAATTGGAGGCATCTTGTTTGGTTCTAGTCGCTAGCTCCAGTCAATGACAATTAACTAAGTCAAAGTTCACGTAACATCTAATAAGGAGCTGATGCGTGTGAACTTCCCTGATCAATGACTCCCTTTAAATTGAAGAAAGAGTGTTTTTATTTTTCTCATAAAAAAATACTAAAATATATTTCCAATTATTATTTTCTATTTCACACAAACTAACATTCTTCTAAGGTGGGAAGTGAGATTTCTTCAGTTTTGTCATACTTGGTAGTTCAAAAAGAATGTAAATAATGGAATATAGTATAGGTAATTGAATTGAGTTGGATGAAAGGTTGGTAAGATTTCAACTTCTACATTATTTTATAGGTTCTAAATTTTTTCTTCATTGTAGAAAAATAATTTGGAATGCTAAAGTTTATAACTCACCTTTAATTATTTAAGTACTTTTTTATTTAATATTTGTAGCATAATAAATGTGGATGGATTAAATAGGATCGCATCGAATATCAGAAAGAAATATCTTATGCTTTTAGCTTATACTTTAATTAAATTTTTCACTGCTCTTTGACATTTCAATTTTAGTGATTACATCCATGCTTATAATTTGTTTGCAATATGATTTCTAGGTCTAATTTACTATCAACTAGCTATCCAATTGCTAATCCACACGACAGACAAAAATAAATTAATAAAATAAAAAACTTATTTTTGTATTTTATAATTTTATAAATAATTATTTGTTGCCGAAGGAAATTCTTTTATGGCTTTACACAATATGTGATCTTCGTGGACTGTCACATAGCACCACATGTAGCATTGAGTTGGCAATTTAACACCATATTGACAATAACTTAGATGGAGTGTTTACATTATTGTTTTTGGGAAAAATATTTGAAGACAAGTTGTATGATCATGAACGCCAAGATGAGAACCCAACTGTCAAAATAACCATTTGATCATTCAACATTAAAGGATAGATTCCAAAATACACTAAAAACCAGCACCTAACGGTCTGCTATAAAAAGAGGTCATCATCTCATAAAGAAGGTAACTGGAGATCTGAATTCAAAGTGGATTCCATTGAGATTAAGCGCTAGCATCTTTTTCTCCAAATCCTCTATAAGCTCACTCTCTCTCTTTCTCTCTACTCTTTCTCTCCTCTCCCTTTTAAGTCCTTGACTTAGCGTTGGAGGCTCCCTGAGCACGAGCACTCAGATCCCCTTTCTCCATAGTTCCTTCTCCTAGCGAGGTTCAATCCCTCAAGGCATATCTCAAAAGGAAAACGTTGATCCTGCAAAGTTGAAAGGACAAGGTAGAGAAGTCATCGATCTCAAACAATCTCTTCCTCAAAATCATATGAAGCACTCAAGCCTTCACCGACCATTGTCACTCGTTATCAAGATCTACTTTGATCCCTAGGAGGATCAGATATCTACTGCATCAACAATTAGAATTAAATTGAATGTACAAGATTTTTTTTTTTAATTTTTATGAAATAGGTAAACCACATTCATTTATTTAGATAAGGGGATAATATAGAGTACAAAATAAGGAATCCTTTATGGATCCGACAAAGGGGGTGTGACGTCCCTAACTGCAGATATCCTTCTAGCCTTGGGTGTCATCTAAATCCGCCCCACGGATGCTAAGGTGGCTCTTCACGTGTGAACGCTAAGCTCCGCTTAACTATGGACTCCATCACGAGCAGCTTCAGCTTCTTTGACGCTTGAGTTGCATCAAACCATGAAAAGGGTTAAGAAGTTGATATCGCGAATAGTTTTCATCAAAACGCATTGTTTGTCATGAAAACATCTTCTATTATGCTTCAACCACAAGTTCCAAACAATGGCCATAGAGAAAAGGTTCCACCCCTTGAGAGATTCCCAAGACAATTGGTTAGTAATGTTGTTATCCTCTTATAGATCTTGTATCGTATGAGGTGTGGTACCCGGCTGAAAGAGTTGGGTGAAATGCTGTCATACTCTTGTAATATAGTTACAGTGTAAGAGCATATATTCCACTGTTTCCTCCGCTTCTTCACAGAGGTAGCATGTGGTGTACATGTGTGCTATCCCATCCTCGTAATTTGCAAATTATCCAGTATAAGGATTTTGTTGTCTAGTGCAAGCCAAATGAATAGTTTGACTTTAGTGGGGCATAGTTGTTTCTAGAAGCCCGCTACAAGTGTTGGTCTGATACCATCGTCTATTAGAAATCGGTGTAGCAATTTGATTGTAAGAGATCATGTGGCCGTGAATTTCCAACTCTTTATGTCTACCCCTTCCCCTGGTTCTTCTAAAACTTGCATGATCAACTAGTCAAGCTCGGTCATCCCTGTCTCTGACAGGGGCCTTGCTGCCAATAGGGATTCTCCTTGTAGTAGTTCTTGCCTTGCCTCCCATACCGTACAACCTGGGTTTCATATCATTACTTGGAGTGTAGAGTAGATCACCTAGGGTGAATTGTCGTCGATCCAGTTGTCGTACCAAAGAAAGGTGGACCTTCCCCTACCCGGCCTAGCGGTCATGTTGTGCATTAATGCGCCTTTGATTTGAGAGAGCCCTTTCCAAAAGTGAGATGCCGTTATTGGTGTTTTCTAGAAAGGGTTGGGCTCACAGTCTCATAAGTACAAGATTCATTTAATTAAATTGAAAGTTCTAAGATTCGTTGAAAACTCAAATTAAATTATAAAATTTAAAAGATAATTTATAAAAAATAATACCTTTATCAAAGACTAGTAGCCTAGCGGTATATCACTCGGGTCTCATGCGTTGGGGCATTCTCTTGGGCAAGGTCTCAGGATCGAACCCCCGGCCCCATAAATGGGTTGAGCAAGCTTGAGTAGAGTTTACTTTTCGAGACTTGTATGCTCACGGTGAGGGGTCAGGGGCGGTCGAGTGAGTTTACTCCTCGGATCCCATGGCCACGTCTCTAACTGTCCTGTGAGTAGAGGTCTTTATGGCCTTAGTAAAAAAAAAAGTTTTTGGGTAAATATCATTAATGTGCCAAAATGACTTGGTTTTAAATTAGCCCAGGTTGGCCCAGCCCAGGTTTAAAATTTTTCAAATTCCATGACTTATATTTCATAAAGAATTAGATTCAAAAACACAATAAATCCAAAGTTTTTTTTATAAGAAAATAATAATTTCTCTCATCTTTATATATATGTTCCTATAAAATAATTTTTTATTATAGAAATCTTCATTTTAACAGTGTGTGTACACACACACCCATATGGTGAATTCTAAGATACCTTGGGTATTATCCCTACGTGAAGATACTAATTGTAAGTGTAAGTTGCATAAATCATACAAGAAAAGTTATAGAATCATACAAGTAAACGCCTAAATTGGCTGAACGTACGTTTATAAATCAGGCAGCTCTATAGAATTGCAGCCAGATGCTTACCTCGATTGATCAAGCAAAGCGATCCTAACGCACCACACACACACACACACACACACACACACACACACACACACACATATACATAAAAAGCCTTACAACTTACACAATTATCTTAAATTCCTAAAATTAACGAGAAGAGGTCCCAAATCAGAATAATGGAATATACAGGGTTTATTTGCAAAAAGACTAAAATAAATATCAGACTGAAGATAGTGCGGCGCGCCAGCATCCCTATTACCGAGCTCCGCAGCTCCGGTGGTGGCCATCAATGGCGCCCAACCCTCTCCTCCTGTCCTCCTCCCGCACCCTCTCTCACTTCCCTCTCTTCCCCAAAACCATAACCCGTCGCAAATTCTCTCCGATCTCATGCCGAGCTTCTGAACCCCAGACCACTTCCTCGCCCGCCGATTCTTTGATTGAGCCCTCGGGTACCGGCGCCGCCGCCCCGACCCGCGGCGACCTATTCCTAGAGCGCCAGAAGTCCCGTTCCGATGCCACCCTCGTTCTCAAGCAGAGCAAGAAGAGTAACAAGAAGAAGAGGGTTGCTGCCGCCAAACTCTCGACGGCGGTTGCGTGCTGCTATGGTTGCGGCGCTCCGTTGCAAACGGAGGAGATCGATGCACCGGGATACGTCGATCCCGAGACCTACGAATTGGTAAAAAGGATCTCTTAGAATGAGATTTGAATTGATGGTTATTGTTGTTCTTATTCGTCATTTTTGTGTGAAATTGGAGCAGAAGAAGAGGCATCGGCAGCTGAGGACTGTGCTGTGCGGGAGGTGCAAGCTCTTGTCTCATGGGCATATGGTGACTGCGGTTGGGGGGCATGGCGGTTATTCTGGTGGTAAGCAGTTTGTTACTGCAGAGGAGCTTCGTGAGAAGCTCTCTCACTTGCGCCGTGAGAAGGTGCTCGTAGTTAAGCTGGTATGATTTTTATCTATCTTTCAATTCAATGCGATCTTTTATCCAATGTTTTTGTTCATGCTTGTGTTTATCAATGCACAATGCAAATACAATGTTGGGTTGTTTAAACATGAGAAAATTTTGGCTCTTTTTTTTTTTACATGAGATGTTGTGAATAACTCTCCAAGTGTTTTCTTTATATATTTCTTACTCTATTTATGTTGTTGGTATTAACTGTCATTACATTTTTCACAATTTTTTTATCAAATGTAGGTTGATATTGTTGATTTCAATGGAAGCTTTTTGGCACGCATACGGGATCTTGCTGGTTCTAATCCAATTATATTAGTTGTAACTAAGGTTGTTCCATTGTATTTTACTACCTGGCTCAAGTTGGTTGTTACTGTTAGTCCCTTCTTGGTTACATTGTTGTTTACTCATCTCAGTTTGTATTCCAAGGTTGATCTTCTCCCTAAAGGCACTGATTTCAATTGTATTGGTGATTGGGTTGTGGAAGCCACAACTAAGAAGAAACTCAAGTAAGTCCTTATCTGTTTGTTCAACCATGTCTTACATTGCACTTGCTTGTCTTTTATGATTACTATCAATTACTTCCTGCTGTTATGCTCATAGTCTTCCACCATTGTTTTCAGCATGTAACCTTCTGGTATACCTAGTTATGTGATGCTCTTCTCAAATGTTACAAGTCATTAGTTTATTGTGTACTTATATGTCAAACTAAATGTCTTCTTCAGTTCAGTTGTTACTTTATTCAGTAAAAGTTTTATTTGATTTTATGATATTTTGCAGTGTTATTAGTGTCCATCTGACAAGTTCAAAGTCTCTAGTGGGGATTACGGGGGTTATAGCAGAAATCCAGAAGGAGAAAAAGGTGTTGTTAACTACCTGTTGTCTCATTCAATTTTTTATCAAACTAGTTGGTGATACTTGTGCTTTGACGTCTTTACAAGTTTTCAGTTGTAGCCTTTGAACCCTTTTGTTTTTAACATTTCATTTTTGTTTCTGTATGGATTATCAGTATCACACTGAAATTTCTTTTAGTCAAAGTTGAATCCAATTGGATTACTGAAATTCAATTTTATTATCATAATAAGATATGATGCATTTTTTATTTTTCTCAAGATATTTCTTCACATGGAATGATGTAACAGTTTTATGGTAGTGAATATCTTGATCTTATGGGTTGTCTTTACATCACCAAATGGAATCTAGTGTAAAAAAAATATTATTTCTCCAATCCAATTTTTTATCATTAGATTGGAATATTGTTGCCACTTTGCTTCATAATTGAACTTCTACTGCTGGTTGTGACATTTTCGTAACTTTTGCTGCAGGGACGTGATGTATATATTCTGGTTAGTAAAGGCTTCTATTTTGGCTGAACTCAGAGATACAAAACTCTGTGACACTTCCATTCTTTCTTGCTCATTGTCTAATTTATGATCATCCTTTCCTTTTAAGATTAAAAAGAGTTGAGCAAAGTGAACCTAATCTCCATTCTCTGTAACATAATTCTTATAACATTCTTGCTCAACTACAATCTTGTGCTTTACTATTCATGCTTTTGCAGGGTTCAGCAAATGTTGGGAAATCAGCATTTATCAATGCATTGCTTAGTAAGTTCCCAATACTCCTCAATTATCTCTTTTATAAGCTTCAATCAATTGCTTGGTACTGGTTTAACATGTTTATGTTGAAATTTTCATGTTTATTGATTAGCTTCTGCTTCATTGTTCAATTTGAGAGTGTTTATGGAATCTATTAAAACCAGAATTTCCTGGTTTGGAGTCAGCACTCTCATTAATAGTGTTTTAAGGAGCTAAATATGAATTATATGGATTAGTTGACCATTATATTAGGCTTTATCTGGATAGCTGTTTGAACCCGACTAATTAAATTGTTTGGTTGAGTTTTGGGTCAAATCTCTAGAGGGTTTAAGTTAAAATTTAATTATGTGTATATGCTTATTTAATTAGAACCTGTCGAGTTGAAAATTACTCAGCTAGCTGCTTTATGTATACTATGATTATGTAGAGTTGATGGGAGAGAAGGATCCAGTAGCTGCAGCTGCTCAGAAATACAAACCTATCCAATCTGCTGTTCCTGGAACAACTCTAGGGCCTATTCAAATTGAAGCCTTTCAAGGAGGGGGAGTATGCTCTTTGACTTTTACCCATTTGATTTAGAATCTGTTTACTTTCTAATTTTGATTTTGATCGTTTGCTTTACTTCCTTAATAATTCTATTTTCATAATGCAAATGTCATTTTCCAGGCTCAGTGCTTGATTTACCAAATGACATGCTTTCATTTTCATCTTGTACTTTGGATTTGAAATGGCTGTTTTAAGAGTTCTTACTTGTGAGTTGTGCCTAGATAAATTGATGTAGATGTGCGCGTCTATAGTCGTAGATGCAGGACTTGATGTCCTAGTTTTACTTGAATTGTGTTTTCATTAGGACTTTTATGTTAGTAGTCTTCATTTTGATTCACAAGGTTATTTATGTCTTTCATCTTTGTAGGGTTTCCTATATAAAGTTATAAACCCTTGCTATGGAGTTTGTAGGATTTGGTTTTTGATTATTAATTTGAGTTACTGTTCTAGCCCCGACTTCTATAGGTCCTTGGAATAAAAATTCCTGTTAATTCCTTTCTCCCTTTTGATAGAAAAATAAATGGGAGATATTGGAAAGGAAATTGAAACCTAGTTTTCAAGTTACAATAACCATTTCTACGACGCCTGCACACCGGTTGAACCATATTTTATTTTCCCTCAACTCGCTGCCACACGTAAGTGCAGCTGCACGGCAGGAAATTCCAACTTACCGGTACAGTTCCCTATTTTTTGCTCTAGCCAGTAAGCAATTAACCTGGGTTCCTTCCTTTCTTCAAACGGAACGAACAGAGATAGAATCAGATCGATCCCCGAAATGCCTTTTTGGATCTTCTTCAATGTCCCGGCTATTCACAGAACGTTCTCTTTGTGTTCTCCCTTTTGGCTATACTGGCTTGCCGGGTTTCCCTCTTTTCGTGTAATCCGGTGCATCATAAATGGTTGTTTTTTTTTTATCATTTTATTATAAGTTGAAGAGCTTAATATGGTTATGTAATTTAAAACAGCTAAGGGAATGTTGTTAACGTTTTCTTTACAGAAATTATTTGATACACCAGGTGTCCATCTGCATCATAGGCAGGCAGCTGTTATAGATTCTGAGGATCTGCCTTCACTTGCTCCTAAAAGTCGTCTAAGAGCACAAACGTTTCCGGTATATTGTCTTTTTATTTGCAGTCATGTTGGTAGTGTGTATTACATATTATTTATTGAACAGTTTGTTCTCTTTGAATATTTGGATACATTCAGGTATTATCGGATATTAAAAGATTCAATGAGACAGAAGCAGTTGGTCTGAATGGGTTTTCGATATTCTGGGGAGGGCTTGTTCGGGTTGATATCATCAAGGTTCCTGGACTAGAACGCAACATTTATGTTTTATATTTGAAAATATATATTTATAGTCATAGTAATTGTTTTTGTTAATGTGTTTGGATCTACAGGTACTTCCTGAAACTCGATTGACATTCTATGGACCGCGGCAACTGCAAATTCATATGGTTCCAACTGCTGAAGCTGATTTATTTTACCATGTATGCCTTCTCACTTAGATTTATCAAAATCCAAGATCTTGCTTTCCTTTGGTTTATTTGCTTCACAGCAGATTCCAAATATGTTTCACTTAGAAACCGCTCTCTCTTGCAACCTTGCCAACTGTTCGTTGTGCAGTTGTTTGTCATTGATTGGTTTTAGTAGTTGTTATATGGAATCATAAATCAAGCAGCCAACCTTCACTATTGATCATCTGCCAAATGGTAGGTGTAATTAGTAAAGAGCCAAAAAGGTCTAATGCTTTCACTTTGTAGAGGGAGCTTGGAATTTTGTTAACACCTCCAACTGGTACGCAAAGAGCAGAGACCTGGCCAGGGCTACAAGTGGTGCGGCAATTGCAAATAAATTTTGAAAATCAAAAGAGGTATTATTTCACTATGTTTTCGTCTCCCCTTAGCAATGAACTTGTATTTTCTTGGATTTTTGATGACATATGAAAGTGCTTCAAAATTTTTAATAGATGAATTATGTGATTGGTCGTAGCAGTAGGGATTGTGTAACAACAGCATACAAAAGGGTTGCAAAGGGATTTTTGTTCAGTAAGAACTAAGAAGTAATAAAAATTAGACTGTCGTGTTGTTATGGTAATTCTTGAGTGTGGTGAACGCAGCTTGTCTCTTCATCTTGGAGTTTGACTGGAGCTGCCACTGTTGCAAAATATCGACTTGATACCTTTTTCCTATCATAGCCAAAAATCGTATACTTTGAGGTCTACTTGATTTATGTGATTGCTAGGAAAGCTTGTTCACAAAGGTTTAAGGCAAAAAATTACCATATGTAGTATAGCCTATCTCCAGCTTATATAATTTAATCTCGAAATTCAAGAATTCCATTTTGATTAATCCATACTTCTCTGTATCAAGTCTAACTAGTGAAATTCTTTTGAACCTTCAGGCCGGCGTGTGACATTGCAATTTCTGGTCTGGGGTGGATAGATGTTGAACCAGTTGGTTTGCCTACTAATCTCGCTGATCCAAATTACAACATCAAAGATGATTTCAAGGAGTTGCACTTGGCTGTACATGTTCCAAAACCGGTTGAAGTCTTTGTCCGACCTCCAATGCCTGTTGGTAAAGCGGGTGAAGAGTGGTACGAGTATCAAGAGTTGACTGAAAAAGAAGAAGAATTGAGACCGAAATGGTTCTTCTAATCCGTACGTACGCTCCAATGATATATAACTTCCTGTGTTCTCTTTTGTCTACATTACAATGCCCAAGCATACCCTGTGGATCGCCCAAGAACCATCGTGTCAACAATGCCTGTGGATCACCAAAGATGATGGCTCAGTGAGCAATCGAGTTCATAACCGGTGGTGCCGTTAACCAGCTCGCGGACTAGGATTTCCATTGCATGGAAAGTATATCTTGTGTGTAACATGAACTATTCTATGTTTTAAATTGAACACATGGATCTACTTGCCTTGGTTATTGGATGATGATCCAGAAGCACAAAGTTTGATCTTCTTAACTTGCTATAGTGATTGTGTTATTGGTGCTTGCTTTCTAGCAGTAACAAGTTTGATCTGCTAGTAGTTCTTACTAAAATTCAGTATCATTTGGAGTCTCTGAATCTCTCGGCTGATTAACAATCTGGTGTTCTGTATTTGATGATTGCCTCGTGATAGGATGAACACTGATCCCGATGCAAGCTCAGATGCACACTTTAACAAACCAAAACCCTGGAAGCTCGTTGCAAAACCCTAAAATCTCTTTCGCTTCGCCCTCGGCAATGGCTTCCATTTCCATCATCCGATCCATTGCTCGCACATCCCTCAGAGTTCGCGTCACCAAACCCTCGTCCATTCCCAAGCCTTCGTCCTCCACCATCGCCTCTTCTCCTCCCGCTCGTCGTCTCTTCTCCTCCTGTTCTCCCGCGCAGCTCGGATGCCTCGCCGGATCTCTTCTCCCCCTTCACAGCGCTGTGGCCGCCGCCAGGCTGACGTCGCGGCTGAGCCCCACGACGGCGTCGCTGAGCTGCCGCGCTCTATCCCAGGGTACTCCTTTTGCTATCCCTTTATTGCTCTTGTTGTCATTTGTCTTGCTTCTTCTCTTTTTACAATTGTTTTTCCAATTCTGTTGATTAGTTTGTTGGATTAGTGCCTATTTGAATCTGTGGGTGATTAGATTGGTTTTTGTTTGAAGTGATTAATTGATACTGTATTGATTTTGTGCTGCTTTGATCTTCTTCTGGTCACACAAATTACAAAGAGGTGTTATAGATGCTTTCTTGGAACCAAAACTTGCAAAGATAATGTCTTTCATACTCAAAACTAGCTGCGGTATTTGGTTCCTGCAGGCACATGATTTTTGCAGTCTATAAAGGCAATAGTGTGGGAAGTTGCCATCCTGCGATTGTGCGTTTCACAGGATTCTCTCAAGTATGCTATACTTTGTCAACTTTGCATGGATGGATTAGTTAAAAATATGTCAAATGTGGAGTGATAGATCATTTCTATGCCTTTTTGTTTCTATAAAAATCCATGATAGGTATACTTAGATCAAAAGGTTGAAGACAAAGACATGAAATTTAAAAATTGACAGCTATTTCATTGTTTCTTTTTTTTTTAATGTTTGTTTGCCTTATTTCTATATGTTTGTGAAAGTGGATGCAAGCATATAGTTTGTTTTAAGTCCATTATCATTGCACGTGTTCACTCTATTTATTTAACTTTTAGTAGCCCATGATATGAGTATTCATTGTATCAAGAATGCAGACATAATCTGGCATGGCAAACACTACAATTATATTTTGTGCGAATCTCTTGTGAAGAATTCTAGACTGTTTTATTTTTGAAAGGTGGATGTTATGTTTTTTCTTATATCACCATAAATTTGACCACCCAACGACTTAGGTTATATTTTGCAATAGAGAAAGATCTGGTAAAAAATGCATAATTTTGTGGCAATATATGATATATAAAGATAATGTCATTATCCTTCTCCCAGATGGAAGTGATGATACGTGAAAATTTTTGCTTCATCCATTCTCTATTTTAAAGGTGTGCTTCTACATTCATTCTGCAATTTTTATTTCCAGATTAGTTGTATCTGCATAACTTAACATCTATATGATTTAGATCTTGTGGAACATACCCACTTATACACTATGTATTGTTCCTCATCATTGATTTGGTTTGTATTTTTCTAATCAATGTTCTGTTTTTTTGGTTGTCCAGCGGTTGGTGTATCAGTTCCAAGGTGACAGTGTAAGCCTTGCACCATGACAATGCCTTTTTGCTTATAATGTGCTTTTGAACTACTGATTGTTCATAACCATTAACTTCCCTTATTCTTTAAAGGAAGAGCGACAACCTATTTGTATTTCTTAAACTAGCCCCTCAGTGTGTGGAATAAATGGCATCCACCTTAAATCTATTGAGATCTTGTTCAATTTGATGGTTATACCTCTACAGCCTTATTCCAGATATGAAAAGTACTCGATAATAATTATAATTCAAAACTAGAATTTGCTGGTTATTCCATTTAACATTAGTGCCGTGTCTTGATATACACCAGAGTATATTGTTATTCTGGTATTATTCTGTCATCTTTCTTTATTATAATTTACACCGATGTATATTTACCTTCAATCTTTTAAGTGTTTTTAGTATGTGTACTAGAGCTATGTTATACCAGATTTTTTTAGCAAATATCATGAACTGGACTGTTGATATGCATGAAGTTTTGGCAATTTCCTTGTGAATTGGAGAGTAACTGAGCAAGGAAAGAATGAATCCAATGTAAACTCATGTTTTTTTTTATAAAGTAAACTCATGTTTTTGTTACCATATTTTAGCTAGCATATGATATCTACCATAAAACTAGCTGATTGTATTGATGGATGGTTTCACAGGTTCTTAAAGTTCAAATGCAAGAAGTTTTGGTTTATACTTTATTGTCCTAAAAAGTAGGTAATTATCAAACTAATCACTAGATCAATAGCTATAACTTGGGACATTGGAGTGAACCATTTAAAATGTTTAAAAATAATTATTACAAAATCTTGAATTGAAAAAGTAACATTAAAGTAATTTTAATCTATAATTTCATGTGACTGTCAAGACGGGTTAAATAGTTCATAGTTTAGATTATACGGTGGGAAAAAGAGGGGATTTGGTCTTACTTGCTCATCATTTTTTTTAATTAATTTAATAAATATATATTATTATTATTTAATTATTTAATTAAATATTATTTATTAATTTTTAAAGATCACTAGATAAATTAAATAATATTTTTATCATCTAAAATTATTACTATTTTATTAAAATTATTATTTTGATTCTATATAATTTAAAAATATTATTATTCAAAAATAAAAGTTATTATTAAATATTAAATTAATAAATACAGAAATTTTTTACAACCCTCTTTTTCTATCCCAATACCCAAACACAACAAGCATATAAATAAAAATCTAAATCCCTATAAATCCACGTGCCGGTATATTCTCATACAAAGGATGAATACTTACAAGCAAAAAAGCGCCCTGTAATGGTTCTACATCGATAACATTGAGAGAGCAACCATGGTATCTTCATCGTCTAGCATCAATGGAGTCCATCCTTCATCAACCATGCTATTCTCGCATAGCTGAAGAAACCTCTCCCATCTTCTTTGGCTTCTCGGCAAAGAGTCTCCAAAGATCACTTGGTTTAGTCTAAAGATGAAGAGCCGCGTTCCCAAAACCAGTTCATTCCAAGACCTTGGCATGTATGTGGATAAGGGAAGCTTCACAAGAAAAGCACACAAAAGAGAGGAAAGGAGTTGCCAGTTGCTGTGAATTCCAAGTAAGAGCTTAAGTTTGGCTAGCACTAACATGTCCACTGCCATTGAATTCTCTTTGTTGGTGTATTTGAGTTTGTAGAGGCTCTATAAAGTAAACTTCATTGTTGTTTCTTACAAGGAAGTGTAGAGTTGTTCCTTTGAAGTTTTATGCAAGTGTGAAGAAGATTATTGATGATGGATAAGTTTGGTTTGTTTGTATTAGTACTAAAATGACATCTAAGAATAGAGTAGCTAGTGGAGCAAAGGTTTCCATGTCGATCCATCATACTTTGGATTCTATAAGTGACTTTATTATTGAGATTGGGTCATGTCAAGTAACATTGGATTCTTTGTATGGATTCTATACTTAGACTACTTAATTCATAATTTTATTGATTTTTTAACCTTTTAATGTTAGTAGATTTTTCATAATTTATTCTAAAAAAAAGTGAATGGATTATATGAGCTGCTACTAATTCAATTAGAAAATAATAAATAATAAAATTCCACCATGTAAGGATAACAATAACGAAGGCCTTATCCATATAATATTGAAATAATATTATATTTCATAAAATTAGAGGAAAATACAAATCAACTTCTTAATTTTAATCTCATATATCATTTTGTTTCTTGAAGCTTTAGTAGTATAAATATTACATTATATCACTTGAAAAATAATTTTTAGATAACCACCTTTTATTAATCAATATTAAAAAAAACTAATTGTGCTTCCAAGGCTAAACCCATCAAAATCTTAATTCCAATACTTATTATTTAAGAGCAACTACCTATCTGTATTTTCTTAAACTAGCCCCTCAGTGTGTGGTGTTGTGGTCATCTTATCTCCTATGTTCGGAGCTATCACCGGCCGCACACAATGCGGAACAAGAAAGGCAATCGTAGAAACCAAATTCTTACACATGAACACTCACAGAAACAAATCAAATACGGTAAAGGGAAAACAACACAGATTTATCCTGGTTCTGCTCAAACTTGGCCTATGTCCAGCTTCGGTGATCTTCACTTAAATTAGAGAACCAGTTTACAAGAGTTTTATGAATCATGCTCTCAATAAGAACAAACCCCCTATCAAGCACCTATCGAGTAATCTCTCATATTTCTCTTTTGCCCTGTCTCAGATCAATAAGTTCAGTCCTCATTCTCTCTTGCTAGTTGTTTTCTTAATGACCCTACAAGCCCTTCCTTTTAAAAGCTTTCAGCTTGCCCAACTCTTCAACCCGCAGTCGTCTCCCTGAAATCGGCGTCGGCTCCATTACACGTCGGCCTTCTAAAGTCGACTCCCACTGAAGTCGGTTCCATTGAAGTTGGTTTCACTGCATGTCGGATTTGGACTTCATCTCCAACAGCCACATGCTTCTTAACCGGTGTCCAAGACTTGTCTGACATCTCAACAAACTATGATACATCCCTCACATGTAGAATAAATGGCGTCACCTTAAATCTATTGAGATTTTGTTCAATTTGATGGTTATACCTCTACAGCCTTATTCCGGATATGAAGAGTGCTCGATAATAATTAAAGGTAAATATAATTCAAAACTAGAATTTGCTTGTTATTCCATTTAACAATAGTGTTGTATTTTGATATACACCAGAGTATATTGTTATTCTGGTATTATTCTGTCATCTTTCAACTTTATTATAATTTACACCTATGTATGTTTACCTTCAATCTTATCAAGTGTTTTCAGTATGTGTACTAGAGCTATGTTATACCAGATTTTTTTTAGCAAATATCATGAACTGGACTGTTGATATGCATGAAGTTTTGGCAATTTCCTTGTGAATTGAACAGTACCTTAACAAGGAAAGGATGAATCCAATGTAAACTCATGTTTTTGTTACCATATTTTTGCTTGCATATCTACTATAAAACTCACTGATTGTATTGATGGATGGTTCTGCAAGTTTTCAAAGTTCAAATGCAAATAGTTTTGGTTTGTTGTCCTAAAAAGTAGGTAATTATCAAAATAATCACTATGATCAGTAGCTATAACTTGAGACATTGGAGTGAACCATTTAAAATGTTTAAAAATAATTATTACAAATCTTAAATTTAAAAGGTAACAGTAAATTAAGTTTGATTTATAAACAACTTATTATCAATGAAATTTTATGTGACTGGAGACGCGGAATGAGAGGCTACAACTATTGATCAAACATGTTCTCAAGAAGGTGAACCCAGTACTTCAACCCCTCGAAGAGTTCACTGAAGTCCAGTCCGCACTCCTCTGCATGGAGCTTGAAAACAGAGGGTTATGATTCCTTTCTCTTGGCATCTTTGTGATTGAAGTATCTATCCCTGAAGGTCAATGGATGTTGAATAACTGCAGAAACTAGTCATGCATGTGTGTCAAGGCCAACCGGGAAGTTATTGATACCAAGATTAATTCCCAACAATCAGGTTCTTGTGCCAGCTGGTTTATTCTATTTTTCTGTCACTGTTAAAACAATCATACATTGAATTCAAGGTAAATTACATTTCTCCAACATAATTTTAGACATCTGATTTACATTGAACAAGTAATGGAGTTGTAAATTCCATGTAAGAGCTCCACAAGAAAAGCTTTTAGTTTGGCTAGCACTTACTTGCCCACTGCCATTGAATTATTTTGAGTAGTGTGAATAAGATTATTGATTATGGATAAGCTTGGTTTGTTTGTATTAGTACTAAAATGACATCTAAGAACTTAACTATTTAATTCATTGCATGGATGTGACTTTTTAACCTTTTAATTTTAGTAGATTTTTCATAATTTATTCTAAAAAATTTCAATAATTCACTGGTAATGGATTATATGAGCTGCTACTGATTCAATTAGATAATAATAAATAATAAAATTCCACAATGTGATTAGGATAACAATAATCAAGGTCTTATCCATATAATATTGAAATAATATTATATTTTATAAAATTAGAGGAAAATACAAATCAACTTCTTAATCTTAATCTCATATATCATTTTGTTTCTTGAAGCTTTATTAATATAAATATTACAAAATTATATCACTTGAAAAATAATTTTTAAATAATCACATTTTAAATAAAATATATTTAATCAATGTTTAAAAATAAACTAGTTGTGCTTCCAGGGCTAAGCCCACCAAAATCTCAATTCCAATACTTATTCCAGGAATAGCTTATTCCCATTTCCCACTATTCCTTAGCTTATTCCAGGAATAGCACTGAACCAGTGATTGGAATAGCTTATCCCAAGAACAATAATACCATTTAAGCGCGCCCAATTCACCACCTTCTCGCATGCCAAGCAAAAACCCTAGTCCGCCATGGAAGAAGAAGAGCGACGCCTCCTTCCTCTCTAAACCCTCAACTCCACCGCCATCCATGGCGCCGTCTATCGACCCCGGTTCCTAGCTCTAAGCTATGCTACTCCTCCTTCTCCGCCGTGGCCACAGTTGCCGGAACCCTAGCTTCCCTTATCTTACCTTCTTCTCCACCAACTCCCAATCTCGCCCATCCGAGTCCATTCCCTCCCTCGTCGCTCAGCGCCGCTGGTCCGACCCCCGCCTCGGCGAGCTTCTGTCCTCCTGCAGCGCTCCGATCAGGGTTTCTGCTATCCTGACTGAGCTCAGAGACGACCCGCGCTCCGCCTTCTTGTTCTTCATCTGGGCCGGAAGGCAGCCGGGGTTCCAGCACACCGTGGAGTCTCACTGCATCGCCGCCCATATTCTCTTCATGGGCAGGATGTATTTGCAATCCCAGCAAGTCCTCAGAGACCTTGTTGTCTCTCATGGCGCATTGCGTGATTTCAGTGGTCTCTTTGAGGCCTTGAAGTCAGCTGCAAAAGCCTGTGGGAATACTCGCCATGGAGTCTTTGATGCCCTCTTTGGCGTTTTGATGAACTTAGGATTCCTTGAGGAGGCCCATGAGATGTTCTATAGAATGAGAGGTTTCAGGATCTTCCCCAAAATTCGATCTTGCAATGAGTTGCTGAGCAGGCTCGCCAAATCGCGGAGGGGGGAGTTGGCAAAGAAGCTGTTTGATGATATGCTTCTGAGTGAGCACATGCATCCGACTGTGTTTACCTATAATATAATGATTGGTTTTTTGTGCAAAGAGGGAGATTTGAAAGTGGCCATGGAGTTGTTTGTAAGGATGAAGGAGATGGGTTGTTTGCCAGATTTGGTTACTTATAATACTCTGATTGATGGACATGGAAAATATGGGGAGCTGGAGGATGCTGAGCGGCTTCTCATGGAGATGAGGCAGGCTGGTTGTGAGCCAGATGTGATTACTTACAATGCACTTGTTAATAGTTTTTGCAAGTATGAGCAACTGCACAAGGCTTTTGGGTACCTTAGTGAGATGAAGAGGAATGATGTGAGGCCAAATGTAGTTACTTTCAGTACATTTATTGATGCTTTTTGTAAGATGGGTATGATGCAAGCAGCGGCCAAATTCTTCGTGGATATGAGGGTGAGAGGGCTTGTGCCGAATGAGTTCACATATACATGTCTTATTGATGGTAATTGCAAGGCAGGGAACCTCAAAGAAGCATTGTTGCTAGTTGATGAAATGGTGAGGGAGGGAGTAGAGTTGAATGTAGTCACTTACACAGCCTTGGTGGACGGGCTTTGTGAAGAGGGGAAAGTTGTGGAAGCAGAAGAGGTTTTCCGAGCAATGGGGAATGCTGGAGTGGCTGCAAACCAGTTAATTTATACTGCTCTCATTCATGGGCACTTCAAGAATAAAAACACGGGGAGGGCCATGGATCTAATAACTGAAATTAAAGAAAAAGGCATGAAACCTGATCTCTCGTTGTATAGTACCATAATTTGGGGTCATTGCAGCCAAGGAAAGATGGATGAAGCCAAAGTTTTGGTTGATGAGATGATTGAGTCTGGCTTAGAGCCTAACCATTTTATTTATACAAATCTAATAGATGCCTATTTTAAGGCAGGGAAAGCCTCAGAGGCTCTCAGCCTTCTTTACAAAATGGTTGAGTCCGGCAATCCTCTGACAGTTGTTACATACTGTGCGTTAGTTGATGGGTTATGCAAAGAAGGTTCAGTTCGTGAAGCAAGCTATCATTTTGATAAAATGAGGGAGGTGGGATTGCATCCTAATGTATTGGCATATACGGCCCTTATTGATGGCTTGTGTAAGAATGATTGTTTGGATGAAGCTATGAAACTCTTTGAGGAAATGGTTGGGAAGGGGATGGCCCCCGATAGAGTTGTTTACACGTCTTTGATTGATGGAAACCTGAAGCAGGGTAAGCTCACTGAAGCCTTTTCTCTGAAGAACAAAATGGAAGAAAATGGTCTTGAGTTTGATCTACATGTTTATACTTCTTTGATATGGGGCTTTTGTAAGAACGGGCAAATGGAAGAAGCAAGGAATTTGTTCACGGACATGATCAATAATGGTATTATTCCTGATGATGCTGTTTATAATTGTTTGATTAGCAATTACAGCAAGCTGGGAAACATAGAAGAGGTGTTGGAATTGCAAAATGATATGAGAAGAAGGGGTATGATTCATAGTAGCTGTGGTGAAGTTTCTGTTCCAGGTGGTCCTACTTGACAGTGTGTAAGGAACGAACACTCATTGTCAATCCATTGATTTTTTTTATTGTGGGGTTGGATTGAAATAGCAAGCTGGCTCCATGGTGATGTTAATGCGTGGTGTCTAAGCTTTGAAGGTGCCGCCAAGATTGTTTTGGTTTTGATTCATTGCTTGAATGGGACTGGGGCATGGATCATTCGTATGCTCAGGAAACCTATTGGTAGCCATGATCATTGAAAACAAGGGCAAGGTAGTATTTTGGCTTCATGTATGTTTTTTTCACCATCTTGATAGTTTTATTTCCCATTTGCTGTTCTCATATGTTCAACACTTTGTGCCATTTTCACTCTAGAGGTCCAAAGTACTTGTGCTTTTACACCTATATTACTCATAATTGAGAAATTTCTTTTGTTCCTTAATACAGATCAACTACGTTCTCCTAAAACACGATCATTTTGAAAAAATTTCCCTGATTTTGGATACATATCCCAAATGTGGGCATCTAAGTTAGAACTTGTTCTCATTCTATGCCCCATTTATTCCATCTGAGCCTTCTCTTATCTGCTTATTTTTCTTTTCTGCCCCCTTGACCTGAGTTCAATCCTCCTTCTCACTAGGTTATGACAAGCATATTTAAAAAGTTTCAAATGTTGTCACTTTTCAGTTCTGATATTTCTTTAATGTTTTCTATGTCACATATCAATCGTTTCTTCTCTCATTTTTTTTAGTAGAGAGATCTGCTGTTATTGTGTAAGGCTGACATTCATTATTGAAAGCCCTTGTCATCATATCCAAATATATCCCACATGAAGGTTTCGTAGCTAGTAGCATTCAACGATTTCATTAAGTTCTAGAAGGTGCTTTATAACTTCATACTGCTTGACTATTACATATTTGAGACTTTTTTGTGCACATTCATCTTATATCTAATATATCATAGATCCAACTTGCAGGAAATTAAGTGCTTTTTTTTCAGTGTATGCTTTACCACAAGTTCTAGAAAATGAACGCACAACCAAAAAACTCACTTTTTAGATATTGAAAATCATTGGTCTAGTGGTATCTCGGGTTCTGTGCGTTGGGTAATTCACTTGGTGAGCAAAGCTCCCAGGTTCCCGCCTCCTTAACGGAGGGAGCAGTTTTAGCAATTCACTCAGTGAGCAATATAGCTCCCAAGTTTGAGTCCTCATTTTTGTACGTGCACAGTGAGGGGTCAAGGGTGCTCATAACCTAAGGCCACGCCCCTTGACAAGCCCAAAAAATCATGGGTCTGCTTTAGCTATCAAATACGGATTGACTTGTTTATCAGACTTATTAGAAGGCAAACTTCATCTAACTTACACCAGTATAATCTCTTTATTTGCAGCGATTGGTGATGCCCATTCAAGATACACCAACCAACAATATGTATCTCAATGAGTGAGTTTTTCTTATGCTTGCAGTTACATTATACGATTCAGCATATTGTATCTTTTGCAAAAGGCTGTCTGTAGTATTGTCTTGCTGCTGATAGATAGCTCATAACTTTTACTCAAACCATTATTTAATTCAGCCATATGAGCATATCTTATTTGTTTTGGTATCTTTTGCAAAAAGTTGTCTTGTATTATCACATTCCTATAGTGAGATTTTTCACTCTGAACATATATCACCTATTGCCAATGATAACCTTCTGTAGGTTATCTACAAGTGTACTCTTGCCCAACCATATACTAGAAATTTGTGATGCCACTAATCCACAAAATATAGATAACATGTTTTCTCACTATGCAGGCTCGACGGGATCTAAAGTTGGTGTATTACAGCAAAGCCAAGTATAGCATTGAGAGGGTAGCAAAATGGTTGTAGTACCATGTTCCTTGCACATTCCTACGCACCATGGCATAACTCTTATTCAGGATCATTACAGTGCAATGGCCATTAGATCGATTACCATCATCAGATCATTATAGTGGGCTTCTACATTGCAAATCTTCACCATGATAAAGCAGCAAAATTGGAAGAGTTGAAATAGGACAACTACTAGTTGAAATCTGCTCTATCTTGTGGGATTTTGCTGCTCAAGGTTATGCTCTATAGCCAACATTTTATCAGCCCATTTGTGCTGGTAAGAGTGTTTCAAGTTAGATATCATGCAGTTCAGTCTTGTGCGTTACAACCATTTAATTATATATAAAATTTTGCATCTCCACTTTTGGTCAGGCTTTGCTGAAAACCACCTTTAGACTTAAATCCAGGGTAAATGGATCTATTGGCCCATTGCTTGCAATGATTATTGAAAGTCAAACCTCTGAACTATGTCCTGAATTCTCTCAGTTGCTAGCTTATACATTCTTACATTTAAAGGGGCTCATTGTATTTTGATCTTTTCGCAGAAATTGAACAAGACCAAAATCAGTTTTGTTTCCCCAAATCAATATAACGCTGCGCCATATTTGTCGCATGCCATCTTATGGAGTGGTTGACTTTCCCTGTGTAAGGGTACCAGCATTAAAAAGTTGTCTATTGAAGGTTGCAATGCCCAGAGTTGATCCTTATCAATGATAAGACAGGTATGACATTCCTAATAGTTCATTTATTCCTTCACACAGCTGAGAGCAAATAATGAATGTGTATTCTCAATTTGTTCAATACGACACCAGGATAGAGATCGAAGTTCAAGGCTCCTGTTTTACTT
Organism: Dioscorea zingiberensis; assembly: GCA_026586065.1. NCBI lineage: Eukaryota > Viridiplantae > Streptophyta > Magnoliopsida > Dioscoreales > Dioscoreaceae > Dioscorea > Dioscorea zingiberensis. The sequence goes on along the minus strand of CM048826.1, from coordinate 42,677,503 downwards.
ACAGAATTGTTTGAAGATTTGTGTAGGAACCATCATAAAGGTCTCTGCATCATTGTTAAATTAAATGATAGAGATTGAAGTTCAAGGCTCCTGTTTTACCTGCAGAATTGTTTTAAGTTGGATGGCAGTAAATTTCTGCAGAGTGCTCTGACCTCATTGTTAAATTAAATGGCATTTGTCTGCCGCATTCCGCTTGAAATATAATGGCTCTTTAGTTTCTTTTGGAGACATTACTTTCATGCTGGGTCCTTAGCATTTGCCATGCCTGATTTTTATTTTACCAGATCTTTTAACTATCGTTTGTTAGTTAAATACCTACAGGTGGGACATATGGTTGCCATTGTATGATGAAATGCCTTAACCAGATGTGCTTGGTGATTTGAATTAGTCATTCGTTTGGCAGGCTTAATTAATAAATAGGATCAGTTGATATATTGCAACTCTGGTGACAATTTTTTTTGTGATTGGTTGAAGGGCAGAAATAAAAATAAATTAGGTTAGGGTGGTTTTAAAGATTGAATTGGATACTAATTGTAATAAATGTTTTATAATATGGTTGATTATTGATAATTTATTCCACGTAACCAATGGCTGCTGCCCATCCATCCATATAACAATCATCTCCGAACTAAAAACATCTTCAATCTACGTTATCCATCAACCACACGCTTCGTTGAGTAAATACTAAATATATATATATAATTTCCTTTGAAAAAGATTTACTTCAGCCATTATTATTACAAAATCATTAAAAAAAAACAGTTGACCTGTAAAAAGTATAGCCAGTTGACAGCTCTTGCCACAGGGAAGGATCACCAAAGGATTCATCTGGATAAAGACAATGTATTTCCAAAGTAAAGCTTGGTGCGATTGGGTAAAATGTCCAGCCACAATGCAGCATTCATAAGATCATTTGATCCAAGCTGGGTATATAGTAATCATACAAAGTTTTTTAACCAAGAAACGGTAGGATAAGCTTGTACACCACAGGGCATCACAAATGCCAATAATAATACTATTATAGATCAGTACTGCAAATGTAGCCAACACATGAGATCTCACCAATTCATCCTTAGACTTGTTCTTCCAGTACTGTTTCAATTTATCATGTGTAACCTGGGAATTTCTCAGGTTCACACACTATTGGGGATTGACTCCTTGCCTTGAGAGGACAGGCGATAGGCAACAAGCAAAGGTTCTGATGTTTAATTTTAGGAATGCAGCAGTTCCCTGTGCTATTCCGGGGAGAGTACCTTGACGAGGCCGGATTCATATATATTTAGAACACCATGCCATGGCATAAAAATGTCTAATCTAAAATTTTACACAGGGTCAGGAATACCTGTTACATGATGCACCCTACGAACCAATACAAGATGTATGATGGAAAAGAAAAAAGAACAACATGATTTAACTAACAATTCTGTATGACAGGTCAACATTGAGCCAGCAAGGCAACTTGCAGATACGTGAAAAGATCAATTATGAAGCAAATCAATAGTTGAGGAAGAAATTTAAAATTTGTGCCTACACACAAATTTATGGGTGAGTATGTGTCGGAAGTGTTTCTTGCTTAAAAGATTGAGGTTCTTCGAAGTGTTTCTGTCTAGAAAAGGATGGGCATGTGATATTTAATCTAACACAATAAACACACTAGGATGGGTGATTATGTGTTACCTCCTACAAGAGAATAGCAGCAACCGCATCTTTAATAGCCACCATTCATGAAAGGGTTGTGGATGTCCTCTTAATTAAGACGAGAATGTCAAAGGAGACTCTGAGAACAAGTTGAAATGCATCCAAAAGATATTTAGCAGTACAGTCTAAATATTATATCGATGAAATATACCTACCTCAAAAATCGGCCTCTAAAAAGATGCTATGATTTTGACAGAGCTGTTAGGACAGCAGCAGACTTTTATCAATAATTGCATTTAAACACAACAGATCCAAGAAAAGGAGGCAATGATAAATAGTCTACCTCATCAGTCTCAGAAATTAACCAACTAGACTAAAGCCTAATATGGTCGAACTGGGCTCCTTGAAGATCTCCTGTAACCATGTCTAACAGGAGATCGAGACCTGCTCCTTCCTCTAGCCCTATCTCGTGTCATGTCTCCATTCCTGTCCCGAAACCTATCCCTGTCCCGATCCCTCCCATTACGATAATGATTAGGCCTCCCATCAGATCCTCTCCCTCCATCCCTGCTTGACCTTCCACTCCATTCACGTGATCTTTCTCTATCGAATTCTCGCTCTCGATGACGATCACGTCCCCGATCACGTTCCTCATATTCCTTTTCTTTTTGTTTCCTTCTCTCCTCTGCTTCCTTCTCCTTTGCTAGTCTTTCTTCTTCTCTAGCTTTATCTTTTGCAGCCTAAAGCAAATAGGCAAATTTGTACACAGGTATTAACATCTGCTATCAAAGAACAAATATACTTCAGATCACATAGAATGCATCTTCAATAATGATACTTACCTTGAATTCACTGAGAAAATCCCGCACCATGCTATATCCAACATGCTGTTTGCCAGTAACATGAGATTGTGTCCTCTCTGCAGCATCATTTGCCACCAAAAAGGAGCCACATATCTCACAGAGGGCTATCTTCTTCTCTTGTGCTTGTGGCAGTCCCTTATCTGATGCTTGTGCCATCAGACCTGTCTTCTGTGCGTTCAATGCATCCACCTGCAGAGAAGAATTTCATCTTTAAGCAATAATTCATATGCTGTGAAGCAAGAAAAGTAGCAAGTGAAGTGTGTCCTTGTAGCACCATCCTCATGAGTGCCTCAGCCTCATCCACCTTGCCAGCTTCACCAAGGGACTCTATCTGTTCAAGCAATTTTTTAATTCTCTCTTCTACCATCGAGAGCTGACCAGATTTCTCAGAAGAGATTGGGACAGTAGGCAGCACATCCTCTTGTGCTACCCGCTCTTGACCACGCTTAACTTTTTTATTCAAATTTGTCACCTGCAACCAATACATTCAGGGCCTGGCCAACAGTAGAGTACAATGCAAAAACAGAATACAAACTAATAAGCTTAAATTGCTTTACAAATACATAAAAAATAAAAACTCACCAGCCTCTCACAAAATTGAGCAAGCTCTGCTTCAAACTTAGGGACATAGGCATCATGTCTTGGGGACTTCTCAAAACTGCGAAGGATCAATAAATGACCCACATTAAAGTGCAACAACACAAATTTAGTATATTTGCAAACATTTTTGAAGTAACAATTTCAAAGGTGTTTTTTCTGTGTTCTCACAAGTCAGTGAAAAGACTCAGCAGTGAGCAATTTAGAGTTTTCCAATCTTAGATAGCATTTGTATGTAGTTTTGAGACCGGACCTCTAGAATACTAAGATAAGATTCCAGCATTAGGTTTAGAATAGCACCATTGAAATTGGATTCGCTTGGAATCCAAGATGCTCACAGATGTGCGAATTTGATTCACATCTCAGACCATGTGTTCATATCTCATCCTCATGGCATATCAAGGAAAATAAATGACTATTTCTTCCGTGATATTTTGAAAATAAGAAAAGCAACTAAATAAATTACCTACTTAGATGATGAATGCTTAAAAAAGGTACAGGCTCATTCATCAAATGATTGTTTTAATCCTCATGCAATTTTACTGATTTTATAAATTTTATCTTGCATCAGCTTGAATTTCAATCTGCTTTGAATCCCTTGTCTAATTTTGGTAGTTTTACTTCTCTAAAAACTTAAAGATATTCTTGTCCTAGTAACATTGGCTTAAAGGTGTTACGCGGCTTAATTTTAGCAAAGTTGGGGATGGTACCACAATTTCTTAATGTGATACATGGCATGGATTGTGTCATATTTATGATAATCAAAAAGTGGAGCTTACCCAAAACAATTGAAGTAGGACAATGAGCTGAGACCAAAAAAAAAAAGCTACTTTGCAATGATATATTTACAAGCAATAAGTTTCATCCTTATTAATAAAATTTCCAAGATCAGTCTATGAACTACTTTCAAACCGCAATGTCTTGAAAGAAACAAACATCACACGTTTCAACAAAACTGAAAGATCTCTGGTGTAGTTTTATAAATTCATCCAGTAATTTGAAAGTTTACCAGTGGACAAACTGAATGAACCCTCAAAAGTTGGCACAACTAATTGAGATTTGTCTTTTTGTGGAATTACAACTCTACATCTCTACGAAGAATGTTAGATGTAGTGATATCTGGAACAAAATATTATGTAATAAGATTATTTAATTTTAGTGGAGACTCTGGAGGAACAAATGTTAGCTCAGCAATCCAAGAAATAATACCTCAACAACAACAACAATAGAGAAGAAAATATAAAAAGTCCATCCCTTCAAACTGTTCCACTCGGGGATCTGATCAAAGGGCTATAGATCAGTTACCTCAAGTGAACAACAAGCAACATCCAGTCCAAATTTCATACTTAGCATACCACTCCAGTAACACATATAATAGTTCCATCCTACAAGACACATATAAAGAAGCTTACTTTAAAACTAAAAGCACATAAAATAACAGCGCGCCCAATACTTCACAAATTCCATCCAATCACGACCATACTCAACACTGAATAATTTCATCAAGCCTAAGAAAATCCATCATCCCATGAAATCAAACATCACGCAGCAGCATTGAAGCCTAAATTGGTTTTCTCAACACAAATAAATAAGGCTCTGTACACAGGAACCCTCATAAAGTAACAAGAAAAGTCAGTACCTCTCTTTGAGCTTCAAATCGTGAATCTTGGAGCACGGACCTGAAACACAAAATAATATATGAAACAGCACAAGAAATCTTACAAAATTAAGATCAAGACCTGAGGATAATGAGAGGATACCAAGATCGCTCTTCGTGTTGATGAAGAGATCGTGAGGGCAGAATCGGAGCATAAAGGGGCCACAGACGTCCTTATCATCCCAGCGCACCTCCCTGTAGCCCTTCTTCTCCTCGTCAGTGAGGTTGCGAGCTGAAATCGGAAATCCATGGAAGCAGATTGATGATCAAGAAAATAGGGCAAAGGGAAGAGAGCTTGAGAGGGATATCAAGTGTACCTGAGCCCATGAGTTCATCGAGCAGAGCTCTCTGGGCGTCCATGGCGGCGGCAGAAACCCTAGACGGGAGCGATGGGTGTGGATGTAAGGAATTGGATAGAATAGAACCGGAAGATCAACGAGAAAGCCTTAAAAGGCAACACCGGCCAACAAAGTTTTAATTAAGCCCCTATAGTTTCACAAATTTTCAAACAACACTCCTCATGCTCACACCCCCTCCAAAATGAACCATGAGCCATCTTCTTTTCTACTATTAAAAAAATTATTATTTAAATTTTTAATTAAGAGTAAATTTCAAACCCCTGTTTGGTAAAATAACCTAATTTCAGACTGTTGTACATATAAAATCACACACACACACACACAGGGGTTTGAAATAACCTAATTTCAGACTGTTGTACATATAAAATCACACACACACACACACACACACACACACACACACACACACACACACATATATAACATTCTCTGGATTGTAAAAAAAATTATTATTACAAAAGAAAAGTTTATGATATATGAAATCTGCATTACAGGACATGGCTAATTTTGTCAATACAACTCAAGGAATATGAAAAACTACCACAAAACAGCTGCAAATAGCTGCATGGTAAGGTAAACTATGGCTTCAATTCAACCACTCTTGCGCATTAAGGCAACAAACCCGAGATGAAAATAAAAAAACAGAATGTTAATCCAAAGGAATACGACGGATTTTGCACACAAGGTGTGCGGTCGGGATGTCAAGCTTGTTGTCACCATCTTCGTCTGTTTTGTCCCCAGCATCTTCCTGTGATCTCTTTCCACTGTCGGACTTCAAGAGATTGCGAACCTGATCTCTTGGAGTTGAGAGGCAGATTTTGAAGGTTGCCAGAAATGGAGGAGTTGGCATTGAAAGTGCAGACAGGACATTACTGAAGAACTCAATGTCACCAGAAAGTTGCTGTGCACCTCTGTCTGTAATGTAATGAATTCCCCTTAGTTGCTCCATGAAAAGAGAAGTGGCACCTTCAGCAACCTAAATAGAGGAAAAGATTGATGGTTGAGTGTTTAGCTTATACAATTCAATCACACAAAGGAAATTTCCTTAAAAACTAGAGTACTGGGGCATTAGTAGTTCTATAATAATAGGCAACTTCTTGTTGATTCATAAAAGGCTTCTTGAGCCAGAAATAGGTTAAAACATTTAATTACCTTAAATATCCACTCAGTGGCAAGAAATTGTGCTTCATCAGGATTATTCTCATTGCCAGCAATGCCTTCTGCCAGGGGTTCTAACTGCTGGGGCAAGTTGAGAAGGTACTCCCCAACACTAGTGACATAGGACTGTGGGTAGGCACTGAAACTTGGGAGAGGTAGACCACTTGTCTCCTCTACAGAAGACCAGATTGGCATCCGGGAGACATCACTCAAGCGCTGCCGTACTTTAAATATGAGAACGTCATACACGAGTTCATTTACTGTATCTGCAAATGCTGCAACCCTTTGTGATGCAAGAGGAAGTGCATGAAACCTTGGATCTTTTGACTGCAAATGAGAGAAAGTAAAACTTTGATTTAAGAAGATTGCCATTTTGTACTATATCTTCTTAAATGAAGATCTACAGACGGTGGTTTCAGTTAATTTGGTGCCCAATTCCAATAATGCATCCCAAGTCAAATTAAATAACAAATTTCAGAAGAACTAAAGGATGAAAATGATAAAAACAACAATAAATAGAAATGAAAGGCTTTAAAGTTAGAAGCAAGATACACTCTTATTCATGATCCAAGTGATACTACAAAATTTGCTCTAGTGTGTCATTAGGACAAGTACTAATTTAAGAAATTTCTCACTGTCACCTAAACCCATTCCAGCCCATATTTCTTCTTAAACTAGGAAGAAGATATGCAAATAGCCATGCAAGGCAGATAAAAAATTTCAACATGCTAGAATGCAATGCATTAAGAATGGTTAAAAACACATCACCACAAACTATTCTTTCAATATGCTATCCAATTGCAGACTATCTGTATACACTTCAGGACTGCAGGAAAGTACTCCTGAGCTCAGGAAACATTTTAAAGGTACTAGATTATGCTGTGTGGCTGTCTATTTGGTGAATGCATATGCAGAACCTAGTAAAGCATAAAACAGGGTAGTGTTGTGTGTGTGCATAGATCTGAACCAGTGTATCTTATTTCTACAAATGCATGTCAGCATCTCACCTGAACTGTGTTGTTGTTAAGAAGAGAGTTTTGTGTAATCAATCGATTGGAGGGTTCTCCATATGACTAACATAATCAAAGTGCCAGAAAGAGAACATTTGAAAAAGAATAATTAAGATCACCTGTTCTAAGAGATTAAAAAGCTTTCTAGCTTTCTCAGGCATATCACCAAGGCGCAACGCTGCCACATCTAGGGATTCCCTTCCTGCGGAAGCCTCGACATTTCCATTAGCAGTAGTCACATGAGATTGATCCAAACTTGAACCAAGTACAGAAAGAGACAAAGTGGTGCCAATTCTGGCCAAAGTAGCTCGTAAAGAAGCTTCGAAAACAGAAGATCTGCTGGTCAGACAATCTGCAACAGTAAGAATTTGCACTGCTCCTTGTACATTGGACCACTCTTCCTCCTCAGAAACGAGGTCCATTATTCGTGCGCCCTCTCTTCTATCTGTTCCTATATCTTTCTTTGAACCAACACCATCAGCGTGTGGCATATTATCCACACCACACACAGCCCTCAAGGATTTTAGGGTCTCTTGCAAGTTAGATATGTATTGCAACATGATCTCATCAAGGGCTATTATCAGTTCATCTGCTTCAGAACCACTTGTAAAGTTGATGCATCTTTCAACAGCTGCTTCAAGAAGCACTATTACTTGGGGGATAGATTCCTCCATTCTCCTGACTGTTTCACTGAGTTCTATGCTTTGTGCTCCCACACCACGGGCAACAGCTCCGCGCATATCTATTCCTGCAATCTCAGAAGAAAGGATAGCACGCTCCATCTGCCCATACCTAGAGGACATCAAATTTGCAGAGAGGTTAATCCAATATTGGCTAAATTATTTGAAGCATATTTGACTGAAAGGACAAAGATATACAGATAACTTAAGTAATTTTTAGTTCAAGAATACACCTTTGTTTAAATGATTCATAAGGAGAATAAATGGCCTTCAATGTAATCTTCAGAACTTGAAGATCAGATTCTGAAAACAAGTGCTGTATATTTCTTGCAAAAATTGTAGTCATATTATGCAGTTCAATTAGAGCATCAACATGCTTGTTTTGTATCTTGGTACCTTTTGGCATGTCCCCTGATAATATATCCAATATGCCTGCAAGTCACAGGTAGGTTCGAACTTGATAATATTGATTCAAAGGAGAAGAAAATTTAGAATTACAACCATCATGCTCTCAAAATTACACAAAGGATATGTATGGTCAAATCTGCCAATAAATCTTAACAGATTGGTGAAGCAACAGAAGAACATTAAAATAATGCCCAACATAGGCACACGCATGCACATAGGTTTTCACCCTCATAAACATATTTAAAAATTTCAAAGAAAATGACCTCTTGCAAATATTCATAGAAAATGTGTCTGCTGACAACATAATGTCCTTCCATGCCAAACCACTTTCAAGTGTTCACAAAGGAAGAGTGCAGTGACCTGCTAAATGATAAATTTAGCATTCGGAACCTTAACTAGAAAGTACTATTGTGAATTAACTGAATTCCATGTCCATAAAATATAATGATGTATAGTGTGGATTGAAATCATAGGGATTAGCATCATGATCATCAACTACATTGATAATAATACATGTGAAGATCACCTTGAATCATGGGTAAAAGTAAATCCATATTATCTAATGCCACTATGCCTTCATCTCATAGGAAGAACCATTTATAATAGTTTAGACCAAATAATTATAATTTAAGGCTCATTTTTCTCAAAATTCTAAACATAAAATTGCAAATATTGACATTATGAAGTTTGAATGAATTGTTCTGCTATAAAATTCATTATGAATAATACATTTTGCAAAACAATAAAATAATCAAAAGTTGGAGTAAAATGTTAATACAAGTTAAATACCAACAGTATCTATCAGCAAGGAGATTTGTGAGAATACCTTTTGTCAAGGCTTTGGTCTCAGGAACAACATCTCCAGTTGCAAGGTTAATACGAGAAACAAAACTTGCACCAAGTTCAGACATAGTTTCCACCAGAAGCTTTGGTACCAGAGATTTATAATCATCAGGGAAAGCATTTGCACACCTACATGAAGCAGGTAGAGCTTGGTTTGAGGAATGTAATTGTTAACCCAATGAGGATACATCCAGTTAAGCAAGAATTAAACAAGTCAACCATAGCCTGTACATCCAATTAGCTACTAACAAAGAGCAACCTGTGTCAATGCTCAGAATGCAACCCTCACCCACAACTGGCACCTCTCACACCCTGAAACTTCAGCTATCCTAGATTCCTTCTTTAAATTATTTCCATGGTAATGCATGTTTATAGATATGCATGTCTAAAGAATTAGTGCTTTGAATCTGACATTCTGAAATAAATTCAATGAAAAATTACACACATAAGTCTTCATTAACTGAAGTTAGGAGAGGTTGGCTCTAACCGTAGAATCTGATTTTTCTCGTGATATTGGTACCAAGCAAATCCCAAGAAAATATTGATTGGAATCTAGCTATGATGATGCCGCCACTTATATCAAGATGAGATGTTACCATTGCAAACATTAAAGCTTTGTATAACTACGGGAAAATGGCACAAAGGGGTATACCATTTCCATTCTTGTTCAAGGTAAAGTAGAAGCTCATCGTAGAAACTTGGCAACCAACTAGAAAAGGAAATTGAGGATGCTTTTGTTGAAGAATCAGTTAAGTTGGAGGGTCTCTCCCCATGTCTTTCAATCTCAAGCTTGCTAGCTCGCAACCTGGAGTTGTAATCTTCCCAAAGTTTCTTTATAGGCTTCATATGCATTCTTGTGTATTGCAACTCTAGTGATTTAAACCTCCCAATACGAATAAGAATTTGTCGTAAATCTTGAACAGCATCAACCTAATAAACTAGAAACAAATTAGTATAAGAGAGCAACCTACTGGCTCAATCCACTGACTGAAAAATAAAGAGAGTAGAACAGAAGACCTTGCGATTTAATAGAGCGTCTGATAGACGGGGTTGGACCATTTCTTCAAGCCTATCTTCCAAGACTTCAAGCTGCTTTCTGACATTAGCAAATTCTGCAACCTACAAAACCACTTTCTCATTATATGCAGAAATAACCTAAAAGTTCAATAATGAATTCCATAATATCTTCCAAGATCTTTTACCTCACCAACAGCAGAGAGACAGTGCCTCATGTTAGCCAGGGTTTCTGCAGCCCGTGGAAGGTCTCCACTGGCAAACACATCCTCAACACTCGCACTTAGCTGGGTCAGGCCTGCTGCATCCTTTTTTCCAAAAAATTTAGAAAGTGCTAGATAACACTTATAAGCTTCAAGCTTAAATGCAAGGATGGCTCTTTTTTCCCTTTTCACCATATAAAACTCAAGATCATACCTGTAATGTCTCGTATGCTGCTTCCATTCTCTGCTTGACGACATCAATTTTAGCAATAGCAGATACAGATTCTGCTGATGTGGCCTCCGCCTGCAGTTTGAGACATTCGAGCTACAATTAGAATGTATAACTCAAATTCTAGTAATTCTAAGAGCCCATTAAACTCAAACTATAGGTATAAATTATATTGTGCTCATCTAAGTATCTGACAACACGACTTAAATCTCTCAGCTGCCTAAAAATAAAAAATAAAAATAAATGTTCACAAAAAGTGTTTTTTTTTCTTTTCCGTTTCATCCAAAAATTGTATTGCAGTTATGAATCCTAACAGAGCAAAATATGGATACAGAACATCACACAAAGAAATGGAAACATGAAAAATACTCGTCCATCAAACTCCAACCTTACTGAACTGAGCTACCATTCTACCAACCAAACATTGAAAATAACAAAATTCATTCACCAAGGAAAAACTAAATCTAAATCACCAGAAAAAAGGCTGAATTTTCACTCAAACCATAAAAAACTGAGCAAACTTCATCAAATCTGAATGTCAAAACCACAGGATCAATAAGAATAATATAGATACCAGCACTGCATGCATTGCACCAAACTAAACCACAAGGAGAAGAACACCATGCCTGCTTGAGCTGGTGGAGAATGGACGAAAGCGAATGCCGGAGGCCAAGGGCATCGTCACGGAGGTGAACGACATCGCGACACGCGAGCGGGACACGGCGGAGGGCATCAGTGCTCTCCCTCTCGAGGGAATCAGCGATCTTCTCGGAGGCCGATCGGAGGCTCTCCTCGAGGTTTGAGAGGAGGCGCTCGACGGGGTCCTCCCGGTTGCGCGTCTCCAGCGCCGCGTTGATCCATCGCTTGGCGTCGAAATCCTCCACCGAGAACTCCCCCAGATCCACAACCACCATTTCGTCGCCAACTCCGAATTCCCTCTCCAGCGTCTAGACTTAGATCTGGACTTGGTTTTGGGCCATGGCCCATGGCTCTGTTGGTCCACTCAGTTGGGCTTCAGTTGTGCGAGCCCGACTTCCTCCCCTGTCGGTTGTTCATTTGTTATAACATTTTTCCACTTTGACACTCCTGCTATTTTAACACAGGCCCACTTCATTTTTTTTCATTATTATTAAGGTGGATGAAGAGGTAAATTTTTTAGCAGAACACTTAACTATGTATGGATTTTTTTTTTATCACCGAACTTGAATTTGTATCAAAAGAGTCACTTAACTACAATTTGTGTTCACAGGGCAGTCAACCAAAGGATTCCTACCAACTTTTGTTGGCGTGGTTGCCATAGAAGCTACGTAAGGGTTCCAGTCAACATCCTCTTTCGTTTTAATAAAAAAGATTACTCACCTTGTCTGAAAAGTAAACCTGATAACCTTGGAGTGGAGTGTTCGGCGATCGGGGAGACGAGGCAGGTGGTGGAGTGGTCGGCAACTGGAGGAGAGGTTTAAGGTAACTATGTTGCATGTTGGGAGCTTGAGGGTAAGGTCGGAGGAAGGAGGGGAAGAAGTAGAGGTTGACGATAATGCAGTGGTTGGTGGTTTATGGTCTGTGGAGCTTGTCATCGAGAATCATGGCAGATATGTGGTTTAGGGTTTAGAGGAATCATGATGTAAAGCTCATCCTCATCAAATTGTTTCTGCAATGGTGTGCATATTTCAGATACGGGGTTTAGGTTTAGAGGAATCCTCTATTTTTAGAGGGAATAGAACTTTAGAGATTCTGATATGAATGATTTGTTATCTGTGGAAGTGTATTGAATTAGTTTAGGGTTTAGAGGAATTCTGATATGAAGCTATTTCTGTAATGGTGTAAATCTGAAAGTTGTCTTTATAGAATCTGAATGTAAATCTGAATGTTGTTTTTATAGAATCTCTGTTTACAGGGGGAATGGAACTTGGGAGATTGAATTTTTTTTATTTGTTTTGAGATTGTATTGAAGTATTTACTCTGCCAATGAAGAAGTTGTTTTTGAAATTGTGTCATTTTTAAGTGAAGAACACTAAAACTAGTTGAACTACACAAATACCATCCTGGCAGAGCTTAATCAGGAGCAAAAATTATATGAACTACAACAAAATTGATCCTGTCAAAGCTTAATAAGAAACAATATTATCTGATTAATTGATCCAAGTAGAGCTTAATCAGAAGCAAAATTGATTCTGGCAATGCTTAATCAGAAGCAAAAATTATATAAAATACAACAAAGCTTAATCAAAAACAAAATTGATGCTGGAAGAGCTTAATCAGAAGCAAAATTGATCCTAGCAGAGCTTAATCAGAAGTAAAAATTATATAAAATACAACAAAGCTTAATCAAAAACAAAATTGATCCTGACAGAGCTTAATCATAAGCAAAAATTATATGAACTACAACAAATTGATCCTGTCAAAGCTTAATAAGAAACATTATCTGATTAAGTGATCCTGGCATAGCTTAATCAGAATTAAAATTGATTCTGGCAATGCTTAATCAGAAGCAAAAATTATATAAAATACAACAAAGCTTAATTAGAAACAAAATTGATGCTGGAAGAGCTTAATCAGAAGCAAAATTGATCCTAGCAGAGCTAAATCAGAAGCAAAAATTATATAAAATACAACAAAGCTTAATCAGAAACAAAATTGATTCTGACAGAGCTTAACCAGAAGCAAAAATTATATGAACTACAACAAAATTGATCTTGTCAAAGCTTAATCAGAAACATTATCTGATTAATTGATCCTGGCAGAGCTTAATCAGAAGCAAAAATTATATGGACTATAACAAAATTGATCCTGTAAAAGCTTAATCAGAAACATTAATTGCCACAAACATTATATGAACTACACCAAAACCATCCTGCCAAATCTCAATCTGAAATTTTGTGCAAAAAGTACAGGATTATATTTACATACACTAGTGAAAAACTGTTCAATTCAAGTTGAAATTTTACAAAATGTTCTCAAAACTTTCCCTAAAACCTAGTGGCTCATAGTTTGTGTTTGTTCCAAGCAAACATGAAGGTAATAAAAAAAAATTGCAAAAGCATGTACAGACTTCCTTCAAGAACTCTTTCCCTTCTTATTTTCTTGAAGTAGTAGGTTCTCTAAGTCCTGGTGGAACCCATACTTTCCTCCTCTTCATAGCACCTCCTACAACATTAGAAGGCCCTGCTTCCTGTGCACTTGTTTTTTTCCTCCTCTTGTGTGTAATTTTGGCCTCTGCAAACTAGATGCAGTTGCAGGTGTTTCTGTTGAGACATTTTCCTCAGCTCTGGTAATTACCTACAATGTTTACATAAATAATTTAGTACATTGATGTACATCCTGGCCAAAACACAAACTAAATAATTTAGTATGGCTACCTGTGCTGTGGGATTTTCTGAGACTTGTCTTTCAGTTGTAGCTCCCTCAGTTTGACTACAGCTCTTTAAAGAATCAACCTGGTTGTTTGAGCACAAATCAACTTGGGATCAATTTCAGTTGAATAACCTTGTAAAAAAGCCTAGGAAAATAATTCCATTTCAAAATGCTCCTTCAGAACTTGGGTGTCAATTGTATCCATTGGATTGCTATCACTTGCATCTCCTTCAGTTGGCTGCCCTTGTGGCTGGCCACTTGTACTCTTATTGCTTTCCTGAGACACACCCTTAATCAAGAAATGAACAACTAATGCATACACTCAGTTTAAAAAATAAAACTACACACTTACCTGAACTCCATGATACCTCTTGTTATGTCCTGCTCCACCACATATGTTGCAGGTTATCATAACCCCCCTCTTGCTAACTTTCTTACCTTTGAAGCCAATGTTCTCTTCACCCATTTCTTTCCTCATCTGTAAAGTCTTCCTGCCTCTTCTCTTACTCATTGCTTCAGGGGGGATGATGGGCCCTTGGTCACTCTTAGGCCAGAAATCCCTATCATGGATGGGGTTTAAGGTGTGGTTGTATGTTTGTGAAAAAAGTTTTCACCTCATAACATTTTTCCATATAGTTTTCAGGTTTCTCTTTGTTATAGAACATGACTGATATTGCATGGCTACATGGTATACCTGTTAACTGCCATCTCCTACAGGAATAAGTACCCCCTTCTTTATCAACTACAAACTGGCCTTCAGGCCCTACAACTTGGTACTTATTACCCCCAGACTAGGTTGTGTTATAAGACCAACTCAATTGCTTGAACTTTTCTAATTTCTTAAGTATTCTAGGGCAATGCATGCTTGTGCATTTTTTCATAGCATCTCTCCTTTTTTGTATTCTAATCATTAACTTGCTTTTGATCATCTCATTCAAGTTAATTATGCCCTTCAACCTAGCTTCAAGTATGTGGTTATTGAAACATTCACACAAATTGTTGAGTAGTATATCACACTTGAAGTGTGTCTGAAAGTGAGACCAGCTCTAATGCTTAGGCTCTATTTTTTTCATGTAATCATGGGCTCCTGCAGACATCCCATTGAGTGTTTCCATTTCTTTCTCAAATGTAGGGAGGTGAGTGGCCCTAGCACATTGCCAAACTTGGTCTTTTAGTGCTTTGCCCTTAAAATTCTTCCTAAAATTGGCGTGGATGTGCCTAACACAAAATCTATGCTCACTATGGGGGAATAACTGTGCAATTGCAGGCATTAAACTCTAATTTTATCATTTATTAGACACACTCCCACCCCCACCCAACGTAATTAAAGACAAAAAAAATAGATGAGAAGAAATCAGTAAACTGTTGTAATTTACAAACAATGGATTAAATAAGGTAGAGTGTAAAGAATCATATAGCTATATATCAACTATCAAACATCAAGTGAAAAATTAAACTATGTTAATGTACCTGCTTTGCAACAAACTCCATCACCTCTAACTCAGTGAGGTTACTTCTTGGTTGCCTTACCACAAAAGCCATTGGTATTTGCCCATCTTCCTTATGTGGATACCTATAATAATACATGATTAAGTAAAACATCAATGAAAGAAATTAAACAAGGAAACAAAAGCTAGCACTCCTTATCATAACAGATGCTTACTGAACCACTGCAGAAGCAATGATCTCTAGTTGAGATTGCAGTACATGCTCTGTGAATTGTCGAGGAAGAGACATTTGGCGGTAGGTTTACCGCATACATCCTTAACAGCAGATTGACCTTTTTCTTAGCCGCTATAGGTTGCCCACTGACCTATTGCTGAAATTTTATTTTAGTAAATATTTTCTACATGAAGTTAGTGTCAAATGGTCCATAGAGTACTAAGCTACTTTTGACGTTTTGCTTTGTTAATGAGCAGCCCTAAGTACAACAAATTGAAAGAAAATGGAACAAATTTAAGATTAAATCTAAGATCACTTGCAGACAAGTACATGAAGAATGTAGAGACTCTTAAGGAATACAAATACAAACACACCTGGGTGGGAGATTTTTTGTGGTAATTGACAGAGATGGTTATGCTTTGAAGGATTCCTGCACTATGAGGGTTAACTTTAAAAACATACATTACAAAATGAAAGACAGGAAAATAGAAAGACATACACTTGAAAATCTCTGTATTATAAATTTGGTTTATGAGTCAATACAAAAGACTTGGTCCTGGAAGCAGCTTGACCAATAGCGCACTTGCTCCATGTCTTAAGTAACAGAAGATGCACAACCAGTGCAAGAAAAGAGTCATATAAATAATATTTCAACAAGATATTGAACTATCAGATACATCCAATACTTCAAGAGAGTTAACCGTCAACCCTGAGTGTGTGTGTATATATTTCAAAACAAAAAAGAATAAGCACCAGAGGATCATACTATAATATATTTTGAATTCTCTATTGTAGGGTTTTGTAGAAAATCAAGAGCATGTATCATATACATGGCACAGCGGAAAAATTAAAATTTTCTAAACCCTAGCCCAAACGGATCTCCCTACGTTTATCAAAACACAAGCAAGTAAAGTTGAAGGGCATGTACCTTTTGAGATCTGTACCGAATTCCTTTTCTAAGTCTGAGAAGACGTTGCATCAACCACCGGTCCAGGTAGGACAGTGCCTCTAACGGTGATCCACTTGAAGATCCATGAAGCAACCTCAAAGGCGAGGGGTGATCTTCCACGCAAAGTGCTAGCTATGGTGGAAGGTCTTGAGAGGATTTGGGAGAGAAGAGAAAAGACAATTGATCTCTATCAATTACTAAGAAGTTATGTTGTTGTTGTCTCTCTTTATGGCCTAGAGTATCACATATTTATAGGTCTCCCTAATCAGATTAGGGTTTGTTTCGGATTGGGACTTTGATTGAAGCCCAAATCAAATTTGGCTAACAATCTAATCAAATTTGATATATAATCAAATTCGACTCCCAAGCAAATTTGACTTATAATCAAATTCGACGTATAATCAAATTTGTATTATAATCAAATTTGACTTATAATAAAATTTGACTTACAATCTTTCTCTTCCCTTTAATTCTCTCGTTTGAGGATCTATTCCTAAAAACTCGTTTTATACCTCATTGATATCTTCTATGCGTGTGACCCATTAGGTTCCCGGTTATGTTGGCCATTCATAATCAACCATTGATTACAAATAGATCATGAGTGGCATCTAGCAATACATCATGACCCCCAATTGAGGAAAGTCGGGTCCGACTTGGAACCTTCGTGACCAATGTTAGTGTGCAATTTGTCCTTTACCATCTTATACCAACTTGGTTTGGAGTATGGCCTATGTGTCAACTCCCGCTAGGTGACTATGTCACACCTAGCCCAAGTATTAGTTCCTAGATCCTATGGGATCTATTACTCAAAACTTATGTCGAAGACCATCTTCATGACAAGTTACTCTGCCGAGAGATTTCCGAGTAATGACCCAGTGGCCATGGGTATACTCTCCTTCTATTAGGAGTGGTAAATCCTCTATTGGCTACCCAAATACCTTCGAATACTTCAAAAGTTGTACCCAATCACTACCCTATAAGTAACCCACCAAGGGAAACGTAGGAATGGCGTCCAAAGCACGGGATCCATATCCAAGATAACTTGTACCTCAAGTCTAAGGATATTTACACCATTCTTTTAATGAGATCTTGTTTGACATTTTAATAGGATAACCATGTAAAGACTCATGGTAGGTCATCCAATGAACTTGCTAGCCTTAGCAAGCATCCATATGTTCACTCAAAACATCTTCATGCTTACAGCTTGTGAGAACAACTGCTTGATCGGATCAAGGAGCATAACATGTGCTAGTCTTGATGGATCAATGATGTCCCATCTCATTGATCCTTCGACTAGGGATATTTAGATACGTACATAATTACATGATAGGAATCCCACATTATGATCTCTATCATAATTTCCTTCATGCTATGCGTTGTATCATGGACTTCATTAATTAGATTTAAGATCTCATATCATATTCATAGTAATGAACATCTAAATAATGAAGAAGCCTTTTATTAGATAAATAAATTTGTACATAAAGTGCTAAAGGTGATTGTCTTTAGAGCACTTCTCCAACATCTATTACTATATTTCGGCGGTACAAAGAAAATGAAAACTTTTAAGCTAAAGAAACATGGACAAATGGAAAGCTTTATAACCAGATCTTCCAAATTCAACCCATGACATAAGCCAATCAAGCAAAAGGTTATATAGTCTACAATAACCAAAGGCAAAAATGAGATAGTAGTTTTTGTGGTTATGATGTTGATTGATAATCGAAGTATCGAAAGGTTTATATGATTGGTAATAACCAAAGACACAATGTCAGCAAGATATATTAGCCTCAAAGCTTTAAAGTCCCTTCTATAAATTACATAAGAATCATGCAAACTCGGTTACAACAAGAGTTGCAACGACTAATTTGGAAGGTGCCCAAGTTAGTTGTGCAGAGATTCTAAAAGAGGTCGGTGGTATTTTACTATTTTTGAGACTTGGAGATGTCTATAGAAGACCCTACCCTGAAGATTTTGGATGAGCCACCGGAGAGAGACCCTAGTGTGTGGGTAAGAGTGGGCATCGGTCAATCTTGAAAGGGTGCTTGTATTTGTTGAGAGTGTGAGTGACTATCGTTTGTACTCTTGTCTTTAATCATCTTTTAGTGGATTGTTATATCCGGGCTTAACCCTCAGACGTAGGCTTGGAAGTAGATGAACTGGGTTACTAATTGGTGTCTCCTCTCTTGATGTTTTTATTGTGTGGATGTGGGTGTGCATGCTTATTCTATTGAGAGATCATCATTCTTGAAGCCACACAACCCCCTCAACGGAACCAACATAATCTATATAAAATTTAAATTTCCCAATTCTATCATTTATATCATCTCATAAATTTCAAATCACCCTCAAAAACCATTGGAGGGTATCTATATTAACACTAATGATGTACCATTATCCATTGATGCAATTGAAAAAGCAAAAACCAACCAAATAACCATGTTTTTTTAATCATAAGAACCAAATGACCATGTTTTTTTATTCATAAGAACATTTTTCTCATATCTTATATTTCTACTCAAGTACAACGACCGGGCCCGCCAAAGAAAAACCTGTTATGCTTAGCTAAACTGACACTGTAACAAGGTTTTATAATATCAAAAGTCCAGACGTCACCATCATACTCATATGTATTACCATCTTGATCCACTAATTGGATTCCACTGAACTGTGCTGCTTTCCCTTCTCCTTCATCCGCATAGTGACCACTACCCATAGGAGGGCCTTCTTCACCTTCAATGTAATACACAACTCCAGCAAAATCAATATGAGTCGCATGATTCGCCAAAGAGGTAAAACTAGAACTAGGCCAATACCCCACTGCAGTCAGCTGAGTGTAGTGTCCACTTGTTCCATAATATAACCACCAATTTCCAGAAGTTCTCTCCTGTTAACGAGTTATATTTGTATAATTAAAAAAAAGAACAAGAGAAGAAAATATATTTAAACTTAGTCTAATTAAGATTTTTTTATTCTAAGAAAAAACATAAGTCGAGTTTTATCAGTTATTATTTCAAACATAATATACTAAAATAAAATTCTCTATTGAAAGCATAGATTTTAATATTTTATTATAATATTATAGAATGAAAACCAAAATAACATGACCTATTTTCATACATTTATATGTATTTTTTTTATTATCTAGAGGTAGAAAAGAAACTAAAGTTATGATAAATGAATTTAGTAACTTAGAATAATGAACAAAACATATATATATATATATATATATATATATATATATATATATATATATATATATATACCTTATAAACTTTAATTGTAATATTATATTGAGGTCCTCCGTAGGTGGAAACTTGATTGATAACACTTCCGGGCACCATGCTACTCTTATTTGCAAGCACAAATTCGGGGCAATGGGTATCATAGCAACATCTCTTTTGAAATCCGTCGGCCTATTTTCATAAAATAAAATAAATATAAATATAAATCAAATTACATCAATACTATTCAAAGTTCAAGAAGAGATAATTAAATTTTACCGTCCAAAGTGTAAATAGATGGGGAAGATTGTCATTATATCGCCCTGGATTCACCTGAGAACAACACAAAACTTTTATGTTTCCATCCTATGTGACTACGATTCTAAAACTATGAATTTTAGAGATATATTAGCAGTGGCATGATTATATAAAAATTAAAAGTTTTTGTAAGAATATAATAGCAAAATAATTAATAAATAATAAACATGAACTTACCATCCACCCAACTTCTATCATGTTTTCCTGTTGTGGTATATTATCAGAATAATTTATAATAAAAATAGCCGCTGCACTATATTGATTTTTTTTAACCCCTGGTACACCGTAAACTGATATAGTTGCTTGAGTCCCATAGTATATCCCAGGTTTTTTTTTTTTGAAGAACCTTTTCCTGCAAACTAAATAATATGAAACATATCCATTAAAAAACTCTTGATACTATGAGATATTTATGTTTGTATGTATACAAGTTATAACTTTAGAATTAAATTATTAAAGATTTCATGTATGGACTTACACAACGAACATCGTTATTAGTATCGTTACATGCTTTTGCAAATCGATTCGTCAATGTTCTGTCGAGCATAAAACCGTTTTCTATGATTTCCTCCTGTAAACATATCAACATTTCAACAACCAAAACCAAAAGATGTAGAAGTACATTAACTATATATGTATAACTTTCTATTCATATGTCATGCCAATTATAAAATATAAAAAATAAAAATCTCATTAAGATAGTACAATTTCTATTTCAGTAATTTAGTTAAGCAACAATTAAATCTATATGTGACTTCTACATCATAAATATGATGTTGATAACAATAATACCAATAATAATTACAATAGAAATGGACAAACAGGTCCATATTTGTTTCAAGTTATTTCATTTTCCAAAAAACAGAACTTAATATAAATAACAAATATATAACATTAAATCTATTTTTCTGTGTTCTCTTTTGTTGTCATACCTACAACTTTTGTTATTTGATTAGTGTTTTATCAAATATTTTAAAAATAAATAACATTAAATTAGTGCATAATACCTGTTGGAAGGCTTTCTGTCCCGCTTTGAGTTCCTTTGTCAGAACTCCATTGTCAAAGGCAACAAGAAAAAGGCAAACGAATGCCACACTGAAACACAACTTCGAACCCATGTATGAATAGAGTGAGAGAGAGAGGGCGACTCTTAACCAATGCAATGAGTCAAGCTGGAGCTATATATATATATATATATAAGAAATAATTCCAAAAGACAAATTTTCATTGGTCAAATTAAAACAGTATCTTCTAAGATTTTACAAAGATTTTACAAAGACTGAGGTTAAGTTAAAATAGTATCTTCTAAGATTTTACGAAGATTGAGTAACATCTACGAAGATATATATGTAAGATATATATGTTAGATATATATTGAAAGGTGATTTGTTTGCAAAAAAAGATATTCCTTGGATATTCCAATTCCAATTCCAATTCCACAACCCACTTTGGGTATAATGCTTTTTAGTTGCGGTAAATCTAAACGTCCCAACAATTCTTCCCGAAATGACGTACCGAATCCATTGATTTGCTCTCGAGATGGGGGTGGTGTGTATTCCTAGGTGATATCAATGGTGTCAGGAAGGTGTTTCGGGAGAATTCGTCGGGATGTATAGCACGGTCCTTTTAGTTGCCTCAACTTTACGCCAGTCCCTCATCTTCAATTTATAACAAACAAAAAAAATTATACAACTTACATGGTTGTAACAGAAAGTCCCCGTAATCGATTGTCAGTTAAAAAATTGGTAAGGGCCGACTCACTCCCCCAAAAATATCTCTTCACTTTCTCAAATAAAATTATAGATCAGGTTCCCAAACTTTGTGATGATTCCCATCTTCAGCCATTCATGTCTCTCTCTCTGTCAAACCTTGGTAGTCTCACCCTTCTAGTCAATTCAACATAATTTTCAAAGTCAGAACCAATGTGTAACTCATCACTTGGAGCTAAATCTGAATCACCATCGACAACCTAACTTTGATGTCATTATCTGCATCACAAGCCATGAATCTACCAGTCACCCTTTCCTGCTAATCATGAGCAATGTATCCATCCATAAAACCTAACTGCACTAACTCCTCAACACACCCTCAAGCCCACTATAACAACAACTTCATCTCTCTCATTGGCTAATCCTTTAACCCAATTGTTGTAACCAACAAATTTCTTTTAGGTTTACTTTTTGGCTTAACATGATTGTACTGAATCCCAATAGTATCTTCAATTTCCTCTATCAAAACAAAGGATTTCATTCGGATTGTTGTTAGTCTTGGACAATTGGTGAACATATAAGTCTATCTCATTGTGATATGACCCAAAAACACACATTTCATAAACACTATCATGACCCATTTCATTGGATCAAATCATGATTAAACCCAAGATTTATCAATAATGCAAATAATGTGGTAAATCTATTGAGTTTAAGTTTCACCTATCAGATACTGGCTTAGAGTATAGTACCATGTCTGGAAGGGTTGTTGATTGATTTCTGGATACCTTTGGAAATACGGTAAGTACTTCTGCCTAGTTCCTTATTCTTTGGATAATTGCTACCTTGATTCCATGCTCATGCATTTTATTGGATTCGTTGGGTTCTTGTTTCATTAGTTTCATGCACATACATGTTTTCTTGGTTCATTGGAACATTGCTTACACAAATGTGTATGTGCGTTGATTTGCCGGATGCTGGCATCCGTTGGTGTGTGTTCATGTTTGTTGGACATACATATCCGTTGATCGTACGTGGCTATCGAAACACATGAGCATATGCTCCGTCCGGATAGGTGTGTGTCAGTCGTTTATTCTTGTGGATTATTCCCCCCGGTGCAGCGAGGAACGTGGCTCCTGTGGGGCGTCCAGGGTTGAGGACACCCTAGTGCCTGATAATTCCTATAAGGGGGAGGATACTCTAGCAGTCCAACCAGTCAGTTGGATGATTCGCTAACCGTGTCGACACGTATGAGAGGTGGCGCTACCGACTTCCGACTGAGGGTTGTTATCAGCTTAGACTGACAGTTATCCGGGGGATGATTTGCGAGCTTTGTTTGGATGATCTAAGAGCCCTTCTTTGGATCACCCGTTCTGAGCTTGAGGTTGTGGTTGTGGGTAGGAGTCCCTACCATTGACATGTATAGGTTCGAGACTCTAGGTTGTCGAATGGTATGGGGTGTGGTCCCCGTTGTGCTTGGCTTGGTAATGTTGCTTAGATTGATTTACTTTCCTTGCCTTATTCTGTTGTTTATGACCTGACTTCGTTGTATTCCTTGCGGAGATACTTACTGAGCTTTCCTTTCGAAAGCTCATCCACTTGTTGATTCTCTTTTTCAGGTCCCGAGGAGTAGGACGCAGGTTACAAGAGCACCGCATGGGACTTACCGAGATTTGTTGCTAAGGTTGGTTAACATCTTGTCTTGTTGTGAGTGAGGACATTTATGTTTAGGGCCCTTGTAGGACCAGTTATGTTATTAATATTGTAGGGTGCATGTAACTCCCCAACCAGAATTCCGCAACCTCGAGTACGTAAACAGATCGGTTGTACCCAAGTGGAGACGAGCCCCACTCGAATACAAGGCCTAAGTAATCAAAAGCAGATAACAAATAATAATCAAAAGTTTCAAATAATAGTAATCAATATCCTCAAGATAATCACAGCGGAAATAAAATGAACTAAGTCATAAAGGGTACACAAGCCCTATACAAGTCCAAGCCCTACTAGGATCCAAAATAAAATGTCCTCACTCAGAAACAAAAAAAAGGAGATCCTTCGACCTCAGCAAAAGTCCCAACCCCAACTCTCGCACGTCTCCTGAGCTCGAGTTACCTACTCCTCAGGACCTAAAATGAGAGAAGGGAAAAGTGATGAGCTTTTGAATAGAAAACCTAGTAAGTACCCTGCAAGGATCTCAAAGCAATAAGATGAAACATGATATCAGAAATCAAAGAATCATCAAACAAAGGAGCTACAACCCACACAAGCAAATCCTAGGAATCTACAACAAACATCAGCAACGGTACAACTCCTGTCCAGCGATAGCCCTCGGGGCTCTAGAAGAGATTTCCAAGAACGGCTCAGCAATGATCCCCCGGACAGCAACAAAGCCTCGGGCTACAAGAAACAAACTTGTCGCCACTCGGTAGCGCCACCACTCGTACATATCGACATAGCTAGTGAACCAATCCCACTGACAGGCAGGATAACCAGAGTATTGTCCCTCTGGCATGGCAAGCTGAAACGCCAGGGTGTCCCATCCCCGAACGTTCCCAAACTAGAGCCTCAATTCTCCACTGAACCGGGCGAAGGATTAAACTCAGTTGGCGCACACCTCCCGGCCAGCACACAAGACCACGTGCCTATGATCAAGTGTCGACCCACGGGTGGGTAAGCCCAACAAAGCATTCCAACAAACAGGTAGCAATAACACTACCACTAGCACACCAATCGCATACATACGAGGAAAGAGAGCAAAACAAACATGTATGTGCATGCATCCAAAAATAGCAAGTATCAAACAAAGACATGCTAACTAATAGCATACATCAAATCAAGAAACCCCAAACAATGGGTAGGAACGAGGCAAGAGTAACTTACTTCAATCGGTATAACAAGTCGACTAGCCCGAGTCCCTCCTGACGCGGCTTAGTGCTCCATGTCGACACCTGGTAACCATAAGTCTCAAACAATGCACACGTGTTCATAAACAACTAGTTTTACAATGCATGTCCTATTAATACTAATAATAACACTAATGCAGAATTCCTAAATCTGTCACGCAGTTCCAAAAAAACCCTATAACTTTTGATCCAGGAACCCGATCGAGTTAATCTAAGGCTCATTGGAAAGATCTCTTCCTCATATTTCTAATAGTATATTATACGTCCCTATCGGATAACTACAGACTACCCAGTTGATACTCGAAACTGACAGTATGGAACAACACAATTTCAGAAGTATATTGTGCCTAGTCCAAAAGAACTGTTCATATCTCCTAATCCGCTAGTCGGATTTCATTGATATAGGATTCATTGGAAATTAGGTTTCATAACCTTTCTAACGATATATTATATACCCTGATCAGAATAGTATAACTAGCTAAATCTATACTCGAAACTGGCAGCTCAGAACTGCACAATTTCAGTAGTCAGTCCAAAAAAATTGTTCATATCTCTTAATCCGTAAGTTGGATGTTAATAATATAGGATTCTTTAGAAATATATTTTCCTAAATTTTCTAACGGTGTATTATACACCCAAATCGGAGAACAATAAGGGATTCAAATATCCTTCGAAACTTACAGCCAGATTGCCGGTCTGAAATTGTCATCTTTAAAAAGAAATCCTAGGTTGTATGTACAGGTTGCCTTAAGCTTATCCCTTCCTAATCTATGCATTAATTAAAGGGAGGGAGAGTGAATGTATTTACCTCTATGGATGACATCTCGAATCTATTGTATAATGTGGCTTTATCTTTTTGTGGATATTGCAAAATCCCATATTATATTATTTATTTTTAAAGCCAATAGAATCTTAATTTAAAACCATGTTTTACCAGTTCAAAACTTATCCAACCAACCTATTTAGTTGCAACTCCCCACAGATTTTCTCCCGATTTTGCTGCCACTACTAAAAAAACATCTCTCCTCTCCAACGTCCGTGTGCTTGGCCTAAAAAAACAGAGAAGCCAAAAACTGCAGAAGTAGAACAACCCTTCTTCCAACCTTTTTTTTCTTTTTTCTGTTGGGTTATTGAATTCTCTCCTGTTGATTCCTGTTCTCCTACACAAGGAAAGGCTTGTTTTATCCTGGGGGAAAATAAATTCCTTTAGGGCAGCGACTACGCGACTCAAGCATTGGTGTTGGTGCTACAAATTTTCAACAGAATCACGCAAGACTCCCTCCTGGCGTGTCTCCACACTCTACGCTGATATCCCTTAGCAAATCCCTCTCTGAATTGTATCTCAATTCTCTCACTATATCCCCCTTATATAGATGAGAGAATCCTAATCTTACTCAAATTTTAAATTTGAGGTAGAGATAAATCGTGACTGAATTGTGATTTATCTCTACAGGATAGATCTTCATCTAATTCGAGTTGAACCTTAATTATATAAAATTTAAATTCTAGATAAGGATCAATTATAAACAAATTATAATTATCTCTAAGAGATAAATCTAATTCAACTCAAATATTATCTCCTAATTGATTTACAATTCCCTATTGTAAATTATTTCTACTAAATAATCCTGATTCAACTCAAATACTGAATTCTGATTATATTACAATTCATATTTGAGAAATCTAATTTTATAGTTATCTATTTTATCTCATATCATTCCCTACGAGGTTAACCCAAATCTGGTGACATGATGAATTTGACTTTGTTGATTTAATCACATTAAGCCCAATCTTTTCTTTAAATTACCAATAGGTCCCTGATAACCCCATTTAACCCAAATCAATTTAATCCATCTTTCTCTAATAAATTCCAAGTATGGGGTGTTTCTTAACTAATTAGTGAAAGAATAATTAGAAGACTTTTATTCCAACTAAAATTCAATCAAATCCAGTCTTGGGGACTTTTTTCTATTAACCAAAGATTTTAGGAAAATAAATTCAAAATTTTAAATAACCTAAAATCTGCGGATTTTACAGTGCATGTACCCTTAGATATTTCATTTCCGTTGTGTACTTTGATGTTAGACATATTTATGTTATGTCTATCTTAATCAGTTGTGCATATTATGTATGATTTCTGACTACTGAGGCCTTGTGTCCAGGTAGGGCCCATCCCTACTCGGGTACGATCGGTCTGTCGCGTGCCGGTGGGCCCGGGATTTTGGGGTCGGGGCGTGACAACTTTAGAGCATATCTTCGTTTCCCCCACTATTAGTCTCCACCACCATTTCTCCATCAGTGCTTGGTTGAAGTTTCTGAGGTTAATGACCCCCCATCCTCCAAACTCCTTTGGCTGATAAATCATATCCCACAGCGCTAGGTTGTATGTCCTAGCCTCTATGTCCGCTCCTTTCCAAAGAAAATTTCGTCTCAAGCATCGATTTGATTTATTACCCAAACAGGTAGTATGTATATGGATAACCAGTGGTTGGGTATGGCAGATACTATTGAGTTGAGTAGGGTGATACGTCCTCCCAGTGAAAGAAATATTCCCTTCCATGATGTGATGCGGTCTTTGATTCAATCCACCAGTCTTCTCCAATCCGTTTTCTTTGGGTAGTTGCCCTACACTGCATCCCATGATGCGCCCTAATTCCTGACCTGATTATGTACACATCCTGATTGGGATCACTTGGCTTTTATGGTAGTTGATTTGCAACCCCAATAGCCCCTCATACAGGTAGAAAATTAGTTTGAGTGTCCTGAAGTTGTTAACTTCCCCTGTGCACATCACAAGAAGATCATCAGCATATTGCAGGGAAGATATCTCTATATCGCCGCATCTGATGCCCCGAAAGATATTAGCTCTCGTAGCGTTTGTTAGCATTGTGCTAAAGACGTCTGCAACCAATACAAACAATAAAGGTGATAGTGGGTCTCCCTGTCTTAGGCCCCTTTGATGTCTTACATATCCCGTCGGGTTGCCATTGAGTAGGATCTTGGACTTTGAGGATGTTAGGATTGTCTTGATCCAGCTTATCCACCTCGGGCCTAAGCCCCTTGCCATCAATACCACCAGTAGGAAGTCTCAATCCACCATATCAAACGCTTTCTCGAAGTCTATTTTTATCAGTGCACCGTTCACCCTACTTTTCCTCATTTTGTAGATCATTTCCTCAGCTGCCACAATATTATCATGGATACAGTGTCCCTTGATAAAGGTCATCTGGGTGGCATCCACCAATCTATCCATGTATGGCTTTAATCTGTTCGCTAGCACCTTTGTGATTATTTTTACCGAACGGTTTAACAGGCTGATGGGTTTGTAGTCTGAAGTAGACGTCGGGGCTTATTTCTTAGGGATGATAAAGATGTATGCCCAATTAAGTCTCTCTACGTCTGATGTATCGTTGTATAGCTCCTCAAAGATTCTCATTAGGAAGTGAGATGGCAACGAAGTGAGTGGAAGTGAGTTTTTATACCTCAAAGTCTATTTTGTCCAATTCGGTGATGAAAAAAATTGAAATTGGCCTAAATCAAAATGGGGGAAGTGTCGAAGTGAGGGAAGTGACCAAAGGGAAGTGGTTGGTCACTTCTATCACTTCATCACAAATGAACAATTCAAAAGTGAGAATAATTCAACCCTTTTTAGTGACTTCCCCGCCAATTTCAATGAAAGAGGACGTCCCAGAGTGTATAATTCATATGAAACTTGGATTTTCCACTTTCATCACTGCATAATTCCTCACTTCCAAATGATCCCAAGAACTAAAGATGCCTTTACACTTCCAATAGGGAACTGAAACTTCGACCAACTTATTTGTTGTAATATTAGATTCTTTCTCTCTAAATATGATGGATGATTAAATAATCTTTATTTTTTCTAAATTAACAGTTTTTCATTTTAACCCATTAATTAGAGAAAAAGAATCTAATATTAACAGTTTTTTATAGTTTTTCATTTTCGACCAACTTATTTGTTTGTGATCATTTTCCAATTTTATAGTTTTTTATTTGAAAATTAACATTCTCATTTCTCATGACTATATTATTTTATGGTTAGTAATATAGATAGATAAGTTAGGTTTTATATTTTTATTTTTATTTTAAAAAAATATATAATTTTTTTTAACTAACTCTTAATTTTTTGAGATTTAAATTTAATAAAATAAGAATAGTAGTAGAATTAGAGTTTGAAAAATATTATATAGTATATATTTGTAATTATAAGATTTTGCGGGGGTATATTCTCAAAAATTTTATTTTGTTTTATTTTATTTTATTTTATTTTATTTTATTTTATTTTATTTTTTCCTCCAATAACCTAGTTTTGTAACTTTTGTTTGTAAAGATATTTTTCTGCTTCTAACAATCCAATTTCTCATAAAATTATTTGTTATTATTTATTTATTTATTTATTATTTTATTTTATTTTATTTCATATTTAAGAGCGACATGGAGACAGATAATTCATATAACCAACTTCATAGAATTAAGGCTTAGTTGTTGTTGTATATACTCAAAATGAGAACTATTTATTAAAACATAATTAATTTATTTCGTGGATAATTCAAAAGGAGTGCCACGCTGGCGCTATTTACTAGAGCGCGCAAAGGTTGCTTCTCTATCTTTCTTCTTAAAGTCCACGTCATCAAAGTCATTAAATTAATACAAAATTTCGGGGGTATAAGACCTTGCTTTTGCTTCTCCCCCAATTCTCCATCTTTCGTTATCTTCTCTTCCGATCAAAGCTGTCGACTTTCGTTGGTATTAGGGTTTCCTCGCTTTCATCCTCCTTGTTTTCGTTGCTTGATTATTGAGTTCTTTGTGTTTTGATCTACTGATTGTTTTGGATTGGTTGGTAGAGGAAAAAGATATGGCCAGGAGTTCGTTTAAGGAAGAGCATGATCTTGGTATGTTCTTGCTTTTCTTTTTCTCTTTTTTTTTCTCTTTTTTTTGGGTTTTTGGACTTGGATTTGTGAGATTGTTGATGGAATTCATATGGTTGATGTGCAGAGAAGAGGAGGGCTGAGGCTGCAAGGATCAGGGAGAAGTACCCTGATAGGATTCCGGTGAGACGTGATCTGAATTTTATTTAATTGCGATCCTGCCCT
This sequence comes from Dioscorea zingiberensis, assembly GCA_026586065.1. Classification (NCBI taxonomy): domain Eukaryota; kingdom Viridiplantae; phylum Streptophyta; class Magnoliopsida; order Dioscoreales; family Dioscoreaceae; genus Dioscorea; species Dioscorea zingiberensis. Next base: position 42,647,614 of record CM048826.1, on the reverse strand, counting down.
TTTTGAGGGATTTCGATGTGTTTTTTGTGATTCTTGCCAAATCAGATGTTTTTTTTGTTGAATTTTGCTGATAATTATTGAGTTTCAAACTTATATTTCTGGGAGATGTTTAAAGTATTCTGTAGAACTTTGGGTGTCATGTGCTTAAATTTTCGTTTTTTTTTTTTGTACTGATTGCTGTTTGTGATTAAGATTCAGAGGTGTTGTTGGTTATATAGAGGGGAGGAACAAGTGAGGAGGGTAGAAGACATATCTGTGATATGCCCCTCTCTTTATTGCTACATATATGGATTTATTTAACACAGGAAACGCACAATAAAACCTTGATACATTCAACAAGTCATGTAATTAATTATTTGTTTAAAGTTTGCAAGTTGTTGTTGCTGTCGTGGTGTGGTTTTGGTTTTCATATTGTTTGGTTTGTCGTCTTCAAATATTATAGGGAGGGTGATCCTTGGGATACAAAAGCTTTGTTTGTCGAGTTATGTTTTGTCATGAGGATTCTAGGGTGAGAGGGGAAGATGTGGACTGTATTCCAATGGTTCCTTTGAATCTTTTGGTTTCTTGGTTTATTTCTTGAGCAAAACTTGAAGAAATTACGGGAAAGTCAAAACTTGAAGAAATTTTTTGTAGGATTGAAGAGTTTGCAATCTAGTGTGGTGTTAAGTTCAGTTATGGGAAATCATAGTTGGTTCTACAACTTATTTGTTTAGTGCTTTTCCTGGAATTACATGCCTAATATGTATATGCCTGTACATTTATGCCACTCTGTTATTACTTTGATTTTATTATTCCTTATATTATTTCCAATTTTACCTCCATCAGGGTTAATTTTGCATATGTTTTCCTTCAATCTTTGTTCTTGTAGTGAAATATTTCATATTGTTTTCAGGTGATTGTGGAGAAAGCAGAGAGAAGTGATATTCCAAACATTGACAAGAAAAAGTGAGCAAAATAATCTTTGTTAATAATTGGTCTTTCATTCATGAATTTCTTAAAGTTGAACTTCTCTGTCCTAAACAAATTGTCGCATCATGTACTCATCTTGTATGGTAGTCCAAAAAATGTATTCTGGTCACCCCTGCCCAAACAAAATGATTCATTATGTCCAAAATGGCTGTATGAGTATCATTTGATGGTGTCCGCATTACCTTTTGATATAGCCTTGATGCTTAATTGAATGACATATATTATAAATACTTCACATGTAAATATGGTACCTATATATAATGAAACCACCTCATATAATCTTTTATTACATGTTATTAGTTTTAAATCCTGAAGTTCCAATCTACTCAGTCACTAAGAGAACATATCGATCTATCTAGTTTCACTGATCATTTCTAGACAAATTCGCTATTTTTCTTGAGCGTCATATGTGGGCTAACTTAAGTAATGGATTGTTTTATCTAATGTTGAACTTATGAACTTCCATGATGCTGGTTTTGATCAGCTTGACTTGGAACTTTATCATGTAAGGGAGACATATCTGGAAAATTTTACCATATTTATTAAAAATCAATTCCTTGGAGCTTCTTGAGCTAAATGATGCATTTTTGTTGCTTTCACTGTGCTTCATTTTGACATCTCTAGCCTGTTATTTTACCTGCAGGTACTTGGTTCCAGCAGACTTGACAGTTGGGCAGTTTGTCTATGTTATTCGCAAAAGAATCAAGCTGAGTGCAGAGAAGGCCATCTTCATATTTGTAGACAATGTGCTTCCTCCAACTGGTAATTTAGCACATTCTATTTCCAAGTTTTGATTTGTTTTTCACACCGTGCACCAGAATAATGGACATTGGGTATTCTTAGGCGCTATAATGTCTACTATCTACGATGAGAAGAAAGACGAAGATGGATTTCTCTACGTCACCTACAGTGGAGAAAACACATTTGGGTTAAGTTCTTGAAACACAGGACTCTTTCGCCACCGCCCCTTTCAACGATCTACTTTACTTTCTTTCTCTCATTTTAACCTGTTCGTAATATTGAAAGACTCAGTTGCTACCAATAAATTGGATAGCTTGCATTCTGTATATAGAACTCATGAAACCAGTGCTTTATGCTTAATCAATGCTATATAATGCTTTATATATTTGACTTGCATTAGTTGGTGGATACGTCAAGATAGTTCACGAGTATACCTTTCTTTTGGACAAAAGAATAACATACTTGCACGTTAGTAGGTGGTGTTTATGAGCATCCTTTTTTTTTATAACCATTTTATGGAAACATTATTTTTTCATTATTAGGTTTTTAATATTTATATATATAGCATGGGTAAATTTTTTGAGGGGTCACTAAACTATGTACGGATTTCATTTTAATCACCGAACTTCAATTTGTTTCAAATCAGTTACTCAACTTTAATTTCAGTTCAACAGGCAGTCACCAAAGGGATTCTGACATCCTTTTGCTGATGTGGACACCGAAGAAGCCACGTAGATGACCCAGTCAACATTCTCTTTTTAAAAAAAACCCGTATAAAACCCTTATCATTCTTTTAACTAATAACATAATTATAATAATTACAACTAAACAATACAACTACAGATTAATTATTTTAAAAAACATAATTAACAAACCCTAATCAACAATGGCCGCTCATCTCCTCCTCCTCTTGCTTCTCCTCCATCCGAGCCATCTTTCCTCCATCCCCTCCCTCATCGGCATCAACTACGGCCCGTCTTCGAGACGACTACGAGTAAGCAAGAGAGGAAGCCAGGGAAGATGGTAAGGCTTTCCAGCGTGCCGGCGTTGCCATTCACTTATGTCGCGCACGCACTCGAAGTGGTGGCTGGTGTGTTGGTGCTCGTTTGGAACATTTACTTTCGTGGAGGAATCGTTTGGGATGCCACCAACAAGTCCCTCATCTTCAATGTATGGTCCTCATTTTCGTCGATTTGATGGCGTTTTTTGTGATTGATTTGTGGATTTCGTGGTAAGAAGAAGAGGAGGTGGAAATGATCTTTGAATTGTCGTAAAGCTGTCTCTTTTTAGATTTTTGGGATTGTGTTGTGTTGGATTTTTTGAGGGATTTAGTTTTGGTTTTTGAAAAATGTTTATATTTTGGTGTATATGTGTGCGCTTGGTTGCTGAGTTGAATGGTGATTTGTTTTTCTTTGTTTTCTATTTGGACAGTTTGCTAGGTAGCTTCAATGGCTAGCTGATTTGCAGGGTTTTCTCTGCTAAAGATTCTTGTATTCTTAAGAAATGGATTATTAGTTGTTCAATGGTCAATGAAGCTTAGACGAGCAGCTCCAATTGGAAAAGTTAGGGTTCTTCAATGTCTGGTTGATTTGCAGGGTTTCCATTGAGGGAAAACAGAGGAAAAGAAAACAATCACGATTTTTTTTTCCTTGTGTCTTCGTTGAATGAAAGAAATTTTTTTGAGATCAGAGAGGCGAGCAGCACCATGGAAGGAAGGGGAGCCGGCATTGTGGTGGCAAGCCAGGCGGTGGGAGAGGAGGAGGCTCGGGAGAGAGGGGTTAGGGTTTTTAATTGTGTTATCATTAGTGTGATAAGTGTAATTATGTTATTAATTAATGTTGACTAGCTTATGTTATTAATTATGTTGGTATATGAATGTTGATTGGGTCATCTACGTGGCTTCTCCGGTGTCCACGTTAGCAAAAGGCTATTGGAATCCCTTTGGTGACTGCCTGTTGAATTGAATTAAAGTTGAGTGACCGATTTGAAACAAATTGAAGTTCGATAGCTGAAATGAAATCCGTACATAGTTTAGTGACCCCTCAAAAAATTTACCCGAGAATTTTTTTTGGAAAATAAGTTGTAAGTTAATCATGTGCTAGCTGTGGTCCAAGTAGTTGACATGCTGACAAAGCCTATAATAACTTTGGCATTCTTTAATCACCTAAGGCAGAAGCTTGGTGTGTTATCTCCTGAAGAAGTTTCAGACGAATGCAGGTGTTTCTGAAGGTATCATCAAAGAAAGATTTGGGGAAGTGATCAAAGAACAGGGTGAATATATAATAGATGAAGTATTAAACCGATGTTGTTAGAATAAATTGAATGTTGTCATTTGAGTCATTACTTTGTTGAATGGTTGTCATAGATGAGTTTGTTATTTAATTTCTGACAAACTGTTAATTAACATTTGGCCGTTAGAGTATGAGCCGGATCAAATCAAATCCGAGCTGGACAAATATGGTTTAGCTGGTTTGTGTATACTTAAGGTAAGGGACGCTCCCTTTTCAGTCTGATGAACAAAAGACTGAATCAATCACCTCATTTTCCACTTTAATTCAGCTTACTAAACATACTTAGCTAGTTGTCATTTCCAGATACAGATCAGGAAACAAAGCAGAACATATAATATAGCAGAACATTAATTTGGTACACATTAATTGTGATTATACTACCAAGTTCATTTATATATGTTGTTCAAACGGATCGGAGCTGTTGTTATATATGTCGATTATACTAGGAATTGAACTAGCTGGTCAGTGTTCGTCCTCCATCCACGCAGATGATCTGACCTGTAACAAATGAAGCAGCAGGAAGACAGAGGAAGGCCACAGCAGATGCCACCTCCTGCGGTTCTCCTAGACGCCCTAGAGGAGTCTGACAGACTTCTTTCACAATGAATTCATTTGGAATACCCTGTTTTGCATAAGAAAAATAATCTCAATCTTAATCTCAATGAATTAAAAGTTATCCAGTCTAAGTAGAAAACAAGCTGCTCACTGACGTACAAGGAAATCTAGGAGAGGCGTTTTAATGCATGAAGGTGCAATGCAATTGACTCGGATGTTGTCTTTGGCCCACTCACATGACAGATGCTTGGTCAGCTCATTCATTGCTCCTTGAGAAATATTCAAAAACAAGCAATATCCAAATTCAGATTCAAAACACCAGACACCTACCTACATGTGGAAAAATTAATATATCAGTGGTGGTTTTTTTTTTTTTTGTTCATTAACCTTTACTTGCTGCATAAAGGGCTGTTCCTTCATAAACTCGCATGGTTCCAATGGTGGAGATGAACACTATGCTTCCTGATGCTGACGCTCTCATGAGAGGGTGAGCTAGTTGGCTTAAATGTAGTGCGGATTCCAAATTAGTAGCCATTATATGTGAATAATCTTCAGCTGTACATTCCACAGTTGGCTTCCAAATCCCAGTCCCTACATTGTTTATCTGGGAGGACAATAATAATGTAAAATAGTTTTACTAATTTTAAGAGTGTCACATGAGCAGAAACGTTTTCTACTTACAAGTATGTCTAGCTTCCCTTGGAAAAGATCAGAAACATTCTCTATTAGTTTCTGTCGTTGAGAGCAAGAGGACACATCACAAACTGAGCCGGTGACCTTCAAGTTCTCGCCTTCCCATTGTTTCAGGCACTCAGTGAGCTCAGCTTCATTGCGGGAGCATGTATGCACAGATGCTCCCAGTTTTGCTAGTTCTTCTACAATGGCATGCCTGCGGTAGTGGAAACTACTAATTTATAATATGCTTTTCATTACACACATGTCCTTCTTATAAATAAATAGATATACAAAGAACGACACCGGAACCAACGACCCTTGGGTCTATTGGTACCGGATTTTCTTGCTAAGTGGTTGGCTTCGATCCCCGTGATCGATTGAGGGATCGAGCCTCGCCTCTTAGAAGGTGTGGGCACGTGCGTTCGTCGCGTGCCCGTCCTTGACGGGTTGGCGCTTGTCGCCTTTGTCAAAGAAAAAACGACACCGGATTGATTAATTGGATGCATCCCTAGCTTATGCGTACTATGATCATAATTAAACTGATAATTTATAAAGATTGATTGCAGTGCAAAATTAATTAGGGCTAGGGAGAGAGAAGAGTAGTAGTAGTTGGTATAAGTGGCAGTACCCAATTCCTTTGGTACCTCCGGTGACCAAGGCCGTGGTTCCACTCAGTGACCAGCGTCCTTCCAGGCTGGTGGTGACCGCCATGCTGCTGCTCTTCTTTGCTGGACCGCCCTCCATCTCCCTGTAAATGCACAAATGTGGTCCTATGCTTGGAATATTATGGCCCTCCATCACCAACTTTATATATAAACCACACACATTTTATCTTTGCTTTATCAACTTTTATTATTTAAAAAAAAAAAATGGTAGTGCCTGAAATTAAAGTTGAGTGGAGGTGGGCACGAGCCGATTAATCGGGCCCGACCCGACGGGTCCTGGTCAGCCAAAGGCCAACCCAGAACCAGACTGGCTGACATTATAGACCCGCCGGGGCGGGTTGACTAATCCGACGGTTTTTCCCGGGTCGGTTTTGGGTCGGGCCGGGTTAAAACCCGGCCTGTTGTCACGGTTTGGGAGTTGCCCACCTGGCTGGGCTGAATCTTGCTTAATGGAACAGTGCATTGGCATGATTATCTAATGGAATGGTGTTTCCATATGATTGGTTGGCCAAGAGGACAAGTTGAACTTGGTTACTTGGTAGCTTCCTATGGGGGAAAGTCATGCTTTGCATTTGACTTTGCAAGGTGGCGGACCAGGTGGTTTGTCTCTTCAAGATGTGTCTTGGTGGCAAGCTAGTGGATTCTAGATGAGGGCTTTACGGTAAAGAGAAGGGATGAGAAGGTCCCTAGATCTTTTAAGTCTTCATGTTAGAGTTGTGTTGAATTGTAACTCTTATATATTCTCTAGAAGGTTGCCTTGTTGTCTATATAGAGATTATATATGCTTGTAAGGAATCAGGGAGAAAATATAGGAGAGAACACAACGAATTCACTCAAACTACTGTTGTTATTCCTTTCTCTTCTCTCCCCCTTAACATTTCAGTGGGCTTGCCGGAAGTGATCGGAGTACACTGTTTCGGCGCCGTACGGACAACACTGTGCACCTCGGCGGACTCTGCGTGCCCTCGAGCCAGACGTGTGCAAGTTTGCTAGCGCTACGGGTGGGCTCTGCGCAAGGTCTTAGGCGGGACTGTAGCTCCGCGCGGACTGAGCGCTCAGCGGGCTGCGTGTGCGGTAGAGTTGCTTGACAAACTTGAGCTCCTAGCGGTACTGTCGAGTGCGGACTGTTCAGCGCGGCTGATTTCTACCCCGCGTGCGGTGTGAGCGGTAGAACCTCTCGACGTTGCTTGTGCGCGAAGTGCCGGTCCGTGACATGCTCCCCTCTAGAATAACTGATTTGAAACAAATTGAAGTTCGATGACTAAAATGAAATCCGTACATAGTTTAGTGACCTCTGAAAAAATTTAGTTTATATAGAACCTATAAATAGCTAAGTTTTTGGCCTAATAAATTGATTATTTATTTATAGCTAGACAGAGTTTGTGTGTTTATGAGTTTATGCCAATATATAATTATCAAGGAAAATGAATGACATTTAAAAGAGTATAGATGGAATAATATTTCGGTCATTTTGGTCAAAACTTTTATATTTTTATCCATAACTGAAACTTCTTTTTTATTTTTTTATTCAAATTAGATGTTGTTTCACCAATAACCAAACAATAAGAAAACAAACAAGTACTTCTTTGAAAGGAGAATAATCATTAACTTTAAAACAAAATATACCATGCAGAAACAAAAGAGAACACTACTTTTAAAGAACTCACAGATTCAACTAATCACCACAGTAAACCCTAAAACAAAATCTCTAACATGTTGCTTTTACATGCAATACTAGAGACTTATTCTAACAGAGGTTGAAACCTGAAACCCTAAAAAGCAGCAACATAATTAACAATTACACAAGTACCAGACAACACTACAAACCATTCAAGTGAGACTTGTGATTCACACTGATGCCAAACTCTCAAGGACATATGAAACCCTTTGGAACATCTTTGCCACAGTAGTTAAGAAGCAAGCTTAGGTTTATGGGGATGTTAAGATGAATGCCAAGAATATCAGCCTTGATGGCAGTACAGAGACAAACGGCGGCTTCGACGTCGAGAAGGCCTCCGAGAAGAGGGCAGCATGGCACCTTTGGTGGGTCACCAACAGTGATATTAAGAAGTCCAGTGAGCACATCAGCACACACTCCAAGCTTGAGTGCATCCATGGGACAGTGATTATTATCATCAGCACAAGGAGGAGGAGGAGGAGGATGAGCTGGTTTAGGCCAGGAGGAACTAAGTGTGAAGAAGAGAAGGTTGATGATGAGAAAGAGAACAAGTGATGGTGTTGTAGTAGTCTTGAAAGCCATTATTGTTGAGAGCTTCAAGGATTGTAGGAGATGGTAGGGGTGGTGGTGGGTATGTATAGAGTGAGTGAGGTGAGTGTATTATTTAATTATGATTATGATACTTAGTTAATTGTAACATTAATATATATAAACTTTTTCATGGAGGAAATTACATTAACTTATAATATGATAAGAAAGAATTATAAACTTATAATATAATGGGAAGGGTTTTATATAGTTCATGGTGTCCGTAGCTATGAATACTTGCATTTGGCTTAGAGTGAGAGGAAGAATGCATGCCAAGTTGTGTTTGTTTAAGTATGTTTTTTAAAACAAAATGAAGCAAGTGCCTAATCTATAATTAATTAATGGTTGTTTCTCCGACAAATCAGCATCAAATCTTGAATTTGATGTTTTGGCAGATAAAAGTATGAGGAGAGGATAAGGAGGAAAATAAAATAAAGTTTTTATAAATAAAGTTTTTATCAATATGTTTCTCTTGATTTCTTGTTATTTTTCTTCACTTTTTATACATAAAAAATTGTTTTTTCTTTTATATTTGTTGCTAAGAGCAGAACCAGATTAATGGATAAGAGAGGTCGGTGATGATGATTGCAAAACTTCAAAGATTTGGAGGGAAAGATCAATCTCGATCGAAGGTCATCATCTTCTCTAAGAATTGGACCTTACATCACAAGAAGAAAGAGCTATATATAGAGAAGGTCGACGCTCAAGTTAGAGAGGCTCCAAATGGAGGGGTAGGTAAGGAGGAGAACAAGAGAGAGTAAGAGAGAGAGATCGTTGAGAGGATACTAGATGCATAAGTAAACGATCACTCTCAATGAAATCAAAGTAGCGAGATACTAGATACTCGATGTGTTCTCATTATGGGTTGAGGTCCTCCTTATGTAATTTCGAGGTCTGTCAGATAGTGTATCGCCTCATATGGTCAGGTTCACTTGGAAATAGTTGGGGGTCAGGCTAAAGGTAGTTAGGTGTTAACTTTCAAAAATAGATATTGTGGAGAGGTGATCTTCACCGTCGGACGACTTGATATTTAAGCATTCCGCGTGTATTTTGATATTTTCACCGATAACAATATTTATAGTTTGAATGGTTTATTCAATATTTAATAACATTTATTATAATTTTGGTATATATTCAAATAATTATGGTATATGAGAATTTATATTTAATTAGTAGAAAATTGTAATCCATTGGTAATGACTGTGCTTATGCTTACGTGGCTCCACATCACAAACCTCCGCCGCGAGATCATCGAAGGAAAGTAGAAGATCCAAAACATCTTCGTTGATAACGTCAGTAAATTCCATTAACGCCCTGGGACTTGAACAACTACACAGTTTCTACACAGTGTCCAATTATAAGGGTAAAACCGTCATTTAAGCTTTCACTCCATCGTCAATGAACTGAACCCCCCTCCCCTCGCCATCTCCACCGAGCTCGAAGAGTCTCAACAATGGCGATCTCCCTTCGATCCTCGTCCTCCCCGCTCCTCAGCCATGTCCCCCAGGTTCTCATCCTCTCTCCCAATTGTAATACTTCTCCTCTGATTCCTTTTGTTCCCCCTGTTTTCGTGATTTCTATGCAAATCTCAGGCAGGAAAACCATCCTGTGTTTCGGTTCGATCTCCATCGCGTCTCCTCTTCCTCAGTACCCGATCTTTCCCCAGAGTTTTTGCCTCCAATGCGTCGTCTTCTGTCGATGCCGGTGAGTGATTTCCTTATCTGATAGTTTTTTATTGAAATTTTTTGTTTTTGGATGAGTTTTATGATCTGAGATTGATTCCGGGATTTGTGATAGATCTGAGCTCGGAGCTGGATGCAGTGTCGAGCTTCAGCGAGATCGTTCCGGACACTGTCGTCTTCGATGATTTCGAAAGGCATGGCTTCTTCGTTTTCTCGATTGGTGTTTAATTATGTGCTCATTCGATTATTTTTCATGCAGGTTTCCGCCCACTGCGGCTACAGTTAGTTCTTCACTCCTTCTGGGAATCAGCAGCTTGCCTGACACCAAGTTCAAAGTGAGTAGCTCCAAAATTCTGTCCTTTTTGGTGTGTTCTAATCCGAGAGATTGACCAAAATGATGGAAATAATGGTATCAATAGCTGAATTTAGATTACCACTGGTTGAACTCTGTTAACATGGAAATATATTCTTATCCTATAGAGTGCAATAGAGACTGCATTGGCAGACAGTGAATGCTATGAACAACAGGATCCTAGTAAGAGGTTGTCCTGTTTCTTTGACAAGGTTTGTGAGTTTCCTTGTATCATAACTTTTGAATTGTTTTGAAACCGCATAGAGAAAGGCTTTTTAGGGATTGATTTAAGTTTTGAGAATCCTGATCTTATGATTTTATAGGCTTTGGTTAATGTTGGAGCTGATTTGGCCAAGTTAGTCCCTGGACGAGTGTCGACAGAAGTGGATGCAAGGTTGGCTTATGACACACATGCTATCATTCATAAGGTATTGTTGAATGTTGATCGTTCATATTGATTGATTTATATTCAATGTCTTGCTTCTGTAAATTTATTTATGGTTAGAGATGGGTTTGCTCTTAGCCCTCTGTCTAGTCTCTTCAAAGATGGCGCACTTTGTGCATAGGAAATGAAAAGAAGGAATTTGGTTACATTAGTTAAGGGTGTAGTCTTGCTAGTTAGTTTTCTTCTCTGGATTATTACTCTTTCTATGATTCACTATCGTAAATGATTCTGGTTTGATGGGATCAGTATTTGGTGCTAAATTTGTAGGTGCATGAGCTGTTGAAGTTATATAACGAAGTTGAGGTCCCGCCAGAACGTTTGCTCTTCAAAATTCCTTCAACTTGGCAAGTAAGATATTATTCTTTACCTGCTTGCCTTCAAAAATTAAGATTTTCAGTGCATCAGGTAGCATCTGTTATGTGACATTTTTATCTTCTTTTCGATATAGGGAATAGCGGCTTCAAGGTTGCTGGAATCTGAAGGAATACAAACACACTTGACATTTGTTTATAGGTAACTGTGGGAATTTGGTGTTATAGCTCTTTAATGTCAATGTCAATTAGTGAATTAGCATCTTATGATCATACAGTTTCAAGTTTAAAGTTTAGGATTGCACTAAATTCAATGATTTTGAAGTTATATGGTCGTATGCGTGCTTTCATGGAAAATCCACTGTCTACTTGTGAGACTGGACTCAAGTGACTTCAAAAAATAACTGCTATTGTTTTTACTTATCTTCTGGGTTCTCAATACCTTACATAAATCCTTTTAGACAATTTTTATTAACCTTTTTATGCTTTTTTGTGGTGGTGCAGCTTTTCTCAGGCAGCAGCTGCAGCTCAAGCTGGTGCCTCTGTCATTCAGATATTTGTTGGTCGCCTTAGAGTAAGCCTCACATCAACTAGCATGCATGTACTTTTTGATAATTTCATCGTGATATATTCACAATTTGAACGTGATGCAGGATTGGGCTCGCAGTCATTCTGGTGATCCTGAGATAGAAGCTGCAATGAAAAGAGGGGAAGATCCAGGAGTAGCTTTGGTTAGCTGCAGTTGTGTCTATTTTTTCTTAGCCTGTCTTCACCTACTTCTGTCTCTTGACAAGCATGTAGTTTTTTCTTCATGAGTGCAGGTAACTAAAACATACAATTACATTCACAAGTATGGACATAAATCAAAGTTGATGGCCGCAGCAATTAGGAACAAGCAGGATATATTCAGTCTTCTTGGGTAATTGCCCTTTTTCCCTTTCCTCCCTGTAGCTGTATAGTACATCTGGCAACTGCACCCTATGATGCAAAATATAATCATGAACTTGTGATTTTCTTACTTTTTCCCAGGGTTGACTACATAATTGCACCTCTAAAGATATTGCAATCTCTAAAAGATTCCATTACCTATCCTGACGAGAAGTACTCATACATTCAAAGATTATCTCCTAGTTCGGCCACGCTCTACAATTTCAGTGAGGAAGAGGTGACTCTCCATCTTATTTTCATATACTTCACCTGTACTCCCAAAATATCATTAGTAGCTTGATTGCAAGATTTAGCTTACATATGGATTACCCCACTTTTGACCTGTTGAAGGATATAACTCTAAAGAATGGACCCACTACATTTTGCTAATAGACAAATTTCATGAGAGGATCTAGTAGGATGCACACATATCCTATCATCCTTCTGTGGTCTTCGATTAATTTTTCTGAGTGTATATGCTTAATTCGTACGCTCTGCTCAATGTTTGGAAACAAATTAATAATTGTCTTGCATGTCCTGTGTATATAATTGTTTTCTGAGTAATGAATTTGGTCCGAGGCCTGAAGGTTTAGCTATTGTGGTTTCTCATGATGTAGCTTGTGAAGTGGGATCAACTGAGCTTAGCATCAGCAATGGGACCTGCTGCTGAGGAGCTCTTGACTGCTGGACTGGATGGCTACGTAAACCAGGCACAGCGTCTTGAGGAACTTTTCGGAAAGATATGGCCTCCACCCAATGTGTAAGACTCCTTTATTGGTCTGTTCAGCAGAAAATTTTCTTCCTTGATGGTTGAATAAAATGCTGTCTGGTTTGTAAAGATGTAACTCTCTTTTTGTTCTCCATGTTTTCTTGAATGTTTGTCGGTTTCAGTGACTCTTCTTATTTGTCATCCTTAAATAATGGAACTTCAGTCTGCAAGCTCATTGTGACATTTGAGAATTTTCTTCAAGATCAACCCCAAAAGACCAGATAGTAAGTGTCCATATAATTAGATGATCAAAAAAGCTTGGAGTTCTATACAAAGGTGCTGGAGATTTTGTGCAATGTTATCTCTGTATGGCTTTGCAGTGATTCCTTTTTTAAAATTTTCTCGAATCTTTTTTTCAATTTCTTTTGTTTTGAGAGTATATTTAATTCACAAAATTGAATACACAGGGAAAGTAGACAAGTGAGGAACTTTGCTGAAGAGAGGAAGGATGGTTAATAAGAAAACATATTTAAGAATATTTGAAAACAGAGTGGAGGATAAACAAACAGTACCATTTTGGTTGTTTACCCTTTATAAAAACATTTATTTAAAGAGTAATGATATATAGCATGACTAGACTCTATCGGTATTTATTACTTAATGATCGGTATCATTTCAGATCATTTCTACGTCAAATTTTACTACGCTTATATATCATTACTCTTATTTAAATGATCTAATCTTTTTCCATACCCGGCATATAACTCGAACTTTGGGGCACCGGACTGCCTTTTTTTATTAATTATTAAAATAGTTTAAGGTGAAAGATTTCAATCTACCACTTTTATTCCAACTTATTTCAACCACAACCAACATGTGTCTGCTTAAGCACAATTCATTATATATATTCCAAATAAGAAAAGAAAGAAACACACACACACACACACACACACACACACACACACACACACACACACACACACAAAAAAAAATCCTCTTTTACATGCAAAATAGAGAACTATAATTATCCAAGATTGCCATTCAACACTGAGAATACATTTATTTCTAGGGCATTTGCAAGAGATGTGAGGGAATCAATAGCCTATTTCAATCTCAAACCTCTCCCTCCTCCCACACCATACTTGAGAAGGTGTTAAAAAAACAAATAGAAAGAATGAGAGATGCATCATTTTGAAAGCCAATATAGGATTAGGAACAATGTGCAAGCTGCTATGACTGCTGAGAGTATCAGTGTATCCCTTGATTTCTTCCTTTTTATGGCACCTGAAAGCACAATAGAAGCATAAGAAATAGATATTATAAAGTAAAAACAAAATTAGTCGAGATGCTTCGAGGGGTATGATACCGAGAAGGCCCCGAATTACTGGAAATTTTTCACCCAATTGTTTCACTTTCCCTTGGACATCTCCAAAGAAAGCCCTTTGAGAGCCTAGAACTGATCTGGTAGCTTGAGCTTGACCTATCACCTCATCTATCTGTCCACAACAAATAATAACTGTCACTATTCAACTAGATAAAGGTTAAGATTGGCTTGTAGAAATTCATAAAGAACCTTTGGTGCCTGTAAAATCAAGAATGAAATTATTTATTTACCAAATTAATGGCTAAAAGAAAAGGATGAAAAAGGAAATCCATAGGTTTTATTTATTTTTGGTGAATTAGAGTTGCCATTTTATTTCAAAAAAAATAATCATATCCAGTTTCATGACTGAAAATATGGACCATAAGAAATTTAGTGATGAGATAACGGGACTCTCTATAACAATTACAAAATTTGAGGTTAAACCTTGCAATGTTAGAAACTGGTGCAAAATTCAATATGCAAAACAGCAAACTGTGAACTTTCCTACTGCTACGTGTTTAACTACAGTTTAGGAGTATTGTCAGGAAAAAAGGTAGGAAGAAATTATCATGAAGATATTTCAACCTAAGGGTTTGGGGTGGCAACCACTGAGCCACCTATAAGCTGGAAATTTACCTGATTTATGCTTCCATGAATAGATGCCCTCTCACGCAATAGATGCACCCTAGGTGACATGCTCCCAGAGGCCTAGCAAGAAGATCAAAAGTCAAGTTGATCCCACTATAACTAATCAGCATATCATACATAAATTAAATTGGTGCATTTGATTTTTGATTTTTCCTGGATAAATAAAAACATCTCACCTTGGATTCACTGATATCATCGCGAATGGAACTAAGAAGTTCTGCATGCTCCCTCATGGAGCTCAAGTTTCCTTTTGTTCGTCTAAATTCCTGAAAGATAATTTTTTCATAGTAACTAAATGAAAAAGAGATACATTGAAGCCCACAAAAAAGAGAAGATTTTTAGCTGTTACAAGCAAACTAGCAAAGCAAAATTGAAATGAAACTTTCTTCTGTGATTAATAGGTGTCCTATTCCTACCTCAACTTCTTACTTTGTTAACACAAAGGTTCAAGCCAGCTGCTTGACTGCAGGATCTATAATTTTAATTTCCAAATATAACTAACAAAGAAGCATGGACTTACTAGCATAATAAAAATTAAATAAATCATCCTCAAATTAGCTGCAAAAATTAAGTACCAACTATTTTAAACCTGAAGTAGCTGATGATTGTGGATTCATCAGTCATGCTCATAAAATTCAAAAGGGGGCACATCAATATTAATTAATACATTGAAGATTCCATCACTAAAATGAACAGATGGCTTATTAGTGAAATAAGATATAAATATGTGCATGGCCATGTATTGACAAATATGCCATGTTAACGTTCATTTGATAAACAGTTTTACTTGTTTAGTATAATGAACAAAGACTGCAATGTGAACGAGCCTATTGGATGAAATTTCCAACGAGTTTGTGAATGAAGCAATGGTGAGAGTTTGGAATGATAATGGTTATTCATAAAAAGTATAAAATGCCTGTAGGCCCAAGATGATTATGGCATGACAACCAACCTGAGTAAGCTCATGAAGTATATCCCTGTGCCTTGCGAGCTTCTGGGTGACAGAGGTGGTAGGTGTCGTTGTTGCAGCACATCTGCTCATGGCATCATTTATATCCAGTAGTTTCTCAAGTAAAGACTGGATTTCCATTTCCATGGACTTCCATGATCTGCCAGATCCAACAGTTGGTGATCCATTGTCCACATACCCTGAAATGCTACATGGTTTATATATATATGAAAAAAAATCTTAATCAGCTACTATTAACACTTGCATCAATAAAAAGGCCTCTGGATATTTCTTTTTTTGAAAATGGTGGAGGCCTCTGGATATTTCAATTAATAAAGATGAAACGTTAAAAAGAAAATTGATATAAATGCACATGATTTGCATGCAGTTGCCTGTCTCAGTACTAGCATGCAGAGGAAACATTTTGAGCCAGAGATTTTGCAATATAGACATCCTAAACACATGTATCTAGTCCATTACTCAGATGCTAGAACCAATGGCATCCATTTTTATAGAGATTGATCTTTACTTCCAAGTATTTATTATAAGCAAAGTTCATCATCTCTATGTGAATGAAATCCGAGTTTAAAAATTATTCTAGTAAATGGTATGTATCGGCAATGGCCATAAAGATAAAATCAAAATATAAATTTCTGCTTGACTCCAGTGGTTGATGAGATTATTCCCAGAACAACAAACTGAGCAAAATATACTTTTTTCCAATGTAATTGACTCTAAAAACAGAATAATTTAGCTTGGCAATAGCTAAATTTAGATTTAAAGCATTCTATGAGTTTTCTCAATCTAATTAAGAGTGATTGGTTTCCAAGAATGGCAATCAATTTCAGATCAAGCAAAACAGACACATCAACAAACACCTCAATGCACAGTCAGATCCAAAATACCGAAAGAACAATCACCCAGAAACCCTAATCGCTGAAAGACCAATAAAGTACCATCAAGATCACCAAATAATTCCACACAAGAGATTCGATAAATCCGCATCGGATCAGATCCAAATGCAACCCCAAGAGACTCCGAGACCGTCCAAATTCAAACCTGATGAGGAGGTGAATCTGGTTCCGAGCTTGGCGTAGGAGGAGAGCTTGACGTCGAGATCAGCCTCGATCTTGCGCGCCTCCTTCCTGAGCTCCTCCCAGCCGGATTCCTGCAACTCAAGGGCGGAATCCGCCATGGCCGCTCCTTCTCCGGAGATCTCACTGGCAACCAACTGAAGCTCCGAATGCTCCGCAGCGTTTGGTCCTCTTCTCTTTGGTTATATGTCCGATAGAACGGTACTGAGGAGACGAAAGTGGTTAAGTTCAATGCACTTCGATTCGATGAAACTAAAATAGAAATTTTGTTTAAAAGCCCCTTATTAAAGTTTATTTATTTTAAGAGGAAGGATTGGATGAAACGGTGATACCACGTCAGCTGGTATCACCATTTCATCCTAACCGTTCACTCCTCCTCGAGATTCACAACTTATTATCCCGAGATTCACAACATCTCTCCCAATTCCTCCTCCTTCGATGGACTGTGAGCTCGTCATCCTCTCCCACCTCCTCGCCGTCGCCGTTGCCGACATGAAGCACACCCTCATCGTCTTCCTCTCCCACCTCCTCGCCGGAGCGGAACATACCACTCCTTCATCGTCTTCCTCTCCCACCTCCTTGTCGTCACCGACGAGAAGCACGCCCTCATCGGCGCTGGAGAGGAGGCTGCCGTCGACGTTGGAGTCGAAGGTATTCTCGACGTCAGGGATGGAGAGGAGGAGGCCGGTGAAGGAGGCACAGTCCTCCTCCTTGGATTCGCTGGGGCGAGGGCGGCGGCGGAGGCTTCGGCGATGGGGGATGTGAGGGGAAGTCGCCCTCTGCGTCGTCGATGGCGGAGAAGGAGACCTTGCCTGTGCGGTGGTCGGAGATGTTGACGTAGCCGGAGATGCCGGGGGCGGCGCCGCTGGCCTGAAACATGGAGGAGGCAGTGGCGGAGCCGCCAGTGAGCTGGTGGAGCTTCTTGGCGCCGTAGAAGTCGACGAGGACGTGGAGGAGGTGGATGTTCTTGAGGGTGGGGAGAGTGAAGTGCTTGGCGAGGACTGAAGCCATGCCGGTGTTGTCGACGGCAAGGACGGTGATGGTGAGGCACCGGTTTATCTCGGAGGCGAGGCGGGTGATGGTGAGGTAGTGGTTGAAGGTGGAGAACTCCGGGTGCTGGACCAGGATCTTAGTGATGTTGTGCCCCTCCGACGATGGAACGGAGGAAGGATCGTATAGAAGGAGCGCTGGGAGAAGATGGAAGGAATGAAGTTAAAAAAAAAATTAAAAAGCAACGTGGCAATCTTTGATTTGAAGGGGCAGGAGCTGACGTGGTATAACCGTTTCAGCCAATCCTTTCTCTTATTTTAATAGTCCCATGATTTTTTTTTTTATTTTTTATAAATAAATTACTAATATCCATTAAATTTAAGATATATATAGGTCTAATACCCAAATTAGTCATTCTATTATACTAAATCGGCTCTTTTGGTCCCTCTGTAATTTGAGCTATAGGGTCTCTTTATTTTCACGAATGAGAAATGTCAGTCTCTTCTTTCATCAACTTTACGATTAAACATACCTTTAAATATGCCTCTAAAAAGACATTTCTCAATTGTGAAAATAGAGGGACTCATGGGGCTCAAATTTTAATAGAGGTACCAAAAGAGTTGATTCGATATAATAGAAAGACTAATTTGGGTATTACACCATATATATAATTTAAATGGAGAAATCATAAAGGAGTGGCAATTAATAAACTAGCCAAACTCAAATTGAATTTTATACATTAGAATGAATTTTAAATCGAACTAGAGATGAAAATTGCAACATAAATTAATAATAATTATATTTATATAAAGTTTCATAAATAAAAAATTTGCAATCACATTCCCTCTTACAATGAGAGGTTAAAAGGTCAAATCAGATCTATAACATGCTTTCAGTGGTAAAAAAATATATAAATATATTATATTTATTTAATAAAAATGAGAAGATTATGGATGCAAAAAATTAGAAACTAGTGAATATATAATTAGGTTGTAATGATTTTTTAAAATGAAAATTGCTTATATACCCTCAAAAGTTTCATAATTACATATTTATTTCCGAAAAAATCATAATTACTTTTATACCCTGAAAAACATGTTGAATTACGGATATGCCATTGCTGTTAGAGTTCGTTGACAGAAGTTAACAAGATAATCTTAACCATAGTTACAACTTAGGTTAAATGTTAAAAAATATCCAAAATACCCCTCTTTATATATTTTAACTATTTTAAATTTCAGATTTTAAAAGAGGTATTTTTAAATCTATAGTCAAACAAAATTTTCATGGAAATATATACCCATGTCTTTTCATATTATGCCCTATCATAACATATATATAAATAAAAAATAAAAATAAAAACTAGTCCCAAATATATATAAATAGCTTTTGTATACTTTAATAAGTACTCTATGTTCTTTGTTATATGTCAACCCAAGAAATGCCAAGATCCCGGAAACAGACCATCTGTGGTGGCGCCAGGTGCACTCTTAGACCGTTTCGATTTTGCCAAAACTCCGGCCGACGACAACAAAGTGTCATCATCACTTTGCTAGTTCTCTACTTCTCAGCAAAGTCACTTCCCTTTCCAGCATGTATACCCTCTCCACTCGCCACCTGGAACATCATCCTCACCGCTGTTTTCTATAAAACCCAAAACACTCACACATATCTATAGATTCTATACAGACATTAATGTACTTCTGTCTCTCATGCCATTCACTATGAGAAGCTCTTCATCGCTGCTAGTACTAGTAGTACTACTGCTTCTCCTCCTTGTTCTTGTTCCTCTAGTCCTGGCTGCTTCCAAAAGAGAGGATTATCAGGCTGTGAGCCTTGCTCTTGAAGCAGTGGCAAAGGCTAAGAAGGCTATGGCAGCAGTGAAGGGCAGTGCTGGAAAGGGTGAGTGCAAGAGGTTGTATGAGGAGAGTGAGGAAAGGCTCCGGCGAGTGGTGGGGAGAGATAATGGGTGCAGTACTGATGGTCTGACGTGGATTAGTGCGGCTATGACTGGTCATGGGACGTGCTTGGAGGGGCTCAGAGAGAGGAATGTGTCGTTTGGGACGTTGGTGGGATTGGGAGAAGAGAAGGAGGACCACGTCATGGCTTTGCTTCGCAGAGCCCTCGCCACGCAGGCTACGTCCATGGCTGCATGTGGATCCGGCCACCAGATCACTGGTGAGTTGGATCTATATATATACCTGGATGTGTTAGACTTAATTAGAACTCAACTACTGCTGGTTTTAGTATTCATTTGACTGTGTCTCAGCGTGTGTGTGTGTGTGTGTGAGTGAGAGAGAGAGAGAGAGAGAGAGAGAGAGACTCGGAGAGTAATGGAGCTCATCTCATCTCATATATATAATCTTCAACAGTTCCATATGAAAGCACCAGTGCGGTGAAAACTTGGCACCCAAAAACTATAACCAAGCACCCCACGTACAGTAGAGTGTGGTGAGTTAAAAACCACGGCATACTAAAATTTACCATATATATATATATATATATATAGATATATATATATATATATATATATCATTAAGGTGAACAGAGGAGAGAGAGGGATGCAATGTATTGCTATTCCTCATGGAAGTTAGGAGCACAAACTTAGTCTAAATTATGTATTTAGGATATGTTTGGTTCTTGGGGTCATTTGAAAGTCATAGGACATGGTGATAAAAGTTGTAATTTAATTTCAAATTCTATATGAATAATGTATTTAATAGTGTTTAAGTGGATATTGAGGTGGTCTTGCACTTTTATGTATTTTTATTATTGGGTGTTGGGTCATATATATAAGTCAAATTTTACCAAACTCTCATTTCAAATTTTTATTTTATTTTATTTATGAAAGTCAAAATATCGAATTTGGAGTTTTAGGAAGTCCAACTTCCCACCTCCCGTCTACACTTCAATGAACTAAATGCTGGAAGTGGACCGAAATGGTTCACTTTCATCCTTTTGAGTTTATCTTGTCTGGATTTAGAACCATGCAAGACCTTGATTCGAATCAATGGGGGTTTGTAACACATGTCAAACCCCCATTGATTACAAACCCCCATTGATTCGAACCAAGGTTTTATCGGGTTCTGTAACCAAGCAAGATGAGTCCCGTTCCTTCAGCCTAGCTCCCTAGGAACCAAACTAGTTAAACTTTATCATACTAATTATATGATTCTAAAAAAAAAATAATAATAAATTAATTAATAGATAAAAGTGTTTATGTTATAAGTTGTGAGTGCTTGTAATTTGTGTTTATGTTTAAGTTGAGAGTGTGCTTGGATGATCTCCATCTTTGTTCACAGTGTTGAAGAAGAACCAGACAATTCATGGAATGGTGATGCTTGAACCATGGAAGCCATCAAGTGACAAGGCAAACATAGTTGTGGCTCAAGACGGGTCAGGAAACCACAAGAGCATCAGTGAAGCAATCACAGCAGTAGGAAGATGGCCAAATAGGGGAAACACAAGAGCAGTCATCTATATAAAATCTGGTGTTTATTCAGAGTACATCAATATAGACATGAAAAACATAATGATCGTTGGCGATGGCATCGACAAGACCATCATCACCGGCAATCACAATGTCCCTGATGGCTTCACCACCTTCGGATCCGCCACCTTTAGTACATACACTTCACCACACTCTACTTTTTATGTCATGTTATATACTTATTATATATATTTATTAGGGGGTTATTGAAAGTATTTATTTATTTATTTTTGGGGGTTATTTTTATTTTTTAATTATGTGCTCTTTGTTTTTTGCCTTGTTTCAACATGGTGGCATAGTTAGGAAGACGAAACTTGACCATGTTGGGGCTATAAATGGATCGAGTTTAATTGGGTTGGGTCTAATTCACGTTTGCCTTAAAATTGACTAGTTCAAGTTTGAAATTAGCTTGAATAAATTTATTCAAGTTTAGTTTGATTTAAATTTAAAAAACTAGAATTCAATCGGCTCCTTTTAGCTCGAAATTAAAAGTTTATTATAATTTGATTTTTTTTAATATTTTTAAAAATAAAAATACAAATCATACAATACTTTCAATAAATAAAAATAAAATTATAATTTTTTAAAATATTTGATTTTAAATTAATGATTATAGATAGAGTTGTAAACAACTTGATTGGACTGGTCCAATTTGGGCTCGACTCGAAATTAGCTTAAATAAGTTTGTTCGAACTCGACTTGATTTAGCTTAAAATTTAAAATTCATCGATAAATTAATATTTATTAATATTAATATTAAATTTCAAACCCTTGTATTATTAATATTGTTTTTGGTTCCAGCCACTAAAGTAATTAATCTGAAAATTAGGACATTTTGTTAAGTTGAAAAGTCAAAGGATTGTCTAGTAAAAAACAGAACTTTCAGGGACCTACCAATAATTTTTTATTTATACTATAATGAACAGAAAATATAATACAAATATATATACACAACATGTACAGGTGTGTCTGGGGATGGGTTTTGGGCAAGGGACATGACATTTGAGAACACAGCAGGGCCACAGAAGCACCAAGCAGTAGCTCTAATGGTGGCTTCAGACAAGGCAGTGTTCTACAAATGCAGCTTCAAAGGCTACCAAGACACACTCTATGTCCACTCTCAAAGGCAGTTCTTCAGAGACTGTGACATCTACGGCACTATAGACTTCATTTTCGGCAACTCTGCAGCTGTTCTCCAGAACTGCAACATTTATGTCAGAAAACCCATGGATCACCAGTCCAACATGATAACAGCTCAAGGGAGAGAGAACCCAGACCAGAACACTGGGATCTCTGTGCATGCATGCAGAGTTTTCCCAGATGGGGATCTGAAGACAGTGAAGGGCTTGTTCAAGAGCTACTTAGGGAGGCCATGGAAACAGTATTCAAGGACTGTGTTTATGAAGACAGACCTTGATGGGATGATAAACCCTGAAGGTTGGGCACGTTGGGATGGGGATTTTGCTGTGAATACTTTGTATTATGGGGAGTATATGAATAGTGGAGATGGTGCTGATACTAGTAAGAGAGTGAACTGGCCTGGGTTTCATGTTCTTGCTGGTGAGGAGGAGGCTGAGATGTTTACTGTTAGGGGGTTTGTGGAGGGGGAGGCATGGATTCCAGAGTCTGGTGTTCCATTTTGGGTTGGGGTTTAGATTTCACGTTATTAATTAGTTATTGAATCGAAGTATATAATTAATAAAAGTTTGAAGCTTTCACTGTTCAGGCCTCTCCTGTAAGTTTAAACTTTTTTAGATCAATATATTTACAAAAATAATATATATATATTGATACGGCCAAATCATACAACACACATGTCATCGCATCCATTCCCTTGTAAAGGCGGCCTGGATACTAAGAACCATCACCCCATCCACGCAGCAGGGTAAGATCGTTGATTCGTTGTCACTTTAGGGGCAAAAAGGATGTCCGCATGAAAAAGGTCATGATGACAGATAAGATGACTTAGGGTGATGGGACAAGGACCCTAACTTAGTAAAGAAAATGTAAATAATATCTTAAACAAAGGACTCTCCAATCTATCTTCTTCGGGGAACCACTCACTAACTTGGCCATCGGAATAAGATCATGGCAAAAAAGCCTGACCCCCTTCATTGATGTGTTTGTGTCCCTTCTTCTCATGTGGGAGTTCTAGAAGCAATCCTTTAACTTCCCAACCTTGACCGGAGTTGATCCGAGGAAAATCGGTTTTTGTGTTTATATATATATATATATATATATATATATATATATATATATTACTTTTAAAAAAATGGATAAATTGGTGAGAGAAGAAGTTGGGCACACAGAAAAAATAAAATATATAGATAAATAATTATTTTTATTGTGATTTAAAAGGTTTTTTTTTTTTGAGAAATGACTATATTTTTTAGTTTTAAAAATATTTTTATTAGTTTAAATTCTAAAGAAAATATTTTTTGATTTTACAGATCAAATGAATATAAGGTATATTTCAGGGAAATAATGTCTATTTATCAATAATAAACTTTGATTTTCTATCAACAATAGACTACATAATTGAACTGACAGATAATCTCAATATTATTTAATTAAATAAATAGGTGCCAAAATTATATAGTTCATTAGTCAATATATATATATATAAATTGATTGATTTGCTGTTGAGTGCTGATCCCATGGTCTCGGTACCATGGAGTCATTCATGGTACCGAGATGTGGCATCATCTCGGCTGTAAAAGCTGCTCGGTCTACACATCCCGAGATATGCCATAAAGCAAGCCTCGGGATGTCTGATGTGCACATATCCCGAGCCGCCTTTTGCGGCTGAGATCATAATTCTTTGCTGTTTGGCTCCCATGGATGGGCCTGCTACACGAATTAAACATAATGATTTGATGACACGTGGCACTCAGTAGGTGCTTTGTGTTTGATCGGACACAGCTGTAAAGCCGTCAAGTCAAACGTCGAAAAGAAAAAAAAACAAATATGGAAACGAAATTGAAGAAAACGGCGGCACGACGACGAAGCCTCTAAAGTTCCCTCTTCGCTGCCGCCGGCCGGTGAGTTCTAGGGTTTGGTGTCTAAAGTCTCGGGGGAGAGATCCTTTGTATCTGGTTCTCGTTCTTATTTTGGTGCAGATCTCGAGGGGTTTTAGGCGGATCTGGTGATCCGGTTCACCGTGATGGCGTTGTTGTCGGGGATGAGGGGACTCTCGGTGTTCATCAGCGATATTCGAAACTGCCAGAACAAAGAGCAGGAACGGCTCAGGGTTGACAAGGAGCTTGGCAATATCCGCACTCGATTCAAGAACGAGAAGGTTTGGATATATATAGATATATTTTTTAAAAATTTTGTGAATTCTGAGTTTCTTTGCATTTCGATTGTTATAAGTTAGATTGGACGATGTAGGAACAAGGGAATTAGCACTTTTGAGGTCCATGAACTTTAATGCTTATTTGAGAACTCGCTAAGTTCGGTTTGCATTTGGATTATAGTATGAAGTATTATACCATGCAATTTAAAGTAATGAATTGTTAGAACTTTAGTTTTGTGAAACATGAGAATTCTTCTCATTAAAATAAAAAAAATTCCCATTGTCTTCTGCGAGTAATTTATGTCATAAGAATTTTGATCTGGTTGTCGCATTTAACAATAATACATTTATTGACATACTCTATACATCTATCACCCTGTTTAGCCTTATTTTTTGTTCCAGAAAATTTTCTTTGTGCTGTTGATGATTTTTTCCTTCATATATACGTATAGCTTTTTTATATTGGTTTTGCCAGTAATAGAGATTGTGATGTTTCTTGCAGAGCTTGGCACCTAATAAAAAGAAGAAATATGTTTGGAAAATGCTTTATATCTACATGCTAGGTTATGATGTTGATTTTGGTCATATGGAGGCTGTTTCATTAATATCTGCACCAAAGTATCCAGAGAAACAGGTAAATATCTTCTTATCTGCACTATATGGGCAATACAACATATACAGTGGAACTGATTAATTATTGGATGAAACCTCCTTTTAAGTTCATTGACTTGCATGTTTATGACAGATGCATATTTTGATGAGAACGATTAGCATAATTTTATAGTAGATTCAGCTTTGGACTTTTTCCTAACATACCTGCAAAAAATTTCTTGCACATGCTCATTTTGAATTGTGGGAAAAAAGTATCTGATCTATATCTATTTCCCCTCGATGTTTGTGGCTAAAAATCATATTTCAATCTTGTTCTGGCAATGACATTTTGTTGATGTCAACTTACATCTTATACTCAAGGAACTTTACCTTACTGATTTTACAGCTAGATGGAAGAGTTAGACATTTTGGTGTATCCTTTTCTGAAAATACTCCAGAATCTTTCATTTCTGGAATCATGCGTGCTTTTCTGTTGACCACCTTTGTTTAGTCAATTTATCTTCTTTGTGTTTTGCTTCTGCTATTATTTCAATCTTACTGTTACTTGGTTTCTTCATTGTGCTTATAGATTACGAATGATGTTGCAGGTGGGATATATTGTGACATCTTGCTTACTGAATGAGAATCACGACTTTCTAAGGATGGTTATAAATACCGTACGGAATGACATAATTGGTCGTAATGAAACTTTTCAATGCTTAGCGCTTACTATGGTATGCCATTAACCTCTTGTTCACAGTGGAAAATGATTTTATCTGCAATTTATGCATATGATGTTACTTCATTTTATGATACAAGAACTTAAGGCCTTCCTGAATATGAAATGTTAAGAAAAGCAGTTGGTGGCGCACTAGGTTGCTTAACTGTCAAAATGCTTCCTATCACATAATTTGTAGGGCTGGCATTGGATATGAGACTATGAGATATAGTTGAAAAGTTTTCTGATGTTCACTTTGTAGCAGAGGAGATGATCTCAAATTTGAGGTTCATGTTTGACTCATCAAGGGCAATAGCTTTCTATTTATTAGAAAAGTTGGTACATTTCCAGAAATTATTTTCAAATGAAATCTTCATATGCCTTCCTATCTTTTATCTGAACTGAAGCGAACTTTGAAAACAGAAAACAAGAGTTAATAGTTTATATTAGGGGCAGACTGACCTGTGAAATAATAAAGACACTGTTCTTGTTATTACTTGCTTTGTGATATATTTGTTATAACATGTGCATCCTTGTAGGAAACTAAACCCTTTTTTGAGAATTTCTTTTTCTTGGCTTTCCTTTATTATTTTGCAGGTAGGAAATATTGGTGGTAGAGAGTTTGCAGAATCTCTTGCTCCTGATGTCCAGAAGCTTCTTGTAAGACAAGTTCAATTTTTTGTTTCTTTTTTGTCATCACGTGGTTTTGTAACTGGAGCCGCCTTTTTCCTGCTTAGATTTCCAGTAGTTGTAGACCTCTTGTGAGAAAGAAAGCTGCATTATGTCTTCTGCGTCTGTACAGGAAGAATCTCGATGTTCTTAGAATTGATGGTTGGTAAGTATGAAAAATAACTTTGTGTTTGATGAGTTTTCCCATCCAATGATACCTAGGATTTATGCTTTCTTTCCTTCAGGCCCGATCGCATGGCACAACTTCTTGAAGAACGGGATTTGGGAGTTTTAACATCAGTTATGAGCCTACTTGTTGCTTTGGTCTCAAATGATATAGACGCATATTGGAATTGTCTTCCTAAATGTGTTAAAGTTCTGGAGAGGCTGGCCAGGAACCAAGATGTTCCACAAGAATACACCTACTATGGAATTCCATCTCCTTGGCTTCAGGTTTGCCATTTTAATTTCTTTGTTTAGGCAGGAATTTATTCACTGTAAGTTCTATTTTTTATCTTCCTGAGCATCTAGTTCATACAGAGGAGAACTTAGTGTTGGATATGAACTACAAGGAGATGTTATTCAGAACTGCTATTGACTGATACAAATAAATCATCTTGCTTTTACTTGGCAAGGCCCAAACATCTAAACCAAGAATAAATTTATTTTCTAATTGAGGTCTCAGTCCTGCTGAGTGCTATTTATATAAGGATTAAGTGCACTATTGGTCCTTGAACAATGGGGCTTTGGTCATGTTGGTCCTGAACTACAAAATAGATCAAAAATGTTCCGAAACTAAAACAAATGGTCACTATTAGTCCATTATCATTACCTCCGTTAATGGCTCAAATAAAAAATTATTTTTTCCGATGACATCGTACTATTGTTCCTACATGGCATATGATGTGGTGTGGACATGTCAACTACTGTGCCACATATCACCTATTTTTCTGAAAAAGAATTTGTAGCCACTGATGTGACATATGACAAGGCACGGTAGTCAATGTTTCCATGCCATGTCATATCCCTCATAGGAATATCTGTACACATCACCAAAAAAACATCCAAAACCTCA
The DNA here is from genome assembly GCA_026586065.1 of Dioscorea zingiberensis. Taxonomy (NCBI): domain Eukaryota; kingdom Viridiplantae; phylum Streptophyta; class Magnoliopsida; order Dioscoreales; family Dioscoreaceae; genus Dioscorea; species Dioscorea zingiberensis. The sequence goes on along the minus strand of CM048826.1, from coordinate 42,620,144 downwards.
TAGTTTAGGGACCAATAATTCCCTTTATCCTTTATATAATATAATTTGTTAGAAGAGTCCTATAGCAAGAATTGTATCTAAGACTACATTAGCTTCCTGTATTTGGTTTTATATCTGACTTTATGTTGTCTTCTTATGGACTAACAAATAGATTTATCAGGTTCCTTCTGCTTTCTTCTTTCTTTTCCACCTATGCTATTTTTCTTGTGGGTCCTCTTCTTCGGATGTATTCCTCCTTAGTCCTATTTCTTTTGTACTTCCATCTCTTCGACTTATTGAATAAAACCTATTTAAAAGTGTTACTGGGGCTCTTTTGATTTTATTCGTTACTTGAGGCTGACTACTCTCAAATTTTTTATTTGATGACATGTAAATAAACTTGGCCAACATAAATAGCCAACTACATTTTTCAGCTTCTTCCTTTAGATCTTCATCTAAAGTTGCCCTTGTTTTTTGTTCCTATTTTTATTTGTTTCCCATTACCAAATTTCAGCTTGGTATGACTGGATATTGTATTTCTACCAAGAAGTTTCATTTCTTAAATCACATTGAGATATTTGTAAAATATTTTCTGACATGCTTGAACAACTTAAGACTGCTTTGAGTTCTTGTATGCATTTACTTAAAACGCCTAGGCTGCAACCAATTTAATAGCTATATTATCTCATTGTATGTTACTTCTGTACATAGGTTTAAGACAAGTTGTAGGCAAGGTCATCATTATATCCGAGTAAAGAATATCTGTTGCAGGTTAAGACAATGAGGGCTCTTCAGTACTTCCCAACCATTGAAGATCCTAGTACTAGAAGATCTCTGTTTGAGGTATTATTTATTTTTTTATTTGTAATAGATAATTTGGAATTTAGTCATTTAGAATTCTGTATTTCTAATATTGCTTTTATTATTATAGGTCTTACAACGCATTTTGATGGGAACTGATGTGGTGAAAAATGTAAACAAAAATAATGCCTCACATGCTGTTCTTTTTGAAGCCCTTGGTTTGGTGAGTACAAAGATTAAAGGAAAAGTGCATGTAAAGTTATTCACTAAATGCTTTGTCCCCAGAGAAAATATTGAAGTTAAATTTTCCTTCTTTTTTTTTTTTGATGCCTATGATTGCAGATGATTACTTGACAGTTGTATATGGATTTTCAGTTGCTGGTCCTTACTCTTAGTCTTAGGCAACCGGTGTGTTTAATAAAAGAAAATATTATGGAACTGAGCCAGTATTTTTTTTGACATTGTTGCCTCCTTTGTGACTGCATTACAGGTTATGCACCTTGATGCTGAAAAAGAAATGATATCTCAATGTGTAGCTTTACTTGGGAAATTTATATCTGTTCGAGAACCGAATATTCGTTATCTTGGCCTAGTAAGTGATCAGTGCTGATATATTACAAGCCTCTGCCTACATTTCTTCATCCGATAATATATCATGTTGAGATTGTCAATAAAGATTATTGCTTTTGTATGACTGCTGTCATGTCCTTGTATTGATGTTTCATTACCTTTGTGCAGGAAAATATGGCAAGGATGCTGTTGGTAGCAGATGTGCAGGATATTGTTAAAAGGCATCAAGCACAGATTATAACATCTTTAAAAGATCCTGATATCAGGTAGGGTTTGCGTACCTCAGTATTCGATTTCTTAAATTGGAGTATTGAGCCTATCTGCCTCTATAAGTAAAATAATTTTGAAAATTGGTAATCTTTGTGCTTAACTTAGGTTGATTTGGAGACTTAAAATCAATGATGTTTCTATGGTCATTACCTTCATCTGTTAGCCTATGTTTCTCCATTGATCAATTCCTATCCTATGTTTCCACCATAACTGTCAGATGGGAGTATTAGTTCACCTAGCATTTTATTCTTAAGCCGAGTAATGGATGCATGCCTCCAAAGCGGTTTTATTAAATATTATCTGCCCATGAATTTTTATGATGGACTGTTTCAACTGTTATTTATAATTAAAAGGCCTCATACAACTTCTATTCTTTTTTTATGCAGCATTAGAAGGCGTGCACTTGATTTGCTTTATGCAATGTGTGATGTTACTAATGCAAAGGACATTGTTGAAGAGTTACTGCAGGTACAAGTGGCCTATTCAATTTTTATCTTATTTGTTCTCCTTAATTTCTTTGAATCCATAAAAATATAAATCTACTTAACATGTGGTACCAGTCTCTGAGAGCAACCTGAAGTATAAATTAATATCTCGTTTCCTCAGTATCTCAGCACTGCAGATTTTGCCATGCGTGAAGAGTTAGCACTAAAGGCTGCCATTCTTGCTGAGAAATTCGCTCCAGACCTGTCATGGTAAGAATACCATCTTTATCATCAGTGTCGTCAAAATATATATTGTTCTTATTCATTTCATTCAAATCTGTGCCATTTTCAGTAATTTAAACCTAGACATATTCATGCAAATTTCCTGGTCAACAAAGTAATTTTTCAAAAAAAATTTGTTAGCTGGACTCTTCATCTTTCACAAGTTTTTCTTCTGGAGTTCTCAATCATGGTAAAATGTTGCTTTCTTAACTTTGTTCTTTTTCTTTTCCAACTTATTATAAGTTACATAATAACATCTAAATCTGGTTCTCGGGTTGAAGAATAATTTGCAGTACTTTTTTAAGTCTTAAGTCATCAAGTGTTGCAGATCTGTCATGGTCAGATAGGTTGTTGGATTCTATTTTATATGCATCTATTTAAAATGCTGTTTGGACATGAATTTGTTTGAACCTTCATGCCATTAGAAATCACAAGAGGGGTTGGGTTGTATTGTCAGTCAGATTATTATTTCCCAATATTGAAAACAAAGAGAAATCTTTGAAGACATTATCACCGTCGATAGTATTTCATTAAGCTAATTATGTGTTGAAAGGTGACCATCTTCTTTTGTTTATATGTTGCTCTCAAAATTTTGAATTATTAAATTTTTTCCTTTCTAGGTATGTTGATGTCATCCTTCAATTAATTGACAAAGCAGGAGATTTTGTCAGTGATGATATATGGTATCGGGTGGTTCAGTTTGTGACCAACAACGAAGACTTACAGGTTTATTTGTCTATTTTATTTCTGCTTGTGACTTGTTTTAACTTTAACTTAAGCTATACTGTTGTTTCTTTGTTGCCTTCATTTTTTTATTTCTTTATCATCCCTCAGCCATATGCAGCTGCCAAGGCTAGGGATTACCTTGAGAAACCTGCTTTGCATGAGACCATGGTTAAGGTATCTATCTGATCCCAATATTCTCACATTTACCACACACACGCACATACACTCATATACCGATGTTCACACACTGATAGACAGGCATTGATATGTCTATAGATATATAGATGAAATTGTCAGTGAGTGGTTTTATCATCCAGATTAGTGTGATGATTGTGGGGTTGTCCGGTTATGGGAATGTGAATCTATAGCTTCCACAAGTAAATGTGCATTTATTAGATAATGGGCAACATGGATATAAAATATATGTAAGATATATGGGTTACTTGAACCATATATAAAGTCTTGACATTTTCTTGCATAATTGATATTCATGCACTGGTTTCATTTTTTATCAAGTTCAGTCTTGTGTAGATTGGTGACAAACACTGGCTTCTCATGGAGTTGTATACCTTATGTTTGTTATCTTAATATATTGAATAGGTCGTTGCTTATATTCTTGGTGAATTTGGCCTCCTTTTGGCTAGACGACCTGGCTGTAGTCCAAAGGAAATATTTGCTCTTATTAATGAGAAGCTCCCAACAGTATCGTATGATGAAACCTCTTTTGATACATCTCCTATTGGTTTTTTGTTTATTTAACTTTTATCCTTATCTTTTCTAGAAAATTGTAAATTCTTTCAGGACAGCGACCATTGCTATTCTTCTCTCAACATATGCCAAAATCTTGATGCACTCTCAGCCTCCAGATCCAGAATTGAGAGAACAAATTTGGGCCGTATTTAGAAAGTGAGACTTCTTTCTCTTTCTCACCTTATGTTTGAATTATGATCATTTCAGATTGTTTATCCTTTGACTTGTATATCTTCTGGGTTTACCATGCTTTCTGATATGCCTTTCTCAGATATGAGAGTTATATTGATGTTGAGATACAACAAAGAGCAATCGAATATTCTGTGCTGAGTATGAAGGGGGCTGCTTTAATGGACATATTGGCTGAAATGCCCAAATTTCCAGAGCGGAAGGTATGCCTAAACTACATTAGGATATTCACTCATGACTATGCTAAAGATGATTGATTGCATACCTAGTGAGATTGCATCAACAAGTTTTAAAAGCTGTGCGTAAACTAACTTGTTTATGACTATCAAAACTAGTCTGCCTTACTGAAGAAGGCTGAAGATGCTGAAGTGGATACTGCTGAACAAAGTGCTGTAAAACTGCGAAGCCAACAACAAATGTCTAATGCTCTGGTCGTAACTGATCAACGCCCTTCCAATGGACCTGTGGCAGTCAGTCAGCCTGGTCCGGTTAAAACACCAAATCAGAATGTGGTTAGTGATGATTCCACCATCCCAACTCTTATTCCTTCAGATACTCCTAGGAATTTGATGGCTAGAATTTACATGATTACTTAAAATATGCAGGAGGTAAGTTTGACATATGAAGGGTCGATAAACGTTAATGGAACTGTCAACAAAACAGACGTCGAACCTGTTCCATCATCAGACCTCCTTGGTGATCTTTTGGTTCCACTTGCTATTGAAGGTCCTCCAGGCACTGCTGTTATCCAAGAGCAAAATCTGGTTTCTGGATCTGAGGTGACTCCAAATTCACCAGATGCCCTAGCATTAGCTATTCTCAGTGATCAAGCAAATTCAATCCAGGTACTTAATTAAATTTCTTCTTCTTCTTCTTCTTTTTTTCAAAGTGCTGGTACTCTTTATAATGTTCAAAGAGCATTTTTTTGTGCTAGTCACTTCACCTTCTTTTCCTTTATTCATCCTGTTTCTTCTGTTTTCTGCAAACTTGTGTATTTGGTGAAAATTTTCCAGCTCATCTCATCTTCCGTAATGCAGTTTGACATTAGATTGATTACTCTGCATGAGCAACAGACTTACGTTTTTATTTGTACAATTGAATTTTTGTCTTTCTTTATATGCAGCCAATTGTCAATATTGCGGATAGGTTTCATGCATTGTGTTTAACAGACAGTGGAGTGCTTTATGAGGACCCTTATATTCAGGTTTGCTTGCAGATGCACTATTTACTTATTTTTATTCGCTTCAGAGGTGATTTGGTAGTACCCTGTAGGGATTTTTGTTGATGATATTCAGTATGTACCATGAAGACACCTAATAATGAACTAGTTTAGACCTTAGGTTTGTTCCATTTTCTTTTCCATTTAATGAGATATGTCTTTGTTTTTTAATTTCTATTTTTTTCTAGATGGGCTTAAAAGCAGAGTGGCGAGCGCATCATGGTCGTCTTGTTCTTTTCTTGGGGAACAAGAACACTTCACCTCTTGTTTCAGTGCAAGCTTTAATATTGCCACCATTACATTTAAAGATAGAACCGTCTATGGTACCTGAGACTATTCCTCCAAGAGCTCAGGTCAAAAGGCTATGGTTTTACTAGGAGTGTTGTTAAGTTCAAATATTTTGTTATGCATTTTAATCTTGTTCTCGTCCATCGTTTAGGTTCAATGTCCACTTGAAGTTGTAAATGTTCGAGCGAGCAGAGATGTTGCGGTTTTGGATTTCTCATATAAATTTGGAACTGAATTGGTAGTGCTCTAAGTGTCATGTGGCATTTTGTTTAATGTTTCTCATTACAAAGCTGTTGTAAGATTTCTCTTCAAGTCGATTATCTGCCAAGTCATTCTATTCTATATGTAGGTTAATGTCAAATTACGCCTTCCAGCTGTCTTGAATAAGTTTCTACAGCCTATATCAGTCTCTGCTGAAGAATTTTTTCCTCAATGGAAGTCATTGTCAGGGCCACCTTTGAAGCTTCAAGAAGTGGTAAATTTGTACTTGTCTTCTTTGTTTTACTTTCTGTGGCACATGAGTTTCTTTTTGTTGACTTATATTCCTGCTTATATTTCATACATGAGAACTTGTTAACCTCCGTATCATCTATAATCTTTTAGTCTAGGTAAGATAAGTGGTTTTAACATGGTTGCATGGACTTGAACTGATGCATTGAGGAGAAAGACATTCAGTTCCAGATGCTTAAGGTGTCTGCAATTTCCACACACTTCTCAAATAGCCTTCACAAATGTAATGACTGCTCTCATGTAGCAAGGGCAACCAATTCTTATGTTTATACATCTCAGTCTAATAGCCTTTGGTCGGAAGAATCCATTGGTTTCCTTTGTACGGAGCCGCCTCAAGAATTGCAAAAACTGTATTAAAACTTCAGTTCCATTTATCTGTTTATCTGTTTTTCACCTCTCCACCTTGGTTTGGAAAAGCATATACTAAGGAAATTGGAAAAGCATGTACTAAGTGCATGTGGTGCAGAATTTGCTATGGCTATTGCTATTTGTGCAAGCTATTGAGAGTTGTGATCAAATGATAGTGATTGTTGTTGAACTGAGACAGGATGTAAAATGCACATTCAAACTTCATTTTGTTTGTAGATGTATATGTTTTTCAATCAGTGTGGGATAAGTACATACAGAAGCTTTTGGTACTATATTCACAGAGTTGCTGTAGTTGCTTTCGTTTTAGTGATAAAATAAATGGTGGCAATGGTTGAACTGAGAGAGGAAGCAATGCACATTCAACCTGTTTTTTGTTTTTTGTTTTTTTTGTTAGATTTACATGTTTTTTCATTATATTTTGAGAAAAGTGCATACTGAAGTTTCAGAGTTGCTATTTTATTTGTGCAGGTCAAAGGTGTAAGACCATTATCTCTTCTTGAGATGGCAAACTTGTTTACCACTCTCCATTTAGCTGTTTGCCCAGGACTGGTAACTCTCTTTCTACCATAACTTCTTTTTTCCATCTCCAGAGATTGAATCATCTATTCTCTTTGCCAGGACACAAACCCGAACAATTTGGTTGTGAGCACTACCTTCTACTCAGAAAGTACGCAGGCCATGCTTTGCTTGGTAAGTGAAAACCTTCCTGTCTTCCCCTTTGTAGGTGATGGAATCAAAACATTTCCATGGCTGAATGCTTGACTGTGAATGTTTAGTACAGATGCTTTTTGCACTAGTAATGAGGTCTGTGAGGAATTGATGGAGCTGTTGAGTTTGATATTATTGTGCAATTCAGTTTGTTGGTGAACTGTTTACATTCTTCTGTGTAGTCGCATTCTTTTTCAACATTTGTCATTTCATGTTTTTTTTTTCAATTATGGTTCAGTTTTGGGTAATAGAACTTTTGGACATTCAGGAGTTATACTCAATACAGATAAACTCATCATGCTATTGAGTTGTAGATTAGATTTACGGCCACATTAGTTAAATTATTGTGAATTCTGGGTGTTCAATTTATCTTATCTAATAAAACATTTTTCCAACTCAACAGGTTAGAGTAGAAACAGATCCATCAGATAGAACCCAGCTACGAATAACAATTGCCTCAGGGGATCCAGCACTAACATATGAGTAAGGCTCCTGCTCCTCTTTAGTGATTTGCTAAGTCTAGCTGGAACCTGTTCTTTAAACATTTCCTTTAACAGGCTGAAGGAGTTCATCAAGGAACATATGATCAGTGCTCCTGCAACATCCCCACCGCCTGTGCCTGCTCCCTTACAGCCACACTCAACTGGAGTAAATGATCCTGGTGCTATGCTTGCTGGACTGCTTTGATATGATTTTACGCATTGGATTTGTTTGCAGTGTTTAGCCCTAGAAATTGTCCTTATTGTAGAGGGGAATATACATGAGGTGGAATCGCCAATATAGGAGTTGTCAGCATAGATGGGAAAAAATAGCTCAGCAATGCAATGCATCAAATTGAAATTTTCCAGGGTGAGCTTCTTATTTTTTTTGGGGCCATTTGTCTATAGCCCCAGAGATATTGTAATATCTTCTTTTCTCATTTTTTTCAAGGTCACTGCTTAAGTTTCTGTTATTTGATGATTATGTGGTAGTCCTATCGCTTGCAGCAAAGTCCATTGTAAAATGTTTCCTTTATACTCAATCTCATACATGTATGTGTTAATAACAGTTGGAAAAAATAGAGTTGTTGGTGTGAATACTCCCATTGTCTTTATTTATTTTATTTTTGTGTGAATATAAGTGGATAAATTATATTCATTAATGAAAAGGATGTTGAAGAGGAGGAATGAAGCATCAAATTTAATGAATTAAGCTTTGTTTTCATTTTGTTTTGCTTTTTTTTAAGTACAAAGCCCAGAATAATTTAAAATCCATCCTTTTGTCCGTAATACACAGGCCCTCAATGGCCCCTCATCCTCTTCAGGTTTACCTCCAAAGAGTGGAAAAACATTTCAAAAATAAATTATAAAATCCTTATTTTAAGGATGATGAAGAGGAGGAATGAAGCATCCTCTGCGCATCGGCGAGGCGCTCGCAGAGGTCATTGATCCGGAGATGATAAGACCGAGCCTGCGCCACCGCCTCGGCCTCCAACTCCCCGAGCTGCGAGCAGAGCCTCTCCTCCGCCTCCTCCACCATCCGAAGCCTCTCCATTACTCTATTGAGTTCTCTCCCCAGTTTCTCCTCTCTCTCTCTTCCCTCCCTCACCTCCCTTTCCAGCTCCTCGTTCCTCCTCCTCAGCTCCTCCACCTCCTCCTCCCCCGCCACCCCTTTCCTCCCCAGAAGCGCCTTCGGCACGCCCCCGCCCCTCGGATACGCGATCGCCATGACCGGAGCCATTCCTGGGAGAAATCTAGACGACGTAGTGCGAATTCGAATGGAGGAGCGAGTCTCGCGGGTGCGCTGGATTTGAAGAAGAGAAGGAGGTGTCCAGGTTCAATGTATCTACTGGTCGATCTAGATCTGAAGGTGATGTTGCCACGTGGTCATTAGTGATTGGTGATGACTTGATTGGAGACGCCGTGGCCTCTCGCTCACTACTACTATCTTTCAGAGGTTAGTAACAAATAACTAAATTATAACAAATTCTTATTTCTTTATATTTATTATTGTCTGATTTTTGGGGCTCCATATACTTTATATTTCTTAGTTTTTATTCTTTTCATTAATTTCTTTTATTGATAATCATGAAGTAGTATATCCCCGATTACATATAAGTGTGAAAGTTAGAGGTATAGTAGAGCCCAAAAGCTTGGTTGATATAGTTGGTGTGGTATATCGGTGTGTTAGCGAGGCTTAGTTTGACCTATGTTTATGCCAGGTTAAGTCTTGATTGCTTCAAGATACTGCATCAAACTAAAATAATATAAAAAAATTAGTATTATGTATTAATTTTTTAAAAATATATTATTTATCTTAAAAACATCTATAATTTTTTTTTATTCATAGATTTCATGCAATAGCTATGGTGGCATTTAGTTTAGATTGTTTTAGTTTAGTAATATTTTCAATCAATGATTCACCTGAATGCTTATGAGAAATTGAGAGTTACACTTGAGGATTTACCATGAAAGTGAGTTTTGGTATTAAATACTATCATTTGATAGTTTAAATATTAAAAATATTATTAAAAAAATATTATAGTGTATATAGTTTTACTTGATTATGTTAGAAAATCAGGTATTCAATGGCATCATAATAAAATCTAATATCATGCTAGTTTTCATAATCAAAACAAGATAATTAATAACTAACATGATAAGACACATATCGTGGTGGAAATGAGCAAATCTCTAATCCCAAAGGTAAGGTAAGAATATTATTCTACTGAAGCTCGCAACGAATGTATGGAGAAGTTACCGACGATGTTCCATGGAGATACTTCTCCGGTGCACGCCATGTAAGGGGTTCGAGGATGGTACAGATGCAAGACACACAAAAACAGATTTTCCCAAAAATGTAAGATCCGATAGAAAATAAAAAAAGGAGAGATGCTTATTTTTTACTCCACCTCGCCCCTCTTTAAAGTAGAGATCCAACGGGTCATGCCACTCAAAGACGCTCCTCGACGTGACTCTCTGCTTCGCTAGAAACAACGGGTGTCGCTTCGTTTCAAGTAAATCAGGAAATTTTGTAATTTTTGCATAACAAACCCCTAAATTGTAAAGTTTTGTATCGGCATAACATTTTTCCAAATAAAAGGTTTTACATAATAATCCCCAAAATTTTGAAGTTTTGCTAACAATCCCCACCAAAATTTAAAAAATTTTGGAAAGCCAAAAGTCCCTTAAGGCCGCTTATATACTACGATTCGTACAAAGGTACCTTTCGCTCAACCTTCATCTAGCTACCGAGGGATCCATTTATTCACGTATAAATGGACTACGCCAATTTGCAACTTGATGTGACAAACTTCACCCAAAGAGCACACATAAGTACTTGGTCGCTTGTGCCTAGCCTCACGTTTGGGGGCATTACGGCCATTCCCTCAGATCTACTCACGAAAGTGTTTTAGAGAGTACCCGGCCTCTCATGGATCACGACCTCCGATTGACACACTCACGTAGGTGTATTCTCCAGTATCCCGTAGGATAAATACCCTTCCTTTACAAGCGACTCGAATACATTAAGAGTTATACTCAACCTCCCATACATGATGAAGTACATATGCATCATCAGATTGGTATGGAGTTTCCTCCTATATGGTGTACTTCCGCTACCTAATCACCTTGTTTTTCCCACTAGCCTACTTTGTGGGATCTCCACTCGATAGGATGGGTTACCACCGCTGGCAACTAATCAATGGGTCTCAAACCCATATCCTTGATGCTTCACAGATTATCCTTCGCGATAATCCTTTGGTGAAAGGGGCGGACCGCCAGTTCTTTTCAGAGGATATACATGCAGTTAATCACTCCATGTCCACGTAAGATTCCTCGGCATGCCTTTAACCTTCTTTTCACATGCCTTTGAGGATTTCATATTCTCCTTACTACTATTAACCTTTGCTATCACAAAATTGGTTATCACAAAGACAGAGAACAAATTGGAATGGGTTTTTCCAAAGACAGTAGATCCATCAAGAGCTCTTGTAACCACTCAAATTCTCAAGCGAAAGGCCTATCTCAAGTGGGCCCAAATTTCGGCCTCCATAGTAGAGCTGTTAAGATAGTCTCTGCTTTTGTAGATCGCCATAACCGCCGTGACCGCCAAAGTGAACACATTTCCACTAGCGGCTTTGATCTCGGGCCGTAATCGGAGATCCAATTAGAATCACTATACCTTCCAAGAACCGCAGTGGTACCCTGTGATAGTGTAGTTCATGTGTCATAGTCCCCTGGAGGTATCTAAGTACACGCCAAGTGCTCGCCAATGATCATCTCCGTATTAGACGATAACGACTCAAGCTCGCTTCACAAAGATAGGAGATATCCGTACCTGTGAGCACCAGCCTAGATACATCAAAGATCCTATGATCCGACTATATCTCAGCTTGATCCTTTGCGTACCCGTAATTCTTACACAACCTTAGAGCAGGATCATAGGGTGTGGATACAGGTTTGCTCTCAAGATGCCCAAAGCGAGTCAAGACCTTTTCCACATAATGGGATTGTGATAGTGTGATCCCATTCTCACCCTTGATGACTTGATATTCAGAATTACATCAGCTTCTCCAAGATCCTTCATATCAAAGTTCTTGGACAAAAATGACTTAACGTCATTTATTACTTCGATGTTAGTCCCAAATAGCAGGATGTCATCCACATATAAACAGAGCATCACCCCTACCCCAATCGAATTTCAGAGTACTACACTGCCGCTGCTCATTACGTAGTCGACGATGTCAAAGTTCCATTTAACTTCTCATGCCATTGCTTTTGGGGGCTTGTTTCCTGCACTACATAAGGACTTTAATAATCAGCATACCTTCTTCCTCATGTCCTCGTACCATTAAATCCCTCAAAGTTGCTTCCATATAGATCTCCTTCCAACTCCATTAAGAAAAGTTGTTTTACATCCATCCGATGGATAAGGAGACCGTATGGCGTACCCAATGCAATAAGCACTGATTAAATGTCCCGCCACGTGAGAATAGGTATCAAAGTAGTCCTCACCTTCCCTTCCGAGAACCCTTAGCCACAAGTCCGCCTTGAACTTGTCAATAGTTCCATCAGCCGTAACTTCTTTGAAGATCCACTTGCAACCTACCGGGCTTACACCCGCCAGAAGATCTGACCTCCCATGTACCGCTAATGATGATGGAATCCATCTCACTACGGACCGCCTTCCAAGATTTCAAGATCAAGGTGATGCATATACCGAATGCTCTGCATGTCATCAACTAAGTATATCACAAAATCATCACCAAAGGATTTTGTAGTCCTTCTGTCTCTTACTCCTTGGAGCTCGTGAGCCTCGTAAGTATCCTCTACAGTGACAAATAGACGGGGTGGTGACTCATTACGAATCAGATTATTGTCTTTCATAGGAAAGACTGCCCTCAAAATGAAGCATCCCGAGACTCTATCACCTAATCAATCAAAGCAATTTCTCCAGCCTCGTAACCCACTACCAAAAATCTATAGGCTACACTATTATGTGCATATCCTTAAAAAACACAATCAACTGCTTTGGTCCTAGTTTTCTTTTTTTCTCAAGTATGTTGACCTTAGCCAAACATCCCCATGTGCGCAGAAAAAGGAGATTGGGTCTTCTTCCCTTCCATCCTTCATAGGGGGTAATCTCACTATTTTAGCTGGGACCTGCTCGTGACGGTTAAGCACACCGTAGTTAGCGGCTTCCCCACTATTCTCGTAAACTCAACTACTCACATGGCATTGACCAAGCCCGCTTAAAGTTCTGTTTTTCCTTTCGGCCACCCCATTTGATTGGGGTGAGTAGGGAGCCGTCGTCTCATGAATTATTCCATGAGTCTCACAGAATTGGATGAATTCCTGAGAGGTATACTCTCCACCACAATCAGACCTTAGTCGTTTGATTTTTCTTTCTAGTTGGTTCTCAACCTCTGCCTTGTAGATTTTAAAGTAGTTTAGTGCTTCATCTTTAGTTTTCAACAAGTATACACTGCTATATCGTGTGGCATCATCAATAAGAGTCATAAAATATCTCTTGCCTCCTTTGGTTAACACTCCATTCATTTCACACAAATCATAATGGATGAGTTCTAACGGTGAAGTGCTTCTCCCCTCAATACTCTTAAAGGGTTTGCGGGGTTGCTTTGCTTGCACACACACTTCACACCTAGAACCTTTAACCACATTGGGGATCAATTTAAGTTTCCAACTTTGTGTGGTAAATTTGGGAAATAATTAGCATGTAATATATGAGCACTATTTATATGCAATTTTGATGACTAACAAGGGCCAAAATGCAAACAAGAAAATTAAAAGTACATTTTTCAATTCACCCCTTGTTCATGTGAATAATAGCTAATAAGGATTTAATCCAAATCAAAGCACTTGCCCGTCATCATAATGGAAAGAGAATAATACCAGGACAAAATTAATCCATTTAAGATTCAACTCAAATTTGAAAGTTATCTTATCTTATCCGATAAGCACAATATAAGTTCAAACTCAAACTTGAATTATATCTTGTCCTAAGTTTCATGATGCTGTCATAATTAACATGACACAAATGGATGCCAACATTACTAAATACAATTATAAATTGATGCAACAAGTATCACAATTTCCCAAAGTATAATCACTCAAAATTTCCATATCACAGGAATATATGATAAAAACAATAGTATCTAGTCAATTAGAAGATGTATGAAGCGCAACACAAAGATGTTTTATGTTCATTGCAATCACATGTCCGGTTTGAATTATGTAATCACTTCAGATGATAACATAGAAAAACATTTCAAAATGTTGGCTCACAATGATGATGAAGGTCATTGGCATTTTACTTATATGCACAACCAAAATCATGAATGTATGTTGACAAGTTAGATACTTGGATACCAACAGAAGACCATGATTTACTTGGGAAGTTGAAGATGCCATTGCAAAATAATTAGTTCTTCTGGATTGTTAGAAAATCAGGTATTCAATGGCATCATAATAAAATCTAATATCATGCTAGTTTTCATAATCAAAACAAGATAATTAATAACTAACATGATAAGACACATATCAGGGGAGGGAATGAGCAAATCTCTAATCCCAGTGGGTAAGCAGAAGAATATTATTCTTACCAGGAAGCCTCAAGTAACGCCAACGTGATGGAGAAGCGCGCTAAACGCCGCCCCGTATTAACCATTCGCCGCCTCGCGAAGGCTTCATCGTATGTTCGCAATTTGAGATACTTCCTCCCTCCTGGTGCACGCCATGTATGGGTTCGAGGATCTGTAGATGCAAAGACAACACAAAACAGGATTTTCCCAAAAACAGAAGATCCGATAGAAAATAAAAAGGAGAGGGGCTTATTTTTTACCCACCTCGTGCCCTCTTTAACAGAGAGTTCCAACGGTTAGCCCACTTTCACTCGCAAGACGCCTCGACGCGACTCTCTGCTTCGCAGAAACAACGTGTCGCTTTGGTTTCTCAAGTAAATTGAGGAATTTTGTAATTTTGCATAACAAACCCCGAAATTGTAAAGTTTTGCATTGCATAACATTTTTCCAAATAAAAGGTTTTACATAATAATCCCCAAAATTTTGAAGTTTTGCTAACAGATTATTAAATGGGGATGAGGTTAGAACTAGTTTTTCAGAAGAAGAAAAAAATCTTGATTATTGACCACAATGTGTGTGTGTGTGTATACATATTAATTTTGGTTTATAATTGCAATTTTTCTTTATTTTTATTTAATACTAAAGTGTAAATTAATTGTTTGATTGTTTTTCTATGATGATGCCATTAACTCTATTTTCTATTTTCCCTTTTATTAAATTATTTGGTTTAATTTACTCAAATATCCAACTCAAACCCAACTCTTCTTAGGGGTTTTTTGGGTATTATAAAAAGAACATTGATTTAGGGTTTCTCCGCCCCCCTCTCTTATAAATAAACCCTAACATCTTCAATCCACGGTCAATAGCAGCCTCTTCTCTTCCTCGTTTCTCTATTTTTTTGTTGGTAATTTTCATCTTATTTTTTCTCTGATCGCCTCCTTGATGATTTATTGTGGGAAGTCGGAGCAAAAAATCAGGCAGCCCCTTTGTCCTCATATCCAATGGCATCGGCGGTGTTGTTTTGCTCCAAAAGCAAGCCTTGCTTTTGCTCTTCAGACTCGCTGAGAGGAAGGATCTAATCTTTTCTTTCTGATGCTGGTCTAGTAGTCCTAAGTACATCTTCTTTTACTTCTTTGAAGTACATTGATCTCTTTCTTTCTTTGTTTTTAGATCTTTGTGTTTTCAGCCCTGATGATCATCAGTTTGTTATTCAAGAATTTGTCTTTATAGCATCAAATAAATAGAGCCCTGATGATCATCAGTTTGTGGTGTTTTCAAGAATCGGTTCTTATAGCATCAAATTCTCTCAGATTTTCTATGTTTTTCCTGTTTGGATATAGACCAAATTTTAATATATTATTTTCTAAAAAAATTGGTAGGAAATTTTTGTTGTGGGTTGAATTTTTATAAATTATCCATGTTTGTGCTCAAATTGTAATTGGGCTTTAAGTTTGTGTTCAAATTGAAGCTCTTTGTTAACAAATCTATTGATAATTAATTATATTCATGTCTTGGGATAATGTGCAAGGCTTTGAACTGTGTTGGTTTTTATATTAATACATTTTAAATTTTCTGTGAACCAAATGGTCTATCACGCTGTTGATCAAGGACTCGAATATAGTATTGGAATATATAATATCAAAAAGGAAATTATGGAAACAGGATTCAAAATTTAAAGTGAAAAATGTTGAGACTGAGAGACTTGTAGATCAATTGGGATTAATTGGATTATTTGCTATTTATTTGGAAGTTAATTTTATAGGGGAACAATTGATGAAAATAATGAAATAAATCTATTTTTCTTGGATTAGGAGCAAGGCAATGCAGAATTAGCTATTCTTGAAATAATAACCAAACATACAGGAAAGAGAGGTAACCATATTGATAAACATTATTATTAAATTATGTAGTCCATCTTTCCCCACTATGATATGTTTTGTTAATATTTTTAATCAATAGTTATCTCTAAAAATTTAAAGATTGATGTTTAGATTTTATCTTTAAGAGACAAGAACAGCTATATGAGTTGAGCCAGAGCCAGGGTTAAATATGGGTTGATCTCTTGGTTCAGTTTATTATAAATTGTAATAGCAAAATAATATAGATTTATTATCATTTCTAGTTATAAAATGAAAGTTTGCAGTGGCCTTAGTGCTTGCTTTCCAGAAAAATAACCAGTATTTTTTAGCACTTTATAGTGTAACCAGTGTATTCTCTCTCTTATATATATAAAACAAAGTACATACATTCGTTCATTCATCCACAACTCCATTACCCATGCATGCTTCCCTTCTAGCTAAGATTCTAGCACGCAGAGGATTCTTCATAACCACAGTGAACTCAGACTTCTCAGAATCAACATCCACTTCATCCCCCTCGACAGCCTTCCACTCGAACTCTCTCACCAAATTAGCCACAAAGTACTCCAAGTGCAGCATGGCCAGCCCAAATCCTGGACATATCCTCCTCCCAGCTCCAAATGGCATCATCTTGATCTCTCTGCTCCCAGTTATGTCCACCCCTTCCCCTTCTCCACCCTCCATGAACCTAAAAAACACACGATATAATCAAATTAAAGATCAAACATGAACCATAACAAAGATAATAATAATAATATAGTGATTAACATGTTTAATATTTAAGAAACCTTTCTGGCTTGAACTCCATGGGCTTGTCCCAGACCTTCTCATCTCTCGCCATCTCTGCAAGCATGAAGTTTATAGAAGCACCCTTTGGTATAATGTACCCGTTGAGTTTTACCTCCTCTGTGACGCAATGGGGTAGCACGAAGTGGCCGGGTGGATGCCTTCTCAGCCCCTCGAGAACCACAGCCTTGAGATACGGCATCCTTTGGAGGTCCTCCTCTTTCACCTCCTCTGCTTCACTGCCAACCACTTGTCGCATTTCGTCTAACACCTTGCGTTGTATGCCCTGGTGTTTTACCAGGTTCGCCATGATCCATTCCAGCGTAGTCGACGTGGTGTCGGAGCCGCCGCTGAGAAACTCTGAGCAGAGGCTCACTATCTCGTCCTCTGTGAGATTACGGCTGGCTCTGTTCTCCTTCTCTTCTTCCGGGAGTTGGAGGTCGAGGAGGGAGTCGACGTAGGCTTGGACAGAGCTGGCTTGATTTCTCTCACGCCGGGCTCTGATCCAAGGGATGAAGAGCTCCTCCTGGCGACGGCGGATGGCGACGAGTTCGTTCCATCGGTTACGGAACAAGAGCTTGGAGATCCTCGGGAGGAAGCCGAAGATGGCGAAGTGGCTGAAGGAGATGAGGATGCGCCTCTGCACGGATTCCATCTCTCTGATGGTCTTCTCGTCCACGGCTTCCCCGAAACACATGAAGACGGCCAAGGAGAACAAAGCATGCTGGAAGCTCTCCGTGACGACAACGGAGCCGGCGGCGGCGGCCTCAGAAGCGAGGTTGTGGAAGAGGGCGCGGAGCACTCGACGGCGAGTGGAGGAGAAGAGCTTGACGCGAGAAGGGTGGAGTATCTCGGTGACGAGGTTGCGGCGGAGGAGGCGCCAAAGAGGGCCGTAGGAGGCAGAGCTGATGTTGTGTTGGTTGCTGCTGACAAGGCGGCTGGGGGCGAGGGCGGTGGGACGGTCGGCGAAGGCGGCGCCGTTGAGGACCAAAGCTTCGTGCGCTAGTGTTCGGTCGGAGATGAAGATGGATGGAGTGGAGGTGAGGCGCAGGGAGAGGATGGGGCCGTACTTATCGCTGAGCTCGCGCAGCAGAGGCTCGATCTCGAAGAGGGACTTGCGGAGAAGTAGGAACTTGCCGATGATTGGCAGGGTCCTAGGCCCCGGAGGGAGCTTCATTGATCTCTTGCTCTTAGTGCTTGAATTGCTTACCAGGAGTTTCAGAGCTATGATGAAGATAATGGTGGCAAGGATGATGAACAACATGGCATCCATGGCTGAGTGCATGGACTGCTGCATGGGACTTGAAGTCTCTCTCTACTTCTTCCTCTCTGGTTATGAAAAACTGCAAGGTTGGTATTTATTTATTTATTTATTTATTTATTTATTTATTTATTTCTTTATTTATTTATTTATTTATTTATTTATGTGACTTTCAGGCCTTTAATTTAGTGTGAATAATTGGCGTTGTGTTTATGGCGAATTTGGAGATGAGGGTGAGGTTTTATCTTATCTGATTGAGGATGTGTGGTGGGGAAATGTACCAATATGTGATATTTGTGAGAGAACTTTGGTGAAGCTTGGGACGAATGACATGTAAGAGTTGTGATCGCTGGTTTCTCTTACCCCGTTAATGAGATTTGTGCCATATTTTGTACAAATTGGAAGGATTTTTCTTAAGACTCATTAAAAGAGCTGATTTGATTTGGATGGAGAAATATCTCAGGACATGATTCCACTCAATCGAGGTTGGGATGAATGTATCATGGTTTTTTATAGAGGATTCATCACTGCTCCCACTGGGGCTGGAAATATCATATTATAGCCTAAATGCTTCTATATTACAGGACTCATGGCCATTTGACATACCTATACAACTAAAGTCTATATTTATCGATATGGATTATGACGCTACTAATGTACAGATTAACCAATTGATGCTTGAACAACAATGGGATATGGAAATATTGTATTAGATGTTTTCACAATAGCTAGCAGACATGATATAAAATCCTGGAGTATATAATGAATATAGGCATAAAACATAGGAAGTACAATGGGAAAGATGGAGGAGATTGTGGGAGCTAAGGGTTATACTCATGATCAAAAATTTTCTTTGGAAAGTATTCCATGATAAACTGCCTACATGAGAGTTGTTGTTTGAAAGAGGAATGAGATTGGATGACCTCTGTCCGATCTGTAAACTTAGTTGTGAAAACATTAATCATATTTTCTCTAAATGCATGTGAACTTAAGAGGTTTGAAGCATTATTAAATTTAAAGGTTATCTAGTTAACTATGATAATGATATTGTGACATTACAGATAGAAAGCTTGCTATGGAGGAAGAGTAAAAGGCCAAGGGAAATGAAAGTAATAAACCATGAGCTAATTGCCAATACAATGTAGCAGATTTTGAAAGCAAGATGCAGCTATTCTACAAAGATACTACATTCAAATCAGTTGTGGTAGTGGTAGCAAGCATTAATCTAAAACTTGAAGCTCATGATTGGTAGGATGAGCCGGAAATCCTTGGTGGAAGAGGATTTTGCTGGGAGAGGAAACATTATAGATACATTCAACTCAAAGATGGTTTCTGGAGGATAGGAACCCATTAAAGAGGTGTTGGATATGTAATATTAGCTAATACATGCCCTTTTTTCTTAGCAGGGGCAAGGAAATGCAAGGTGAAATCGGCTTCCAAAGTAGAGGTAGAGGGCATGAAGAGGGGTATACTTAGTGTTGTTGGGATGAGACTAGGAGATATATGGACCGACACATATAATTTTGGCATAGTAAATATGCTCCAAGAAAACAAAGGAAGCCCAAATTAGAGAAGCGAAGGATTATTAGACCAATGCAGAAGGCTTAGGAATTGGAAGATGGGTCACTTCTAAGAGAAGCAAAAAACCATGCGGATAGGTTGGCTAAAGAAGACTTGATTGCAGGCATAGAAGCAAAATTCAAAGTGTTAAGGGAACTTTAGGGAGAGATGCAAGAAGAATTCCACAAGGGAATTTGTAATAGCTCAAAGGCCACTTGAAAGGGGAAAGTCATGGAAGTCAAGTGACGAAGTCCGGAAATTTAGAAGTGGTGAAAGACTTGCCATTTCCAATCAAGTCACTCTCCTAACAATGTTTATAATAATAATAATAATAATAATAATAATAATAAAACCTATTTGGTAGCTTCACTACCACTTCTACGATTTTCTACCAAAGTGGCATAGTGTTATGAGGTGAAAATATCAAAGTACATGTGGCATCATTATAAGAGAATAGGAGAAAGTGTCATGGATGATTTGTTAGCAAACGTGTCAAATCCAGGCTGTATATGTCTCGGTAGTGTCTCCATATGCTTTGTGTAAATGGGCACTTAAGAAAGAAGTGCGACAATCTTTTTTGAGGTTACACACAGGAAACAATCTGACTGGCTCCCCTTCTAATTTTTTTAATGTAGGTTCTTTGGGATGAGAATCCGGTACTCCCATGCTAGCCAAGTGAAATACTTGAGTTTTAAGAGACATCGCTCTCGAGCGTTCCATCTATTTTGAATAGGTATACTAATTTCACTGTAAAGATGGTTGTAGCTGTTAATTTCCATTCCCTGTATTCTCCTCCTTGTTGCTATAGTAATCCATGCTCCTTAGTTACCTCTTGGGATAATGGGCCTTGTTTTAGGATCGGGATCCCTCTTATGTGGGATACTAGGACTTTCTAGATCGAGGCTTATCCCTTTTGGAACAAGATCCATAGGGCGGGCCAGTTATATTGTATCCAATTGTAGGTACCAATATTGTTTGTTTGACCGGTTCCCGGGTAAGATAAGATGTCCATTTCGTGCTTGCTTTCCATAAAATTTACCATTTCTGTCTTTTAGCACTTTGTAACCAGTGGATTATTCCTCTTAAATATATAAAACAAAGTACATTAATTCATTCATCCACAACTCCATTACCAATGCATGCTTCCCTCCTAGCTAAGATTCTAGCACGAAAAGGATTCTTCATAACCACACTGAACTCAGACTTCTCAGAATCAACATCCACATCCTCCCACTCCACAGCCTTCCACTCAAACTCTCGCACCAAATTAGCCACAAAGTACTCCAAGTGCTGCATGGCCAATCCAAGCCCCGGACATATCCTCCTCCCAACTCCAAATGGCATCATCTTGATCTCTCTGCTCCCAGTTATGTCCACCCCTTCCCCTTCTCCACCATCCATGAACCTAAAAAACCAAACGATACATATAATCAAATTAAAGATCATCAAACATGAGCAATCACAAAGATAAGAATATACTACTAATAAACATATTTATTTAAGAAACCTTTCTGGCTTGAACTCCATGGGCTTGTCCCACACCTTCTCATCTCTCCCCATCTCTGCAACCATGAAGTTTATAGAAGCCCCCTTTGGTATCACATACCCGTTGAGTTTTACCTCCTCTGTGACGCAGTGGGGTAGCAAGAAGTGGCCGGGTGGATGCCTTCTTAGCCCCTCGAGAACCACAGCCTTGAGATACGGCATCCTTTGGAGGTCCTCCTCTTTCACCTCTTCTGCTTCACTGCCAACCACTTGTTGCATTTCATCGAACACCTTGCGTTGTATGCCCTGTTGTTTTACCAGGTTCGCCATGATCCACTCCAGCGTAGTCGACACGGTGTCGGAGCCGGCGCTTAGGAACTCTGAGCAGAGGCTCACTATCTCCTCCTCTGTGAGATTGCGGCTGGCTCTGTTCTCCTTCTCCTCTTCCGGAAGTTGGAGGTCGAGGTGGGAGTCGACGTAGGCTTGGACAGAGCTGGCTTGATTTCTCTCACGCCGGGCTCTGATCCAAGGAATGAAGATCTCGTCCTGGCGACGGCGGATGGCGACGAGCTCGTTCCATCGGTTACGGAACAAGAGCTTGGAGATCCTCGGGAGGAAGCCGAAGATGGCTAAGTGGTTGAAGGAGTTGAAGATGTGCCTCTGCACGGATTCCATCTCTCGGATGGTCTTCTCGTCCACGGCCTCCCCGAAACACATGAAGACAGCTGAGGAGAACAGAGCATGCTGGAAGCTCTCCGTGACGACAACGAAGCCGGCGGCGGCGGCGGCGGCGGCGGCCTCAGAAGCGAGGTTGTGGAAGAGGGCGCGGAGTACTCGGCGGCGAGTGGACGAGAAGGACTTGACGCGAGAAGGGTGGAGGATCTCGGTGATGAGGTTGCGGCGGAGAAGGCGCCAGAGAGGGCCGTAGGGGGCAGAGCTGATGCTGTGCTGGTTGCTGTTGAAAATGCGGCTGAGGCCGAGGACGGTGGGACGGTCGGCGAAGGCGGCGCCGTTGAGGACCAAAGCTTCGTGCGCTAGTGTTCGGTCGGAGATGAAGATGGATGGAGTGGAGGTGAGGCGCAGGGAGAGGATGGGGCCGTACTTATCGCAGAGCTCTCGCAGCAGAGGTTCGATCTCGAAGAGGGACTTGCGGAGAAGTAGGAACTTGCCGATGAATGGCAGGGTCCTTGGCCCCGGAGGGAGCTTCATTGATCTCTTGCTCATAGTGCTTGAATTGCTTATGAGGAGTTTCAGAGCTATGATGAAGATAATGGTGGCAAGGATGATGAACAACATGGCATCCATGGGACTGTGGAACTGGAAGTCTCTTTCTCTCTAGTTTTGCATGCATCCATATATATATATATGGTTGATAAAAAGCTGCAAGTTGGGGATGTATTTTATTTATTTATTTATTTATTTATTTATTTATTTATTTATTTATTTATTTATTTTGCATGTGACTTTCAAATCTTTAATTTGGTGTGAATAATTGGCGTGGATGTTTTTGCCAAATTTGGAGATGTGGGTGGGGTTTTATCTTATCTGATTGACGAGGTTTGTGGAGGGGAATGTGCCAATATGTGATATTTGTGAGAGAACTTTTGTGCAACTTGTGGGAATGACGTGAGTCGTGATCGGTCAAGCACTATACTTTATCAGTGGTTGAGTTCAATATGCCACTTATTGCTGAGGACCGACACTGCTTGTCGTCCACTACCTCTGGATCTCATTTGAGGAGTTCTTAATGGCAGACATGCATGCTATTCTCGGAGGGGTCTTGAACCATGTGTGGTATGGTCCTTCATCACATAAGGTGGATGGAAAACTTCGTTTGAGAGGCTGACAACCGTTAAGCTTTGGAGAAAGTGGTCTTTCTTCAGATGTTTAGTAAGGGTTGATGAAACAACCCTAACAATGAATAGGCCAAGGTTTGGCTGTGTTTGTGTGGAGACTCAAATGCCGCGTCTAGGTAAGGTCCTCCATGGCAAATGTTTGCGTTGCAGTTCTATAGGAAAAACTTTCAATATTTTGTTACAGGTGCTGTGTTATCGGCCACATAGCTGAGATGTGCACGGTTGAGCCAAGTAAGTGTCGCCTGGGAGCAATCAGAATCGAAACACAAGGACCTAACTCAAAAGACAAAGAAATCCTGGTTGAGAATGTCAGTTAGACCTGTCCAAGGGTCGGGTTACTCACCCAAGCTTGAAAACCCGTCCATAGATTGGGAGGGCTTGAACAAATTTTAGGGCTCGATGATTGGGCCTTTGTCAATAAAAGAGGTTTGTTTAAAAAAGGAGTTGGGTCTTAGATTTAGCGGTTTAAGCCCTGGCTCGACCCAGATTGAAATAAAATATATTTATTAATATATATAGTTTTGACTAATCATCATCATAAGATCTCTAGGAAGATGCCATATTACAGATTGACAATGCACAATTCACAAGAGCTCAAAGTAATTAGTATATATTAAATTTTATATGTATTAGACATTTATGTGATTAATTTATTCATTTATTAATATATTAAATATTAATGAGTATGAGTGGGCCAATGCAATAAATCGGGGTGGATTTGACAAAATTTAAGGTTCATATTGTTGGGTTGGGTTGGATCTGGGTAAATCATAATTATGTTATTGTCAAGTTTTGGCCCGGCCCAATCCGACCTATGGACAGGTCTAACGTCAGGCTTCTTGAGTGGAATACAATGACACAATAAGACATTGCTCCGTTGGAGGTTAAAAAAGCTGCTCAAGGAGATGATTAAAGCTTCGGGCCATGGATGGTTGTTCACCAACAAGGACATGGTCATGGAACGACAATCGGTGGACTGAGGCGGGAGTAGCAGAGAGAACAAAACCTCGCATCTCCAGGAAAAGAGACATATTGAATACTATCATTTTGCTAACCCACTGGATGGTGGCCACATGGCCTCTCAGAGCCGTGGTAGGGTTAGTGGGAGAGCCACATGGCCCTACTGAGACTGTGAGCCACGATAACCAAAGAGAGCATCGTGAAGCTTCAAGAGGCTCAAGGAATGGGACATGTCTGGGAAACGACGAGATATCTAGAGACGACCAATACTATTAATCAATAACTTTGATAATATTCAAAGGGGTGTAAATAGGGAAAATAGTTCACATGTTTCTATAGTTCATATGGTTGTTGGTAGGGGTGTAAACGAGCCGAGCCGAGCCGAATATTAGCCTGCTCAAGCTCGGCTCGTGAAAAAAGCTCGAGGCTCGAAGCTCAGCTCGAGCTCGTTCGAGCCTTAATTTTGTTGCTCAAGCTCGGCTCGCCTATTAATCGAGCTACTCGAGCTCGGCTCGTGAAGCTCAAATTGCCAATAAATCAAGCTTGTGAAGCTCGAATTGCTCGAGCTCATGAACTCGGCTCATGTATTAATATAATTATATATATATATATATATATATATATATATATATATATATATATATATATATATATAAAGCTCAATTAGGCTCATGAGTCCTGCTGAAATGAAAGCACTCGCTGCTCGAGCTCAGCTTGTAAACTACTCGAGTAGCTCGAGCTCGAGCTCGGCTCGTGAAATTTCGAGTCGAATTCGAATATTATCCGAGCCGATCTCGAGTAGCTCACGAGCAGCTCTGCTCGCTTACACCCTAGTTGTTGGGGCACTCACTAGGAAGGAAGGGAAATGCGAGTAGAGGAGATGTGTGAGGTTAGGGAGCCCTCGGCCCCAGGAACATGGTATGGACTTCGGCGAAGGGTGTTAGAAGTTACCTAAAGGCACATTAGTTGTTGCAAAGAAAAAGGCTTGTTGCATCTTTTACAAAATAAAGTTGAAAATATACAAGAATGACTCAGATAGAATTGAGGGAGAATATTCTCCAAATATTTGACACAAGAGTTAGTTTACAAGAGTGAGAAAAATCTTTTAGCTAAAAAAGGAGACTCTTCCTGCCCATTTGTTTAAAAAATTATTAGTATTTTATTGAAACTATTTTAATATTTATCTTCTTAAAAAAAGAGATAATTGTTTGCATGCCCCTACAACAAATCAAAATTACTTATTTATTTTTACAAAAATGATAATTACTTGCATATCCTATAAAATAACAAAAATTGCTTATATGCCCCTACTATTCATTGTTAGTCCCTTTTAGTGGTTTTGTAGAGGTATGCAAGCAATTATAAGGGGTATATAAGCAATTATTGTTGTTTCATAGGGGTATGCAAACAATTATCACTTTTGTAAGGGTAAATAAATAATTTTGATGTTTTGTAGGAGCATGCAAGTAAAAAAAACCCTAAAAAAAATACATGAACATTATGCTATGAGTTCTTTATTTTATTTCCATCAACATGGCCTCTCAGAGCCGTGGCAGGGTTAGTGGGAGAGCCACATGGCCCTACTGAGACTGTGAGCCACGATAACCAGAGAGAGCATCGTGAAGCATCAAGAGGCTCAAGGAATGGGACATGTCTGGGAAACGACGAGATATCTAGAGACGACCAATACTATTAATAAAAAACTTTGATAATATTCAAAGGGGTGTAAATAGGGAAAATAGTTCACATGTTTCTATAGTTCATATGGTTGTTGGGGCACTCACTAGGAAGGAAGGAAGGGAAATGCGAGTAGAGGAGATGTGTGAGGTTAGGGAGCCCTCGGCCCCAGGAACATGGTATGGACTTCGGCAAAGGGTGTTAGAAGTTACCTGAAGGCACATTAGTTGTTGCAAAGAAAAAGGCTTGTTGCATCTTTGACAAAATAAAGTTGAAAATATACAATAATGACTCAGATAGAATTGAGGGAGAATATTCTCCAAATATTTGACACAAGAGTTAGTTTACAAGAGTGAGAAAAGTCTTTTAAGCTAAAAAAGGAGACTCTTCCTGCATGTTTGTTAAAAAAATTATTAGTATTTTATTGAAACTATTTTAATATTTATCTTCTTAAAAAAAGAGATAATTGTTTGCATGTCCCTACAAAAAATTAAAATTACTTATTTACTCTTATAAAAGTGATAATTACTTGCATATCCCTATAAAATAACAAAAATTGCTTATATGCCACTACTATTCATTGTTAGTCACTGTTTTGTAGGGATATGTAAGCAATTATAAGAGGCATATAAGCAATTATTGTTGTTTCGTAGGGGTATGCAAGTAATTATCACTTTTGTAAGAGTAAGTAAATAATTTTGATATTTTGTAGGGACATACAAGTAAAAAAACCCTAAAAAAAATGGTAGAAAATTTTTGTTGCAGGTTGAAATTTTTAAAATTATCTATGTAAATAACCAGTGTTTGACACTTTGACTGACTCCCTTCTAAACCATTTCAGTTATTTAGCACTTTGTAACCAGTGTGTTATTATTTCTCTTAAATATATATAAAAAAAAACTACATTCATTCATTCACTCTCATGCACAACTCCATTACCCATGCATGCTGCCTTTCTAGCTAAGATTCTAGCACGAAAAGGATTCGCCATAAACATAGTGAACTCAGGCTTCTCAGAATCAAGATCCACCTCCTCCCCCTCCACAGCCTTCCACTCAAACTCTCTCACCAAATTAGCCACAAAGTACTCCAAGTGCAGTAATGACAATCCAAGCCCCGGACATATCCTCCTCCCAACTCCAAATGGCATCATCTTTATCTCTCTGCCCCCAGTTATGTCCACCCCTGCTCCTTCTCCACCCTCCATGAACCTAATAAATTAAAAGCCACACGTTATAATCAAATTAAAGATCAAACATTAATAATCACAAAGATAATAATATTATACTAAGAAACCTTTCTGGCTTGAACTCCATGGGCGTGTCCCACACCTTCTCATCTCTCCCTATCTGTGCAACCATGAAGCTTATATAAGCATCCTTTGGTATCTTGTACCCGTTGAGTTTCACCTCCTCTGTGACGCAGTGGGGTAGCAGGAAGTGGGCGGGTGGATGCCTTCTCAGCCCCTCGAGAATCACAGCCTTGAGATACGGCATCCTTTGGAGGTCATCCTCTTTCACCTCCTCTGCTTCACTGCCAACCACTTGTTGCATTTCGTCGAACAACTTGCGTTGTATGTCCTGGTGCTTCACCAGGTTCGCCATGATCCACTGCAGGGAGGACCCCGTCGTCTCCGTGCTGGCGTGGAGGAATTCCGAACTGATGGTGGCCACCTCATCGTCGGTGAGCTTCCGGTTGCCCTCTTCCGGGAGGTTGAGGTCTAGAAGGGAGTCGAGATAGGAGTAGACGAACCTCTCCTCGTCGTCTTGTTCTGTGTTCTGTTTCGCCCTGCGCTTCTCTCGAGCTCTGATCAATGGGACGACTACGTCGATTTTTTTCTGGCGGAGATCCATCATGGTGTTCCACCTCTTTCGGAAGATCAGTTTGGAGAAGCTTGGGAGGAATTCGAAGACATTGAGCTTGAGGACGTATAAAAGGAAGTTTCTATGAGCTGTTATGATGTCTGCAATGGCCTTCTCGTCGAGCTTCTCGCCGTAGCACATGAGGCCGAGCAAGCAGAACATGGCGAACTGGATGTTGTCCTTGAAATCAAGGACGACTCCACTGTTAGCCTTGGCGCTGGCGCGGAGCTTGGCGGTGAGTATGTTGAGAGTCCATTGGCGGCCATGGGAGAGGAGCTTGACGCGAGAGGGGTGGAGGATCTCGGTGATGAGGTTGCGGCGGAGGAGGCGCCAGAGAGGGCCGTAAGGGGCGGAGTTGATGGTGTGTCGGTGGCAGCTGAGGATGCTGATGGCGCTGGGAGGGTTGGGGCGATCGGCGAAGACGGCGCCGCGCACGACAAGGGCCTCGTGCGCGAGATGCCCATCAGAGACGAAGATGGCCCGGCGGGAGCCGATGTAGACCGTGATGATGGGGCCGAGCCGCGCGTGGAGGTCCCGGAGGATGGACTCTGCGTTCTGCATGGTGCTTCGCAGCCAGTGGAGGTTACTGGAGATGGCCGATAGGCCCGGAGGGAGGCCGCCATTGTTGCCGGCTTTGAAGACGAAGAACAGAGAGAAGATGAAGAAGAGAGTGGCGGGAATGAAAAGCCACGAGAACATGATCATCATGAGACCCGTGTTTCCCTTTCTCTGAATAAGAAGAACTTCATTTAAATAGAAATTTATAAATCACTTGCTTGGAGTTGGAGGTAAGTTTTTTTTATTATTTATTTAAACCCTAAACCCTAAACCAGAAATCCTAAACCCTGTACCCTATATACCCTGTACCCTATACCCTATAATATCCTATACCCTATGCCCTACCCTATACCATAAAGATGTTCAAAAAGTTGGAATTAAGTAGGTTAACCCAACTTACTCCCAACCAAACCCGTGATATCATTTTAAACGTCATCTCTTGTGTTTTTTAAATATGAATTTTTAAAGTAATTTTTTTTTAATGATTATGAGGATTAAAATGTGATGCAAATAGGAGTGTTTATAAGAAGTTATCTGCGGGTGATGGACGTGGACGTGGATGTGGAGAGCCCCGATGGCGATGGTGCGCCCCTTCCCGTCCCCCCGCCAACATCCTGGGCTGAGATGGTCGGCCCTGGCGACCGTGATGCAGCAGCTTCCCTACCGATTGATACTGCGGTGATAGAAAAGTTAAAGAGGGTTGTTATCGATTCTGTTCGGGTGGATGAAGGCAGCAAGGAACGAGCTCGCGCTAGGTTCCAGAATGCTTTGTACGGGAAACTACTTGGCAAAGCTCCGCCGTTCCAAGTGGTCCGGGCTACCCTTCTGGATATGTGGAAGAAGGTGGGGACCAATATCCTCGTTTCTGATTTGCCGAATGGATTCCTCCTCATTCGGTGTGATTCGGAGGGTGTAAAGGAGCAGCTCCTTCAGGGAGGTCCATGGGCGGTGCACGGCGTCACCCTTCAGCTTGCCCCCTGGCAACCCGGTTTTGAACCGGCGTTCTCGAAGCTCACTAGGGCACTGGTCTGGGTTCAGCTCCATAACCTACCGGTGGACTATTGGGATGGAGACTCACTGGAAACCCATTCGGCAACCATCGCCAAGCTGGTGAAGATTGATGAATGTACGATCTCCCTCTCTCGAACGCGTTTTGCACGGGTGTGTCTGGAGATTGATTTGTCTGCGCCTCTGAAGTGTGGCTTCTGGCTGGAGGATGGGGATAAACGCACCTTTGTGATGGTGTTGTATGAGCGTGCCCCAAACCTATGTTTTCAGTGTGGAATAGTGGGCCATGAAGCAAGGTCTTGTTCTAGGCCTAGAAAGTATAACTCAAATACCACCGGGTCGGCCGAAAGCAGCTGCTAAGGGGGTAAGTTTTTCTCCGCCTTCTTCGCTGAATCAGACTGGTCGATGTGGGGAGAACGATGTGCATATTCCTCCTGTGGAGATGGTGAAGGATGAGGACCCCTACCGTGGATTCCACACTCCACCACGCTGGTCGGTAGAACGCGGTCAGCGAGGCGCCGCTGCGCTGGCTACACCGCAGACTCGGCAAGAACACGGCGCTGCATTCGCCGCCACGGACACCCGCAGGCTACCGGGCTATGGTGTGGGATGCTCGCCACGTGGAACTTGCTGATCGAGAGGTGGTGACGCGTCGCCACGTGGAAAGTGGTCACCGAGAGGCATGGGTTCGAGGCGGTTGTCAAAGTCGTGGTGGGTCCGGCTCTTCAAATCCACGCGGTGTCCCTTCTTCACCACGCTTCGTGGGTGTGGCTGAGGCGGTGGCTGGAGGACGAGACGTTTGGCTGGATCGAGGCGAGGCCCCTCATCATGGCGACCCCTCTTCTTCACGCCATCCTGGTCTGAGTCCTGATGTGTGCCCTGTCGAAGTCCAGACGGGTGGTTCTGCAGACCATGATGCGGACGGGAGTGCCAAAGGGAAAAGAAAGGCTATCTCCTCCCCCCCCTGATGCTACTGTCCTCACTGGATCAAAGGGATGTGAGCCCTAATGAGGATCATCGGATGCTTGTGGCAAGAATTGATCAAGCTCTCCATGCTCACAGAGCTTCTTCTGGCCTTCACCATGATGCAGAGTACTTGGAGGAAGCTTCGGAGATGGAGGGATCAGATGATGATCGTCCTCTTTGGGAGCTTCAGAAAAGTGTACGAAAGGACTCCCGATCTCGCAAGGGTTTTCAGATCCTGGGAGCTGTCCAGAAGAAGAAAGGAAAGAAGAAGATTGGAGGGAAGGGGCCTTGATCGTCCACTGCCCTTGATCATTACTAGATAAGTTTTAGTTATCTTTCTCTCTTTTGTGAGCTGAATGCTTGGTTAAGTTGTTTTTTTTTATCTTGATTGTAAGCGCTGAATGCTTGGCTCGTCGGATTATGCTAGACGATGTAATGCTTATTTTCTCTTTTAATCCATAGCTACTCTGTAGCTCTTTTCGATAAAAAGAAAGGAGTGTTTATAGTATGTTTGTGATATCCTGAAGTTTATATATGTGTTTAGGCTTTTATTTGACTATATTTGTGTATATATTGTTATTGAAATTAAGGACCTATCATATATCACACTATTGAAAAATATCTAAAAATATCTTGTTTGGCATTGTAGCAGATTTTGAAATAATATATATAGATTGCATCCTCACTCACGGAATGGAAGAAAATCCAAGTAGTAAACTATTTACATGATTTCATTTTGATGTATCTCACACTAGTAAATGCAAAGATAGTTTAAAAGATAGTACCGACGCAACATTGTTGGACGCAACGATATCTAAGAAGTCAAAGATATTCGTTAAGATGTTCTTATGGTCTTGAGTAGAAATGTTCAAGACTCAAGCTATCGAGTTCCTAAAAATAAGATTGAGACATTCATTCGAGCCCTCCGAATGATGAAGCAACAGACCACACATGCCCTAGAGCCCAAAAGTAAGATGTGAGCAGAAAGAAAAGAAGTTCCTTCTTAGCTAGGCAATGTTGGGTTTTCTCTTGTAACCTTAAAAACTCCACAGTACTAATTAATCTGTTCCAAAATAAGAGCTAAATAAATATATAAAGGTGATCATACATCTTAATTAATCTCCACCTACCATTATTCCTCTTCTGGTAAGAATATATCAATCATAAGTTTTTAATTAGATTCGAGAGACTAAGAAGTCAAAGTGATGAAGATATGGGCTGCTCATGGATCAGTGTTCTTTGTCATGATGCCCGCTTCCCTACCGACACTCTTGTTTGTTTCCATTTCCACTTGCAAGCTTCACACGTCTCCTCTGGTTCTTCTCTTTAATCATTTTCAACTATTACATATACGTACAAGAGGCCATGTGTCAAGTTCCTAAAACTTCCTAGAAAATATTCAAATGACAAGTGGCCTAATCTCAAATATCCTAGGGTCATTAGCGTTACGTTATCATGGGAAGCGTGATAGAGTCCTCGCTCCGCTTCCTGAAAGCACTGTAAATGGGCATATAACTTGCAGGTAACAATCTCAGTAGAAAGGGCTGGGAAAAGACGACAAAGGAGGATCTGAGATCTAGCATTTGATACTTGATCTCTACTCTCTCTCTTTTAAAATACTCTAAATTTCTTCTCTATTTTACTCTTTCTTTCTAATTTGAGCATTGTAGGTTTCCTAAGAAATATGATTTTTGGAGGAGACAGTGATCCATAGAAAGAAGACATCAACAATGTTCGGTCTCTTCTCAAACACCAGTTGAACCACATCATTTCTCATCCGTTAATTGTGATCCATCCTAATTCTTAGAGAGCACAAAACTCACAATAGTGGCCAAAATTATCAAAATCGCTCTCCTGGGGATATAGAAGGGATGGAGAAGCGACTGTACGAAGGACCAAATCCTCTCATATGATATACACAAGACATAATGAACCACAACACAAACTCTGACGACCGCGAAGATATCACCTATTGAACTGGGATAGACTGTGCATGCCCAAAGAAAACGGAGGATGGAGAATTTTAAACCTCCGCTCTTTCAAATGGCGCCCTCTTAGGAAAATGGTGGTGGAGAATCCTCACCGAAAATGCAGGGATCTGTCAAAAGATATTCCAAGATGCCTACTCAAGAAATGGGTACATCGACCCTATAAACCAGTATCGGGGAGGGCTTCCCCGTTTTGGAGGGAACTAAGTAGAGAAGCTCCACCTGTTATGGCAAACATGACGACCCACATTGGCTCTGGACGGGACACAAACCTTTGGAGAGACAACTGGTGGAAAGGAAATTCACTAGAAAACATCTGGGATACATGGTCTTACTATTAAATCCCACCTATCCATCCAGGAGGCAAGAAGAAAACTTCAAAGGGGCAAGCCGCTATTAAAACCAGGACCTCTAACCGACCAAGAATAGGAAAGATTAGAGCTGATAATACAAGCCATAATGAACCACAACACAAACCTTGACGACCGCGACAAATTGGATTGGAGGCTAATCCCAAACAAAATTTTTACAGTGAAATCCCTATATCATTTTAGAGCAGATGAGAGGACAAGATATGACCGTGGAAAGTAGATATAGAAACAACCATGCCCTCTAAAAGTCAAACTTTTGCTTGGTCAAGTAAATCTAATATCGTAGAACTCACCCCCTCGAGCAACCTTCATAAAAGGAGTTGAGGGCTTATCGCAAGGTGCTACCTATGTGACTTCGAGGGAAGAACTGCCTACCATCCGCTTCATCTCATGCCCCTATACAACACACATCTGGAATCATTTTCGAAATGTGTTTGGTATACAGAATGGGGGGGGTTAATATACAAACCCCATGGGGATCTAGGGCCGCTTTTATGGGAGTAGAAAACAACCTACGAGGCGGATAAGACCTTGTTGTTATGGCAATAACCTAGAGCGTTTGGGGAGAAAGGAATAGACGATATTTTCAAGATAAACAATGCGTTTTCTTAAGAAATATTCGCGATATTTCTTTCCTCATAATCTCTTGGTTTGATGCAGCTCCAATGGCCAAGCAAATTTTGAGCCAACAGACATCCGGGGCTAAGCACTGACTACCACATGCATTAATCTGTGGAGGTCTGAAGAGGGTGGCGATGCCTTTGAGGACGATCAACCTCCAATCTGTATGTGGCAAGAGGAGTGAGTCTAACGGGCAGCAATCTAAAAGAAGAAGCTCCATTTCGGAAATGTTTAGGCCGATATATAAATGTACTTTTATTTTTCCGAAAGAGCAATGTAATGAACTCTCCTTATTATAACTAATGAAACGTGGTTTATCCATCTCTTCAAATATATATATATATATATATATATATATATATATATATACACACACACACAAGACAAATCTCTCTCATTCTCTCGTGCTTTGACCTCCCCCTTCTCTCTTCCTCTATGACTTCTCCGGTCTTTTTTCTGTATTTGTAGATCTTATTTTCAGTAAGGAGCGATATCTGAAGGCTTGATTCTAAAGGAGTCAATCAAACGAGAAGAAGACGTTCACAATAACAGATGTTTTCCCAAACACCTATTCAACAGAAGTTTTCCTCATTTGTTGATCGTGATTATTCTATATCCCTCACACACACACACACACACACACACATAAGTGGTATTATTTTTTATTTTATTTTATTTATTTTTCTGTCAAGCTAACCAAACTAAGTCAAAATTATATGCATAATATATTCAAACTGTTGTATAATACATTCCACATAAACCTATGGATTCAATCCAAAACCATGCAAGATTCATGATGAAATTAGAACGGAAGCGTACCTGATGAATCCATCGGATCTTGCTACGAGATTGAGATATCCTTGGGCAATGGATCTTCCAACTTGTAGAGACTTGGAGTAGTTCCTTAGTTTCTCCTCCGATGGGGATGAAGAGAATTCTCCAAAAACTTCTCTACAATTGGGGACCATTACCCTTATGTAACCCCTCAAATTAAGAGTTACTTAATTGTATCTAACCTTTCAAATTCCACCCCTCATAGAATTTGAAAGGTTTCTAACTTCCACCCCTCATAGAATTTGAAAGGTTACTTTATGGGTATCTACACATAATATTTAATGACTATTATGCCTTAGCCAATGTATTATTCCTCATCGACCACTTTATAATAGCTATTTAAATAATGGCTTAACACATTAGTTATTACATTTGTGGCCCCAAAATTAAATATATATATATATATATATATATATATATATATTAAGATATATATTTTTCCAACAATCTCCCACTGGGCCACATATGTATCCTTATAAATGTGTTAGACTTTATGAGCTCAATATTATATACATAAGGCATATCCGAACAATCTTGTCCATTAGTTATGTCAATATAGAACCAAAGCAGTTTTCGTTATATCAATCATAACTAAACCCATCAATGATCACAAGATAATATAACCAAATGACAGCAGATCAATCATAAAAGTGTAGTATGAAAATCACACATGAAGGTGATCACGTACATGTCGCATTTTCAACCGGGTCCTCGCTTTTACCTTAGTGAGATCACTTAGCAATCTTATTGTACAAAGTGTAATCAACTGAAACCGAACTTTATTTCTGATAAGAAAATATTCAAATAAAAGCATACATGCATCAAGTCAAACATAGAACATGAAATACCATAATGACAAACTCCCACTAAACTATAGAATCCTCATTATCTAAAATACCCATGTGAGTGGTGTGCTCATGAAAGACCTTAGGTGGAAGGCCCTTTGTAAGAGGGTCTGCTATCATAGAGTTTGTCCCCAAGTGTTCTATGGAAATCTGTCCACTTTGTACCCTTTCCTTAACAACTAGGAACTTGATGTCAATGTGTTTTGACTTGGTCGAGCTCCTATTGTTATTAGAGAATAAGACGGCTGATTTATTATCACAATATAACTTTAATGGTCTTTCAATTCCTTCCACAATTCGCAGCCTTGTGATAAAATTCCTTAGCCAAATACCATGGTTGGATGCCTCATAGCATGCTACAAACTCGGCTGCCATAGTGGATGAAGCAATGAGAGTTTGCTTGGCACTACGCCAAGAAACCGCACCACCTCCCAATAGAAAGATGTATCCAATGATCTCGAGTTGGTCTGATCTTCTGTATGTGAGCATAAAATCCTTTGTTCTCTTTAGATACCTCATAACTCTTTTGGCTGCTTTCCAATGATCCATTCCTGGATTGTTTAAGTATCTGCCTAACACACCAACGATGTACGCTATATCCGGACTCGTACATACTTGTGCATACATTAGACTCCCTACAGATGATGCATAAGGAATCTTCTGCATTTCCTGAATCTCAAGGTTTCCCTTTGGGCACTGATTTAGACAAAATTTGTCTCCCTTAGCGACTGGGGTATCTCCTGGTTTACATTCCTGCATGCCAAACCTTTTGAGTACTTTATCGATATAGCTCCTTTGTGATAATCCTAGAATTCCTCGAGATCGGTCTCGATGTATCTGGATCCCTAAAACAAAGGAGGCGTCACTAAGATCTTTCATCTCAAAATTTTTTGATATAAATCTCTTGGTTTCGTGCAACATGCCTATATCATTAGTAGCAAGCAGTATGTCATCAACATATAAAACTAAGAAAATGTACTTGCTCCCACTGAATTTGTGATACACACAATCATCAACAACATTCATCTCAAAACCAAATGAGAGAATTATTTGATGAAATTTGTGGTACCACTGACGAGACGCCTGTTTTAGCCCATAGATGGATTTCGTCAATTTGCAAACCATCTTCTTTGAGTCTCCCGACACAAAGTTTTTCAGTTGCACCATATAAATTGTTTCATCAATGTCGCCATTGAGAAACGCCGTCTTGACATCCATCTGATGAAGCTCCAAATCATAATGTGCAACAAGAGCCATGATTATTCTAAAAGAGTCTTTCGTTGAAAACGGAGAGAAAGTCTCTTTGTAGTCAATCCCTTCTTTTTGAGTATAGCCCTTAGCTACAAGACGGGCCTTATACCTCTCCACATTACCTTTAGAATCCAGTTTGGTCTTAATTAATATCCATTTGCAACCAATGGGTTTTGCGCCTTCCGGTAATAGGACAAGTTCCCAAACCTTATTGTCTTGTATTGACTTATATTCCTCATTCATTGCTTTAATCCATTTTCATGAATTGGAATCCTGCATGGCTTGTCGGAAGTTGATTGGATCATCTTCCATCATACCATTATTTTCCTCATGTTCTTGGAGAAATACAATGTAATCATTCGGAATAGCATTTCTCCTTTCTCTAGTGGATCGATGCAATGGTATTGGCTCTTTGAGGCAATCCGGGTTCTGAGGATGTTGAGTTTGTTCCTCGTGAACAATTTCCTCATCTTGAATGGGAGGAAGAATATCTTGTTGAGGTTCAATATGCTTCATCAATAGTAATCGTAGAGGAATCGGGAAGTGGAACCGATTCTTCCTCAAAGATAATGTCTCTGACCTTATTTCTCTCCCCAAACTCAATATCCTCAAAGAACGTGGCAGTCCCCATCTCAAAAATTGTCCTTAATTTGGGATCATAAAACTTATAGCCCCTAGATCGCTCAGAATAAGCAATAAAGTAGTTGCTCACTGTTCGGGATTCTAATTTCTTTTCATTTGGCCTATAAGTCCTAGCCTCAACTGGACATCCCCATACATGAAAGTGCTTTAGACTTGATTTTCTACCTATCTAAAGCTCATAAGGTGTTTTGGCAGCTACTTTAGTTGGCACCCTATTCAGAATGTAAGCTGTTGTCTTTAGCGCCTCTCCCCAGAGTGACTCTGGTAAGGTAGAATGACAGATCATACTCCTTACCATATCCTTAAGAGTCTGATTGCCTTTCAAATTACACCATTCATGTCATGCCTTGCATTGTGTATTGTGGGACCATTCCACATTCCTCTAGGTACTGCAAAAGGTCCCGGACGTTGTTCACTGAGCCAAAGATATCTACCATAGTATTCACCACCACGGTCAGATTTTATATTTTTTATTCTTTTGTTGAGTTGATTCTCAACTTTAGCCTTAAATGATTTGAACACGTCCAAGGCTTGTGATTTTTCATGAATTAGAAAAAGGTATGCATATCTAGAGTAATCGTCTATGAATGATATGAAATATTGTTGACCATTCCACGAAGCAGTACGAAATGGCCCACAGATGTCGGTATGTATCAATTCTAAGACGTTTGTAGTTCTATATGCACCCAATCTCTTAGCTTTGGTCTGTTTACCTTTAATGCACTCAACACAAAAATCAAAGTCTGTGAAGTCAATGGAAGCTAAAATCCCATCGACACAAGGCGCTCAACTCTATTTCTAGAGATGTGACCCAAGCGCTTGTGCCATAATGCTCCTGAATGTGCATTCTCTAATTTTCTCTTAGCACCACGCAGTTCCATAATCATAGCTTCATTATAAGAAGCCATAGTATCGAGCAAATATAGATTGTCATATGCCACAAGTGTACCAGTGCCAACAACATTGGAATCAATAGATAATTTAAACTGATTGTTTCCGAATGAACAACAATAACCAAATTTGTCCAACCATGAAACAGAAATTAAATTCGCCTAAAATGATTATACAACAAAAGTATCCATTAAATCCAAATAATATCCAAGCATCTAATAATAACTCAAATGCCCTATTGCCTCTACTTCCACCGACATTGGCCATCTCCAACATAAATGCGCCTTTCAAGATCATTTCCAGGGCGCGGAGGTAACCCCCGCATTAAGCAGAAGTTGCACATGAGTCTAACCACCAAGTATTTCTAGATATTGAAGCCAAATTCACCTCAG
The DNA here is from genome assembly GCA_026586065.1 of Dioscorea zingiberensis. Lineage (NCBI taxonomy): Eukaryota > Viridiplantae > Streptophyta > Magnoliopsida > Dioscoreales > Dioscoreaceae > Dioscorea > Dioscorea zingiberensis. The sequence continues at coordinate 42,582,304 of CM048826.1, read as the reverse complement.
TACCAAAGTTAGAAACGTACCTTTCTTTGCCCTCCAGGCATGATACTTGGTACATTCCTTCTTGACATGTCCTTCCTTATTACAAAAGAAGCAAATTCCGTCATTCTTATTTTGCTTCTTTTGTATTGGACCTGCAGCAACTTCATTTTGCCTTTTCTTGCCCTTATCCTTAGAGGTACTTCTCTTGGAGGTACTTGCCTTATGGGTGTGAGCCAAGTGAGCACTTTCTGTCCTTTCTTGCTTCAATCTTTCTTCTTCTTGCACACAATATGAAATGAGCTCATTAAGAGCCCATTTCTCCTTCTGACAGTTGTAGCTGACCTTAAATTGACTGAATTGTACAGGAAGAGAGATCAATACTAAATGCACGAGTAAGTCCTCAGACAACTCAAGCTTTAGCGCCTTAAGTTTAGAAGCAATATGGGACATTTCCATAATGCACTCCCGTACATTTCCTTAGCCTTTATACTTCATGGAAATCAAGCTCTGAAGTAATGTGCTTGTTTCTGCCTTATCATTTTTAGCAAAATGTTTCTCAATTTCGGCTAGGAAATCTTTGGCACAGGTTATCCCTTCGGATACCGCACCCCTGAAGGCTTCTGGAATGCCGCGCTTAATGATCATCAAACTCATGCGATTTGAGCTCTCCCACTTCTCAAAATAAAATTTTTCCTCGCATCTAAGGAACTGGAATCCATAGGAGAAGTGGGTTGCTCTACCCTTAGTGCATGGTCCAGATCCATGCAGCCAAGCAGAATTAGTATATTCTCCTTCCAATCCTTAAAGTTAGTACTATTAAGGATCGGAACAAAGTTCAAATAAGCAGATATTGTAGCAATTGACACTGAAAAGAGAACAAAATAACATACATGAATATACTCACATATATAACCAAAGAATCTATCAACAAAATAAAAACAATGGCATAACCCATCTCAAGATATCAAGTGCAACATTAATATTAAGTCTTTGAACAGTAATATTAACTGCTAGTGGTACTCTTGTTGTAATGATCAAACACTGACAATAATGAATGTTGAATAATAAACAAATCTTTGGATTGATTTATCATTCACATGTAAAACCTTATAATTGTCACATATTTACCATTACAAGTGTATATGCAATCCGGCCAAGCATCGACCTTCCTTTGGGCCGGCCAATGCTAGCATGGAAATACATACACACTACATTTAACATTTTTTTATAAGCAATTTTGGCAAGAGAGGTCACTTTGGTGACTTCTTGCTTCAACTAACTCATTTAAAATGTCAAACAATAACCATTGTTCTAAACTTTTGATTAAAAATTTAATCCGGAATTTTCAATGTGATAGCAAAAGACATAATTTAATTATTTGGAAGATCCAAAAAATATATATTTATATATCACATATATATCACATTGATACTAGTTTCCAGAATGTCATAAATTTCCAAAGAAATTACGAAAATAAAGCACTTAAAATTTATTCCATAATAATATTCATTAGAAAGAAATTCTCGAAATACCATAAGTTGATGAATCCAAATTCCGGGAATAAACGATTTAAATTATTGTAATGGTGATAAAACATGTTCTTCAATTTCCTTTGGCATAACTATTTTATAAGATCATATATGAAAATAACATTGCCATAGAAAACAAAGTTGAAGTTGAATCACTTTCTGGAAGTGCTAAATCATGGGACAAAAGCATTGAAAATTCTAAAGGAATTAGACATTCTAATGTAATTAGAAAAAATTTTCTAATCCATTTAATATAACTCTTCAATGAAGAACTCTCAATTTAAAATGAAACCCTAAGATCATGGTAAATAACCATATTTCATCAAGATCTAGCATGGGAGCTCGGATACCACTCGTTGTATAATACATTCCACATAAACCTATGGATTCAATCCAAAACCATGCAAGATTCATGATGAAATTAGAACGGAAGCGTACCTGATAAATCCATCTGATCTTACTACGAGATTGATATATCCTTGGGCAATGGATCTTCCAACTTGCAGAGACTTGGAGTAGTTCCTTAGTTTCTCCTCCGATGGGGATGAAGATAACTCTCCAAAAACTTCTCTACAATTTGGGACCATTAGCCTTATGTAACCTCTCAAATTAAAAGTTACTTAATTGTATCTAACCTTTCAAATTCCATCCCTCATAGAATTTGAAAGGTTTCTAACTTCCACCCCTCATAGAATTTGAAAGGTTACTTTATGGGTATCTATACATAATATTTAATGCATATTATGCCTTAGTTAATGTATTATTCCTCATTGATCACTTTATAATAGTTATTTAAATAATGGCTTAACACATTAGTTATTACATTTGTGGCCCCAAAATTAAATATATATATTAAGATTTATATTTTTCCAACATAAACACGTTAACTAAATGCACATCTTTAACTATATGCAACTTTTCACCAAATTAACACCAATCATATTATACACAAGTTACACGGTCAAAAGTCATGTCATATTGATTTATTTTCATTTAACAGCTGATTAAAATATTATAGAGAAAGAAAGATAGTAAACCAAATTCCGTTAATTATTTATATTATAAAAATATATAGAAAAACATTGATGTTTCAATGGGAACATAAAAAACCAATTTTCAGGAAGCCATGAACCAAATTAAACATGCACCCTTGAAAAGCTTAGAAAAGTTCCCCTAATATATACTTCATCCTTAATTTTCAGGAAACCATGCAGCCAACCAACATGTCTTAAGAATTTTAGTTTTCCACGTATACAATAATAGTCGTATTACAAAGGCGGCCTACCGTAACACTACGTAAGGCGGTCGCCTCTATTTAATCCTTAATTCTGCACAAAGATTTTAAGGAATTAATCAGATAGATGAAAGAATATCAAAAATAAGATAATAATTTTCATATAATTTGGGAACTTGTAGGATCTTCATCTTAAAAGGTGAAATTTTGAACCGATAAGATTTCTATAAATTTTCACCCGTTAAAATGAAGACCTTACAAGTTCTCAAATTATATGAAAATTGACATGTTGTCTTATTTTTCGATATTCTTTCCATCCATATGATTGAAAATCGTTAAAACACTGTACAAATGACCAAATGGGAGGCGACCTTAAATAAACAAATTGCTCCTACGGGCCTTATACAAAACACTAGACGTATTGCTCAAGAACCGGTTCCGTTCAAAGAAATTTGAACCGGAACCAACCGCTACAAGGTTCTGCGCGTTCGGGTTCCAGCTCGTTCCTCGTTCCAGCTCAAGGCTTTGGTTCAACGGCTCCTAGGCCACTGCCTGCATCTGCCTGCATTTATTAGGGTTTTTTAATTTTAATTTTTTGTTAAATCAAATAATCTAATATTTTAAATTAAAAATGAACATGAATCATGCGATAAGTGAAAAGTGGGAAAAAAATACAATATATTTTTTTTTATAAAAATGCAAAAATTAATTCAATACAATATTTTATATAAAAAATAAAAATATAAATTCAATACAATAATTTGTAAAAAAAATACAAATACGATATGAGAAAAAAAAATAAAATAATAAAGAGCTTGAATTTATTTATATTAAGTTGCCTACGTATCCCTCCTGGGTAAAGTATAATCAAAGCCCACGAAGTTCTTTTATTTTTATTATAAATATTTCCCTACATTTTCTAATTGGCTAATTACTTGCTTCAACTTTCATCATCGAGGAAACTCTCATTGGTCAGCAATCTGAGCTATCATTTACCCACTCTTCACGATTTATTTAAATATATTATTTTAATTTTCAACTCAAGTCGACGGCCATACCACATACCAACTCGATATTAAGTATACAATCTGCTAATACACATATTAAGATTTGAACTTTTGGTTTGGCTCAAACCACGGCTCAATCTGCTTTTGAAATTGAACTGAACCAAACCTTGTAGGCCAAGGTTCAAGTCTGGATTTCGTGATCTAAGCTATGGTTTCTTCCTGGGCCCTGGGCTCGGCTTTTTCTCGGCCTGTCTCTGCCTCGATTCCACTCTGCCTGCTTAGAATGACCACGTCTAACAAACACTATATATATATATATATATATATATATATATATATATATATATATATATATGTTTATCTAATTAGTGTAGGCGTTAGAGCCGAGTAAGCCGACCCCAACCTAACACCTCCCCCCCCCCTCTCTCTCTCTCTCTACGTATATATATATGACCAAATAACACCGCTCATTTCGCCCTATTTGGCTACTTGTACAAATAAGCTTTTAAGGATTTCCAATCAGATGGACGGAATATCGAAGAAAGTTAAAACATTATATATTGTAATTGTAGTGGTCTTCATCTTAGCGTGAAAATTTTTAGAAATATTATCTGGTTTAGAATTTCACCCTTTAAGATGAAGACCCTACAAGTTCCCAATAAATTGTATTTAAAAATGTATACGCTAAATTATTTTCAACGTTCTTTTCTAATACAATATTTTATATAAAAAATAAAAATATAAATTCAATACAATAATTTGTAAAAAATACAAATAATATGAGAAAAAAAATAAAATAATAAAGAGCTTGAATTTATTTATATTAAGTTGCCTAATGTGATCCTCCTGGGTATAGAGGAATCAAAGCCCAATGTAGCTTCTTTTATTTTTATTATAAATATTTCCCCACATTTTCTAATTATTAATTACTGCTTTCAACTTTCATCATGTAGGAAACTCTCGTTGTCAGGTAACCGTGAAGCTATCATTTACCCACTCTTCCCATGCGATGATGAAATATATTATTTTTAATTTTCAACTCAAGTCGACGCCAGCACACATACCAACTCGGATATTAAAGTATACAAATCTAAGTAATACACATATTAAGATTTGAACTTTAAGTTCTTGCTCAAAACCGGCTCAACGGTTTTGAAATTCTCGAACTGAACCAACCTTGTATGAAGGTTCAAGTTCATTTCGTGGACGGTTATGGTTTTTCCTGCTCCGTCTCGGCTTTTTTCTCGCCTTCGTTCTGCTCGATTCCACCTGCCCGCTTAGAATGACCACGTCTAACAAACACTATATATATATATATATATATATATATATATATATATATGGCCGGACCCAATAGTGTAGGTGTTAGAGCGGCCGGAGTAAGCCGACCCCAACCTAACACCTCCCCCCCCCCTCTCTCTCTCTACGTATATATATATATGACCAAATAATCGCTCATTTAAGGCCGCTTCCTATTTGCATTGCATTAAATGTTTTAGCGATTTCCAACCTGTATTTGATGAGAATATGAATAGCTAAGATGTTAATTTTCATAATGTGAACTCAGAGGCCTTCATCTTAACTAAAATTTTAAATATTATTCTGGCTAATTTCACCCTTTGGGCATTTAAGCACTTACAAGCTCCTGTAAATCAATTTAAAATGTATTAATGCTAAATTTTATTTTTCAACGCTATTTTCATCCATACTACGGATGCTCTTAAAATAATTTAAACGCTTAAAATAGCTGATCACACTTAAATAAAATAAGTATGGCCGTAGATCAGTAACATCGCCCTATATATATATATATATATATATATATATAAACATATGGAAAAATGAAGTCATGGATGCAAGTTATAAAGCTTCTCTGTGGGAAGTCTAAAGCATAAGGTCATTTCTCATAGTGGCCGGAAAGAAAGTTGAGACCACCTCCACCTTCAGCTTCACCAACTTGGGGTCCTTACTCAAGCTCCAAAGACTTCGGCGCCAACATGGCCTTCATCATCATCCTCGTCGTCTGCGCCAAGGTGCTCACTTTCATCGCCCACGCCGCTATCCACTTCCTCCTCCGCCGCTGCCGCCAACGCAGCACCTCAAACGAACACAAACCACCAACGCCACTCAACGATGACGAACTCATCATGGCAAAGCCACCGTCACTGCTCTTCTCACAGGAAACCAACCTCGCCGGCGCAGAGCTCGAGTGCGCGATTTGCCTGGCCGAGTTCGCTGAGGGTGATGGCCTCCGTGTCCTCCCACTTTGTCGCCATGCATTTCACGTCAAGTGCGTTGATGCATGGCTATCTTCAACCACCTCTTGCCCTACTTGCCGTGCATTTGCTCTCTAACTGAGATTATCATTGATCTCTGTTTGTTTCTTTTTAAAGCTTGATTAAGTGAGAGATTACTTTTTAAGTTTTGGTTTCATTGGGTGTCTCTGTGTCACTGTCTCTGTTCATGGGATGCGTGAAATCAAAAATGGCAGGGAGGTTGCGTGCATGCATAGCACCACGTCGTGAGTTGCTGTTCGAACAGACGCCTGTTTCGGCATTGGTTAGAAAAGTATCTTTGACTCCATGTTTTAATTCTTAAAAAAAAAAAAAACTCTCCTATAATATGGGAAAAAACAGAGGAAAAGAAAAGTCAACCATGCAACACAGTTGCAACACATTGTTATTATTCAATCTCAAGCTAGGCCAGTTTAAGTTTGCCGGCATGCAGGACACTTCGGATTTTGATGAAAACGATTCTTGAATACACCTCTCAATGAATCCATGCATGGTTGCAGTCTTGCAGACAGCTACAACTCGGACTGCATCTCCTTCTACAAACTCCATCAAGCATATGGCACGGTCGGGTGTAGCACCGGCGAGCTTCGTGTCATTAGAGTGTGCTGCTGTTGTGAGCTTTCTCCTTTTGAAGCTTTGCTTGATTGATCTCCAATGGAGCCAGGAGGAGAGTAGCTCTTGCGAGACGAGGTGTTGTCGTGTTGTCACTTATGTAGGCTGGGCCTCCAGCAATGTAGTGGATGACCGACAATGGGCCGATTCTCTTTCGGGGAGGACACACCTTCTTTCTACATGTCTCGTTTGAGATACTGCGAAAGATGACCATGGCATTCTGATCAAGTCTTCGATCTCATCCTTTAATTGGATGTATTTCTCGATATCGTGCCCTCAACCCTGATGGAATCTGTAATACTTTTTGTTGTCTTTCCAACCAACATGGTTCTTCCATTTGACTGGCTACTTCATGATCCTCTGATCATGGATCTGCATAAGGATCTCAACTCTGCTGGAATTAAGAGTGGCATAGTTTCGAAGCTACTTCAACTCCCCTCTTCCGGCTGGCCTCTTGGGGAGCCTCAATTTATTTGGCTTCTTCTGAGGTCCTCACCTTTGGTTCCACTCCTCTTAGGTTTCCCCTATCTGACCTCTTCTTTCCTGGTAGCCTGGATCTCCTGGGTATTGATGTATTTCTTGGTCCTAGCGAGGACGTTGGTCAGGTCTTCTGGCAAGGAGAATTAAAAAAGAGACCTGCGTAGCCTCTTCATGAGTGATGATACGACGAAGGACTAGTTGAGGTCAGACATAGTTGCGCAAGCTTTCTCCCTCTTGTTGCTTGATTCTTATCAACATGGCAGAGGTCTTCCTTTGATTCTTACTGCTCACAATGTGGTTGACGAAGAGGTCATGCAGTTCTTGGATAGATGCAACATACTTCCGCTCCAAGTTGGTAAACCGGGTTTATGTCACTCTTCGTAGAGTAGCTTGGAAGGCTCGACACATGATTGCGTCTTGCGTCTTGTGGAACAACATTATCATCTTGATCGATTCCAAGTGGTTGATTAGATCCGAAGTGTCGGTTTACATCTCCATAGAGGGTATTCGGAATCCAGTTGGGAGAGGGGGCCTCTTGGATCTCGGGGACAAAAGAAGAGATCATTTGATGAGTTTTCTTGATCGCTCCCTTGTCCCTTGGCAAGTGGTCCCACGCTGAGGTCGCGGGGAAGTCTCGGAATGTGACTAAGTCGAGACGACCTTGAGGTACTTAACGACGGGTTGGCCTCTTTTTCTCTCTTTTGGCGCCTTTCCTTTACTCCTGGGGCGCGCATCACAGATCGTCCACTTGCTTCTGGGGTGTCCGCCAAGGGAACTCTGGAAAAGAAGAATTAAGCTCCCACCTGAGCTCTCCAGAGGATATATAAAACAACAAACCTCTTAGGCGGCACCACCACAGAACATGTGTTAGGGGAAAAGATTCGGCATTGTTGACGTCTTCTTCTCGGATTGATGTCTCCTCCTAGGATTAGACCTTCAGGGGACGTTCCTCGTTGAGAACAGAATCTTCAAGAACATGGAGAGAGACCAGGCGCTCATTCCTCAGGGTAGCTCCGATGCTCAAGCCATAAAGAGCAGGAGTGAAGTGGAGAAAAAGAACACGGGAGATTGATGAAGAGAGTTAGTATGAAGAGTACTAGAAGAGAGAATTCCCTTTCTTGTGTCGTTGCCTCTTCATCCCTTTTATAGTCTCGAGGGAGCGATGACGATGATTTCGGCCACTACCGCAACGTTCTTCCAAGGTGCGTGGTGGGTGGTGATTTCAACCGTTACTGTGATATTCTAGCTGATATTGGGCAGTGACTTTGGTCGTCGTGACATGCACGAGACCCACAACTCGTAGCATCCACGATCTTCTTGAACGTCCGAAATCAGACAATGTGTCATGAGGAGATTTCACCCTGTAATAATAAACATTATTATTAAATTATGTAATCCATCAAAATCAAATTGCAATTGAAGTTGGGGTTTCGGATTTCCCCACTTGATCAAGCAAAAGCCTAATTATGATATTTCTTGTTAAGGTTTTTAATGAAAAGTTCTCTCTAAAAATTTAGAGATAGATGTTTAGATTTTATGTTTAAGCGACAAGAACCGGTATATAATTTCAGCCAGTGTTGATAAGTATGTATTGATCTCTTAGTTCAGTTTATTATTAATTGTAATATTAAAATAATATAGATTTATTATCATTTCTAGTTATAAAATTAAAGTTTATAGTGTTTTTGGTGCTTGCTTTCTAGAAAAATAACCAGTGTTTGACTTACTCCATTCTAATTAAGCCATTTCTCCTCTTTATTTAGCACTTTGTAACCAGTGTATTATCTCTCTTAAATATATTTATATATATATATAAAACAAAGTACGTTCATTCATTCATCCACAACTCCATTACCCATGCATGCTTCCCTTCTAGCTAAGATTCTAGCACTAAAAGGATTCTTCATAAACATAGAGAACTCTGGCGTCTCAGAATCAACATCCACCTCCTCCCCCTCCACAGTCTTCCACTCAAACTCTCGCACCAAATTAGCCACAAAGTACTCCAAGTGCAGTATGGACAATCCAAGCCCAGGACATATCCTCCTCCCAGCTCCAAATGGCATCATCTTTATCTCTCTGCCCCCAGTTATGTCCACCCCTGCCCCTTCTCCACCCTCCATGAACCTAATAAAATCCACACGTTATAATCAAATTAAAGATCAAACATTAACAAATTAACACAAAGATATAACAATATACAACTAATTAATTAACATGTTTAATATTTAAGAAACCTTTCTGGCTTGAACTCCATGGGCTTGTCCCACACCTTCACATCTCTCCCCATCTGTGCAACCATGAAGCTTATATAAGCATCCTTTGGTATCATGTACCCGTTGAGTTTCACCTCCTCTGTGACGCAGTGGGGTAGCACGAAGTGGGCGGGTGGATGCCTTCTCAGCCCCTCGAGAACCACAGCCTTGAGATACAGCATCCTTTGGAGGTCCTCCTCTTTCACCTCCTCTGCTTCACTGCCAACCACCTGTTGAATTTCTTCGAACACCTTGCGCTGTATGTCCTGGTGCTTCACCAGGTTCGCCATGATCCACTGCAGGGAGGACCCCGTCGTCTCGGTGCTGGCGTGGAGGAACTCCGAAGAGATGGTGGCCAACTCATCGTCGGTTAGCTTCCGGTTGCCCTCTTCCGGGAGGTTGATGTCTAGAAGGGAGTCGAGATAGGAGTAGACGAACGTCGCCTCGTCGTCTTGTTCTTTGTTCTGTTTCGCCCTGCGCTTCTCTCGAGCTCTGATCAATGGGACGATTACGTCGATTTTTTTCTGGCGGAGATCCATGATGGTGTTCCAGCTCTTTCGGAAGATCAATTTGGAGAGGCTTGGGAAGAATTCGAAGACTACATTGAGCTTGGTGACGACTAAAATGAAGTTTCTATGCGCTGTTATGATGTCTCTGATGGCCTTCTCGTCGAGCTTCTCGCCGTAGCCCATGAGGACAAGCAAGCAGAACATGGCGAACTGGATGCTGTCCTTGAAATCAAGGACGACTCCACTGTTAGCCTCGGCGCTGGCGCGGAGCTTGGCGGTGAGTATGTTGAGAGCCCATTGGCGGCCATGGGAGAAGAGCTTGACGCGAGAGGGGTGGAGGATCTCGGTGATGAGGTTGCGGCGGAGGAGGCGCCAGAGAGGGCCGTAAGGGGCGGAGTTGATGGTGTGTTGGTTGCAGCTGAGGATGCTGATGGCGGGGGGAGGCTTGGGGCGATCGGCGAAGACGGCGCCGCGCGCTACAAGGGCCTTGTGCGCGAGATGCCGATCAGAGACGAAGATGGTCCGGCGGGAGCCTATGTATACCGTGACGATGGGGCCAAGACGCGCGTGGAGGTCCCGGAGGATGGACTCTACGTTCTGCATGGAGGTTCGCAGCCAGAGGAGGTTACTGGGGATGGCCGATGGGCCCGGAGGGAGGCCGCCATTGTTGCCGGCTTTGAAGACGAAGAACAGAGAGAAGATGAAGAAGAGAGCGGCGGTGATTAGAAGCCACGAGAACATGATCGTAATGAGACTTATGTTTCTCTGAATGAGAATTCCATTTAAATAGAAATTGATAAATCACTTTGTTGGAGTTATTATTTATTTAAACCCTAAACCCTAAACCCCTGTATTATTTATTCAAGTTTTTTTTATTTATTTAAATTAATTTCTGGATATTTATTTGTTTACGTATTAATTTTGAAATACTCAAATGAGTTCCGGAAAATTTGGGAACATGGATGAGCTTTCTTCTCTACTTGATTTTCTATTTTATTGCTAATGATATAATTCTCATTTGTTTAAATTTAATTTATTATAATCCCGTAATATTATTCTGATCGACAATTTTTAAAGTAAGATTTTTTATGATGATAAGGATGAAAATGTGATGCAAATATGAGTGTTATAGTTATTTTGTGATTATGAAGTTTATAAATGTGTTTAGGTTTTTATTTGACTATATTTCTGTATATATTGTTATTGAAATGACCTATCATATATCACACTATTTAAAAATATCTAAAAATATCTTGTTTGACATTGTAGCTGATTTTCCAATAATGTATATAGATTGCATCCTCACTTATGAAATGGAAGGAGATCACATAAACTATATATTTATATGATTTCATTTTCATTTGTGTCACACTAGAAAATGTAATGATAGTTTAACAAATATGGACGCAAGGCAACGACATCCAAGAAGTCGATGGTACTTGTCAGGTTCCCTGTGGTCTTGAGTGTCGATGTTCAAAACTCACATTATTGAATTACTGAAGAGAAAATTGATGTGTTTATCCAAACACTCTGAATAGTTAAGCAATAGACCACATTTGTCCAAGCCCAATAACCCAATGACAAGACACGAACAAAAGGAGAAGAAGAAATTGCTTGGTCAGCACAAAGATCTTGAATGTCTAATATTTATGTTTGTATTATTTGGCTTACAACCTTATTGTTAGTGTTTGTACATTTATCTCTACAAATTTTATACTCAACCATTTTTAAGATAAAAAAACATATTGTTTAGTTTGGACTTCCACTGCACGTAAGAAATTGTGTTGCAGAAAATTTATTTATTTATTTTAGATAAAAATGAATAATTCATATTTATTAATTAAAAAATATCAATATATATAAAGAAATGAATAATTCATATTTATTCATATTCATCCTCGTCCTTTGTTAGGTGTTGTGTTGGATTCGAGAGACTAAGATGTCAAAGTGATGAACATCGATCAATACACTGATTGATAAGAGATATGGGCTGCTCATGGATCAGCGTTCTTTGTCATGATGCCCGCTTCCCTACCGACACTCTTGTTTGTTTCCATTTCTAGTTGCAAGCTCACACGTCTCCTCGCGTTCCGGCGTTCTTCTCTTTAATAATTTTTAACATCACATCTACGCTTTTTCCTTGGAAAATAACAAGAGGCATGTGTGAGAATCATGAACCTTCACAGAAAATATTCAAGTAACAAGTGGACTGATCTTAAGTATTCAGAGGGTGATGAGCGTTACGCGATCATGAGCGTCATGATAAGAATCAGGGTCATCACTCGGTATTCCTGAAGGCGCCATAAGCGGGCATATGACTAGTAATCGCTCCTCCTAGACTATAAAAAAAAAATATGGAGGAGATGAAGAAGGATGATCCAAGATCCAACATTTGGTAGCTCGAGCTATATACTCTCTCTCTCTTCCAAATTCCTATGTGTTTTCTCTTACATTTTATTCATTTATTTCTGACTTAAGTATTAGAGGCTACCCAAGGAACAAGCGATCGGTCCTCTTTTCTTTACAGATTCTATCAATGTCGAGGAGAGATCACATGAGATCTGATCCTAGGAGGAGACAATGATCCATAAAAAAAAAGACATCAAGAGTATCTGGTCTCTTCCCAAACACCAGTTGAACCACATCATTTCTCATCAATTGATTGTGATATGTCATAATCCTTAGGGAGGATAGATCTCGCGATAGTGCCCGAAATCATTACCATTTGACGCGGGGTGGGGGTAATGATTAACCCGTGAGCTAGACATAACTGAGAGAGATCACAAGGAAGAAAGACGAAGAACCAAAGACAACAGAGAAAGTATCTCTGAAATTCAAACAAATTTCATTAAAGCAAAGACTGAAAAACGAACTAGTACACAAGTCGGACTAATAGTCTCGAAACCCTAGAATCACACCAAATTTAGTATTTTTGTCAAAAATGGCAAAAATTTGAAATTATTCAAATTTTAAAATTCAAATCAAACTAAAAAGGCAGTTAAAATTCTAGTACAAATCGAAATCAAATAATACATTAAATCGACATTTGAATTATTACTAAAAATAGCAAAATCAAAGATTTGACGGAAAAAACGGTGGAATTATGGGATGAAAACAATGTCCTTTAGCATAGCTGGTGGATCCCACTTGCGCGTCAAGACAAGCTTGAGGTTGAACTCGCAAATCTGACAACTGTAGCCAAAATTATAGCCAAAATACTGAACCACATCAAAAACTACCACAACACAGAACTGACTCGATCACTTCTCGCCTTTACATCGATCCGCCACTTCGTAATATGCCAAAGCCTGCTTGGTCTTGTGAGATAACTCCGCGTCATTTGACTCGGGCTTTTCTGCATCACCATTGCTCCCTCGGGGCTATAGAAGGGATGGAAAAGTGACTGTGTAGAGGACCAAATCCTCTCATTTGATATACATTAGACAAAACTCTTTTACCATAATAAATTGATCATTCTCTGCAAATTTTTAATTTTGTCATCAATTGGCTAATATTTTTACAAAACCATTAGCTAGTATTCAATTTCAAATACTAGTTTGTAAGACGGGAATGCTTGATATATATTCTCCAGCTTACGGGGTATTACCATAATCACTGATCATTCTCTGTAGTTTGTTAGCTAATTATGTTAGTTGTGAATTAGTTTGTTTAGATTAACAAATCATTTTGTTATGATTAGTCTGTTAGGTGGTTAGTTTGATATAACTAAATGTGTATATAAGACAATACATGTATACAAGTTTTCATTCTCCCCAATTATGAAAGTTTTCATCATATTTCATTACAAAATTTGACCATCCCTTCCTCCTCCTCTTTGACTTCAGCGTCAGAGCTACCTTAGGGCACGAGCGTCTAGTATTTTCCTGTATTTTCATATCCTGTTTATGATAAGGAGTGACCTCTAAAGACCTGATTTTAGGATGAGGCGATCATCCGAGAAGAAGAAGACGTCCACAGTGCAATATATTTTTCCAAACACTTGTTCAACCGAAGCTGTCCTAATTTGTTGATTGTGCCTCAAAATTGCAGGAGGGACAAACCTCAGCATCTAAGTGATATTATTATTTTTTTTTGTCAAGCTAACGAACCTAAGTCAAAATTATATACACGTAATATATTTAAACAACTAAATGCGCATCTCTAACTGCACGTAACTTTTGACCAAACACCAACCATATTATATACAAGTTACATGGTCAAAAGTCGTGTCATATTGTTTCTTTTTATTTAACAGCTGATTAATCTATTATAGAGAAAGAATGATAATAAACCAAATTCAGTTAATTATTTACATTATAAAAATATATAGAAAAATATTGATGTTTCAAGAGGAACATAAAAAACCAATTTTAAGGAAACCATGCAGCTTAAACATGCACCGTTGAAAGGCTTCCAAAATTAAGTTCCCCTGATATAATAAACTTTATCCTTAATATTTACACACCTATGTATATATATACCTTCATGTAAACTAACTGTAAGAATTTTAGTTTTCCACGTATACATAAATATATATATATATCTCTGTGGGAAGTCTAAAGCATTAGGTTTCTCATTTCTCGAAGTGGAAACAAAGATGAGACCACCTCCACCTTCAGCTTCACCAACTTGGGGTCCTTACTCAAGCTCCAAAGACTTCGACGCCAACATGGCCTTCATCATCATCCTCGTCGTCTGCGTCATGGCGCTCACCTTCATCGCCCACGCCGCCATCCACTTTCTCCTCCGCCGCTGCCACCAACGCCGTACCTCAAACGAACACAAACCACCAACACCACTCAACGACGACGAACTCATCACGGAAGCGCCACCGTCACTGCTCTTCTCACCGGGAACCAACCTCGCCGGCGCCGAGCTCGAGTGCGCGATTTGCCTGGCCGAGTTCGCCGAGGGTGATGGCCTCCGTGTCCTCCCCCTTTGCCGCCATGCGTTTCACGTCAAGTGCGTTGATGCATGGCTCTCTTCAACCACCTCTTGCCCTACTTGCCGTGCATTTGCTCTCTAACTGAGATTATTAATTACCAGTTATCATTCATTGATCTCTGTTTGTTTCTCTTTAAAGCTAGAAGTGAGAGTTTTTAAATTTTTTTTTTTTTTTAAGTTTTAGTTTCATTGGGGGTGTCTCTGTGTCAGTACTGTCTCTGTTCATGGGATGCGTGAAATGGCAGGGAGGTTGCGCCCATGCAGCGCATGCAGCGCGACACGTCGTGAGTTGCTGTTCGAACAGACGCCTGTTTCGGCATTGGTTAGAAAAGTTTCTTTGACTTCATGTTTTAATTCTTTAAAAAAGAAAAAAATTAAAATTCTCCTATAATATGGGAATAAACACAGGAAAAGAAAAGTCAACCATGCAACACAGTTGCAACACATTGTTATTATTCAATCTCAAGCTAGTTTGCCGGCACGTAGGACAGGAACATTTGGATGGAAACCATTCTTGAATACACATCTCTCGTGGAATCCATTGGTTCAGTCTTGCAGACAGCTAGAACTCGGACTGCATCTCCTCTACAAACTTCATCAAGCATATAGCACGTACAGTCCGGCGTAACACCGGCGAGCTTCATGCCTTTAGAGTATATATGCTGCCATTGTGAGCTTCTCGATCCTTTTGAAGCTTTGCTTGATTGATCTCCAATGGAGGAGCGAGAGTGCCGGAAACCAGAGAGGATGAGACGGATGAGAGCTAAGACGAGGAGTGCCAGGATTAGAGTGCAGAAGAGGATATTATAAGGATGATGATCAGCATAATTGCACCAATGTCTCCAGCACTACTGGAGTTGTACAATGAAGTCCAAGACCAGGTGGGGGTTCCTAATAGCAGATCTAAGTTGTGACCGAGCTCCAAGCAAAGGACTGCGCTAAGATCGAGCTCGTGGAAAGGAGATGATCGAGCTAAAGTCGAGTTTCTGGGAAGTAGAGGATCGAGATGTGAGTTTATGGAAAGGTTAAAGCCATTTTTGGTCCCTGAAAACCTGACCAATATTCATTTCCATCCCAAAATTCAAAATTTGTTCAATATAGTCCCTATGTATTGCATATTTTGACATTTTTTGTCCTTATATATTTCATATTTCAGATTTTGGGCCTCTATCGCTAATCGACGCGTGGCCACGCTAATACCAAATGAAATGCATATAATCTTTTTATTTTTATGTTTAGGCCATATTTTAATTTGTTGATGGGAGATAAGCGGTATAAAGATACGTTGATGTGGGCCAATCAGATTAACAAATTTTAAATTTTTGGGATGAAAATGAACATTGGCCATATTTTCAGGGACCAAAAATGACTTTAACTCTTTATGGAAATGAATGTCGATCTCATAGCTCCTAAAAGACATATAGAGAAAAAGGTAGTGAAAAACAAGAATAAGAGGAAGTTGAAAGAGGGATTTGGAGTATTCTTGATGGACTTCTTCAGTTCAAGAAAGGCTTTATAATTTCTCTGGTGCTTAGAAGCATCTTTGGTACTTGGTTTTTTTCATTGGGAGATACTGAGAAATGGTTGCAGGTAACGGATGGATGTGCACTGCAGAGGCAGAGGCCGTTGCCTTTGTCATTTCATTTGCATGCAAATCTAGTCATATTGACATATTAATGTATTATACTGTCTGAGGAAAATTACTAACAAGTCACTGAAAGTTGTTATTTTTCCCGGATGACCCCTATATAGTTTTGTGTGATTTTATAGGTAGAATACCCGAAATGATCGGATCCCTCTATTTTTCTCGCTTTAACCTTTTGATCCATCTACTCAAAAAAAGCATAATTTAATCCCTCTACTTTTGAAATTGGGTCAATGTAGTCCAAAACCAAACGGAGGCGTTAACCTCCGTCCATTTAAGTTGATGTGGTTTTTCTCAAATTAAAATATTAATAAAATATTATTTAAAAATTAAAAAATAAAAATAAAAATAAAACTCCTCTCGCCTTTCTGTCCATTCCTCCCTCTTCTCCGTACCCACGCCAACCCCTCCTCCGCCCTCCTCCTCCCCTTTCCCTTCCTTTCGCCTCTACCTCATCCCCTCCAAACGCACCGCCATCTCACAGATGCATGCATGCATGGCCAGTCACACGTGGAGCCTGATTCGACCACGACGAGTTGTTGTACATCTTGGAAAAGCCATGCATGGGAATCAAAGCTTAATTTCTTGGATGAATGTGTTTGTGAATGGGCTTAACCGGCTGTGATGGTTCTATGAGACGATCGGACGTTCGAGTCCTGGACAGTGGATTAATCTTGTGTTTATGGATGGGATTAATTAGAATCTACATGAATGTATGATCATATATCCAAAGATTTGGGTTATGGTTGATGTATATGTTTGAAATGATTATGCATGCACATCAAATGCTTGTTAAATTGCTACAATGAAGACAGAGAGTATATTAAAGGCTGGTAAGGAGCTTTAGGTGTTTGTGGTCAATTCTTTAAGTAGTTAACTGGTATTCTTGGGTAATAGAACATGCTTTACTCCTTCCTAGCTCAGTGATAGTTATAGGCTGGGCATTGGATGGCTGGAACTGGAGAATTTCTCCCAGTCTTGCATATATATAGTGTGTATATATACCATGCAAAGTGTGGCTGGCCATGCATGTTGCATATGTGAGATGCCATGTTAAACACTTGTTGTTTATTGCTTGATCTTTTGTAGAGAGGGAGGGAATTGGAGAGGTGGAGGGAGAGGATAAAGTGTTGGAAGTGGGGGCGGAGGACTGAGGAGGGAGGTAACGGAGATGAAGGCAGGGAAGAGGGAGAAGGAGGCGAGTAGATCAGTGGACTCCACGCCGGCCAGGAGGAGAGGGGAGGAGGTAGAGCTTAACAGAGCAGGGGAGGTTGCGGCGGAGGGAGGCGGTGGTTAGGATGGTGAGGTAGAGAGGAAGAGGCGAAGGCAAGGAGGCGGCGACGATGAGGGAGGAGTGGGCTCGGGCGGTGCATTTGGAGGGGATGAGGGGGAGGGGAGGGGTGGGTACAGAGAGGAGAAAGGCGTGGACAGAGAGGAGAGAGGAGTTTTTTTTTTTTAATAATATTTTACTTCCAAAAAAGCCACATCAGCTTAAAGTGAACAATTATTTTAATTCAAAAAAAACCACATCAGCTTAAATGGACGGAGGTTAACGCCTCCATTCGATTTTAGACTACATTGACCTAATTTCAAAAGTAAAGGGATTAAATTCTGCCATTTTTGAGTAGAGGGACCAAAAGGTTAGAGAGAGAAAAGTAGAAGGATCATTTCGGGTATTCTACCGATTTTATAAGGGTTTATTTGAGAAAGAATCCGATGCGTTGGCGGCCCATTAGCAACCATGGGCCGTGGGCCGGCTTGAATTGTGTGTTCTAATGTGGCCCATGGTATTGTCTTTGGTTTGTATTTCGAGTGAGTTTGTTGAATTTGGGGAAGCGTCACGAGTCCATAGGAGCGCTCCAACGATGGCGACCTCATCGCCGGGCGTGCGATCATGGCGGACGGCTTTCCTTACCCTCAGAGACGAAACCCTAATCCCTCCGCCTCCCTCCGCCATCCTTGCCTTGCTCCAGAACGTCGTGCTCCCCCACCCCTCCGCAACCCTGATCGCGGCAGCTGTCCAATTGCCTCCACACGAGGTTTGGAGGAATTGGGTTTTCTTGGTTTGGATTTCTTGTTGAGAAGTTATAGGCCTTGTTTTGTGGTTTCAGGTCACTTCGGATGTGGTGCTTTTGGCTGGGCTCGCGTCGGCTGCATTGGAGTGCCCGGATGCGGCTGCGGCTTCAGTCCAGATCTGTCACTTGGTACCCTCTATGACATGCCTTTTCTTTATCTTTGGTCGAACTAAAAATTATGCTTCTTGATTCTTAAAATTGAAATGGGAGTAGTTACCCAATTTTCATGTGTAGTGCATTAGCTCAATTTTGGCTGCTCACAGCTTGTTTGTTGTTAAATGATGAATTCTATCATTTTCTTTCCATATTGGTTTTCATATGTTTGCTTTACTTCGTTGACAATTAAGTCACTAGTATCGGTAAAATGTCTTATTGGTTGATATGCTTCTCTGTGGAATGATAATGTTTGCCTGTACATTGAATCCACTGTAAACCCATCAGGTTAGTACATACAGTCTTTTTGATGATTGTGGCTATCGGTGACTTTTCTTCCAACATGATAGACTGGTTTACTCATGAAGATTGCATGAAGAACATGTTTGAAGGTTTTATTCACTTGTGCATAGTGGTGTCAAAGAATCGAACAGTTTGTGAGCAGCTTGAGTTCAATTTGAATAAAGCCTGAATTCATCTCAATTATATAAAAAATAAGTGAACTCAAGCTTGAAATTCTAGCTCAAATTAAATTTGAGCCGAGCTCGAGTTTAGGATAGTTCGCTTGAGTTCAGTTTGAAAGTTCAGAAAGAGATATATTATAAAATATATTACCTATAAATATCATATTAGTCACATAAGTAGCAAAATAGTTATAGTCTGGGTGGTGAACCTGATGGGATTCCATTTAGCTGGCTGTGGGATTGAAAGTTCAGAGGCTGCCTTTAAATGGCTTTGGTTTTCCTTTCTTGATGGTCAGTGCTCTGTCTTTTTCTGGGCTCGGGCTGAGCCAAGCAGCTTGTGTTTGGCTAATAATTTAATGTACCGAGCTCAAGCTTTTTATTTGAAGCTCGGCTCAGGCTTGAACCGAACAGGAACTCAATCGATTGGGTTCAAGCTGAGCTTGAGTTAAACTTGGCTCACTTCAGCCTGGCTCGCTTACACCTCTTTTTGTGCATACTTGTTGTGATTTAGTGGTACAAATTTCTCCTTTCATGCTATTTTACCCTTCCAGAATTTTTTGGTCTAGAAATGTCAGTCAATAAGTTTTTATTTTAACTGAAATTTCACTGAATATTCAGTAGATTGTAAATTTCTTTCAATCCATGTATTGGTGTTTCATTTATTAGGGTGATCAATGTGGAAAATATGTTTGTTTGACATATCAGTCTTGTGATGTATGGGAATGCGAGCATTCTATGTCTTTCATTGCACCTGTAATACTAGAAGAGTAAATAGGATACCTTCAATCATGTTACATATTCGTCAAATATGTTTAACTTTAATGAATTTTGAACATTGATAGCATTGAATTTTTTTTTTAATATGAACAAGTTGCAGTCTTGCTTTGCATGATTGATGATTTTACATAGGCTGTCTCTATGTGTAGTAGCTTTTTGCCCAGATACATAGGTCCATGTTGTATTAAAAATTACATACTAGTTGCTGTGGTGGTCTCATTATTATTTGGTGCAGATTCATGATGCCACTTGTAGTATCCGCCTGGATATCAACTCATCATGTTGGACCACAATGCTGAATTTTTTTGAGAAGATCACAAAGCAGTTACTTTATGAAGCTGATACAGTTAATTTTGCTGGAGTGAGTACTACTAGGGTTGAAGTGATATCTGAGATTCTAGAGATTATCAGGTTTGCTATATCAGCTCAATCTTTGTTTGTAATGTGGTGTACCCATTTTTTTTGGGTGGTCATAAGACAATTGATATAATTAGGTCTGTAAATGGTCATGAATACCTAATTGCTATCCTTGGACCCAACCTGAGACTATACTCTTACTTCAAAATTTTCTCATTGGGCTTGGGGTTTGTGTGGGGCCTTTTTATATTTACTCAAAATCGCTCAATCAGTATTGGAGTCATGGCTTGGATTATTTGGGTTTTTTTCTCTGGCCATCCCTGTCTTTTGACAGCCTTAGCTATAAAGCTAGTTCCCTGAGGGGGCTTTCCTCAAATAGTTTACCAGTTTATTTTGTACATGCAATCATATTCTTTCAGCCATCAAAGAAAGCATCCAACCATCAAAATGAGAAAGAATTAATATTTCTTATGCAAATATTTTACTACCATGGTTATAGTATATTAAGAAAATGGCATCATTAAAAAGTTATGTTGTAGTTTGTCTATGTACAACATGTTAATTGTGAATAGTTCCTTGTTTTTACCATCTGCTTTCTTGAATTTTCACTATTTATTGGGGGTTCAGATTTTAAATGCTAAGTGTTTAATTTTCAGGCATATTTATAGAACTTATGGACCAAAGAGTTCATTATCAGAAAATACAGAATTAGTTGGCATCCTTCTTTGTCTTATTTCATGCTTGCATACTGAGCTGCTTACAGTATATCATTCAAATTTCCCTCTGTCACCTGCCACTGATATTGGTGTTATAAGTCCCAAATCCAAAAGTTTGTGGGAGATGCAAACTATTGCCTATTCTATAGTAGGCGAGGCTTTATCAAAACTTGGATCGTCTATTTCAGCAAATTTGTGGCAGTGTGTGCTTGAGGTGAGGAATGTTTTTTTGTTTTACCCTGTTTTCCATTCTTTATTCTTTAAATCTCTTAATTTTTTTAATAACAAACTAGGGTTTGAGGAAAGCTATGGATTTCTTGGCGTCAAAGAACTTGATTGTAGAAGACTATGTAATGTCGAGGTATTAGCATTAAAATTATCAAATCTCATTCAATAGACAGGAACTAGAAATCTTGAATTTTAAAATTTCTCATTTTATTTTTGCAGGTTTTATGCCACTCTTCTCCACTGTCTCCATTTGATTTTATCAGATCCAAAAGGCTCCCTCTCATGCCATGTATGACCATAACCTTTATTAACTTAGGATTTTGTTGTATCATCTCGGTTCTAGGAATTTATGTTTTTCCTTTATGAACTGTAAGGTGGCAGGTTTTGTGGCAACACTGCAAATGTTTTTTACTTACGGCCTCTCCAGCAGATCCTTCATAAATCCTACAGCCAATGGTTCAATTAATGAGGAAAATGGTGCCTCAAACTTAAAGTCTAGATTTGTGGAATCTAGTAAAAATGAGCAAGGTCGATATAAACCTCCGCACCTCCGCAGAAAAGAGACTATGATGCAATCACCCAAATCCTTGAGTTATGCAGATAGTGAGCTCTCAAAAAATGGCTTTACTTCATCAGATTCAGATCATAGTGATGGTGATGGTTTTGCGAAATTTGAAGATCACTATCGAAGCTCTAAAGCTCGAATGGCTGCAATCAATTGTATACAGGTAAAGTCTTACTGATTTTTGGTGTGTGCCTTATATCTTATTGTTCTTGTAAATCTCTTCCTGATCTTCTTTTGGAGCTTATTATTTGGTATGCTAAATTTTCACAGAGTAGGAACTGTGAATCATTTTCTTCCAGAATATGTTTTTGAGGCTTTTAAATGAATGCCTGTGGTAGCCATGGTTCTTTCACGTGAAGAACATATGTTGCAGGAAATTATTTTTAAGGAACATTGTTTAATTGCATATGGTTATGATTTGGTGAATTTTGTGAACATGTTAGCTTTTATCATTTCTCATTTATTTACCAGAATTGGCTTGCTCCATCATATTAAAGAAAACAAATGTCATAGTTGTTGAAGTTGCCACCAAAGAAAATCCAGATATTATCCATTTCTGTGTCAAGATGATAGATACAAATTAGGGAATTTACATGTGTTCCTACTCGAGGTGTTGCCATATTTACTTGACAGTTGATTAACATAGTTAACTTCATCTCAGCAATGCTCGATTCAGTGGCTCTTTTTGTTAGTTTGCTCCTTCCTGGAAAAAAACTATTGAGGGGTATTAAAATCTGGTTTAGATTGAGAGAATGTCTTCCATGGCAGAAAGTAAATCTTATTTATCAGTAGTATGCATGGATGAAGTGATAAACTGTGGGTTTATTATTTTACTTTGTTTAAAGTCTAGGGTTTATGATAAATTGAAATGAATATGAATGCAGTGTGGGCCCAGCTTGTGCAGGACCATCTTTTGGTAGATTATCTTTGTGGTTTGCCTTCTCTATGCCTCGAGGTTTGAAGTATAGATCTCTAAATCTGCCAGTAGATGTTTTAATTTGAAGTCCTGGAAATTGGCATCCAGAATTATTTTTTGCGTATAGGAATCCTGTAATCAATTTTTAATCTCCTTAAGTTTGTGCTACTTTATGTTAAGTTTGATAAGTTACTTGTTCATATTGTTAAGATATAGTTGGTGACTTCCTTCAACTTATTGCTTAAGGCTATTTGTCATGCTGATCCAAAATCACTCACTTCCCTTTGGACAATTCTTTTGCCAGAGAATGATGTGCTACAACCAAGGTAAAATTCTTATGGTTTCTTCTTATGTTTTTCATTTCTTCCTTGTCTTCTTCAATTTTCCAGTTACACACTTGTTTTTTGGGAAGAACTTGGCTACACTGAATACCTATCTGGCACCTTTCTATTTTCTCCATTTTATTTTCTGTTTTTATAGTCATTTATCTAGTTAACCTTGTAGTATGGACATTTATGTAACTAGAAGACATGGGTTTTGGTAAATAGGACCAGTTAATTGGTTCAAGTAACAACTAAAAAGGACACGCATTAAATGCCTAACCTGACCCTTCTTTAACTTTGTTCCACAGGAGATCTCAGGCTACTCTAATGACATGTTTGCTTTTTGATCCAATATCAAAGGTATTGTCCTATGGTTAGTAGGTTCAAATAACAGGTTTCATATGAAGCATTTCCTCTCCAATTTAATTTAATTTAGTGCTACTTTAACATGTGCATTGGTGATTGTCCTGCAAGTGTTGCACAACTTTGCTCCATCTTGTCATGTGCAATCTTAACCTTAGCCTGAAAATACCTTGATACTTTCTAGTCTATCAATTTTGATGACTTCATTTGATTTCTGGTCATTATAATACTCTGGATGTTGTGCTGACAGCTCCTGAATCATATTTGCAGATTCGAATTACAGCAGCTTCAACTTTAGCTTCCATGTTGGATGGACACACATTGTTTTTCCTGCAAGTAGCTGAGTACAAAGGGTCTGTTAAGTGTGGGTCGTTTACTACTCTTTCTACCTCACTTGGACATATATTGATGCAACTGCACAAAGGTATTTAAATTTTGTGAATAAATTATAAAGTTGGGTGAAGTGGTACAATTTTTAAGGAGTTACCACATTACCAGAAGTTCCCAATTTTCTATAATCCTCTGCTTTTTTCTTTATTTCCTTTTTTTTTAGAATATGATCAGTGACTTTAAGTGGATGGCTTAAACTCTATATTTGTGGAATGTGTTTTTATAAATTTACTATATTATCAACATTATTTAGATTTTGGAATCACAATTATGTTCTTTCTTCAGCCCATCTGATGGTTTCATGAAGCCCTTGAACTGAATAAGGAAATGCCTTCTCATTATAGATTCTAGCCTGTGAAAATATGAGTCTGCTCATTTGATACTTGAGATAATAACTTTTGTGAGCAAACAGAAGGAAAATATCAATTAAAGAAAATTAGTATCAAGGAAGCTACTGAGGAAAATCAGAATTAAGGAAGATATGTCCCACATCTGTGTAGTTATTTCATAACGACGAGGCGTTGGATTTTTCCTATGGAAAGCAAGAGCATATCCATTCTTGTGCATGAATCGCTTTTTTATTTTTAATCCATCTCTTTGGGGGATCTCTCTGAATAATGTCCCAATCTCATGTTGTCTCCATTTTGTGGATTGAAGTTTTTCAGTTGCAAATATTTGTTTGTTAGTTTGATCTCATCCTTATGGCACAGGTATTCTATACTTGATTCAGCATCAAACTCATAGTGGATTGTTGGCATCCTTGTTCAAAGTTCTCTTGTTTCTGATATCTGCTACACCGTATGATTCCAACTTCAAAATCTGTCTTATTGTATAGCATTTATTTATTTATTTATTATTTATGTTAGGTCTTACGGATCATTTCTCTTCCACTGATGTTTATTTTTTGAAAATGAAATCTCTAGGTGTAGCATCAAGGCTATTACCTATCCCTTTCTTTACTTATGCTTCATTTTCAGATACGCTCGAATGCCTGAGGATTTGTTGCCAAATGTGGTTGGATCCTTGCGTACTTGGATAATGGAGGACCTTGCAAATAAGCATATTGGCCTTCTGGTTAGTTCTGTTTGACTTTTGTCTTTCTAATATTCTTTTTTTTTTTCAGTTTTGTATGTGTTGTCTCTTGTACAGGGAAATGCTTTTAGTTGCTTGGAAGCAGCCCTTTCTAGGACACCTCCCTCTGTAAATGTCCTAAAAATACTTGAAGAAGATATTTCAAAAGGTTGGTATTTCATTTGAAATCACAATTTGGTTTTGTTGAATTTGAATCCACAACTTCAGTAGTGTGGAAAAAGCATTTTCTTTCCCTATTTTATTGGCTGGTACTTGCTGCTTATTGCTATATATCGATTTTTCCTTTTGAGACAATTTCACAATTCATTCTTGGCTAAGTTCTGTGAGAACATCTCTTATGCTCTCAGTAAACTCTATATTTGATTTGCAAGCCAAATAATTCTGAAAATTAGTTTTACCTTTTAATAGAACATGTGGTGATGTTCTCTTAAGTTTCTCTTCAAACAATTGACAAGTGAAGCCTCTGTGACATAATGAGGATAATGGTAATCTCCTTTCAATAGTGTGTGGAACTCTTGGAGTAACCCGACAGTGGGCTGTTGATATGATCTATCTAGTCAGTAGCTAGTGATATAGGTCACTTCTAGAAATCCTAGGAAATTAACGTAAGGACAATTGCCTACCTGTATCCCAGCTCTTTTGAGTTGGTTTTATCAATCTTTAAGTGTTTTTGTTAATTATATGAATTTGGTTCCTCGCATGTTTCCTAACTTTTCATTTGCAACTCCTATCCTTGTCATCTATAAGGTTGTTTAGGCCTTCTAATCACATCAATATGAATGTGAGCTCCTTTGCTTATCTGAGGCATCTTTGATAGCAGTGCTTGCCCATCTGTCATCCCGGATCTTGTACTCAGTTGGTAATCCTATGAGTGTTGGTCTAAAATATTTGTTCCTTATATTATCTTTTGACAGCTGTCATTCTTTTACAGTCTTGTTTACTCTATTCTTATATTTTGAGATAGAGCCTCTCTTCAAACATTGAAAAATTTGTGGTGTTCAGAAAATGTTTATCTAATGGGCCATGAGTTTTATAAGTGATGCTTATCTTCTCTATTTCACTGGATGTCAATCCTTAATGCAAGAGAATTAATGATAAAGTTTGGAACACAACCGATATTACATGCTAAATTTTGACTCTCTGTGAATGTTGCATTGGGAGGATAGGTGGTGGAAGCTGAGAGTAATTGCACATCATGGGTTCTAATTACTTTTCGTGGTACTGATTCTAGTTTTTGTGCAGATCATGCCCATACCCAGCAAGGATCTAGTCTACCTCATATTCTGCTGCAATTATCTGAGAAAGGAAGGCATCCATCTCTTAAATTAGACGCGCTCCAGGTAATAATTTTAGTATGTTCACTTCTACTTGGTGATTGTCTTTACCTTTTAGAAGTTATGGTGTACAATGATAAAGATATATCCATGCTAAGAGGATATTATTGGACAATAGATTATTTCATTTGATTTGAAATTATTTTGAAATTCTTTAAAATTAATGAATGTGGTGATTGTTTCTAAAATAACTGAATGTAGTGGGTCCAATCATTGACAGCTATCAAACCACCAGAGGAGTAATCAACCGTGATTTGAGTTATTCATCCTGTAACTTTTTCTATTTTTGGGTCATATGCAATACATCACAAATTGCAAACCTGTAATGTTGGAATATCCAGGGCATTTTATGGAGTAATAAAATCATCTTCTCTTTTGGGTATTGATTCTTACTCTCAAGAATTTTGATATTTCCTAATTCATTTATGAGAACAATCCATATTTCATTGGTACGGGATGTTAGTTAAATGTTATAAAGAATCGTTGTTAGTTATTTTACTAACCTCCATTTTTTGTAATCTTTATATGTTTGTAGTGTGTTTAGGATGTTATATTTATTTTTATATAATTTTTGAGGCACCTGCTTTGTGCTCTAAAGTTATGCCTAACCAGATGTGGGCCCAAGTTTTTTACAACTCTGCTTCTTGAACATTTATTTTTAACAATAGTTTTCGTCTATTGCTTACCATTATAGTGGTTTTTAAGTTCTTTTGTCCTGTTGTTATAATTGGACCATATCTCTCTCACTGTAAGGTTTGACCTTATTCTTTATCTAGGTTTATGAATTAAGATGTGACTTTGCTGTAGCTTGGTAAGTGTGGAAACCCAAGAGGCTTTGTCAGAGGAGGACCGGCAATCCTATTTACGTAATTTACATGTTTAGGCTTCAAAGTACTTTTGTTGCACCTTTTCTGCTAATTATTTTATATTCAGTAAAAGAGCATATACAAATGCCAGATCTTAAGTAGAACTTAGTATGCTCATATCCTATTTTTTCATTTTGGACTATAGATGTCTTTTTCATGTTAACTTCCACTTTTGCTGAATTCAGTTAAATTTTGCATGTCCAAATAACATTTTCCATTGCTCACAGGTTCTCAAAGCATTATTACACAATTATCCTAGCTTGGTAACAAGAATGTGGGAGAACATCTCTTCTGTTGTGTACAATTTATTGCAAACTCCAAACACCGATGAATTTAGTCTCGATGTCTGTTCTACTTCATGGAGGGGAGAAAGTGGGAAAGCCCCCAGGCCTAACATTGAGAAATGCACTATGGCTGGTGTTAAGGTAAATGTTTTTTGTATAAATCTATGGCACTATACTTATTTCTTTTCATTAATTGATTCAATTTTAGCATTGCATATTTAATCTGTTGCTTATATACAGTAATAATTCCTGGTAAAGTAGGTATCTACCCATTGTGACATAATTCCTTCTGTGTTTTTAATCAAATGATTGATTCTTATGAACTTATCTTATGTTTATTGTGTTATGTGGAGTGAGTTTATACAGGCATAGGAATGGAAGTGGGGCGGGGCGGGGCGGGGAATGGGATCCCCATCCCCATCCCCATCCCCCTCCCCATCCCCATCCCTCACAAGGGATTCCCAAAAATTCCACGGGGGAGATACCCACGGTCACTTCCCATGGGATCCCGCCCGCCTACAACATTAATAAAAAAAATCTTGTATACAATTGATAATAATTATAATGTAAGATGAAATAAAATAAAAATTATCACCCAATTTGTTTACAACGTCCAGCTCCCCGTCGATGTTGCCGGGCTGTCGACCTTTGTGATTTGGGGGAGAATCGGGAGATGAAACCAAAAGCACAAGAGGATTATAATAACCCTAAAAGCATCTCCAAAACAAGAAGAAATAAAGGAGAGGAAAAAAAAAGAAGATAAGGCCTGGTTTCATTTCTCCTGACTTTGGAAATGGTTCTTGGATTAAAGTAATTGATTTGTTTTGGAGGAATTAGAGGGAGGATTTGGGGATCTGAGAAGGAGGAGAAGAGGAGGAGGTACCTCAGTACTTGAGTTGAGATGGATCCGAAGGAGATTAAGGCATAATTACAAAATTGATTTTTTTTTAAATCGAGCTTTTATTATTGGAATGCATTATATATTAATGAAAAAGCCTCATGGGTAAATTCCTAGTAAATATGAAAGTTATATTTTCAAAAACATTATTAATAAAATATTATAAAAATTTTTTTAAAAATCAAATACTTGGTGATTTTATATATAATAATATTATATTTATGTTGAAATATTTTTTAATAAATATAATAAAAATATATTAGTGGGATTCCCGCTGGAATCCCGTGGGAACCCCGTGGGAGGCGGGGAACCTCATGGGCGGGAGTGCTTTCCCGCCCCGCCTCCCGGGCCGTGGGAGGGATTTTTCCCCGCTCCCCGTCCCGCGGGGGGACATTTCGGTGAATCCCTGCCCCGACGGGGCGGGTCCCCGCGGGGAGCGGGGGTTCCCCGCCCCACTTCCATTCCTATACAGGCATTATGGCTATTGCAGTTTGAGGCTTACATATGTCATCACCCGTGAAACCAAATTACCCAAAACATTGTACAGATATGAGATATCTGATGATGTCCTCAGGTTGTAGGCTGTGAATGTCAGAGGAGAAATGGAGAGGAAATCTCATTTTGACATCTCTTTTAGGAAGTGAGTATAGGAAATACATGTAGGTAGAAATGAGGAAGATGTGCATATTGTTATTTTTGTTCTCAGTTCACATAGCTTATAGGTTACTAAGAACATTACTGTTGCTATGGGAATGGGGAATTTTGTGTAGGAACAGCAATAAAAGACTTGCAAGAAATTGTGACAGCATATTTTGAGAATAGTAAGCTGAGGGGTAAATTGTGACAGGGTAAATATCCAATATGCCAGGTATTTCTTTAAGTGTTCCCATTCACCCAATTTTAATTCTATGATTTGGAATTTTGATCAGAACTGATATTCCAATATTAGTATCTCAGAAACAATTGGTATTGGTTGCCTATAAACTTAATTTATTGGTAAATTTATGATCTACTCCACACTTAATTTGTTAAATAAGGGTACAATGTATGTGATTGTTCACACATATTTGAACAAATTCACCAAGGTAGTTTCACTATAATCTACTTTCTCTAAGGTAGAGTTTATTGGTTTAGTATTCATGAGCCCGTTTTTGGAGTGTTGTTGAGAGAACTGTGGGTATTTAATAGTGAACTACTGTAGCAAAGGCCCAGATGAATGCAATGGGTATAATTGTCAAGTGCATTTTAAGGGTTATATTGTAGTTTAAAATAGGGTCATTGATAACACTAGCGTTGTTCAGACCAGTGATTGTGATAGTTAGGGAATATATCATCCTCTGCTATAGTTGAAACATCTTTTGATTTGTAAGAAACATAATATTTTGGTTTGTTCTTAAAGTTTGTTTTGATTGAATTTAGTTGACACTTGCTCATGTAGTCCTTTTTTCTTCTTTTTAGTACATATTTAGTTTTTAGATGTTCTGCGTATTGAAACCCATAAACATGTGGCAGTAATCATGTTTTCTCTATTTCTCTATTTATTTATTTTGAATTGATGTTGTAGATGTGTTTTTAATCATGAATCATGTTGTCTATTTCAAATAAATTCTCTTAAACCAATAATTTGACTTGGTTGTTGCATGCCCTTTTGAGATGGTTTATAATGATTTGATCTCAGCTGTAAATGATTTTTCCTTTTTATTGCCTAATTTATTATTTGTTTACAAGCTTGGTTTCTAATTAAGAATTCTGATGCTGACTTGTGATTTAGCTTTTGGATGAGTGTCTCCGTGCAGCATCTGGCTTTAAAGGGACTGAGTTAACAGATGGCCTCCAAGATTGCAGATCAATTGATATCCAAATCTTATCTGATTTTAGCCGAAGAATAAGGGTTTCTTCTGCTCCATCATATAACCTTGATGGTCCTGTGGCCTTGAAGTGTAGTATGGAAGAACATCCATCTGGAAGTAGGCTGTGGTCTGAGGTCATTAAGAAGCATCTGCCTCTGGCTTTATCACATAGTTCCTCTATGGTGAGTAATTTTTTGTTGTATTGAGCTGTTTGTTATTCTAGTTTGTTTCATAGTACGGCTTAGATACATTCTGCTACCTGTTTGTATCTGATTTTGACAATATTTTTAGAGCATGAGCGTAACTTCCATATGTCCCTTAATGTTTTTATTTCAGAGGATTTTTTCTATTCGTAATTTGCGTAGGTGGAATACATATGATGAATAAGATAAGGATTTATATACATATGTAAAAATCATGGGTTATATGCAAATATGGCTCAGGTTCTGGAGGTAATTCATAGAGCTCTAATAAAGAAAAATATTCTGTAAAGTTTTGCATCCATTTTTTTTGTAATTCATGTTTCATAGAAATGATTGTATTCCAAATTGAAGAAGCAGCTCCTTGTGCCTTGCAATGTATCTGTCTTTTGTTCTCATCAGTTTTCAATGTATATTTATTTTCAGTCATAGCTTGTTATCACTATATTATTTTTAGAAATGTAGCCTAGATGCATGATATGTGCCTCTGTCACCTTGCTAAGTGCTTGGAGACTGTTATTACATCATTGTTGTTAACATTGTTTTCAAATGTTTATATGGGTAATGAATGTTGTTTGTTGCTTTGATGTGATCTGGAGTCGATATTATTTATAATATCCAGATTGTACATTTTTGTTTTATTTGCTAGAGATTGAATCTTATACTTCCCTTTCAGGTGAGGGCAGCCTCAGTAACATGTTTTGCTGGATTGACTTTATCAGTATTCTCATCTTTTAACAAGGAAAACCAGGAGTTTGTTATTTCTTCTTCTGTAAGTCATTGCATTTCATTTATATCTTCTAGCGTTTATCCTTTTTATTTAAGTAATTGAGAAAATAAATCAATGGCTATTTGATTCTTCTGGTCACTAACTAAACTTCTTCCGCCAGGTTTCTGCAGCGCGGAATGATGAGGTTTCACATGTTAGGTCTGCTGCTTGTCGAGCTATTGGTGTTATCACATTTTTCCCACAAGTACTTACTTGGTACATTGACTTATTCCACGATCTTGTTGGTTGTATTCTTTAAGATTTACCAGCCAACCAACAATTCTTTCATTTGATAATAGAGCTGTTCCATTTTCCAGTTCATTGGTGCTGAATGAGTTCATCAGGGCCGCTGAGTTTAACACACATGATCCCATAGCCTCTGTAATATATTCTTCCTCTGGCACTTTTTGCTCCTTTCTCATTTTATTTATGGAATTTCTTTGTTTATTCATCTAATTAAGTTATATAATGGTTGAATCCAATATTCAGGTTCGAATAACAGCTTCATGGGCTTTAGCAAATATATGTGATTCACTTCGCCACAAAGCAACTACATCTTTCTCTGAGTGTTCTTCAAGTAGATAAACTGGCCTTAATCTATATATATATATATATATATATATATATCAATGTTCAAATACTTATTTCAAATTTCCCAATTTCAGGTCTAAACTTGGATCCAGGGTCTGTTTCTGTTCTAGTTGAGAGTGCTTTAAGGTTAACCAAAGATGGTGATAAGGTAAGGTTGTCAAACTAACATTTTACCCTTATGTTTTTCTAGCTGTATTTTCAGCCTACACGTTTCCTTCTGCTTTATGTTGTGGACTGAATCTATCCTTTGCATTCTATGTGAAAAGTTGTGTTTGTGATTTTGGTTCCATGTGTTGCTTGTAACTCAAATTTCCTTTTAATAATTGATTAAACTTAATAAGGTACTCATATTTGACTTTCCAATTTTGCTTAGGCTTACCTCTCCACTTTTACATTATAATTTTAACTATTTTATTTTCTTAAATGCCCAACTTGACAAATTTCATGACCCTGTTTCATGTACAATACAGAGTAAGGTGTAATATTTTTGTTTTAGGTTTACTTCAAAGTTGTGCATTAGTTTTTTTTCCTAAGTACTCTTGTTTTAAATAGGATGTATAAGTGGTATTGAATAAACTGAGCGTTTCATCTGACTTAAATTCATTTGTACTTCAGCAAGTTGGTTAGCTACCTGGCTGTACAGAGATGTCATTATCAATGACTTTGCTCTTCTCCATTTTTAAGCATATTCTACTATTTTTCCCTGTTCAAGCCCAGGTGGATGAGTTTATTCTCATCAGATTGTGTTTCACTTAGTGTTAATCTTTTTCTTTTTGGTCCTCATGTATTGTGATCCTAGCTGAATGAGGTTTATTATGATTTGGTTGTGTTTCACTAGATGTTTACCTTTTTCCTGTTTGTTGCCAGTCTAGGTGTATGAGGTTAACTTTATATTATTCTGTTTCCTTATTTTCTTATTTTCATATATATTTTTTTGTTATACCTCTGCCTTTCTGCAAGTCCATGATGCACTAGTCAAGGTTAGTTTATCACGTAGTTGCAAACAAAACTTAACCTTATTTGAGTCATAGTTGACATTGAAAATTCACATGTTTGACTTTGTAAACTGTTACCAATTTAGTTTTTTTTTTCATTTTAATTGTCAGATAAAATCAAATGCTGTGAGGGCTCTTGGGAATCTTTCAAGATTCATCCAATTCACTGATCTTTCGTCTCCAAAATTTTCGACACCAGACTACACAAGCCTTAATGACTCCCCTGAGGGGATCAATCAATTACTGGATAATGACTGTAAAACTAATTTTGGTTTAAGTTCAGCTGATGCTTGGAAAGTGTCTGGTTTCAGAGATTCTGACTGGCTGGAAAGAATGGTGCAAGCATTTGTTTCATGTGTGACCACTGGAAATGTGAAGGTATGTTTTTGTATTTGACCATATTGGGCAAGCAATAGTTTTTTTGAAGGAACCATCATTTGATGGGATTTGTTTGTCTTTTTTTTCCATCAACACGGAATTTTGCATTTTTTTATTATTTGTGGAATGATATTTGTTAAGCATCATTTGTATGCTGCTATGGTTTGTGTGAATTTCCAGGTCCAGTGGAATGTTTGCCATGCTTTGGGCAATTTATTCATGAATGACACAATGAAGCTTACAAATATGTCCTGGTAACTATCCTCTTTCAATCAGGAAATGCATATTCTCAACAATAAGCGAGCTAAGCTACCATGTTCTGAATCAGTACAGTTGTCAGACACACACACACCGATTTAGCTGATTGCTCCTATCCTGAGTAGCAAGTATTAATTTACATTATTTTATTGTGTTGCCATTGTACCCAATGAGTTGTGGGATAAAGATAGTTTATGATTGCAGATTAATAGAACACGCTGAAGTCGTGACCTCTGTATCTTGATACAAGACTAAACACTATCTCTTCAGCAGGGCCTCAGCTGTTTATAGTATTCTTTTACTACTTCTACGTGATTCAACCAACTTCAAGATTAGGATACATGCTGCTGTTGCATTAGCTGTGCCAGCATCAAGGCTTGGTAACTAATTATACTTATCCTCAAAGAATATTTTACTTTTACATTTATTTTGTAATACATGAATGAAGACATGGCTTTACTTCAACTGCTTGTTTATGTTGCATATTTGATCTGTGTTAACTTTCTTGATTGTGTCTAGCTTCTTATTAGTTGTCTTCTTAAATCAGCTTCATGTTTGACATTCTATTTTTAAAACCAAAATAATTCCTTGGGACCATAATTGATTGTTAATTATGTTATGGCTTTTTATTGATTGTTAATTCCTTAAAAATGCTACTATACACAGTCATTTTCTTGGTTGCAACATTAGAGTAATATTATTATTCTTATAAATAGGTTAGCCTTCTAGAATGGGTCTATATAAATAATGGTGTAAGCTTTCTTGTTGTGTGCATTAACTATAATCACCTTTGGTTCTACTTTGTTATTTTCACAATGCAGATTATGGAAGCTCCTATGCTGATGTTGTTCAAAGTCTAGTGCATGTACTTGAATCATTAAGTTCAGATCAGGCTTCATCACCTTCAAGTTTCAAGTACAAGGGAAGTCTT
The DNA here is from genome assembly GCA_026586065.1 of Dioscorea zingiberensis. Classification (NCBI taxonomy): domain Eukaryota; kingdom Viridiplantae; phylum Streptophyta; class Magnoliopsida; order Dioscoreales; family Dioscoreaceae; genus Dioscorea; species Dioscorea zingiberensis. The sequence continues at coordinate 42,548,043 of CM048826.1, read as the reverse complement.
GAAAAGCAGGTGGTTGATGGATCTTAATCTGCTCATGAAGATCTATTGCATTTTCGTTTCCTTTTGTTTATTTGGTGAATTACTTATTTTCCAGGTTACTTTAACTACATTACATGTGCTTGGCTTCGTGACCACCGAGGATGAGCAGGTCTTGAAGGATTTTTTAATCAAAGTAAGTGAATTTCTCCTAGTATGATCTCCTTTTGCTACAACATATTTACCTGTACTTATTCTTTGATGAACGAAACATACTGTATGATACTTATGACTTGTGATATATGTAACAAATCAATCTGATAAACCCCTCTTAAGTTGGTCTAGTATCGCATTTATTTATATACGGTTCTAATTTCTCCTTGTAAACTGTTAAATCACATTACCAGAACTAGAAGGGGGACAAAAACCAAAATATTATGAGGCACATTTTTGTTCTTGGCTTTAGACACCAGAGTTCTTGCCTGTTAATTAAGAACCAGAAATAGAATATGTTATGCCTGGAGACTTGGAACTTGGAGAAAATGCCCCTTTTTGATAAGTAGAATTAGTAGATATGATGATTAATGGGAAAGTTATCATCATCTTGCAATTTTAGCTTCTTTTCCTTGTCATCATGTTGATATGCATAAATTCAAACATTTCTTTAATTGTAGAGAGCAAGTTTTCTAGAAGACTGGTTCAAGCGCCTACTTACATCTCTGTTGGAGACCGTGGATGAGGCCTCATCAAGCAAGGATACAACCTCTGAAGATCAGGAGGATATACACATCCCAAGTGCCCTAAAGAAAACAATGGTACGGGCAGCAGCAAAATCATTGAGGGATGTCTATGCCAGCAGCAAAATGCCTAGCATTGCTCATAGATTTGAGAAATTTGTTGACAGATTCTCGGTAAATCCTTGATTTATCGCTTATGCAATATTTAATTCTTTCTGATTTCATTAGCAAGGCACTTCATGTGCTGAGTTTCACGACCACCACCGGAGAATGCTTACGGGCCAACCCCAAGAGGGAGAGAATGGCTGATGCCAGATCATGCCATAATTATCTCATATATCTATTTACCAACGATATGTATATATTGTGCTTCCTTTATGAGCATTCATGGCCTGTTGTGCATGTAGCAATCAGTGTTTATATAAACTCATTTAAAGGGTTTACACTGTGTTATTCGAATTGTATGTATAATCCATAACCTCTGCAGCATTCCACTCAAAATAAAGGTACAAAGTTTACTATAGTTATTCTTGTTATACCATGTCCATTGTGGTGTTGTCAGGCTTGATAGAACAATTCACTTTAGTAGTTTCATTGCTTATCATGCATTATTTTACCGGTATTCAATTTTTTTTATAATTTTGCAGTTATTGATTATCAGTAGCCTGGAAACCAGTGATTTCATATCATAACAATAGATTGCTAGTTTCAGTAGCCTAAAATATGATATTTTGATTTTTATGTATAAACTACCCTATGTTCAATCATTACAGCAAAGAGTTTCTTAACAACAACAAAGAGTTTTAAAAATTATATACAATTAGGAAAAATCAAATATATCCATGAAAATTTCAGAAAGGCGTGTGCAAAGAAAAAACATCTAGTATTGTCTAGATAGCAGGCAGCTTACAATAGACTACACTCAGAAATAGGGTGTCTAAAACATTGAGCATTTCATAAGACAATCAGAAATGCTTCCTACATTACCGTTGAGACATTGACCTGATTGGCAAGACTTTATGAACAGAAGCCCTAATCACCCGCTCCAGTAGCACATTCAAGCTTCTCGAAGCCACTTTTCCAGCTTGGCTTCTTGGTCAGAACTGAATTTATCAAAGGGCTCAAACATGGAGGGTATATCATCATCTTGTGAATTACTAATATTGGGCTCTGGTTCTTCAAGCTTATCATTTACAGAGTGGCTCGATAAAGGCAGTTCTTCTGCATCAGCATTAACAAGATTTGGATGTATGTCAAGATCAGTTGCGGAAAATGTAGTTTTATGTGAGGCATGAGGCTCACATTTGATGCTTTCTGATGGCCCCTTATTAGTCTGGGCCCATTTGACACCAGCAACTTTCTGCTTTGCCGAGTTGAAGAAAGTTGAGATGTAACTCTGTCCGCTTTTACCATCATCCAGGATACTGCCAGCATTATAATTGAAGTCTGCTGACAAGTTTGAACTGCTTCTATCTGTATGAAAACCTGACATTGGATTTTGGATCAACCTGAATCATTGTAACTGTAAATCAGCCAATATAAGCAAAAATAACTAGCATATTCTAGCTTATAATAATTTTAGAAAAGTTAATGGCAATGGAGAAAGATGATATGTATGGGTAGATTAGCAAGAAATGCTATATCTAGTGCAATAGAACTGTTGAGACAAGTTCGTGCAAGCTTATTGAGAAAGTAAAGTACAAATGCACACAATCATATTGACGAGAGAAAAACCGCCATATTTTGTGCAATGAAATGGTCGTCACGACTGAAGTTCACGCCAGATCTTTAAGAAAACATACATATACAATTGTAACGGTGAGAGAAAATACCAAATTTTCAGCAAGGAAATGGGAAAGACTGTTATAGTTCATGCTATCTAGCCAAGAAAATATACATTGGCAATCATAATGGTGAGAAAATAAAAACCATGTTTTGGGCAATGAAATGGTCAAGTTTATGATAGCTTGATTGAGAAGGTATACAAATACAATCATATTGGTAAGAGAATAAAGGTCATGTTTTTTCCAATGAAATGGGCAAGATTAGTTCACGCTAGCTAGCTGAGAAAGCATACATACACAATCATAACGGTCAGAAAATAATACCATGTTTTCTGCAATGAAATAGTCTAGAAAAGTTGATGATAGCTAATCAAGTATACACAGACCATAATATTGGTGATAGAACAAAGGTCATGTTTTGTGCAATGAAATGGTCAAGACTGAGATTCATGCTAGCTAGTTGAGAAGCATAATCCAGAATGATATTGATGAGAGGTTAAACACCCTGTATTTATTGTGCAATGAAATGGACAAGACAGTTGTTCATGCAAGTTAGTTGAGAAAGCATGCAAACATAACCATATTGGTGAGAGAATAAGTGCCATTTTTGTGCAATGAAATAGAGAAGACTGTAGTTCCTGCTGAGAAAGCATATATACACAATCATACAGGTGAGAGATTAAATGTCATCTTTTGTGCAATTAAATGAGTAACTATTGTTCACGCTAGCTAGTTAAAAAATACACTATCTATACTTTCTGTCCGACACAAAAAAAGTATAGCGCCAATCTTAAACAATCTGAATTTGTTTGTATTCAATACTACAACTTGGAAAGATAGCATCTTCTTAGATATGTTTTTCACAATGTAGGTTCAAAGCAGCGTTGACCATCTTGTAAACCTATAAGGGCAATAATGTGAATGGCATTAGCAGATCTATTACAGCCTGAATTTTTTTTTTGAATATTTGAGTGTTTAATTTATGGAGTTGGGAGGGTGTATAACGGCCATTAACTCTAAATCCTCATCTTAATTCTTACAACACATTATTAGTTCAAACTCTTCAATTGTAACTGTCAAAGAAAGCATGATACCTAACACAAGGCCTTGGATAACAAGGAATGAGAAGGCTTAGTGGAATCCCAAGTAGGCCTTCATTTTGAAAAGTCAAAATGAAGCAAGAAACTAGGAACGATAATCAGACAAAGTGCAACAATTGTTATGCTGTACTAGAAATTAAATAAATTCATTTCATATTTGAAAAGAAAAGAAATGTCTTAAAAACAGATGTTCATGTGCCTTAAAGTAGAATATAACAACAAAAGAATCTCACCCTTTCTTTGGTTGGGATGTCGACATTATACGTAGAGATCTGTTTATGTCTTGAATCATATCAATAGCAATAGGAAGTCCACATTCTGACATTGAATTCAAAACATGGATGGAATCCTCGATATCTTCTGTATGCAAAGTTACTTCATGTATCTTCTCCATGACCTTGTCCTAAGAAAGTAAAACACACTTATTTCTCATTTATAACTTGGATGAGATCTGATAAGTAGATGAGACAAGTGACCATGCAGAATATTTTATCACTCATCATCTATTGGAGACAAGCCATAGTCGCTAAACTCGCGAACCCATTAAAGATAATTTACAGCAATCATTTTTAATTGATATGGGATAAAGAATATGAATCCAATCAGATTAATTTCATTAAGGTGATTTGAATCAGTTCACTAGTCAAAATAGCGTACACACACACACACACACACACACACACACACACACATATTCACGCAATCACATAACAACCTGAAGCTAGTCAAATTTCCATAATATTAAAATGGAAAAGATATTAAAGAGCAAGTGGCAGTCACTTATTTAATTAAACATAAGGTAAGATAGGATAGCTACAGATACAAAGCTTGCGAGTGAATAAATATGTTGAGTTGACAGTGAAGATGATATGAAACCTATGGGAACCAAGAGATTTGCTTTTTTGCAAGCTTCAGAGTATTAGTAAGCAAAAAAAATTTAGTTCTACTCATTTCAGATCCTTTTCCTCTTTTCTCTATATTTTATCCTCATCCAATTTTGATAATTTCTTACATTTCTGCTTTAAATGTGGTGATTTGAAATCACAATATAACAAAAAAAAAGTTAATCAACCTAAACAAACCAAGATAGCAAAATAACAAAATAAATATTAAATATGTATATTCACACACTATGTTAAAGCTTGATATCATTTGATCCTAACAAGGGGTCAAGTCAACTATGATGAACAAGTTAAAAGGTTCCAAAATCTGACTAGCTATTGGCCTAAAGTCAAACTTCAAGAACGAGTATTTGATATATGACCCAAGCAATAAAATAATATAACTGCAAGCCAGTTGGTGGTGGAGATATATCATAGATTCCTAATAGGGATGACTATAATAATATACAATCACTTTATTTTCTAGTACCAAGTTATCAACTACAGCAAGTTTTTATGTCACTGGAATTGTAATCCAAGCAACTAATAAAAAATAGTAAATGGCATATCATAATAAAATATTCCACCAAAAAACAGCCTAGTAGTGATGATACTAGTACTTAATCCTGCACTCAAGATTTCAAACCAATGTACACAAGGAACATAAACAATATGTTCCATGCTGCAAGTCTGAAGAAAATGGCTTTCTACAATTTCCCTAGAATATCAAAGAGGAGAAATATTGAATGGCTTTGAAGTTACAAAAAGTAATTAGATCTTGATCCGGGGCTGTGGATCATATCTATGATGTTGGGATGAAGCTTAGCAGATCAGTGAAACCGCAAACATATGATCTAACCTCCATCAAACCAAACATTGACCCAAATAAGTAAATAACCTGTATCGCTTGGATTGAAAACATACAAAAACCTAATTCCGTTGAGAGACTTTCAATAATCAAGGTAAGCCCCCTTCAATTAACAATAAACTTTCAAGCAAGGAAGCAAAACCTTTTCAAGAATCACAATGAACTCATGGGAATCAACATACTTATCCGCAAAATCAAGAAAAAAAATTATATATGAAAAGAGAAGAATAACAAGGCACCTTGACGCCGAGGAGGTATGGCATGGAGGTCTGGGCATGCTGCTGGACAAAGAACAGCCCGACCGAAGGCTCGTTTGCAAGATACTTGATCATCTCGTCAACGCCCTCCTTCACTGCTCCCCTGGAACCAAAACCTCAGTATCCTCACAATGGAACATAAAAAAAACCCTAAATCCGAAAAACGAGAAATCGAAGAAGAAGATGATGACGGACCGTCCATGAAGCCATCCACGGGCGAGAAATCATGCATCCTGGAGCTGGAGAGAAGGAGATCATCACCAATCGATCCTTCGAGTGCAATGGATTAAAAATAAAGATTACAAGGATAAGTAAGAGATGGTGGAGTTCCCACCTTCAATTTCCAAGCTGGATGGACTTCTCTCATTTATTATTTTATTATTATATTCTTTTGTGTGTATATATATATATATATATATGACTATGCATTATTTTCATCATAAATCTTTTTCATTTATCATGCATATTTAAACCAAATGTAGATTATAGGATGAAAATTGAAAAATAAGTGGCGATGTCGAATTTTTCAAATACGATTTAAAGCTTATAAGATCTTCATCTTAAAGTAAATTTTATAAAATTTTATAAATTTAATAAGGCTACAAGTTCCTAAATTGTATGAAAATGTTCTTTCCATATACAGATTAGATTCTGATTAAAACATGTAAAATCAATGAAGAATGATGTCGAAAGGTAATCTGTGAAAGCAAAAGAATCCATGGCCTTACCTTTATATATATATATATAATAAAATACATAATTATATATTTTATCATATGATTAGTCTTTTATATATATATATATACACATATACATAAAAGACTAATCATACTAAAATGCCAGTGTTGGAAGGAGTATTTCTATTTAAATATTTCTATTTTTATTTTTAATTGATAGTTTAAAATACCTTGTTTGAGTTGAATGGGTCCAGTCTGGTTAAAAACAACCTATTTAGTATGGAAAATAGTAATAAGTTCATCTCATTCTCATGACTTTTTTATCAACTATAACATGGAAAAAGTGCTACTTAAGCTGCAAACAAATAATAATTAAGAAATGACAAAAATGGCGACCATTATCAATAGGACCTCACCTCATTAGACCGCTCTGATTACATACTTTTTACAGATACAAAAAAATACTGATTATAGTTATAAATATATTAAAACTTTTTATTCTCCTATCATGATCCAACGGCATCTCAACAACTGGAAAATCAAGTAGTAACAAGGGATCTGAAGTCCCTAGTTCTCCATGATCCACACAACCAGTGGATATCAACAGCATATTAGACATTGGGAATGAAATAAAATTCTCGCTTTGAAGATGAGAAGATGGCTTAACCACTGAGATCAGTGTAAAAATAATGTTAAAAAATTCAAATAATTCTCTTGGTTGACCAGTAGTCATCTTCCAACCTCTACGGATGGGTCCTCAAGGCCGCACGAAATTTTGTACACCAGGCAGAAGGAAGGGGTTATAAGACAACGAAATACAATCAAGAGGTCTGGTGAACTTTATTTGAGAAAACCTGCAAAATTGGAACAAACCACCCATTTTAGAGCAGCATCGATTGTGGGTTCTCGATGTAGCCCTTGAATGCCTTGAGCCATTCTGCACCAATTGCACCTAGAAATGGAAGAAACTCGAGAGTAAGACCACTCCACCAAGCAAAAAATGGGAAGGGAATTAGGTTAATAAACTTTATGCTACATACCATCTATAACACGATGATCACAGCTCAATGTGACAGACATGAAGGAACCAAAGTCGTATTGATCAGGACCAACACCAGGTATCACCCTTTTCTCAGCTGCTCCAAAATCCAATGACATTGCATTATGAGCAAGTTGTGAAATTTTTATGGTGAAATATATATATATATATATATATATATATATATATATATATATATAATAGTGTGTTTTCTCAGCAAAATCAGTTCATACAATTAACCAGCTAGTAGCAATGAGACCAAGTTTCTCTATAGCATGTGATGGCTACCAAAAATTAGCAGCTAACAGAGATCCCTTAGCTGGGAAGTGCAGACAGACAAATAGACAGGGTGCATCAACAATGGAAAGGGTAAAAAAGGAAACTTAGTCATCCAGCATAATGTAATTTGAATGACCAAGAACAAGAAGAATTACCAGAGCCAACAGCAAGAATGCCGGACTGAGGAGGATTTATAATGGCACAGAATTGTTTGATTCCGAATGGTCCGCCCAAATTTGATACTGTAAATGTGCCTCCCTGCAGAACAAACACAAATTGAGCTAATATGAATATTTCATCCATGGAAAAATGGTTCTGAAGTATCTACTCACCTCATAGTCTTCTGGTTTCAAACTGTTATCTTTTGCTTTCTGAGCCAACTGCTTCACTTCATCAGCAATTGTAGACAGACCCTTCTTGTCCGCATCCTGCAATTTCAAACTAGTTCATGCTATAGCCCAGAAAAAGAAAAAGAAAAAGAAAAAGAAGAGAGAGAGAGAGAGAGAGTTTAATTCATGAGGTGATGCGACTACATACCCTGATAACTGGAACAAATAATCCATGCTCAGTCTGAACAGCAACATTGACATTTATGTTATGATGTCTGCATAAATAACCACCCAGCTTTCAATCATAAATCTTGCATACCATGAACTAATGAAATCATCACCAGCATGAAGTAACATCAATAATACTATAAAGTCCTCTTGTAAATGGTAACTAGAATCTTATTTGGTGAGCCATACTTGCCTTTCACGTATTTACAGTTGTTTTGTTGCTAAACACAGTTCATCTGTTCTCTGGTTTCCAATCACAAAGTATTCAAGCATGTTTGTTTTACTGGTACTATAATGATTTTCCAGTTTTTGTGCAATGACCTATTATCCTCCATATTAATATAAGTTTTTTTTTCTAAAACACCTATAATATCAATTCTAGGATCCACAACTATTATATCTGAAGGCCAGACCAGTTGATGTTATATCTAAAGGTCCTTGAACGAATTAATCTATACTATCAAAAAATGAAGTTACTTGATTCATTATCTAATCAGGTATCCCCATAAGTTTTCATATTTTGTCCCGTTTTCGACAATATCTGTAAGAAGCATGGCATAATCTGACTAGATTAGAATTAGTTGTCATGGAATGAAACTTGTGAAGGCAGCTGACCAGAAACATGAGCATCCACAACTGTTACACAATGTAAGTTCAAGAACAAGGGAGAAAAAAACCATCAGATAGAAGAGGCTATATCCTATACAAGGACAAAAAACAAGACTTTAAAAGGGAACACCAACATCAATCATAAAACGTGACTCCTCGGACGTCTTAAATGCTCAGATAATGTTCAGTAATGACTTACTGGCGAATGAAATCATTCATCCAAGAACTATTGCACTGTGGAACCTTGCAAAGAGCCAAAGCAACAGCCTGGAGTAAAAAAATTACAATGATAAAACATCAGAATTTCATTTACTTCAAATTTCTGAGTTTGGAGGAAGATAAGCCAGAAACTTGTACATTCAGAAGAAAGAATAACCCACTGGCTGTTATTCATTTCTAGTATATAACAAGTCATGGGAAAAAAGAAATGACTTGTCCACTTCATATTAAAAATAGATACCGATTATCCAGTATTTAATGATGAATGACATAATTCAATATCCAACACTTACAAAAAGACAATTCAGTTCATATGACAGTTTTTTTTATATTTGATCATCGTTCACAAACATATGCAAGTCCAGCTGTGTGCTAATGCGCTAAAGAACTATAAGATAAGGAATGTCTATCAAGACCTGTAAATGAAGCAGTTACTTCCAAATAAAAGCAACAAGAATGTTCAACAATAGAAAACTAACCTTAATAACCAGGTCATTGACAGAAATCCTTTTTCCACCAGAGGCTTCCTGTAGAGAGTTAAGTTCACTCCTTAACCTGTCACCAGGCACAATGTTTTTGATCCAACGTCAAACCACTGTATATATCATCAAACTAAAACCAACAATTATTGAAACTCACTTCATAAGTTTGTCCACTTGGGTGTCAAGAGTTAAATAGTAATGAGGAATAGTCTGTTTGGAAAGCAGCAAGAGTGAAGCCGTGACCTGCCAACAAGAATAATCAAACATAAAAAATCAAAATTGATGCAGATATTAATGCAGCACATGATACAATCAAAATTTGTAGTTACCTTTCTTATCTGAGAAATTGGGATATCTGAATAGTCTGATACTTGAGCCCCTGGTGTAGCCTTCTTCTGTGTAGATACACCCTTCGCACTAGATGCTAAATTAGGGAAAAGTGAACCACCAATCATTACAAGCAAAAGAATAAAAGCAATAGCATGAAGCAGCAACTTCATATACTGGTTCAAACACAAACTTCTTAGTGGATGCTACATTAAGGAACTTTGCATGATCATTTCAGAAGATTAGCAGGAAAGTCAGAAACATGATTTAAATTTTTTTAAGCATTTGATTGATTGTAAAATGTTAAGAAATCTACATAGTTCTTGTGATATAAAAAGATCTGGCTGTACAGTGAAAAATAATAGTACACAAGAAAGAGCCAGGTACCATGATATCATTCTTTAGGTTTATATGGACGATGTAACTAAATTTACCTAAAAGGCATGCATGCTGTTTTAATCCCCAAAGTTGAAATATTTAGCTTCATTCATTTAAATTAATCTGAATGCATGACATCACAGAAATATCAAATAGCATTCCTATTCCATAAAACTCTAAGATTTCAGTTATCAGAGACTGAATAAATAAATACCTAAATAGTCCTCAATATCAGCCTTCAAAATGCGACCATCAGGGCCAGTTCCTTTTATGTTTGAGAGAGGAACCTGGTTTGTATTGGGGAAAAGAAAAAGAAGTAAATTTTATCTTGCAAAACATCAGAAATAAAGAGCAATCACTGCTGAACAGAATCTACAACAGATAAAGTTAGTAACTTAATGGCTTACATCGTTTTCTTCAGCCAATTTTCTTGCAAGAGGACTGGCGAAGATGCGATCATCTGCATGAGGAACTTCTTCAGTTTTTGAGAGTTTTGGTTTTGGCTCGGGGGCTTTAGCAGGCTCTGGGTCCTCTTGTTTTGGTGAGCTTGGCTCAGATGGTGCTTTTGTTTCAGCAGGTTTTGCAGAAATTTTGTAATCTTTGAACTTTTCAATGTCACCTTCTTCTTCCACAGTTATAGCAATTATCTGGTAAGAAATGAAAGAAAGAAAGAAAGCTGTAGGGAGCACCTTAAAAGAGATAATATCAATTAAATTTTAATACTACTAGAGCTGTTAGAAGCACAGTTTTAACCAACAAAACAATGTGGAAATACATAAAAAAGATAATATAATGTCTAGATTTGCAAAATTTGAAGAAACTACATTAATTTGTGCAACATTTGTTAAAAAATGGGCAGCCCGGTGCTACAAAGCTCTGCTATGCGCGGGGTCTGGGGGAAGGGTCGGATCACTTGGGTCTATTATATGCAACCTTACCCTGCTTTTATTGCAAGAGGTTGTTTCCATGACTCGAACCTATGACCTCCGGGTCATATGACGACAACTTTACTGTTGCTCCAAGGCTCCCCTTCTTGTGCAACATTTGTGTACAAGAAATAATTTGAATAGACCTCTAGGAACAGCGGTCATAAGGTACATCTTAGATCCAAAAACCAATAACACTAACAGTAGAGGAGGGGTTCAATTATTGTGCTAGAATTGCAAATCATGAAGCTCAAGAAAAGTATAGTCCAGATATATGACCTCTTCTGACTACCAATGTTTAATAACAACAAGAACAATAAGTTCTGATGTATCACATCTATGAAGCGACCTTCACTCTGAGGCTAGAATTATTTAACCTTGGTACGAGCAAAGGTCAGGAATGAAGCAAGATACAAAAGAGGCCATGAAAAAGAATGAACAAATGGAAGAAGATGAGAATTAAACACAGTTCAATGAAAACCCACGTAAGATATATCCCGCACTTGTCACAAGATTCTAAATTTCTGATTGCAAATAGCTAAATTTCAGCCATCTGAATTTAATTTCGTTAGATTTCACATCAAGTTTTATCCTAAGCCTAGGTTATTCTAATGCTTAGCTCATGCTGTCTTGGTCTTAGCTTTACCCTACCAATGCAGTTGGAATTTGAGGTGATTGATTATCTTCGGCAGAGCCAATTATATAATTTTGATATGAAAATAAGCATCTATGAATTTTCACATTTTCTTTGGATGATGGGTTTGCTCGGTTTATGCATGTCACAATTACTGAAGACTCTAAATGAGATTTCCAAATAGAATATCAAGATAATGTGTGGTTCAGTTTCATAATAGATAAATTAAAACTGCATTAGTAGTTAAGGCCAACATACAATATGCTCAATCCAAACAAACCTCAGTCTGAATTTTTTATTTTTTGTATTTTCTTATTTTCGTGCCCTCACCCACCTCTGAATGGACTAGACACAGGATAAAGAAAGTCATCCTTCAAGATGATTTATTAGCTTAATTTAATAGACCATTAAGAAGGTTTATAAGTATGTGATCATAGAAATATGTATTACTACCTACCAGTCACACCAACTATAGGATACATATTAGGAAGAAAAGCTAAATCAAAGTAGAAGCATGATAAATTCACCAAATCAATAATGTAAAGATTTGAACTGAAGAAAAACAAGATCAAGGATAAGTTTGACACCAGGATATGTATTTTAAACATTTGACATACCTCACCAACTTTTATTTCTTTAGCCCCATCACCATGTATTATCTTAGCAAGATAGCCCTCTTCCATACATTCCATTTCCACAGTGGCTTTATCCTAATCAACACATGAGGATGACATAAGAAGTGCATAAAAGTAGAGGTCAGGAGGATTCTTACTTCAAAAGTAACTTATTCTTTAATCTTTATAGAGCAGGGACAAGATCATACAGTTTCAACTTCGCAAAGTACTTCACCAGGAGAAACTTTATCACCTTCCTTCTTCAGCCACCGAGCAATGTTTCCCTAAAGTCATGCACAACCATGCAAGTTAAACACTTATAACACTAGCAGATGCGGATCAAGTTTTCTATAGGCAAAATAGCATTGCCTACCTCTGTCATGGTTGGAGAGAGAGAAGGCATCCCAATTTCTTGATGAGGAGGGAGCTCTGTAATAATGAGAAAATGTACCAGGTTAACAATTAATCATGTCCGTCAACCTTTCCTGAAAGGAGAATACCTAGATAAAATACAAAAATGAAAAAAGAAAAAAAGAAAAGGAAGTGGCTAGAAATAGCAGCATTCTTCAAGGAAAGGGTACTATAAAGTCTTAGGGAATTCAATACTGAATGTAAGCATCTAAATAATCATATGAATTAATAAACCAACTTAAACTTTGTCTTTCTCATTCTTCAAGGAAAATCTGACTACTTTAAGTGATACATGGCAAGCAAACTAGTAAAAAAAGTATACATAATCCAAATCTTAGGGATACCTTGGCTGCCAAGGAATGATCTTAAAAATTATAATCAGATTAAACAATTATCTAACTTCTAATATCATGAGATCATTCTTTGTATTTGGAAAACAATATTTCTCAGCTCATGAAAAGGTACATAAAATGGCACATTAGTAATATATGTGATTGTGTGTGTGTATGTTATGTGTGTGTTATGCTGGAAGCATTTTATTAAAAAAACTACTTCATTACAGCAGAAAATAAATATGACTTATTCGCAAGTTATAATTCTTCAAGCACAAAAGATGGAGACGAAAGATCCAGATAAGAATGTGACAGGTGACCTTTTGCTTCAGTTCATGATATTCTAGGTGTCACAGTAACTGAAATATAAATATATTTAAAGGAGAAGAATGATGATGGGGTTTCATGATAGAAAAAAAATAACATAGATGTTTCTTATGAATGAGGAAAAGACAAAAGATTTATCACAAGTTCTAAGGTAGCATTGAAATAAGTGTAGTTTGGGCACAAGAAAGGCATACAGAAGATATCTATGATAAGATGCTTGAACTCAAGCATTCTAGTACATACTTTTACCGGTATTCAATTTTTTTATAATTTTGCAGTTATTGATATTATCAGTAGCCTGGAAACAAGTGATTTCATATCATGACAATAGATTGCTAGTTTCAGTAGCCTAAAATATGATATTTTGATTTTTTATGTATAACTACCCTATGTTTAATCATTACAGCAAAGAGTTTCTTAATAACAACAAAGATTTTTAAAAATTATATCAATTAGGAAAAATCAAATATATCCACGAAAATTTCAGAAAAGCATGTGCAAAGAAAAAACATCCTAGTATTGTCTAGATAGCAGGCAGCTTACAATAGACTACAATCAGACATAGGGCGTCTAAAACATTGAACATTTCATAAGACAATCAGAAATACTTCCTACATTACCGTTGAGATATTGACCTGATTGGCAAGACTTTATGAACAGAAGCCCTTATCACCAACCCCAGTAGCACACTCAAGCTTCTCGAAGCCATTTTTCCAGCTTGGCTTCTTGGTCAGAACTGAATTTATCAAAGGGCTCAAACATGGAGGGTATATCATCATCTTGTGAATTTCTAATATTGGGCTCTGGTTCTTCAAGCTTATCATTTACAGAGTGGCTCGATAAAGGCAGTTCTTCTGCATCAGCATTAACAAGATTTGGATGTATGTCAAGATCAGTTGCGGAAAATGTAGGTTTATGTGAGGCATGAGGCTCACATTTGACGCTTTCTGATGGCCCCTTATTAGTCTGGGCCCATTTGACACCAGCAACTTTCTGCTTTGCCAAGTTGAAGAAAGTTGAGATGTAACTCTGTCCGCTTTTACCATCATCCAGGATATTGCCACTATTATAATTGAAGTCTGCTGACAAGTTTGAACTGCTTCTATCTGTATGAAAACCTGACATTGGATTTTGGATCAACCTGAATCATTGTAACTGTAAATCAGCCAATATAAGCAGAAATAACTAGCGTATTCTAGATTATAATAATTTTAGAAAAGTTAATGGCAATGGAGAAAAGATGATATGTATGGGTAGATTAGCAAGAAATGCTATATCTAGTGCAATAGATCTGTTGAGACAAGTTTGTGCAAGCTTATTGAGAAAGTAAAGTACATATGCACACAATCATATTGACGAGAGAAAAACCGCCATATTTTGTGCAATGAAATGGTCGTCATGACTGAAGTTAACGCCAGATCTTTAAGAAAACATACATATACAATTGTAACGGTGAGAGAAAATGCCGTATTTTCAGCAAGGAAATGGGAAAGACTGTTATAATACATGCTATCTAGCTAAGAAAATATACATCGGCAATCATAATGGTGAGAAAATAAAAAGCATGTTTTGGGCAATGAAATGGTCAAGAAGTTTATGATAGCTTGATTGAGAAGGTATACAGATACAATCATATTGGTGAGAGAATAAAGGTCATGTCTTTTCCAATGAAATGGGCAAGACTAGTTCACCCTAGCTAGCTGAGAAAGCATACATACACAATCATAACGGTCAGAAAATAATACCATGTTTTCTGCAATGAAATGATCTAGACGAAGTTGATGATAGTTAATCAAGTATACATAGACCATAATATTGGTGATAGAACAAAGGTCATGTTTTGTGCAATGAAATGGTCAAGACTGAGGTTCATGCTAGCTAGTTGAGAAGCATAATCCAGAATGATATTGACGAGAGAATAAAAACCATGTATTTATTGTGCAATGAAATGGACAAGACAGTTGTTCATGCAAGTTAGTTGAGAAAGCATGCATACATAACCATATTGGTGAGAGAATAAGTGCCATTTTTGTGCAATGAAATAGAGAAGACTGTAGTTCCTGCAAGCTAGTTGAGAAAGCATATATACACAATCATATATATAGGTGAGAGATTAAGTGTCATCTTTTGCGCAATTAAATGAGCAAGACTATTGTTCATGCTAGCTAGTTAAAAAATACATATACTATCTATACTTTTTGTCCGACACAAAAAAGTATAGCGCCAATCTTAAACAATCTGAATTTGTTTGTATCAATACTACTACTTGGAAAGATAGCATCTTCTTAGATAGGATAGCTGTCAAATACAAAGCTTGCGAGTGAATAAATATGCTGAGTTGACGGTGAAGATGATATGAAACCCATGGGAGCCAAGAGATTAGCTTTTTTGCAAGCTTCAGAGTATTAGTAAGCGAAAAAAGTTCAGCTCTACCCATTTCAGATCCTTTTCCTCTTTTGCCTCTATATTTTATCCTTCATCAAATTTTGATAATTTCTTACATTTCAGCTTTAAATGTGGTGATTTGAAATCACAATATAAAAACAAAGTTAATCAACCAAAACGAACCAAGATAGCAAAATAACAAAATAAATATCAAAGGAATGTTCTTTCCGTCTCAAAAGTAATGCAGACATATAAAGACAATCAAAGGAATGTTCTATGGTTAAAATCGAAGGTGAGAAGGCCAAAGTAATGCACTGGCACTGATGGAGAAGGTCCTTTGAAAGCCTTAGGAGTGAACTCCCAAATCACAGGGGATAAGATTATTATAAAGACATTGATGATATCTCTATATAGTGATCATCGATCCATTTAATACAAACATAATCTTATCAAGTGTTCATGATCTGAAAGCTAATCCTTGCTTCCAACGTAGACTATCTATGGGAATTTGGTATATCCTAAACTTAAAATGCTAACTAAACAACTTCAACTAGAGTTATATATGTGGTCATAGTTTGAACATCAATGTTTTGGACCTAGTCTATTTGATCAACTAGCATGTGATTATGTAATTAGATCCACTTTAATAAATGGTCCCCCAACTCTGACTAACTAAACGTTGACCAACCGAAGCACTAGACTCTGTCGAAATGACCATGTCCGAGTCCAGTGTCCGGACCGGATTAGTCACTAGAGTCAACAAAAGCACACCAAACAGCAAACAGCAAAACTGCCACGTCACATCGTGTCACTCCAAGCTGGGCCCCAGAAGCCGCCACTTGACACGCGTCGCTATCCGGGAGGGCCGCCACGAATTTATCTTTGACATTTTCAAGCGCCCTCTGGCGACAGGGCGCCGCGGCTGTCCACGTGTCACGGTGGCCCACCATCACGCCACGTGTCTCACTCCACTACCCAGTCTCAGATTGACACGAGGCGCACGGTTCTCCACCTTATCCTTCTATTCGCGCAAGCAATATAGACCCCTTCTTATCATCTCAACCGCCAAAAATACTTTTAGTTTCGCTCACTTAGATCACCAATCTCGATGCACGATACACGGCTATACAATCTCCAAACTTTTGTGATAATAATAATAAAAAAACTCTCCCTTCTTTTCAGCTTTTCTATATAACCGCATTCATTCGTTGCAATTGCCGAAGGTTCAAGATTCATCTAACGCTAATTTCGTATTTAATACGCAAGATTTCTTCAACCAAGTCTAAGGATTTTTCCAGAGGCGTGTTAGATCGATCATTCCCCTTGATTGCATGTTGTTTTTGGTGAATTAATTCGAGTTTTGTGTATATGATCTGCATCGGGGTGACGAGCGTACCTGCAGCACGGATTCCCGCACGATCGGCTCCGAAAGAGAGGATCAGAAGTGGTAGGAAGTCACCGGGGAGAATGGAGACGGCGGGGTTGGCGATGAGGTCTCCGGCGGCGACTGCGGTGGCTGCGGGGCCGTTGATGTTGACGTCGGGGGCGAGCGGGCGGGTGAACGCGCTGCTCTCCTTGAGGGTGCTACGGAGCTTGTTGTTGTTTATCAATGGTGTGATCCTGCTCTTTCTTCTTGCCTTCCGCCGCCGTCCGCGGTTCGTGGCCGCAGCTGAGAGGCCGTCGCCGGGGGTTGGCGAGGATAAGAAGGGGGCGGTTGTGGTGAGGGTTCCGGCTGGAATTGTGACTAGGAGGAGGGGGAGCGAAGGGGAGGCGGCGGCGAGGAGGGCGATGGCGATAAGGAGGGTGGGAGTGAGGGAAGAGGAGGAGGAGGAGAGGAGGAGCAAGAGGGAGTTCGCCATGTTCGCCACGGCCAGAGGGGATTCGCTCTTCACCCAATCCTGGACGCCTGTCGCCATGCCCACTAGGCATGTCTCTCTCCTCCCTATTTTTTTCCCCAATTTTTTTTCTAATTTTAATTCAAATATTAATTACCATAATTTTATTCTTGAATATTAAACATTTCATTTCACTGATAATCAATTTTCCTTTATTTTTTTATATTTTAATGTGATTTGGATCCTGGAAAATGAGAAAGGTTTTAAAAACATGATTATTATTATTATGGAAAAAAAGAGAGAGATGAGCATTGTGGGAATGGAAACCGCCTTTGAAATAAATTATAAATATTATTTTTTCCTCAATTTAACTACATTATTGAGAAAAATTCATGTTTTTCTTCCAACCGAGAGCCAGAAATTTAGAATTATTATTTGTTAGAAATTCTCCAAATATTTTCTTATACTTCAAATGGGAAACACAGTGAAATGTTTTTCATATTTCTATTTATCATGCCATGTTTCCCACGCGTGCTCTAATAGGGGACCCACTTGGTTATCCTGTGGTTGTGTAGATGTCACGTGTGATGCGTTCCATTCGTTCTGTCCTTTTTGGGGACCGTTCTTATGATAATGGCTATAGTACTTTCCAGTTATTCTTAGCCTTATAATAGCAGCAGGGCATCCTGGGGTAGGGTAGTGGAGGTAACCTTACCTCATCTATCTCTCTAGAAGGTCCCGGACACAACTCCCATGATGTGTTTGATATCCTCACCCAAGTTTGTCCCTTATCCTTATGTTCGGTGGTCTTACGTGTGGTTGTAATATAAAATTTCTGGAGGGAATATATCAGTTCATGGTGGTGGGACACTGGAAGTCTGGAACTTGTGGGGGGATTTGGGAAGAGTATTATTTATACCATCCATAATAAGATAATGAATTTAACAAAAAAAAATAAAAATAAATAATGAGATAATGAAGGTTGTTTATGCTTATCATATATTTTAGCTTTAATAATTATCTTAATAATACACAAATGGTGTTGGATTATGATTCTTGATGTGTTTGTTAATTTTAGACTAGTGTCCTTGTTGAGAAATTCATATTTATCAACTGCTAAAATTAACATTGTTCTTTTTATGTTAATGTTGTGCAGGGGTCTAGTTGTTCTTTTGCACGGTCTGAATGAACACAGGTAGCTTAATGTGCTTTTGTTTATGTTTTTGAATCTATTGAATGAAGTGATATTTATTTGGTTCACTAATTCTTTTTATTTTGGTTTATGTTGAACAGTGGACGGTATAATCATTTTGCAATGCAGTTGAATGACCATGGTTTTAAGGTGTATGCCATGGACTGGATTGGTAAGTAACTAAGTACCATCAATCTTTTGAGTATATGCTTCATAGATCTCTCAATCATTCATGGAGAACGTGGTTGAAGATGGGTTGAAATTAGGAGAAAAATTATGCCTTTTGATCCTCATCCTTGAATTTCAATTTACCCAAAACTATTATTCATGAATAAAGTTGGGCTATAGGTTGTTTGCTTGAAATCATCTCCCCACATGTTATGATGCATTTTTAACAATTGCACTTGGTATGGGAGGTTCATTGTTCTCCTATAAAATGAAAATGGGATTGGATTCATAACCAAGTAATTGACAACAAGAGAGCCTAATCATGTTGTTCCTTTTTATACAGAAATTAGTAAAACCTATATGACATATTTTCTAAAATTGATGTTGGTTGAGCGAGTTGAAGCTCTTTTTGAGTGTTCTTTTAATGTTCATTAACTTTCAGAATTATGTAATTCAGTTTTTTTTCAGGTTTGAAAGAACCACCCCCATGACTTGGCTCATGATTGGCCCAAATCTTGATTGAGACCAGTCAGGTCAGCTAGTATATTGAGTACTCATTTGAGAATTAGAAACCTACTATTAGAGACATACTATTAGAGACCGAGTCATACATTTACCTTTTACAATAAATCTTAATATGAGGCTCTATATTGGTTTGGTGAGATTTTTCACACACGAGTCGAATACTGTTCAAATGTGCCAATCTTCTGTTTTCTTATCGTTAAAAATAACAAGCTAATGTTGATGAAGAAAATTGGTGTGAAAGTTGACTACCACACTACCTCTCCAAAACAAAACAAATAAAATAAATAAAATAAAATAAAAGGTCAGAGAGTTCAAACTATGCTTGAAGTATGACAAGAATAAAACAAAATATTAAAAATAACAAGATCGGTGAAATGTCTGGTTTCGTGAGAAAATGAGGATCTCATTATCTTAAGCATTTAGCATGGAACTTGGAAACACCTTAGAAGTTAGAACAGTCATTTCTTTCATGTTTACCCCGTCTTTTTTCTTATGCGCGTTGGTTTCTTTTCAGGGCATGGCGGAAGTGATGGGCTGCATGGTTATGTTCCTTCCCTTGATTATGCTGTCAGTGATCTGGTATTAGTCAAATCTCTTGATATTCAATAATCATTGTCTTAAACTTTATATCTTCTCTTTCTTATACTTCTTGTTATGCAGAAAGCTTTTTTGGAGAAGGTATTGGCTGAAAATCCAAGGTTGCCCTGCTTTTGCTTTGGACACTCAACAGGTGCAGCTATTATTCTCAAGGTAAGTCACTTTGGTTGATTAGTATTTTTATCTCTTCCATAGTTTCCATGAGCATATCAATATGGAATTTCATTCCTATCTAGTTTATTAATTGGTTGTTTCATTAACTATAGGCAGTGATGGATCCAAATATAGAATCTCGCATTGCAGGAGTGGTATTGACATCACCTGCCATTCGCGTTCAACCATCTCACCCACTTGTCACGGTATGTACTTCAACATAGAAGATCAATGATGTTAGTTTTCATATAATATTTACATCAGTCTTCAGAAGTTAAGAGCATTCATATCAGTTTTATAGACATAAGTTTCTACGACTAATTTTAGAAATCCTAATAGATCATCAGGGATATACCTGTGATACTCCTTAAGCTCCTTGTTGTACTTGTCTTATTTTCCACTTTATCTGCTTCTACATGTCTCATCTGATGATCCAGAACATAGATTTGCCACTTTCTAGATGGTGGCATCTGTTCTAAGAATATAATGTTGATGCATCATTTTCTTTACTAGCCTTTGGTACCACTTTCAAATGTCAATTTTGTAGCTGGTGACACCTGCTCTAAGAATATAATGTGATGCATCATTTTCTTTACGATCCTTGTCATGAAATCCTTTTCCTACCATTTACATTTGTTCAAAATAAAATGTGGCAACTAACTTTTAGTTCTCTCTAAATATCAGACACTCGCCCCAATCCTCTCATTGATTGCTCCCAAATACCAGTTTACTGCTGAAAGCAAGGGCCCTCCTGTTTCTCGTGACCCGGAAGCATTGAAAGCCAAGTACTCTGATCCACTTGTGTACACCGGTTCAATACGTGTCCGAACTGGATATGAAATCCTACGAATCACATCCTACTTGCAACAAAATCTGAGCAGAGTCAACACCCCATTGCTAGTCCTTCATGGCACATCTGACACAATCACTGCCCCGGATGCCTCTCAAAGATTATACGAAGAGGCAAATTCATCAGACAAATCCATCAAATTATATGAAGGACTCTTGCACGACCTCCTCTTCGAACCCGAAAGGGATGATATTGCGAAGGATATAATCGACTGGTTGTGCAGCAGACTTGATGCTTCAAGCAGAAAGCTCAAGAACTGAACCCAATGGTAATGGCATATGACAATGTGGCT
This sequence comes from Dioscorea zingiberensis, assembly GCA_026586065.1. NCBI lineage: Eukaryota > Viridiplantae > Streptophyta > Magnoliopsida > Dioscoreales > Dioscoreaceae > Dioscorea > Dioscorea zingiberensis. The sequence continues at coordinate 42,526,632 of CM048826.1, read as the reverse complement.
GGTTTTTTTTATGAGACAGCCACTCGGTGATAATTCCAATAGCCAGGAACTTCTATTGTTGTTGTTGTTGTATCAGTGCATAATACCTGCGTTTATAAAATTTACTTCTCATTAGCAGGTGTTAATGAACTTTAATGAAAATTAAGTTATCCATGGAATGTCACTTGTGTTTTCTCAGCCCTCAATTGCACGCCCGTCAAACAGAGCAAGTGAAAACTCAGTGAATTATACATTTTATAATAGCATAAATATGATGTTTATATTATTATTATTATTATTATTAACAAAAGTGACAAGTGCCCCCACGTGGGAAATGGACAGTTCTATCTTGTGCTAGTTCCGAGGAGAACATCATATTAGCAAGTGGTCGAAAATAAAAAATTTAGTAATAAAAAATTATATCACTAATTTTCAAAAATTAAAAATTAAAAAAAAAATGAGAAGTTACTTAATTTAGTTAGTGATCGAAACCAACGGCCTTTGATACAACCCTATCCATTATTCTCTCGTCTGGGCATGGGATAGGTGAGACTTTCGCAGTGGATGAAACCCAGACTAGTGAGCCAGCGCTGAATGGTGCATCCGGAGTAAAGGAGAAGACGACCAAGGATCAGAGGACACATCGCGTACACAAACAACCAGCTTGGGTTGTTGATTACCAGATGGGACGCGTGGCAAAGCATGGTGCGCAGGATCGTGGTGGGAGTGTGAATCTGAGGTTGTGGTCATGCGTTATTATGTAGGTTGTCATCTTGTAATAATTACTGATGGGTTGTTATGCCAGCCTGGTAGGATATTCCATTAGGGTTTCCTTTTGCATTGGTAGCTATATAAACCCTTAGGGTTTACTATATTAGGTTATGTGTATTTTGTAAGAACCTTCCTCTTCCTCTTCTGAGTATTAACCATCCTTTTCATCCTTTTCTTCTTCCTCTTCGTCTCCTGGGAGTGAGTACCCACTCGAAGTGGTACTGCTGATACGTCGCCAGCCAACGAGGGTGTATTATTGGTGCTTTCATTGAGAGCTTGGCTTTGTTCTCAGTCATGGCGGGCTCAGAGATACTAGAGGCAATAAAGGCGATGGCGACCCAGCTTCAAACGCAAATGCAGACTCAGCTAGACGATCAGGCGGCGATCTATCATCAGTCACTGCAAAAGAGCATGGCGACCATGGATGCTCGCTTTGAGGATCTCCGCCTGTAAGTGATGGGGTCCTCGCCTACCCCGGGAGCAAGGCGATTGTCGTCTCACTATCGAACGGCGGATCCGCCCCCATCTGGCTTAGAGTTCTCTCATTTGCTTAAGCCGCTGAAAATGAAGATTCCCAAATTTGATGGAGTGGATCCAAACGGCTAGGTGTTCCAGATCGAGGAGTTTTTCAACTTTCACGAAACTCCGGCGACACTTCGACTACGTATCGTGTCTTTCCATCTGGAAGAACGAGCATCGACGTGCTATCAATGGATGAAGGGCAATAATCTTCTCACGACCTGGCTAGAGTTCTTATCAAACCTCAAACAGCGCTTCGAAGTCTCACAGTACAAGGATCATCAAGGAGCTCTTTCAAAGCTGACTCAAACCTCAACGGTATCCGATTTTCAGACAGCTTTTGAATATTTGATGAACAAAGTGACTGGAATCTCCGAGCAATTATTGATATCCTTCTTCATCGCCGGTCTACGCCCGCAAAATAGTAATAAGTTTAAAATACCTTGTTTGAGTTGAATGGGTCCAGTCTGGTTAAAAACAACCTATTTAGTATGGAAAATAGTAATAAGTTCATCTCATTCTCATGACTTTTTGATCACCTATAACATGGAAAAAGTGCTACTTAAGCTGCAAACAAATAATAATTAAGAAATGAAAAAAATGGTGACCATTATCGATAGGACCTCACCTCATCAGACAGCTCTGATTACAAACTTTTTATAGATACAAAAAAAAATATTGATTATAGTAAATATATTAAAACTTTTTATTCTCCTATCATGATCCAACGGCATCTCAACAACTGGAAAATCAAGTAGTAACAAGGGATCTGAAGTCCCTAGTTCTTCATGATCCACACAACCAGTGGATATCAACAGCATATTAGACATTGGGAATGAAATAAAATTCTCGCTTTCAAGATGAGAAGATGGCTCAACCACTGAGATCAGTGTAAAAATAATGTTAAAAAAATTTTCAAATAATTCTCTTGGTTGACCATTAGTCATCTTCCAACCTCTACGGATGGGTCCTCAAGGCCGCACGAAATTTTGTACACCAGGCAAAAGGAAGGGGTTATAAGACAACAAAATACAATCAAGAGGTCTGGTGAACTTTATTTGAGAAAACCTGCAAAATTGGAGCAAACCACCCATTTTAGAGCAGCATCGATTGTGGGTTCTCGATGTAGCCCTTGAATGCCTTGAGCCATTCCGCACCAATTGCACCTAGAAATGGAAGAAACTCAAGAGTAAGACCACTCCACCAAGCAAAAAATGGGAAGGGAATTAGGTTAGGTTAATAAACTTTATGCCACATACCATCTATGACACGATGATCACAGCTCAATGTGACAGACATGAAGGAACCAAAGTCGTATTGATCAGGACCAACACCAGGTATCACCCTTTTCTCAGCTGCTCCAAAATCCAATGACATTGCAATATGAGCAAGTTGTGAAATTTTTATGGTGAAATATATATATATATATATATATATATATATATATATATATATATATATATATATATATAGTGTGTGTGTGTTTTCTCAGCAAAATCAGTTCATACAATTAACCAGCTAGTAGCAATGAGACCAAGTTTCTCTATAGCATGTGATGGCTACCAAAAATTAGCAGCTAACAGAGATCCCTTAGCTGGGAAGTGCAGACAGACAAATAGACTGGGTGCATCAACAATGGAAAGGCTAAAATAGGAAACTTAGTCATCCAGCATAATGTAATTTGAATGACCAAGAAGAATTACCAGAGCCAACAGCAAGAATGCCGGACTGGGGAGGATTTATAATGGCACAGAATTGTTTGATTCCGAACGGTCCGCCCAAATTTGATACTGTAAATGTGCCTCCCTGCAGAACAAACACATTGAGCTAATATGAATATTTCATCCATGGAAAAATGGTTCTGAAGTATCTACTCACCTCATAGTCTTCTGGTTTCAAACTGTTATCTTTTGCTTTCTGAGCCAACTGCTTCACTTCATCAGCAATTGTAGACAGACCCTTCTTGTCCGCATCCTACAATTTAGACTAGTTCATGCTATAGCCCAGAAAGAGAGAGAGAGAGAGAGAGAGAGAGAGAGAGAGAGAGAGAGAGAGAGAGAGAGAGAGAGAGTTTAATTCATGAGGTGATGCGACTACTTACCCTGATAACTGGAACAAATAATCCATGCTCAGTCTGAACAGCAACATTGACATTTATGTTATGATGTCTGCATAAATAACCACCCAGCTTTCAATCATAAATCTTGCAAACCATGAACTAATGAAATCATCACCAGCATGAAGTAACATCAATAATACTATAAAGTCCTCTTGTAAAGGGTAACTAGAATCTTATTTGGTGAGCCATACTTGCCTTTCACGTATTTACAGTTGTTTTGTTGCTAAACACAGTTCATCTGTTCTCTGGTTTCCAATCACTTGTTCATTAAAGTATTCAAGCATGTTAGCGTTACTGGTACTATAACAATTTTTCAGTTTTTGTGCAATGACCTATTATCCTCCATATTAATATAAGTTTTTTCTAAAACACCTATAATATCAATTCTAGGATCCACAACTAGTATATATGAAGGCCAGACCAGTTGATGTTATATCTAAAGGTCCTTGAACAAATTAATCTATACTATCAAAAAATGAAGTTACTTGATTCATTATCTAATCAGGTATCCCCATAAGTTTTCATATGTTGTCCCGTTTTCGACAATATCTGTAAGCAGCATAGCATAATCTGACTAGATTAGAATTAGTTGTCATGGAATGAAACTTATAAAGGCAGCTGACCAGAAACATGAGCAACCACAACTGTTACACAATCTAAATTCAAGAACAAGGGAGAAAAAAAACCATCAGATAGAAGAGGCTATATCCTATACAAGGACAAAAACAAGACTTTAAAAGGGAACACCAACATCAATCATAAGATGTGACTCCTCGGAATTCACGTCTTAAATGCTCGGATAATGTTCAGTAATGACTTACTGGCGAATGAAATCATTCATCCAAGAACTATTGCACTGTGGAACCTTGCGAAGAGCCAAAGCAACAGCCTGGAGTAAAAAAATTACAATGATAAAACATCAGAATTTCATTTACTTCAAATTTCTGAGTTTGGAGGAAGATAAAGCCAGAAACTTGTACATTCAGAAGAAAGAATAAACCACTAGCTGTGATTCATTTCTAGTATATAACAAGTCATGGGAAAAAGGAAATGACTTGTCCACTTCATATTAAACATAGATACCGATTATCCAGTATTTAATGATGAATGGCATAATTCAATATCCAACACTTGACAAAAAGAGAATCCAGTTCATATGACAAGTTTTTTATATTTGATCATGGTTCACAAAAATATGCAAGTCCAGCTGTGTGCTAATGCGCTAGAGAACTATAAGATAAGGAATGTCTATTAAGCGTGCACATTTATTTACTATATCTGGAATAGCCATCAAGACCTGTAAATGAAGCAGTTACTTCCAAATAAAAGCAACAAGAATGTTCACTAATAGAAAACTAACCTTAATAACCAGGTCATTGACAGAAATCCTTTTTCCACCAGAGGCTTCCTGTAGAGAGTTAAGTTCACTCCTTAACCTGTCACCAGGGACAATGTTTTTGATCCAATGTCAAACCACTGTATATATCATCAAACTAAAACCAAAAATTATTGATACTCACTTCATAAGTTTGTCCACTTGGGTGTCAAGAGTTAAATAATAATGAGGAATAGTCTGTTTGGAAAGCAGCAAGCGTGAAGCCGTGACCTGCCAACAAGAATAATCAAACATAAAAAATCAAAATTGATGCAGATATTAATGCAGCACGTGGTACAATCAAAATTTGCAGTTACCTTTCTTATCTGAGAAATTGGGATATCTGAATAGTCTGATACTTGAGCCCCTGGGGTAGCCTTCTTCTGTGTAGATACACCCTTTGCACTAGATGCTAAATTAGGGAAAAGTGAACCACCAATCATTACAAGCAAAAGAATAAAAGCAATAGCATGAAGCAGCAACTTCATATACTGGTTCAAACACACACTTCTTAGTGGATGCTACATTAAGGAACTTTGCATAATCATTTCAGAAGACTAGCTGGAAAGTCAGAAAAAATGATTTAAATTTTTTTTAAGCATTTGATTGATTGTAAAATGTTAAGAAATCTACATAGTTCTTGTGATATAAAAAGATCTGGCTGTACAGCGAAATATAATAGTACACAAGAAAGAGCCAGGTACCATGATATCATTCTTTAGGTTTATATGGGCGATGTAACTAAATTTACCTAAAAGGCATGCATGCTGTTTTAATCCCCAAAGTTGAAATATTTAGCTTCATTCATTTAAATTAATCTGAATGCATGACATCACAGAAATATCAAATAGCATTCCTATTCCATAAAACTCTAAGATTTCAGTTATCAGAGACTGAATAAATAAATACCTAAATAGTCCTCAATATCAGCCTTCAAAATGCGACCATCAGGGCCAGTTCCTTTTATGTTTGAGAGAGGAACCTGGTTTGTATTGGAGAAAAGAAAAAGAAGTAAATTTTATCTTGCAAAACATCAGAAAATAAAGAGCAATCACTGCTGAACAGAATCTACAACAGATAAAGTTAGTAACTTAATGGCTTACATTGTTTTCTTCAGCCAATTTTCTTGCAAGAGGACTGGCGAAGATGCGATCATCTGCATGAGGAACTTCTTCAGTTTTTGAGACTTTTGGTTTTGGCTCAGGGGCTTTAGCAGGCTCTGGGTCCTCTTGCTTTGGTGAGCTTGGCTCAGATGGTGCTTTTGTTTCAGCAGGTTTTGCAGAAATTTTGTAATCTTTGAACTTTTCAATGTCACCTTCTTCTTCCACAGTTATAGCAATTATCTGGTAAGAAATGAAAGAAAGAAAGAAAGAAAGATGTAGGGAGCACCTTAAAGGATATAATATCAATTAAAAATGTTTTAGTACTACTAGAGCTGTTAGAAGCACAGTTTTAACCAACAAAACAACATGGGAATACATATAAAAAAAAGATAATATAATGTCTAGAATTGCAAAATTTGAAAAAACTACTTTAATTTGTGCAACATTTGTTTAAAAAAGGGCAGCCAGGTCTACAAAACTCCTGCTATGCGCGGAGTCCGGGGAAGGGTCGGACCACTTGGGTCTATTATATGCAACCTTACCCTGCTTTTATTACAAGAGGTTGTTTTCACAATTTGAACCTATGACCTCCGGGTCATATAGCGACAACTTTACCATTGCTCCAAGGCTCCCCTTCTTGTGCAACATTTGTATACAAGAAATAATTTGAATAGACCTCTAGGCACAGCAGTCATAAGGTACATCTTAGATCCAAAAAACCAATAACACTAACAGTAGAGGGGGGTTCAATTATTGTGCTAGAATTGCAAATCATGAAGCTCAAGAAAAGTATAGTCCAGATATATGACCTCTTCTGACTACCAATGTTTAATAACAACAAGAACAATAAGTTCTGATGTATCACATCTATGAAGCGACCTTCACTCTGAGGCTAGAATTATTTAAAATTGGTACGAGCAAAGGTCAGGAATGAAGCAAGATACAAAAGAGGCCATGAAAAAGAATGAACAAATGGAAGAAGATGAGTATTAAACACAGTTCAATGAAAACCCACATAAGATATGTCCCACACTTGTCACAAGATTCTAAATTTCTGATTGCAAATAGCCAAATTTCAGCCATCTGAATTTTATTTCGTTAGATTTCACATCAAGTTTTATCCTAATCCTAGGTTATTTTAATGCTTAGCTCATGCTGTCTTGGTCTTAGCTTTACCCTACCAATGCAGTTGGAACTTGAGGTGATTGATTATCTTCGACAGGGCCAATTATATAAATTTGATATGAAAATAAGCATCTATGAATTTTCACATTTTCTTTGGATGATGGGTTTGCTCGGTTGACGCATGTCACAATTACTGAAGACTAATGTGTGGTTCAGTTTCATAATAGATAAATTAAAACTGCATTAGTAGTTGAGGCCAACGTAGAATATGAAACTCAATCCAAACAAACCTCAGTCTGAATTTTTTTATTTTTTGTATTTTTTATTTTTTGTAACCTCACCCACCTCTGAATGGACTAGACACACGATAAAGAAAGTCATCCTTCAAGATGATTTATTAGCTTAATTTAATAGACCATTAAAAAGGTTTATAAGTATGTGATCATAGAAATATGTATTACCACCTACCAGTCACACCAACTATAGGATACATATTAGAAAGAAAAGCTAAATCAAAGTAGAAGCATGATAAATTCACCGGATCAATAATGTAAAGATTTGAACTGAAGAAAAACAAGATCAAGGATAAGTTTGTCACCAGGATATGTATTTGAAACATTTGACATACCTCACCAACTTTTATTTCTTTAGCCCCATCACCATGTATTATCTTAGCAAGATAGCCCTCTTCCATACATTCCATTTCCACAGTGGCTTTATCCTAATCAACACATGAGGATGACATAAGAAGTGCATAAAAGTAGAGGTCAGGAGGATTCTTACTTCAAAAGTAACTTATTCTTCAATCTTTATAGAGCAGGAGGACAAGATCATACAGTTTCAACTTCGCAAAGTACTTCACCAGGAGAAACTTTATCACCTTCCTTCTTCAGCCACCGAGCAATGTTTCCCTAAAGTCATGCACAACCATGCAAGTTAAACACTTATAACACTAGTAGATGCAGATCAAGTTTTCTATAGGCAAAATAGCATTGCCTACCTCTGTCATGGTTGGAGAGAGAGAAGGCATCCCAATTTCTTGATGAGGAGGGAGCTCTGTAATAATGAGAAAATGTACCAGGTTAACAATTAATCATGTCCGTCAACCTTTCCTGAAAGGATAATGTTAAATCTAAAAAGAGAAGATAACAGCTGAGATAGCAATTAGCATGCAAAACCAAGGACAGACAACAGCATGGAATACAGTGCCTATGAACTGTCGATACATCATTAATGAGTATTGAACAACTAACGTACCTGAATTGGTCGAAAATACCCTCCTTAATGATGTTTGCAAGCTGATTTGATAACGCAACAATCAGACATTTTGTGGTTTCAACAGAAATATGATAACTAGAAATGCAGCAGAAATCTACACAAACCTTGAGAAAGTATGGGAAACCCCCACCCTACATGTTGGAATACTCCCATTCAAAGTGGTTCTTGAAAAAGACTTGGAAATCCCTTCCGAAGATGCCTGCATGAAGAAAATTTAGAAGAAAAACATCGTACAACCACTATAAGCATCTAACGAACAAAACTCAGAGAAGCTTGCAAAGAGTATCACCTTAAACAGCACAAAATCTTTTCCCAAGATTCTATTGTCTTTTCCAGACAAACCACACTGTTGACCCTTCAAAATATCTGAAGGTTGACAATATCAGTTAAAGCATTGCAAGTAAAACTCAGAGCTGGCATGAATGGTTTAGACTAAATTCTGCAAGGATCTTCGTGGATCTAGATAGAAATAAAATGACCTATTAGTCAAAGTCAGACAATTACAGCAGGAAAGAGAAATGATTTACCATTTCCTTTGCCAGCAAAGGGTCTAGCATTTGTAGAGAAACATCTACCAAGAGAGGAAGCCTCAGAAGGTAGAACATGACGAGCATTACAGAACTGCAAAATTAGAAAAGAACATAACCATAAGAAATCAAATAAAGCCCATACATAAGAATTTCCAAAGCAATTAAACATCTAAGTAAAGATGGTATACAGCTTTAAGAAAATCTCAACAAAGAGAGCAAACCAATGATATTTTCACCGTCCTAACATAGATTGCAACAGAAATCATCTTATAACGTCACAATCACCAGAACGCAAACTCCAAGCTACCAAACTTTCATAATTAAGATGCCACCATAATTAAAATGCGAACACAACGCATCCAAGATCCAAAACAAGAACAAAAACAGGCAAAAAAAACACAAACATCAATCAATTAAATCAACCAACCAACCTAAATAAGCCCAACAGATGAATCCAAAAACAGTAAAAGAAAAAAGATGGAATTAAAAATACCGAAAACACAAAAACACAGGCACAAAATCCCATATGAGAGGAATGAGAGACCTTGCGAGAGTGGCGAATGATCCGAGAAGCGCACGTCATCGGATCGGTGGTTGTTGGCGATTCCTGGCAATCGGAGATGTTAGGGCAAAGAAGAAATTCAAGAACCAAATCTTCGTTTTTTTGGAAACAAAAGATACAAAGAAAATATTAGATGAAGCTCCAGAGAGAGAGAGACCTCTGAGGGATGGTGTGCTGCTACAACGGTGAACCGGTGAGAATAGAGCAATTGGTGGCGTATGACCAGAGACTGGAGACCCGAGGTTCCGGGTCCGATTTTAAGCCGGAGCTTACACAATTCTACCTCATAATTGCAAAAATACCCCTTAAATTTTTTATTGAATTTTTCCTATGTTACGTTTTTTAAGTGATTGAATATGATTAGAACCGGCCAAAGACCATGGGTCGAAGTCCTCCGCATCCCAGTAGTACAGTTCAATCCTTATGTGAGTCATCGCTACGAGGATTTAGTAGTACTACGGGTTCCTCTATCAGTGATAGTCCTGCATGCGCGTGTCCTATCTGGGTGGGTGGGGTTTATCCCCTTATTCAAAAAAAAAGAATATGATTAGAACCAACGACCCCAAGGGTCTATCAGTACTTGGGTCTCTTGGTAAGATGAGAGATTTTTCTGTGAATGGCCCAGGATCGAATCCCCACTCTTATAAGATGAGAGTCAGCCGTGTGGTGTTGTTCCTCTGTGGACTAATCCAAGGTCGAGCGACCATGCCTACAGTCAGGTATGATGTTATTCTCCTATGAACTAATATGAGATCGAGCAGTCACATCTGCACACGTCCTTAACTTACTTTGGGGGGTGCTTGTTGTCTTTGTTTTAAAAAAAAAAAATTAGAGTACAACAATGATAATGATATTGAGCCGAATCTTATTTTTGACGAAAAACTATATGGAGACAATGAACTCATATAGCATACTCCATTTAGGTATGGAATTAAGGCTTAGTTGTTGTTATATATATATATATATATATTATAAATAACCCAAATAATATCTTTGTGTAAAAGATGGTATCCCCTTATTTGGGAATACTTAATAATCTTTTTTTTCGGTAAAGAAGAAATAGGTGATGACCTCAAATGGCAATAAAATGTATCTTATTTGGAAGCATTTATTATGTTATTTATTCATAGTAATATTCTCGGTGAAAAATAATTTCTAATATGACTGAAATCATGTGAGAAAAAAAAATGGTTTAGTTTAGGTTGAACACATTTAACAAGAGCTATCTACCATTCATAGTCCAGATAGTGTATTCAGAAGAATAGGTGCATTAAACTCTGTGAATGATATATATGTACATATAATTGAAACTACAAGAATGAATAATACATCACATTTATGTATTTTGAAAATGGAGATTGAGTTTAAATTATTAGGAAAAAAAGAGAGAGAGAGAGAGATGAGTAAAAGGTTAGGTGAACTGACGTCACACAAGCTACCTAAACTGAGAAGAATGTTCTGACTGAATCCAGTTCAACTTTCTTCAACCATGAGAACTTCATGGGAAATGAAAGCACAGTTGATCTCACATGGAGGATTACAAAATTTATGAAAGAGGGCGAGCCAGTAAAACTCCGGGATGCTTGAAACATAAACCTACAACAGGAAACATCGTCAAGAAATTGAATGATCAGGTGATCAGGGAATCAATATTTCATGTCAATTCACTTTCTTCGGATCTTGACGTTCAGCGTCCATTGAAGCAGTCCCTCCGGCCGAGGGATATGCTTTGGCAAGCGGAGTGGAACCTCGTACTCTCCCAATGAGGATAAGGCAGAAGGTAGATGCAGATTATCTGGATGGATATTAACACAAAGCTGCCTTGCTACCTGAAAATTGAATCAAAAGCGAGAAAATATGAGTGTTGGGTGATCATACAGGTGAAAAACTCAACAGTTTAAAATGTGAATTAATGACATCAAGAACATCAATGGTATGCTAGAAAACCCATTTCTTAATGAATAACAGCAACATTGCTCATCACCTTAACCATCAATAGGTTAATTCCTTGCATCTGTATCACAGGAACAAGAGTACTATCTTGATTACATTATAAACCAACATATAACACAACATAGCAACTAAACTTTGTTCAAACAATATGATGATGAAAAGAAATTTGCATCCCGTAACTATATTAGTTATCACCTCTGCAGCTTTAGAATGACGAATATATAAAGATTTTTGAAATAGAATGGAAATTCTGTTTTCTAACAAAGAATGAATGAATCAAACAGTACTGGAAAAAAGACACATCAGCCGCAAAAGAAAATATTCTGGTAGTCATGTCTCTAAACAGGCAAAAAAATAAGGATTTATAGGAAGAATGCTAGAATGAGAAACAGAAAGACACCTCAGCCACAAGCTCTTCCTTTGTCACAGGTGAGCGTAACTCATTGTCAACCTTGATGAGCCTCCTCAAAACCTAATGGTTGAACAAGTCGAATTATCAGAGTGGGTGCTTTACAAAACTCAAAAGTAACAGTGGGAGAGACCATGATAGCAAATAGGTAAAAACACATAAACACGATTTAGTAACACCATTGATTTGAGAAACAGACACATTACTAAGTTATACCAAATAAATACACAAATGAAAATCTTTTTACCCATTTCATGATGGTTTCTACTACATCACAAAACAATTTTCCGTCTAGATCCGAAAGCAGTTATGCATGATTTAGGAGATAACTATATGAAACAAGAAGCAGAGACTATAAAGCATTTATAAATGATTTTTAATACAGTCTGCAAAAAGCAAACTACAAGCTGGATACTCACTAAACGGGCATTATTAAGTCGGACTGCCGCTGCTTGATATTCCTTCATCTTATCTTCTATTTTCTGTTCAAAAGAGATGCACATCATCATTTTCAATAGCATAAAGAGCAATTTTATCAATAATGCATCCTTCAATTTAGCATATCAAGGAACATGTTAAAGGTGAAGATGAGTAAACAACAAAGAAATTATTGAGATGTATCTTTTCCTGGACGAATATGACAAATTAGATTCATAACAAGTAGGTGTTTCCAATTCCTTAGCCATAAACATGTGAGGATTAAAAAAGAAATTTAAATTCGAAATCAGACCAACCAGAGTAAATCCATTGAAAAAATAGCATTGAGCAGGTAGACACATTGTCAAAGTTAATTGCCACAATGAGATGAAGATTATAACAGAAATAAATTCTGCAAAGACAGCTGAAAAAAGCATGAGCAGAACTATGTGTGAAAGGGGATATTTCACATGTTGCCCTCTTGCCATGTAAGAAAAAATCATAAAACAATATAACAGAAGTTCCAAGCAGATTATTTAAGAAACCATAAGTTATGCAGGGCAAATACCAAAGCCACCATCAAGCTAACCCACCATGCCAGTACCATCAGGATCCTCTTTTGGTTTTGGAACTTCTGTTACTGTTTCCACTTCTTCATGTTGATAGAGCTGCAGAATGAATGTAATGCATTCAAAACCAGGGGAAAACAGATGTTATAAACTGAAATTATTAAATGTAAAAGCAGGGGAAAACAACAGTAACAACAACAGAAGGCGAAGTCAATGATCTTCTGAAAATAACACTTGCCAAAAAAAAAAAAAAATAACCAGTGCATGTAATGATAAAGTAATTAACAAGTAAAAAAAAATTCATTAAGTTTACACCCCAGAGAACATTACTGTCTATGATAGAGCTCTCTATGACAATCAACCACCTACAAATATTCATCAGCAAATTCACTTGATATGGAACGGTTCCAATCCCACCGACTAAGATACCTCTAAAATTATAAGGTCATGTAAAAAGAAGTAGATCATATTGGAAAAAGACTCAAACATGAAAGGAAGAAACAAAGCATGAAGACTGGCCTGCATTAATCACGTTAGTCATCCAACATCAAGCCTTTGTCATCTGCGATGCTTCCATTTTTCAGGTATAATGTTCAGTTAACTATGTCAAGATTTAATGAAACGAATAAATGTTACAGCCGATAGCATATCACTTCTTGCGTGAAAGTACAAGGAGACCCAAAAGATAGGATAGATGGACAATTCCATCACGCTCATAACAGGATTTCATCAAAATGTTTATGGAAGGCAAGCACGAATGGAGAACTTATGTATTAATTAAAATGCCAGTTGAAGATATGTAACAGAAGGAAAAGAGGAAATTTACAATGTCATTTATGCAATTCATATTTCTCCAAGGAGACATATAAGACAGACCAGACCCTAACTTGAAAGATTGAAAACTAAATGGATCAACTTAGGTAGGTAAATTTCTCATAAAATGTAATCTAACTGAAACAAAGAAACGAGCCAAGAAATCATGGCGGGAAAAATATATGACCCTTCGGTTGACAAAATATTAAGACAAATCAAGTGCAGAAACAAACAGTGCCATTAATCCATATCTGGCATATAAGTCTTCTAAAACCATCAGTCATACTGTTAGGATCAAAGCTAAAATTACTCGTAGAATTAGGATGAACAACAAAGCTTTTCATCATACAATCAAGAGGATAAACCTTGCGCTGCTCTCTAATGAGGAATGCATACTTGTCGATGTTTGGTACAGCAAGCAACTTGGGCATCAAATGGTTGCGGAAATGCCCAGGAGCCACCTGCACAGTCTCCCCAGCCTTACCCAACTTCTCAATGTTCTGAAGCACATGGGCAAAGAAAAATCAGAAACATTTCTTGAATTCAGGCAAAATGGAAGGTACGAGAGCTTTTATAGATGACTAACCGTGGTGAGAATGACCTCAAGCTTTCGGTATCTGAGACCTTGGATGGCGAAAAGCAATGGGTTGGTGATGCGAGCAGAGTGGTTCCTGGCAAGGCAGCGGAGAGTGCAAGCCATCTTTTTCTTCAGGTTTGGAGGCACACAAACCCTTATTGACTGCCAATTTGGAACAAAGTCTTTCAGAGAAACCCTGATGTTATTCAAATAATTACTAGGCGCTAGTTCTCATAACATTCAAAGTTTCAAACTACACAAACTATATATTCAGTGAGTTACAAACATCAAATTCTCTTTCTTTGTTATAATTCCACCCAAAAAAAAAATCACTGCTGCATTCAAATAAAGAGAATACTTTTGGTGTTGGATTTCCAAGCCTAAATGACAATGATAGTGGCAGTTCTCCACTAACATTGTCATTCTTGGCTTCTCCACCTCAGCCAGAAGAGAACAAAATAACTCACTCATGTATCTTTTGTCATTCTTGGCTGAGCCAGTTGCACGTTTGACCTGAAATTAACATTAATGAATTAATGTGGTTTATCCACTTCAAAAAAAAATGACAATGTTAGTGTAAATATATTTATTTATGAGAATAAACTACAAGCGACCCAAAAAAAAGAACTTTATCATCTATTTCTATTTTTTAGCTACTTTTGAGGCAGTAAATGTATTTATTAAGCTAATATTATAGCTGTACTTAAAAATTTTAATTTTCAATCTTGTGACCTAAGCTTTAAGCCAAGGACGCTTCAGATCATATTGGTTTCCATGGATTTGGTTTTTGGGATCATGAAAACCAAACTAACCATGAACTCGGAACCACATCTCCCTTTTCACTAGCTGTGCATTATCACATCGATGAAAAAGTTGGCTGCCTAAGCTGACTAAATGTTCGCCAAGAAATCCTAATTCTTAAGTTTACCAATGAAATGGCATAGGTCTAACTAGAGCTACTAACAATAAGATGAAATTATCTCCATAAATGGGTTTCTCAAATTGTAGCAAAAATAAGAGAAGCTCAGCTCCCGAAGAACTGGGATTGGAATTCTCATAGAGAACTAGATTGTCTAACCGCGAGGGCGATCCAGCGGCTTGAAGATGATAGTGATCGATAAGCCTCACCGACGGGCCGATGTTCAATTGGCGAAAAAGGAGGAGGAGGAGAAGGAGAGGAATACCTTAATGGCTGCTCCGGCTCCTGCGGGTTGAGAAGAGGCGACCAACCATGGACGAACTCCGGCCTCGGGGAAGGAGAATGGGAAGGATGGCGTTTACACTGCGAATAAAACCCTAAAAACTTTTTTTTTCCAAAATTTTTTCATAAAAACCCTTATTTGTTTAATAAATTGCAAAAAAAAACATTTTTAGAATTTATTAAATGGGTAAACCACATTCACCTGGTGAAGATAAAGATAAAAGTGGGTTTACATGGTAGAGGGGGGCACGGGCCGGTTTTGGCCCGGAACCGGCCCGGGAAAACCCGCCGGGTCAACTGACCCGGCGGGCCGGGCCAGGAACCCGTAACCGGCCCGCTACAGTAGCGGGCCGGTTACGGGTCAAGGTTTTCCCAACCCGTGACCCGGCGGGTTGACCCGCCGGGTCGGGCCGGGTTGACCCGCCGGGTTGACCCGGGTTGACCCGGGTCAACCCGCCTATTTTTTTTTTAATTTTTTTAATTTTTTTAATTTTTTAAACACATGTAAATACCATATATTTTTAATTGATTTTTTTAATGTTTGAATAATTAGGTAATGATAATATATTTTATAGATTTGAGTTTGTTTTCCCTTAAAAAGAGATTTTTACATTTTTTGATTACCAATAATTAAGGTTTTTCATGGTTATTTTCTTATTTTAAATAGCTTGCCATTTATATATTTTTGATTTTATAATTTTTTGATTTTTATAAAATTTAAATAATTAGTGTAGAATAATGAATTTTATATATTGAATTTTTTCCTTCAAGAGAGATTTTTGCATCTCTAGTTGTCAATAATGAAGGTTTTTTTGTTATTTCATTATTTTTTAAGTAGCTTGCCATTTATATGCTTTTATTTTATTTTATATATATATTTTTTGGTTTTCCTAATATTTGAATAATGAGGGTAGGATAATGAATTTTATAGTTTTGATTTTAAAAATTTTCTCATTCTATTTTTATATCAAAATTGTAAAATCCTAGAATTTCTTTCATTTGGAATAAATAAAATTTTAATTTTGGAGGTTAATGTAATTTCCCCAAAAACATGAATTATTTGAAAAATGGAGATTTAATAAGTTAAAATCCCTAATTAGATTTAATGGTGGTCACGAGTATTTTGGTAATTTAGAATTTAATTGGAAAACCTAAAGAGGAATGAATCAAATTATTGGCATGATTAACCTAAATTGCATGGATGATTAATTTAATTAACTAAAGGAAAGATTAGTGATTGGTATAATTAAAGGAAAGATGGAGTAATTGATTAAATTCCTAATTAAAATAATTGGGGCTTTACAAAAATAACATAGTTTTTTTTTTTACATTTTTTTTACATTTTTTTACATTTTTTTACATTTTTTTGTAATTTGTTAATATACATTTAGATATTTAAAAAAAATAAAAAAAAATAAAAAACCGGCGGGCCGGCCGGTTAACCGGCGGGTTGGGCCCGGCCCGCCGGTTCTATACTATTGGTAGGGGATTCACGGGTCACCCTAAGGTGACGTGACGGGCGGCAAATCAGGCCCTGGGCCATCAGAGTCTCGGGCCGGTTCGGGTTGGACTTTGGCGGCCGGCGTTCGGCGGGGCCAGTTAACCGCCCGCGTGCCCTCTCTATACATGGGTCCTTAGTTGGACCGAGTGATTTCAGTATTATATCAGACTCCATTGTCTTGGGGAAGTGAGGAAGGGTCCATCTCCTCGAAGTCTGCTCTTTGCGCCTCATTGGTTAGTGTAAGGTTGCGTCAGTTGAGGGTGTACATTGCTAGCAATTGTGCATTTTTTTGGTGATTTGGACACTTTCGGACCATGATAGGAAGATGAACTCAGTTTGGCGGATGAATCTTGTACAAATACGACGTTTGTCGTTGAACCATCTCATATTCCTTTCGAGACATAGGTTCCAGGTGATAGCCAGCACTAACAGATGTCACCCCCTTCGCAACTCCTTCCCCACATGCTTGCCGGTTGATGTTCCGCCTCACAAATCTTGTATTCTATTAGGGAAGGACCATAGTGTGTCCATATGTCTATGGCATGTTAACATCGGATGAATAGGTGTTCCAAAATTTCGCATAAGTAGCAGCCCGTTCTCTCTTTTTGCTTTGCTAGGTTTTGAAGCATGGGGAGCTTGTCTTCCTATGCCAACCAGGCAAAGAATTTGATTTTTATGAGGGGTGCTTGCTTCCAGGACACAGGTAACGTTCTGTCGATTTTGAAATGATAAAATAATTTGACTGTGAATTATTGGTTCGAAGTGAGCCTCCACTTCCTTCCATCCACCCGTTGGGTTCCTTAGCCCTTGGAACATTCCTTTCGCCCCTGGCGACATGGCCCCGGTTTTTTTAGAACATTTTATAATTGTGAAATATTTTATTTTTGTAATTTAACTTGAGTATCTTCATGATCTAAACAATGGATAGATATATCCAAATGGGTTGTTCAAACGTACCATCATACAAGAAACTACATATGTAAGTTTACAAAGACTGATATATGACAATCCATCTAGCTATCATATTAAATGCCAAAATAGTATTGGAAAGAGGATTTTTTAAAATATTTTATAAATGTTGTAAATGAATGAAAGAACACACTTGTAGAAATTGAGAAAAGTACTAACATAAGTGAAAAAAATAAAAAAAACTTTTCTCGTTACATAAATAAGTAGAGGGAATTGATACTCTCCTATAATTTAACTACATAAATGTATTACATTTCCTCCATAAACAAATCCAATAGAAAAATTATACCACAACTTTAGACTTTGACTTTTCATCCAGTCTTCCCACACATTTTCTTTGACCCAACAAAAAACAGAGTTTGAATTCCTGGGTCAAATAACAATATAAAACATACACATTCTCCTTGGAATACTTCTAGCATTCATAACCACAGTGAACTAAGGCTTCTCAGAAAAATAACGAGGGTTTGACTCCCTTCTAATGTTCTTTAGCACTTTGTCACAAGTGTATTATTTCTCTTAAATATATAAAACAAAGTACATTCATTCACTCATGAACACCTCCATTACCCATGCATGCTTCCCTTCTAGCTAAGATTTTAGCACGAAAAGGATTCTTCATAACCACAGTGAACTCAGGCTTCTCAGAATCAAGATCCACCTCCTCCCCCTCCACAGCCTTCCACTCAAATTCTCTCACCAAATTAGCCACAAAGGACTCCAAGTGCAGCATGGCCAGCCCAAGCCCTGGACATATTCTCCTCCCAACTCCAAATGGCATCATCTTGATCTCTCTGCTCCCAGTTATGTCCACCCCTGCCCCTTCACCACCCTCCAAGAACCTAAAAGCCACAAGATATAATCAAATTAAAGATCAAACATGAACAATCACAAAGATGATAATATTATACTAGTAATTAACATGTTTAATATTTAAGAAACCTTTCTGGCTTGAACTCCATTGGCTTGTCCCACACCTTCTCATCTCTGCCCATCTCTGCAACCAAGAAGTTTATAGAAGCACCCTTTGGTATCGCGTAGCCATTGAGTTTTACCTCCTCTGTGACGCAGTGGGGTAGCACGAAGTGGGCGGGTGGATGCCTTCTTAGTCCCTCGAGAATCACAGCCTTGAGATACGGCATCCTTTGGAGGTCATCCTCTTTCACCTCCTCTGCTTCACTGCCAACCACTTGTTGAATTTCGTCAAACACTTTGCGCTGTATGTCCTGGTGCTTCACCAGGTTCGCCATGATCCACTGCAGGGCGGACGCCGTGGTGTCGGTGCCACCGTTGAGGAATTCCGAGCAGATGGTGACCAACTCATCGTCGGTTAGCTTCCGGTTGCCCTCTTCCGGGAGGTTGATGTCTAGAAGGGAGTCGAGATAGGAGTAGACGAATCTCGCCTCGTCGTCTTGTTCTTTGTCCTGTTTCGCCTTGTGCTTCTCTCGAGCTCTGATCAATGGGACGATTATGTCGGCTTGTTTCTGGCGGAGATCCATGACGGTGTTCCACCTCTTTCGGAAGATCAATTTGGAGAGTCTTGGGAGGAAAGCGAAGACATTGAGCTTGCTGGCGAATAAAAGGAAGTTTCTCTGCGCTGTTTCGATGTCTCTAATGGCCTTCTCGTCGAGCTTCTCGCCGTAGCACATGAGGACGAGCAAGCAGAACATGGCGAACTGGATGTTCTCCTTGAAATCAAGGACGACTCCACTGTTAGCCTCGGAGCTGGCGCGGAGCTTGGCGGTGAGTATGTTGAGAACCCATTGGCGGCCATGGGAGAAGAGCTTGACGCGAGAGGGGTGGAGGATCTCGGAGATGAGGTTGCGTCGGAGGAGGCGCCAGAGAGGGCCGTAGGAGGCAGAGCTGATGTTGTGCTGATTGCTGCTGAGGATGCGGGTGGCGGGGAGAGACTTGGGGCGATCGGCGAAGACCGCGCCGCGCGCGACGAGGGCCTCGTGCGCGAGATGCCGATCGGAGATGAAGATGGCCCGGCGGGAGCCGATGCGGAGCGTGACGATGGGGCCAAGCCGCGCGTGGAGGTCCCGGAGGATGGGCTCCAAGTTCAACAGGGAGCTTCTTCGCAGCCAGAGGAGGTTACCGACGATGGGGATGGCCGTTGGGCCCGGAGGGAGGCCGCCATCGTTGCCGGCTTTGAAGACGAAGAACAGAGAGAAGATGAAGAAGAGAGTGGCGGAGATTAGAAGCCACCAGAACATGATCATCATGAGACAGAGACTTGTGCTTCTCTGAATATTAATTCGATTTAAATAGAAATCGCTAAATCACTTGCTTGGTGACCAAGTTTTTTTTTTATTTAAATTCATTTAATGGATATTTTTTTTGTCTACGTATTAATTTTGAATGTTATTTTATTTTATCTTTATATTCTTGGTTTCTAAGGTTCTAGAAGGGGAAGAAATATTCAAAAAATTCGGTAACTTGGATGAGCTTCTTCTATATTTGATTTGCTATTTTATTGCTAATGATATAATTCTTATTTATTTAAATTTAATTGATTATAATCCATGCTTTCTAATATATCAATATGTTTATATAATATTTACATTCCATAAAGATTGTCATAGAGCTCTCTATGACAATCAACGACCTAGAAATTTTCATCAGCAAATTCACTTGATATGGAACTGTTCCAATCCAACCGACTAAGATACCTCTAAAATTATAAGATCATGTAAAAGGAAGTAGATCATATAGGAAAAAGACTCAAACATGAAAGGAAGAAACAAAGCATGAAGACTGGCCTGCATTTTTTTTTGGTTACAATAAGAGCTAGACTTAGCTAATCAAAAACACTGTTCCCTTGTTGGACATCCTGTAGAAATAGCCACAAACTCCTATATTCCAAAGTTAACCATCCTGGCATGATTGCTTCATTCAAAATTGTTGTCTGCTCCTTCTCAATTCTTGCTCTCTCCTAGCCACCTTGTCTGCACAGGAGTTCTTCTCTCTGGCAATCCATTGAACATTCCATCTTCTTCTCTCAGCTAGCATTGTTTTGCATGTTCTCAGTGTGTTTCTACCCATGGGTAAGACTCATGGGTAAGACTGGCCTGCATTAATCACGTTAGTCATCCAACATCAAGCCTTTGTCATCTGCGATGCTTCCATTTTTCAGGTATAATGTTCAGTTAACTATGTCAAGATTTAATGAAACAAATAAAAATGTTACAGCCGATAGCATATCACTTCTTGCGTGAAAGTACAAAGAGACCCAAAAGATAGGATAGGCGGACAATTCCATCGTGCTCATAACAGAATTTCATCAAAATGTTTATGGAAGGCAAGCACAAATGGAGAACTTATGTATTAATTAAAATGCCAGTTGAAGATATCTAACAGAAGGAAAAGAGGAAATTTACAATGTCATTTATGCAATTCATATTTCTCCAGGGAGACATATAAGACAGACCAGACCCTAACTTGAAAGATTGAAAACCAAATTTATCAATTTAGGTAGGTAAAATTCTCATAAAATGTAATCAAACTGAAACAAAGAAACGAGCCAAGAAATCATGGCGGGAAAAATATATGACCCTTCGGTTGACAAAATATTAAGACAAATCAAGTGCAGAAACAAACACTGCCATTAATCCATGTTTGGCGTATAAGTCTTCTAAAACCATCAGTCATACTTTTAGGATCAATGCTAAAATTACTCGTAGAATTAGGATGAACAACAAAGCTTTTCATCATACAATCAAGAGGATAAACCTTACGCTGCTCTCTAATGAGGAATGCATACTTGTTGATGTTTGGTACAGCAAGCAACTTGGGCATCAAATGGTTGCGGAAATGCCCGGGAACCACCTGCACAGTGTCCCCAGCCTTACCCAACTTCTCAATGGTCTGAAGCACACGGGCAAAGAAAAATCAGAAACATTTCTTGAATTCAGGCAAAATGGAAGGTATGAGAGCAATTATAGATGACTAACCGTGGTGAGAATAACCTCAAGCTTTCGGTTTCTGAGACCTTGGTGCTGGGGGGAGGGAACCTGAAGCAGCAGAAGGGACATCGCGATGTTTAAGAGCGCCAGAATGCCGATTCAAACAGAAATCAGATCGCGATATTCTGGGTAACATCGCGATGATAGCATCGCGACATCGCGATGATAGCATCGCGACATCGCGATGTAACTCGCGTATATGGGCTGTTATGTTGTAAAGCCAAAGGGAATTCATTCAAGAGCAAGAGATGAAAAGCTAGGGCTGCAGTTTGGGGAAAAGCTTGGAGGTGATTTCTAGGGTTTTCAGGTGGAAATGCTTTGGAGATGTTGTATCTCAAGGTTGAGGTGAATTTCACATCTGATTTGTATCTCCTCCTTGTTGTTTCTCATTGTTTAGTGAAGATTCCCCTCCCTCCCGTGGATGTAGACCAATCTTGGTCGAACCACGTAAATCTTGTTGTTCTTTGATGTTTGCTTGATTGATTGATCTTGCTTCTTGCAAGATCAATTGATTCTGTTTGGTGTGGTTTATTATCGTGCACTCGAAGTGTTTTGTTTATGCTTGTTCATTGCTTCAGCTTGTCTTAAGAGGGATTCATCAAGAGGTTCACCATCTGCGCTTCCGCAAGTGCAAAGTAGGTGCAGGGTGTCTCATTGCTGAGGGTTGCCCCGCACAACACTTGGATGGCAAAAAGCAATGGATTGGTGATGCGAGCAGAGTGGTTCCCGGCAAGGCAGCGGAGAGTGCAAGCCATCTTTTTCTTCAGGTTTGGAGGCACACAAACCCTTCTTGACTGCCAATTTGGAACAAAGTCTTTCAGAGAAACCCTAATGTTATTCAAATAATTACTAGCCGCTAGTTCTCATAACATTCAAACTACTCAAACTATAAATTCAGTGAGTTACAAACATCAAATTTTCTTTCTTTATTATAATTCCACCAAAAAAAAACATCACTGCTGCATTCAAATAAAGAGAATACTTTTGGTGTTGGATTTCCAAGCATAAATGACAATGTTAGTGTAAATAGATCAATTTGTAAGAATAAACTACCCAAAAAAAGTATTGTATTTATTAAGCTTAAAATTATAGCTGTACTTAAATATTTTAATTTTCAATCTTGTGACCTGAATTTTCAGCCAAAGACGCTTCAGATCATAATTGTTTCCATGGATTTGGTTTTTTGAGATCATGAAAACCAAACTCACAATGAACTTCACCAGCTGTGCATTATCACATTGATGAAAAAGTTGGCTGCCTAAGCTGACTAAATGTTCGCTAATAAATCCTAAATCTTAAGTTTACCAATAAAATGGCATAGGTCTAACTAGTGCTACTAACAATAAGATGAAATGATATCCATAAATGGGATTCTCAAACTGTAGCAAAAATAAGAGAAGCTCCAGCTCCCGAAGAACTGGGGATTGGAATTCTAATAGAGAACTAGATTGCCTAACCGCGAGGGAGATCCAGCGGCTTGAAGATGATAGTGATCGATAAACCTCGCCGACGGGCTGATGATCAAGTGGCGAAAAAGAAAGAGGAGGAGAGGAATACCTTAATGGCTGCTCCGGCTCCTGCGTGTTGAGAAGAGGCGACCAACCATGGACGAACCCCGGTGGGAAGGAAGGGGTTTGCACACCGAACAAAACCCTAAACTTTTTTTTTGCTCCAAAATTTTTCAAAAACACCCTTATTTGTAAAAAAAAATTAAAATAATAAAAAAATAAAATTTTTTATTTATTAAACAGATAAACCCACGTTCATTTGTTGAAGCTAAAGATAAAGATAGGTTTACATGGATCTCTAGTCGAATCGAGTGATTTCAGGATTACATCAGACTCCATTGTCTCGGGGAAGCGAGGAGGGGTCTATCTTCTTGAAGTCTGCTCTCTGTTCCTCCTTAGTTAGTGTGAGGTTGCATCTCAAGAGGATGTACATTGCTAGCAGTTGTGCTTTTTTTCTGGTAGTATAGACATTTTCGAACCATGACAGAGAGAGGAAGTCAGCTTGACGGATGAATCTTGTATAAACACGACGTTTATTATTGAACCATCTCCTATTCCTTTACAGTCATAGGTTCTAGGTAATAGCCAGCACCAACAGATGCTACCCCATTCGCAACTCCTTCCCCAGATGCTTGTAAATTGATGTTTTGCCCCACAAATCTTGGATTTGGTTATGGAGGGACCATAGTGTGTCCATATGTCGTTGGCATATTGACATTGGATGAATAGGTGTTCCGAAGTTTCAAATAGTTAACAACTCGTCCTCTCCCCTTGCCAGTTTCACTTTGTTAGGTTTGGAACCATTGGGAGCTTGTCTTCCCATGCCAACAACGCAAACAATTTAACTTTTAGGGGATGCTTGCTTCCAGAAGAACACAGATAGGGAGCTTCTCGCACCTCCACTGATTTTAAAATGATAAAATGATTTGATTGTGAATTACTAGTTCGGAATAAGCCTCCACTTCCTTCCACCCGCCCATTGGGTTCCTTAGCCCTTGGAACATTCCTCGCCCCTGGCGACGCATTTTTTATAATATTTTATAATTATAAATATTTTATTGTTATAATTTAACTTAAGTATCTTCATGATCTCAAAAAAATGGACAGATATAGGGATGGCAATACCCGAGCCGACCGGTGGTTTCCGACCCGATCCGCCCCGAATGAGGCGGAGAAATGTGGGGCGGGGTGGGGTGTGGTAAAGACCCTTTAAAATCTGCCCCGCCCCGCCCCGCTAAAAAAATACAAAAATACTTTTATATATATATTAGATTATATAGTTTTAGGGTTTACAATGAAGATTTGTTTGGAGTCTTTGGATTTTGGCGGTTGTTTTCTCACTCTTCTCTCGAGCTTGTATATCAAAGTGTTTTACATTGCCATTAAGTTTATTTTATTCGAGTTAATAGGTAAATTTTTCTTCATTTTGGGTATATTGGTGCCCCGCGTCTCGCCTCGCCCTGCGCCCTGTTACATTTGGGCTTGGCTGTGGTGGTAGAGGCTTGCCCCGCCCCCGTCCCGCCCCATTGCCATCCCAAGATAGATATATCAAAATGGGTTGTTCAAACGTACCATCATACAGGAAACTACAAATGTAAGTTTACAAAGACTGATATTAACATATGACAATCCATCTAACTATAACATTAAATGCCAAAAAAAAAAAAATGTTGGACACAGGATTTTTTAAAATATTTTATAAAAGTTGTAACTGAATGAAAGTGCGCAAAGTACTAACATAAGGAAAAAAAACCAAAAAAGAGTGAGAGAACAAAAAACTTTTCGCACTTCAATTATTAGTTCAATTTCAGTTATGACATAATTATCAAAATAAGTGGAAGGATTTCATACTCTCGTATAATTTAACTACATAATTGTATTACATTTCCTTCAAAACCAAATCCAATAGAAAAATTATACCACAACTTTGGACCTTGACTTTTCATCTAGTCTTACCATTCATTTTCTTTGAACCAACAAAAGACAAAAGTTTGAATTTCTGGATCAAATAACAGTATACATACAAATCCAAATACTAAATTCTCCTTGGAATGGTTCGAGCAAGAAAAGGAATCTTCATAACAACAGTGAACTAAAATAGACTCCCTTCTAATGTTATTCTGCACATTGTAGGCTTGTAGCCAGTGTATTATTATTTCTCGTAAATATATAAAACAAACCACATGCATGCATTCATTCATTCATCCACAACTCCATTACCCATGCATGCTTCCCTTCTAGTTAAGATTTTAGCACGAAAAGGATTCTTCATAACCACAGTGAACTCAGACTTCTCAGAATCAACATCCACCTCCTCCCCCTCCACAGGCTTCCACTCAAACTCTCTCACCAAATTAGCCACAAAGTATTCCAAGTGCAGCATGGCCAGCCCAAGCCCTGGACATATCCTCCTCCCAACTCCAAATGGCATCATCTTGATCTCTCTGCTCCCAGTTATGTCCACCCCTGCCCCTTCTCCACCATCCAAGAACCTAAAAACCACATGATATACATAATCAAACATGAGCAATCACAAAGATAACAATATACTACTAATTAACATATCTATTTAAGAAACCTTTCTGGCTTGAACTCCATGGGCTTGTCCCACACCTTCTCATCTCTCCCCATCTCTGCAACCATGAAGTTTATAGAAGCGCCCTTTGGTATCACGTACCCGTTGAGTTTCACCTCCTCTGTGACGCTGTGGGGTACCACGAAGTGGCCCGGTGGATGCCTTCTCAGCCCCTCGAGAATCACTGCCTTGAGATACGGCATTCTTTGGAGGTCCTCCTCTTTCACCTCCTCTGCTTCACTGCCAACCACTCGTTGAATTTCGTCAAACACCTTGCGCTGTATGTCCTGGTGCTTTACTAGGTTTGCCATGATCCACTGCAGGGCGGACGCCGTGGTGTCGGTGCCGCCGTTGAGGAATTCCGAGCAGTTGGTGACCAGTTCATCTTCGGTTAGCTTCCGGTTTCCCTCTTCCGGGAGGTTGATGTCTAGAAGGGAGTCGAGATAGGAGTAGACGAACCTCGTCTCGTCGTCTTGTTCTTTGTTCTGTTTCGCCTTGTGCTTCTCTCGAGCTCTGATCAATGGGACGATTATGTCGGCTTGTTTCTGGCGGAGATCCATGACGGTGTTCCACCTCTTTCGGAAGATCAATTTGGAGAGGCTTGGGAGGAAAGCGAAGACATTGAGCTTGCTGGCGAATAAAAGGAAGTTTCTCTGCGTTGTTTCGATGTCTCTAATGGCCTTCTCGTCGAGCTTCTCGCCGTAGCACATGAGGACGAGCAAGCAGAACATGGCGAACTGGATGTTCTCCTTGAAATCAAGGACGACTCCACTGTTAGCCTCGGCGCTGGCGCCGAGCTTGGCGGTGAGTATGTTGAGAACCCATTGGCGACCATGGGAGAAGAGCTTGACGCGAGAGGGGTGGAGGATCTCGGAGATGAGGTTGCGTCGGAGGAGGCGCCAGAGAGGACCGTAAGGGGCGGAGTTGATGTTGTGTTGGTTGCTGCTGAAGATGCGGGTGGCGGGGAGAGGCCTGGGGCGATCGGCGAAGACGGCGCCGCGCGTGACGAGGGCCTCGTGCGCGAGATAGCGATCGGAGATGAAGATGGCCGGGTGGGAGCCGATGCGGAGCGTGACGATGGGGCCAAGCCGCGCGTGGAGATCCCGGAGGATGGGCTCTGTGTTCTGCAGGGAGCTTCTTCGCAGCCAGATGAGGTTACCGACGATGGGGATGGCCATTGGGCCCGGAGGGAGGCCGCCATGGTTGCCGGCTTTGAAGACGAAGAACAGAGAGAAGATGAAGAAGAGAGTGACGGAGATTAGAAGCCAGCAGAACATGATCATCATAAGACTTGCATGTGTTTTTCTCTGAATAAGATTTCGATTTAAATAGAAATCGATGATACATCACTTGCTTGGAGATCAAGTTTTTTTTCTTTGTTTATTTAAATTAATTCAATGGATATGTATTTGTCTAAGTATTAATTTTGAATGTTATTTTTATAGTCTTGGTTTCTAATGTTCTGGAAGAGAAAGAAATAATCAAAGGGGCTGTTTGTTTCGCTGGATTCCAAATTCAGTGTATTCATAAATCCAGTTGCTTTTTAAAACGGGTGTTTGGTTGACGGGATTTACAAGGATTTGTAAATACAACGTATTTACAACTCCCGTAACCATGGGATTTGGTACTACGGCCGATTTGGCCGTAGTACCAAATCCAGCATTTCAATCCCTCACGTGATTTCACGTGAGGGATTAATGAGTAATTTTTTTTTTAATTTTATTATTGTATAAGTAAATGACCTCCTATTTGATTATTTAGAGAGTTTTAAAATTTTCAATCAGATGGATGGAAAGATCATCAAAAAATAAACTAAGATATCGATTTTTCATATAATTTGGTAATTGTTTGATCCTCCCACTTAATAGTTGAAATTACGGACCATCAAATTTTTATAAAATAAGAAGCTGGGGAACCAAACAGCTACCAAATTGTATGAAAATGTATACGCTTAACTTATTTTTCGATAATCTTCCCATCCGTGACGGTTGGAAATCTTTCAAACATCCAGGGGACCAAACAAGAGAGTGGGAATACAGGTAGTATCACACACACACGCCTATATATATATATAATATTTTTTAAAAATAATCTTTAAATTTATTTACAATACTCTAAATTATTTATATAATTATCATCAAAAATTAATATTATGTTAAATACATCCATAATAATCAAGTATTATAACATAAAAATATTATTATAAATATTTTTTTAAAAAAATTATATTATATATATATAATAATATATTTTTAAGAAAATAATAATAATTATTATATATATATATATATATATATATATATATATATATATATATATATATATATATATATATATATATATAAATTAAGAAAATTTTGTGAGGCTTTTATTATTAATAAAATCTACTCATAGCCTATGATGGGGGTAATCTCACCATGAATAACTATATACAAAGATTCTGTAATCCAACACTCTAAATACATCAAACCAAACACATACTTTTCAAATCCAGATTTACATATCCTTCTAACCAAACACTGGATTTGACTCTCCTGTATTTTCAAATCCATGGATTTACAACTACAATGTAATTCAAAATCCATGTATTTGAAACTACTTCTAACCAAACGCACCCAAAGAGTCACGGGAAAATTTGGGAACTTGGATGAGCTTCTTCTATATATGATTTGTTATTTTATTGCTAATGATATAATTCTCATTTGTTTAAATTTAATTTATAAAAATCCATGTTTTCTAATGTATTTTATATAATTGTTACATTTCATAAAGATGTTTAAAAAGTTGGAATTAAGTAGGTTAACCAACTTAGAGTCTTATTACTCGCAACCAAAACCCCTTAAAAAAATATGATTTTTTTTTATGAAGTTGATAAATAAAGTTTATTAATAGTAATATAAGATTCAAGTTACAAACTCAATCAGAATACAATAAGAACGTGTTGGCTTAGAATTTGGCCAAACCTGAGAGTCTCTCGAATAGATAAAATTTAGTGTGTGGAATTTGGTCAAACCACTTGTGCAAAATATAATGAGGTCATCTGCATATTGTAGAACTAATACGGTGTCATTTATGTTTGTTCCTATTTGGAATTTTTGGTATATGTTTAGTTGTTTACTGTAATCGCCTCATTAAACATGATGGAAAGTACATCTGTAGCGAGAACAAACAGTAGTGGTGAAAGAGTTTACATGTCTTAGTCTTCTTGTAAAGACCACCCCTATTAATAATAATAATAAAAAATTAAACCTCTATAATTTTTCATGCTGTGTGAATTACTTAGCCAACATTGTGAGAATTGTAGTAGTATACTGACGTTATCAGCTAGGTGTTTGTTTTGAATTAATGTAATCAAATTCTAAGACTTTGCATTCAAGTGGGGTTTGTCCCTACTTGGATATAATTGGTCTGTCGACACGCCTGGCCGGATTCGGGGCATGACACTACTTTAACTCCTAATAAATTCAACAAGTACACTAGTTGTTGATAAGGAAGGTGGCTTTTGAGGACTTGAATAGAGTACTGATCCAAGATATTCTTCTAGGCACAAAACTCCTTGGTTGGAGGATATTCAACCGGTAGCTCCAATTGACTATGTCGATGATGCCACTATATTATCATATATTATCCACCCTTGTATAAAGATTGCTTGGGAATCAATCAACCAATTCTCCTAAGTTACAATGTATCCCATGAGATTTTGTACTGTATGTCTCCGTTGCCGCCGTAGGGCTTCCTTTTTTAGTATCAACTTTTCATGTTCACTCCTATAGGAAGCTTCTTTTTTCTTTCTTTCTCGAGTGGTTTTGTTTTTTATTTCACCAAAAATATTTCACAACTAGTGGAGTGTATTCAACCTATATAACCCCTCTACACTTCGCATCCATAGTCGATGTGGAACTATGTTTTGATATACCTAACTATTGGGTTTGAGTGTCCAAGACCAACCGACTGCCGAAGAGGTGAAGCAGCCGAAGAGCTGTAGTCCAAGACCGAAGAGCTATCATCTCGGAATACTAGTCTAGTGGTCCAAAGCGTTAGTTCGGAAAGTATATATTGGATGGATGCTTCGGACCGGTGTAAGAGGTGAGCAGCTCGGCAAATCGAACAAATGTTGCCGAAGAGCTTGCGGCTCGGCAAAGGTTCAAGAGTGGACCCATGGCTCCCACTAGGGTTGTAAATAGGCCGAGCTTGATCGGGCTGGGCCCAGCTCGAATTCGGCTAGAAATAGTCCAGCTCGAGCTCGAGCTCGAAATTAGCTCGAATAAGTTTGCTCGAGCTTGGCTCGATTTTAATTTCGAAAGCTCGAGCTCGGCTCGAAAGCTCGAAATTAAGAACTTAATTATAATTTTTAAATCTCAGATTTAGTTTGAAATTAAAAACTTATTTATAAATTAATTTTTTATATTATATATTTTATGTCAATACTAAATATCAAATATTTTATTCATATATTATAATATTTATTAGTTTTTACTAATTTTATTAATTTTTATTGATTTTTTTAATAATATTTATATTATATATTAATATATTAATATTAAATTTCGAGCTTTCGAGCTGAGCTCGATCGAGCTCGACTCGGCTCGAGCTCGACTCGAAAATAATTTCGAGCTCGAAATTGAAGCTCGAGCTTCTACCGAAAGCTCGAAATTAGAAGAACTTCGAGCTTTTATCGAAGTTCAACTCGAGCTCAATGTACCTTGATCGTTTGATGACCTAGCTCCCACAGGAAGTACACATGACACCAATCCCAATGGTGGAACGGCGGTGTCAGACAAAAGGTGTCTTGGGACTATAACAAGTATGGCAAACACAGTAATGTGACAGCAAGTGTGCTGCACAAGCCACATGCAAAAAGTGCTTTGGGATTCTCACCATAGAAGTATAAAAGAGTTGAAGCTTCTTGAAGAGAGAAGAGAGGTTGTTGTTGAAAAACCAGAGACTATCCAAGAGAGAACAGAGCACACCGTGGAGAGAGAGATCAAGCAAGAAGAAGAAGGAGGAAGCATCTGCGCAGACTTTAATTTGTTTGGAGACAAAGAACAGTGATACTTAACTGCGGTTAGAGTATTTGTTTGCTTAAGCTTATTGTGTCTTGAGTTTGTTTATTTGTTGATCAAAGTTATATTCCTGCCTTAGTTGTAATCCTGAGTTTGGGCATCAACTCAAGAGAGTCATTGTTGTATCTTGCTTGATAGTTTTAGTGGATTGTTTGTCTGCCTGGTACCCTGTGGTTTTCCCCTCGCTTTGTAGGGTTTCCACATATATCGTTGTGTGCTTTTACATTCTGTTTTTTAGCCAAGTCAGTCTCCTCGGAAAATTGTCTGAGGAGCTCTTGATAATCGTCTCAGCAAAGTTGGCCGAGGTACTCGTTCAAGCTCCCCGATTTTAGCTCCTCAGAATTGAAACCGAACAGCTCTCTGAACCGAACAATATCATTTCCTCTCAAAGGTCCGAACAGCTGAATTTGTTCATCCGCGCGCAACACTAACATAGTCCTGGGTTTTCTCTTAAAGGAGATGAGATGGACGATAAAACTTTCTTTCTATAGTTTTGCATTTAGAGGCTTCCGTGGTATGTCGCTTTTCTTTTTGGTCTTCTTCGGGGATTTTGGGATGGTCTTGTCTAGGACCCGAGGTTCTCTTACTACTTCGGTGGATGGTTCTCCCTACCGTTTCTCTTTGGTGTTCCTTTGCTCCATTTAAGATGTGCTTGATGTGATTCCTTCCCCTACCTTGTTGGTGATCAAATTCCACGATCCATGAACATGAAAGAAAGATTATAACAACAACAATTAAGCTTTAATCTCATACTTAGATAAGGTCAACTATATGAATTCTCTATCTTTATGTAACTATGTAAAAGACATGACCTAGATCAACCTGAGAGAAATATTAGATACGTCTAAATTTTTACCATTTTGCATAAAAAAAAACACCACTTAAAAATTTTAATTTTCAATCTCGTGACCTAAGCTTTAAGCCAAGGACGCTTCAGATCATATTGGTTTCCATGGATTTGGTTTTTGGGATCATGAAAACCAAACTAACCATGAACACGTAACCACATCACCCTTTTCACTAGCTATGCATTATCACATCGATGAATGTTAAAGTATGGCTTATATTTGCTGCGAGCACAGTGACAAAATGACAGATACGGTACGAAAAAAAGGCAATTTTGTAATTTTCGTACATTAGGGTTTTACTATAAATACCTATGATGTAACCCCAATTTTTATATAATGGAATTCCGCCGTTCGCTCTCGTGGATGTAGGCATATTGCCAAACCACGTTAATTCTCTTATTTTCTTGCTTTTCTTCTTGTTTTTCTTGCTTGTTTGCTGCACAATCCTCAACAATGAAAAAGTTGGCTGCCTAAGCTGACTAAATGTTCGCTAAGAAATCCTAATTCTTATGTTTACCAATGAAATGGCATAGGTCGAACTAGATGAAATGATCTCCATAAATGCGATTCTCAAATTGTAGCAAAAATAAGAGAAGCTCCAGCTCCCCAAGAACTGGGGATTGGAATTCTCAAAGAGAACTAGATAGCCTAACCGCGAGGAAGATCCAGCGGCTTAACAGCCGATGATCAAGTGGCGAAAAAGAAAGAGGAGGAGGAGGAGAGGAATACCTTAATGGCTGCTCCAGCTCTTGCGGGTTGAGAAGAGGCGACCAACCATGGACGAACTCCGGCCTCGGGAAAGGAGAATGGGAAGGAAGGGGTTTGCACTGCGAATAAAACCCTAAAAACTATGTTTTTTTCATAATTGTTCATAATTCCCTTATTTGTTTAATAAATTTAAAAAATATATATTTTTAATTTTTTTTATTAAAAGATAAACCACATTCATTTGTTGAAAACAAAGATAAAGGTGGGTTTACATGGATCTCTAGATGATTACATTAGACTCCGTTGTCTTCGGGAAGTGATGAGAGGTCCATCTCCTCGAAGTCTGCTCTCTGCTCCTCCTTGGTTAATGTGAGGTTGCGTCTGATGAGGATGAACATTGCTAGCAGTTGTGTTTAGCACTTTCGAACTATAATAGGAAGAGGAAGTCAGTTTGGCGGATGAGTCTTGTACAAACATGATGTTTATCGTTAAAACATCTCTTACTCCTTCCCAGTCATAGGTTTTAGGTGATAGCCAATACCAACAGATGCCATCCTTTTCGCAACTCCTTCCCTAGATGCTTGCCAATTAATGTTCAGCCCCACAGATCTAATATTTTGTTAGGGAAAAATCATAATGTGTCCATATGTCTGTAGCATATTGACATTGGATGAATAGGTGTTCCGAAGTTCCGCATAGGTAGTAGTTCATCATCTTCCTATGTCAGTTTTGCATTGCTAGATTTTGAAACATGAGGAGCTTATTTTCCCACGCTAACCAAGAAAAAAAAATTAACTTTTAAGAGAGATGATTGCTTCCAGGACAAAAATAGAAAGCTTCTCGACTTCCGTCGATTTTGAAATGACAAAGGGATTTGACTGTGAATTATCGTTCGGAGTGAACCTCCATTTTCTTCCATCCGCCCGTTGGATTCCGTGCGACCGGGTGATGGTTTTTTAGAACATTTTATAATTATGAAATATTTTATTGTTGTAATTTAACTTTAAGTATCTTCATGATCTCAATAAATAAATAAATATATCCAAATGGGTTGTTCAAACGTACCATCATACAGGAAATTACATATGTAAGTTTACAAAGACTGATATATGACAATCCATCTAACTATCATATTAAATGCAAAAAAAAAAAGAAATATTGAAAGAGGATTTTTTAAAATATTTTATAAAGTTGTAACTGAATGAGAAATTGAGAAAAGTACTAACATAAGTGAAAAAACCAAAAAAAAAAAAAAGAGAAAATAAACTTTTCTCAATTCAATTAATAGTTCAATTTCAGTTATGACATAATTATCAAAATAAGTGAAAGGAATTGATACTCTAGTATAATTTAACTACATAAATGTATTACATTTCCTCCAAACACAAATCCAATAGAAAAATTTTACCACAACTTTGGACTTTAACTTTTCATCCAGTCTTACCACTCATTTTCTTTGAACCAACAAAAGACAAGAGTTTGAATTTCTGGATCAAATAACAGTATAAAACATACAAATCCAAATACTAAATTATCCTTGGAATGGTTCAAGCATGAAAAGGAATCTTCATAACAACAGTGAACTAAGTCTTCTAAGAAAAATAGACTCCCTTCCAATGTTATTAAGCAAATTGTAGCCAGTGTATTATTATTATTATTATTTTTTGACAAAGGCCGTAAAGACCGTCAGTGAGGGGACACGCTGTAAAGACCCCGTAAACTGAGACCCCCATCTATTTGAATCGAGGGTTTGAACTTGTGGCGTCGTATGAAGAGTTGAGACCCGCGCCTTACAAGTGAATCCGGTTACCAATAGACCGAACGGTCGTTGGTTAGCCAGTGTATTATTATTTCTCATAAATATATAAAACAAACTACATTCATCATTCACTCATGCACAACTCCATTACCCATGCATGCTTCCCTTCTAGTTAAGATTTTAGCACGAAAAGGATTCTTCATAACCACACTGAACTCAGACTTCTCAGAATCAACATCCACCTCCTCCCCCTCCACAGCCTTCCACTCAAACTCTCTCACCAAATTAGCCACAAAGTATTCCAAGTGCAGCATGGCCAGCCCAAGCCCTGGACATATCCTCCTCCCAACTCCAAATGGCATCATCTTGATCTCTCTGCTCCCAGTTATGTCCACCCCTGCCCCTTCTCCACCATCCAAGAACCTAAAAACCACATGATATACATAATCAAACATGAGCAATCACAAAGATAACAATATACAACTAATTAATTAACATATTTATTTAAGAAACCTTTCTGGCTTGAACTCCATGGGCTTGTCCCACACCTTCTCATCTCTCCCCATCTCTGCAACCATGAAGTTTATAGAAACCCCCTTTGGCATCACGTACCCGTTGAGTTTCACCTCCTCTGTGACGCAGTGGGGTACCACGAAGTGGCCGGGTGGATGCCTTCTCAACCCCTCGAGAATCACTGCCTTGAGATACGGCATCCTTTGGAGGTCCTCCTCTTTTACCTCCTCTGCTTCACTGCCAACCACCTGTTGAATTTCGTCTAACACCTTGCGCTGTATGTCCTGGTGCTTCACTAGGTTCGCCATGATCCACTGCAGGGCGGACGCCGTGGTGTCAGTGCCGGCGTTGAGGAATTCCGAGCAGATGGTGACCAACTCATCGTCGGTTAGCTTCCGGTTTTCCTCTTCCGGGAGGTTGATGTCTAGAAGGGAGTCGAGATAGGAGTAGAAGAATCTCGCCTCGTCGTCTTGTTCTTTGTTATGTTTCGCCTTGTGCTTCTCTCGAGCTCTGATCAATGGGACGATTATGTCGGCTTGTTTCTGGCGGAGATCCATGACGGTGTTCCACCTCTTTCGGAAGATCAATTTGGAGAGGCTTGGGAGGATAGCGAAGACATTGAGCTTGCTGGCGAATAAAAGGAAGTTTCTCTGCGCTGTTTCGATGTCTCTAATGGCCTTCTCGTCGAGCTTCTCGCCGTAGCACATGAGGACGAGCAAGCAGAACATGGCGAACTGGATGTTCTCCTTGAAATCAAGGACGACTCCACTGTTAGCCTCGGCGCTGGCGCGGAGCTTGGCGGTGAGTATGTTGAGAACCCATCGGCGGCCATGGGAGAAGAGCTTGACGCGAGAGGGGTGGAGGATCTCGGAGATGAGGTTGCGTCGGAGGAGGCGCCAGAGAGGGCCGTAGGAGGCAGAGCTGATGTTGCGCTGATTGGTGTTGAGGATGATGGTGGCGCGGAGAGACTTGGGGCGATCGGCGAAGATGGCGCCGCGCGCGACGAGGGCCTCGTGCGCGAGATGCCGATCGGAGATGAAGATGGCCGGGCGGGAGCCGATGCGGAGCGTGACGATGGGGCCAAGCCGCGCGTGGAGGTCCCGGAGGATGTGCTCTATGTTCCGCAGGGAGCTTCTTCGCAGCCAGATGAGGTTACCGACGATGGGGATGGCCGTTGGGCCAGGAGGGAGGCCGCCATCGTCGCCGGCTTTGAAGACGAAGAACAGAGAGAAGATGAAGAAGAGAGTGGCGGTGATTAGAAGCCAGGGGATCATGATCATCATAAGACTTGCATGTGTTTCCCTGAATAAGATTTCGATTTAAACAGAAATCGATACATCACTTACTAATGTTATTTAAATTAATTTAATGGATATGTATTTGTCTAAGTATTAATTTTGAATGTTATTTTTATAGTCTTGGTTTCTAATGTTCTAGAAGAGAAAGAAATAATCAAAGAGTTACCGGAAAATTTGGGAACTTGGATGAGCTTCTTCTATAAATGATTTGTTATTTTATTGCTAATGATATAATTCTCATTTGTTTAAATTTAATTTATTAAAATCCATGTTTTCTAATGT
Source organism: Dioscorea zingiberensis (assembly GCA_026586065.1). Lineage (NCBI taxonomy): Eukaryota > Viridiplantae > Streptophyta > Magnoliopsida > Dioscoreales > Dioscoreaceae > Dioscorea > Dioscorea zingiberensis. Next base: position 42,490,343 of record CM048826.1, on the reverse strand, counting down.
ATTTTATATAATTGTTACATTTCATAAAGATGTTTAAAAAGTTGGAATTAAGTAGGTTAACCCAACTTAGAGTCTTACTCCCAACCAAAACCCTTTAATAAAATATGATTTTTTTTTTTTATGAAGTTGATAAACAACATTTATTAATAGTAATATAAAATTCAAGTTACAAACTCAATTAGAATACAATAAGAACGAGTTGGCTTAGAATTTGGCAAAACCTTAGACTCTCAAATAGATAAAATTTAGTGTGTGAAATTCGGCCAAACCACTTGTGCAAAAGATAATGAGGTCATCTATATGTTGTAGAGCTAATACGGTGTCATTTCTGTTTGTTCCTATTTGGACTCTTTGGTATATGTTTACTGTAATCGCCTCATTAAACATGATGGAGGGTATATCTCTGGCGAGAACAAATAGTAGTGGTGAGAAAGAGTTTACATGTCTTAGTCTTCTTGTAAAGACCACCCCTATTAATAATGTAAAAAAATTTAAACCGCTATACTTTTCCTGCTATGTGAATTACTTACTACTTAGCCAACGTTGTAAGTATTGTAGTAGTATAGTGAGGATTCTTTCATTAGAACAATTTTATTTATTTATTTATTTATGAAAGGTTATCAGTTAGGTGTTTATTTTTGAATAAATGTAATCAAATTCTAAGACTTTGCATTCAAGTGGGGTTTGTCCCTATTTGGATATAATCGGTCTGTCGATGCGCCTAGGCTGGATTCGAAGCGTGACACTTCTTTTACTCCTAGGGCTTGTTTGGTTGGAAGTTTTTGGAGGGGTGAGGAGGGATTTGGGGTTTTTTTGTGTTTGGTTGGGGGTGTGAGGAGGGGTGAGGGGGGGTGACAAATCCCTCCAAATCCCTCATTTTCCACCCCCCCCAAATCGGGGTTTTTTGGGGGGTGGAAATTCTTTTTTTTTTTTAACTCAAAAAAAGACTTGAAAGTACCATCTTACCTTCCATTTATTTATAAAATTCCATCAAAGTCCTAGTTAGTTAGTTTAGTTTTTATACTAATATAATTAATAATAATAAAATTAGTATTTATTTAATAATTAATATTAATTATACTTAAATTGATATAATTAATATTAATTATACTTAATACAAACTTTTATACTAATATAATTAATAGTAGTAAAATTAGTATTTGTTTAATAATTAATATTAAATATACATAAATTAATATAATTAATATCTTTAATATAATTAATTTTAATTAGTTTAATACTAGCTTTTATACTAATATAATTAATAGTAATAAAATTAATATTTATTTAATAATTAATATTAATTATATTTAAATTAATATAATTAATATCTTTAATATAATTCATATTAATTAGTTTAATACTAGCTTTTATACTAATATAATTAATAGTAATAAAATTTTGTATTAGTTTAATAATTAATATTAATTATACTTAAATTAATATAGTTAATAACATTAATATAAATAATATTAATTAGTATTAAATTAATAGTAATAATGCATATTACACTTTTCCTCACTCCTCACAACCAAACATTATCATTATTAATTTTATAATAAAGGACAAAATCTACAAAATACATATTACACTCTTTTCACAACCAAAAAAAAAAGATTCCTCCTCCTCACCCCCCATTGAACCAAACATAAAATTTTTCAAAACCCTCCAAATCCCTCCCCTCCAAACTCCCCCTTACCCCTCCTCTCCAAATCCCCCCTTTGAACCAAACAAGGCCCTAATGTATCCCGCAAGTGCACTAGTTGTTGGTAAGGAAGGTGGCTTTTGAGGACTTGAATAGAGTACTGATCCAAGATACCCTTCTAGGCACAAAATTCGGTTGGAGGATATCCAACAGGTAGCTCCAATTGACTATGTCGATGATGCCACTATATTATCATACATTATTCTCCCTTGTATGAAGATTGCTTGGGAATCAATCAACCAATTCTCCTAAAACTGGCCTAATGTCGGTCACAATGTATCCCATGAGATTTTGTACCGTATGTCTCCATTGTTGCCGTAGGGATTCCTTTCTTAGTATCAACTTTTCATATTCACTCCTATAGAAAGCTTCGCCTTCTTCCTTTCTCGAGTGGTTTTGTTTTTTATTTCACCAAAAATATTTCACAACTAATGGAGTGTATTCAACCTATATAATTAATCCCTCTATGCTTTTCATCAATGGTCGATGTGGGACTATGTTTTGATATACCTAACATGGTCGTGGGTTTTCTCTTGAAGAAGATGATCAGAGGGACGATAAAAACTTTCTTTCTATAGTTTGCATTTAGAGGCTTTCGTGGTATGCCGCTTTTCCTTTTGGTCTTTTTCGGGGATTTTGGGGTTGGGCCGGATTGTTGTTCCCTTGTGTGGTGTTCCACTTCCATCTCTGCTCCTGATATGTCGCCATCATCAGCTTCTTCTTCTGCCCCGTCAGACGACATCTCCGACACTGCCATCGCAGCAACTGCTGCCACTCATTTTCATAGTCTTACCACTCATTTTCTTTGACCCAACAAAAGACAAAGAGTTTGAATTTCTGGATCAAATAACAATATAAAAGCATACAAATCCAAATACTAAATTCTCCTTTGGAATAATTCTAGCACGAAAAGGATACTTCAGAACCACAGTAAACTCAGGTTCTCAGGAAAATAACCAGTGTTTGTCTCCTTCTAAACCATTTCTGTTCTTTAGCACTTTGTAACCAGTGTATTATTATTTCTCTTAAATATATAAAACAAAGTACATTCATTCATTCACTCATGCACAACTCCATCACCCATGCATGGTAATTCCCTTCTAGCTAAGATTCTAGCATGAAAAGGATTCTTCATAACAACAGTGAACTCAGGCTTCTCAGAATCAACATCCACCTCCTCCCCCTCCACAGCCTTCCACTCAAACTCTCTCACCAAATTTGCCACAAAGTACTCCAAGTGCAGCATGGCCAGCCCAAGCCCCGGACACATCCTCCTCCCAACTCCAAATGGCATCATCTTTATCTCTCTGCCCCCAGTTATGTCCACCCCTGCCCCTTCTCCACCCTCCATGAACCTATAATCAAATTAAAGATCAAACATGAACAATCACAAAGATAATAATATTATACTAGTAATTAACATGTTTAATATTTAAGAAACCTTTCTGGCTTGAACTCCATGGGTTTGTCCCACACCTTCTCATCTCTCCCCATCTCTGCAACCATGAAGTTTATAGAAGCACCCTTTGGTATCACGTACCCGTTGAGTTTCACCTCCTCTGTGACGCAGTGGGGTAGCACGAAGTGGCCGGGTGGATGCCTTCTTAGCCCCTCGAGAATCACTGCCTTGAGATACGGCATCCTTTGGAGGTCCTCCTCTTTCACCTCCCCTGCTTCACTGCCAGCCACTTGTTGGATTTCGTCGAACACCTTGCGTTGTATCTCCTGGTGCTTCACCATCTCTGCCATGATCCACTCCAGCGTAGTCGACGTGGTGTCGGTGCCGGCGTTGAGGAATTCCGAGCAGATGGTGACCAACTCATCGTCGGTGAGCTTCCGGTTGCCCTCTTCCGGGAGGTTGATGTCTAGAAGGGAGTCGAGATAGGAGTAGACGAACCTCTCCTCGTCGTCTTGTTCTTTGTTCTGTTTCGCCCTGTGCTTCTCTCGAGCTCTGATCAATGGGACGATTATGTCGGCTTGTTTCTGGCGAAGATCCACGATGGTGTTCCACCTCTTTCGGAAGATCAATTTAGAGAGGCTTGGGAGGAAAGCGAAGACATTGAGCTTGCTGGCGAATAAAAGGAAGTTTCTCTGCGCTGTTTCGATGTCTCTAATGGCCTTCTCGTCGAGCTTCTCGCCGTAGCACATGAGGACGAGCAAGCAGAACATGGCGAACTGAATGCTCTCCTTGAAATCAACGACGACTCCACTGTTAGCCTCAGCGCTGGCGCGGAGCTTGGCGGTGAGTATGTTGAGAACCCATTGGCGACCATGCGAGAAGAGCTTGACGCGAGAGGGGTGGAGGATCTCGGAGATGAGGTTCCGGCGGAGGAGGCGCCAGAGAGGACCGTAAGGGGCGGAGTTGATGTTGTGTTGGTTGCTGCTGAAGATGCGGGTGGCGGGGAGAGGCCTGGGGCGATCGGCGAAGACGGCGCCGCGCGCGACGAGGGCCTCGTGGGCGAGATTCCGATCGGAGACGAAGATAGCCCGTCGGGAGCCGATGCGGAGCGTGACGATGGGGCCAAGCCGCGCGTGGAGGTCCCGGAGGATGGGCTCTACGTTTTGCAGGGAGCTTCTTCGCAGCCAGAGGAGGTTACCGACGATGGGGATGGCCGGTGGGCCCGGAGGGAGGCCGCCATCGTCGCCGGCTTTGAAGACGAAGAACAGAGAGAAGATGAAGAAGAGAGTGGCGGTGATTAGAAGCCATGAGATCATGATCATCACATGAGACTTGTGTTTCTGTTTCTCTGAATAAGAACTCCATTTTAAATAGAAATCGATAAATCACTTGCGTGTAGAGATAAGTTTTTAATGGATATTTATTTGTCTGCGTTGAATATAAGGGAAAGAAATCTTCAAGGAGTTCCGGAAATTTTGAGAACTTGGATGAGCTTCTTTATATTTGATTTGCTTTTTTATTGTTAATGATATTATTCTCATTTGTTTAAATTTAATTTATTATAATCCATGTTTTCTAATACATCAATATGTATATGTTTATATAATATTTATATTCCATAAATATGTTCAAAAGTTGGAATTAAGTAGGTTAACCCAACTTAGAGTCTTACTCCCAACCAAACCCCGGTAATATTTATTTTGATCATCATCTTGTATTTTTAAAATATAAATTCTTTTTTTATGAAGCTAATAAACCATGTTCATTAATAATAATATTATTGATAATAATATATATAAGGTACTAACTCAACCAGAATGTAATAAGATATACACAATAGTCAATTAAGTGTCGCTATTCAGATTAACTTGGTGATACCTCAAGTCCTCCCTCGATTGGTTGCCATGGTATCTTCAAAGGCCTTCTCGCCTCCTTCGGCCTGTATCGGCGTGTCACTAGCAAACCCGAGACTCCTCTTCATCAAGTTATGTGTCGCTTCCAGTTTGGTTTTTTGCATAATGGAATTGCATCCAACCAAGATAATATGAGAAAAAACATATCACAAATAATTTTTAAGAAAATTTATTGTTTATCTTTAAAACATTGCATATTTCGTTCGCCCCATATGCTCAACATTATTGTCATTACGATAAGGTCTTAACCCATCTGCAGGGTTTTGTTCACCCCGAGGTGAGTGGCCTTGGAACCCCATATTAATTTGTTGTAAGTTGTTTGGCCCCGTTTTGACTCCAAATATGTTACAGAAATGGCTCCATATGTTTACCACGTATGTGCATGTGAAAGCATGTGTATCACCAATTTATCCACCATTTCACATAAATAGCATTTTGTGCGGTCTCGCAGTTACTTTCTTTTGTGGAGGTTATCTAGTGTAAGGATCATATTAATTCTCCTTTGCCAATTAACCATGCAAAAATGTTTTACTTTAAGAGGGCATGGTTGCTTCGAGAAGAACTTCATGGATCACTTCTAGTCCCGCCATCTACTCGAAAGATATAAACGGATTTGACTATGAAAACTTTTGTTGGCATAAGTTTCCTTTCTTGTGTATCCAACAATCAATTATCATTTCTGAGATCCATGAGGGCCTATACCATGCATGGCAAACAGTTCTTCTACTTCCTTTTCAGATAAGGGTCATGATTTTAGGAGTAACATGCCTTGTTGAATCATTTCTCGGGCTTCTTGGATGTTTATGTATTTTTTTAGGAATAGTGGTTGTAACACTACTGGGGGATTGTTTTTAGGAGACACCCCTTCCCACCAACTATCCTTCCAGAGATTTGTTTAATATCTTGCTCCTGATTTGTCAGAAATATCTGTAAGAGTTGTCAGCTTTTCTCGGCATAGTCCTTTCCAAAAGGGGGATGCATGTCCAAGAGCTGGTTTATCAACATCAATGAAACCTTGTCGGGAGTATGCATCCCTGAATATTTTAAGACATATTCCTACACTGCCAGTGAGTATTCTCCACCACCATTTTTCTAGCAAGGTCTCATTGAACTCCCAAAGATTTAGTATACCACATCCACCATTTTATTTAAGGCGGTAAAATGTGTCCTATTTGACTAGGTAATAGCTGTGTGCTTCTTTATCCACCCCTTCTATAGGAAATCTTTTATGTTTGAGTTAATCTTTTTGTATAACACACTTTGGAAGGCGATAGATGGCCATCTAGTAAATTGACATAGTGGTGAGGACTGAGTTCAGAATGATTAGCCGGCCTCCCAGTGATAGGAGTAATTTCCTTTCTATGATGTCAGTTCCCTCTTGATTTTATCGATCAGAGCTGACCAATTTTGGGTGCCCCCTGAGATATATTGGTACCCCTAATCCCCACTTATTGGTGTAGATGTGAAGGTTTGGGATCCTGTTTCGGGATTAGGTGAACGTGTTATCGTATCAACTCTGAAGAGGCTATATACACCCGACTTCCCAGCTTGAGGGCTGTTGGAAATAGACCGGGGACAACAAAGGATATTTGTAGCTTAGATACCACTTTGTTGTAATTAGGACAAGGAGATATGAGGTAGAGAAAGAGGGTTATCTCATAACAAAATACTTCTATTAAATTTCCCTCACTTCACTCTTATAAATACTTACAACTAATTAACCCAATATATAGGCTTTACAGGAAACTCTTTATATTCCGTCATAAATTCTAACATTTTCTGTTCTAAGATACATTTTTATTCTAATAATTTCATTAATTTATTAATTAAATTTACTTTTCCAACAAGAGAAAGGTGGATTTGAAAGGTGAGGGAATCGATAGGACCATCCTCAAGGCCTTGTAGTCACCGGAACCATCGTCGTCGAGGAATACTAATGATGTTGATAACATCCTTCCGTTTTCGTCACTAGCTAGTTTGAGGGCCTCCCCTGAGTAACGCTGTTGAAGACTTGAAGGTGAGGAGAATGAAGTCACCAAGCTGGACAACGGCACGCGTCGGGTCAGAAGAGACCCTGCATGGACGTGCGATCACGTGATTGGGTGAAACCATATAATAAGGAGTCACGTGCTTTGTATTACATTTTTGTCCAGAATCTGTTGAAAGGGTGGGACCAAGTTGTTTGGTGGAGAACATCTTGCTTTATTTAGACCACTCTTATGTAGTGGATCTAGAGCATCTTGCTAAGTGTTCTCCGTTTATAGATATATATATATTCTAGGTGGATTCCTATAATAGGAGATATGAATAAAATATTCAGAAGCTTTCTTCCCTTCATATTCTCCTTTTTCTCTCTCAACCTCACCCAAGCTTACTATTCCATAAAAACAAGGCTGAACAAAACCGTACCGGTGTATGGATTATGGGGCCATTAATTATGCCTGCAGTCTTACCACTCATTTTCTTTGATCCAACATAATACGAAGAGTTTGAATTTCTGGATCAAATAACAACATATAAAAGCATACAAATCCAAGTACTAAATTCTCATTGGAATAATTCTAGAACGAAAAGGACCACAGTGAACTCAGGCTTCTCAGAAAAATAACCAGTGCTTGTTTGTCTCCCTTCTAAACCATCTCTGTTCTTTAGCACACTTTGTAACCAGTGTATTATTATTTCTCTTACATAAATAAAACAGAGTACATTCATTCATTCATTCATTCATTCAGAACTCTATTACCCATGCATGCTTCCCTTCTAGCTAAGATTCTAGCACGCAGAGGATTCTTCATAACCACAGTGAACTCAGACTTCTCAGAATCAACATCCACCTCCTCCCCCTCCACAGCCTTCCACTCAAACTCTCTCACCAAATTAGCCACAAAGTACTCCAAGTGCAGCATACCCAGCCCAAGTCCCGGACATATCCTCCTCCCAGCTCCAAATGGCATCATCTTAATCTCTCTGCTTCCAGTTATGTCCACCCCTTCCCCTTCTCCACCCTCCATGAACCTATAAACCACATGATATATATAATCAAATTAAAGATCATCAAACATGAACAATCACAAAGATAATAATATTATATTAGTAATTAACATGTTTAATATTTAAGAAACCTTTCTGGCTTGAACTCCATGGGTTTGTCCCACACCTTCTCATCTCTCCCAATCTCTGCAATCATGAAGTTTATAGAAGCACCCTTTGGTATCACGTACTCGTTGAGTTTCACCTCCTCTGTGACGCAGTGGGGTAGCACGAAGTGGCCGGGTGGATGCCTTCTCAGCCCCTCGAGAATCACAGCCTTGAGATACGGCATCCTTTGGAGGTCCTCCTCTTTCACCTCCTCTGCTTCACTGCCAGCCACTTGTTGTATTTCGTCGAACACCTTGCGTTGTATGTCCTGGTGCTTCACCAGGTTCGCCATGATCCACTCCAGCGTCGTCGACGTGGTGTCGGTGCCGGCGTTGAGGAATTCCGAGCAGATGGTGACAAACTCCTCGTCGGTTAGCTTCCGGTTGCCCTCTTCCGGGATCTTGATGTCTAGAAGGGAGTCGAGATAGGAGTAGACGAACCTCGCCTCGTCGGCTTGTTCTTTGTTCTGTTTCGCCTTGTGCTTCTCTCGAGCTCTGATAATTGGGACGATTATGTCGGTTTGTTTCTGGCGGAGATCCCTGACGGTGTTCCACCTCTTTCGGAAGATCGATTTGGAGAGGATTGGGATGAAAGCGAAGATACTGAGATTGCTGACGAATAAAAGGATGTTTCTCTGCGCTGTTTCGATGTTTCTAATGGCCTTCTCGTCGAGCTTCTCGCCGTAGCACATGAGGACGAGCAAGCAGAACATGGCGAACTGAATGCTGTCCTTGAAATCAAGGACGACTCCACTGTTAGCCTCGGCGCTGGCGCGGAGCTTGGCGGTGAGTATGTTGAGTGCCCATTGGCGGCCATGGGAGAAGAGCTTGACACGAGAGGGGTGGAGGATCTCGGTGGTGAGGTTGCGGCGGAGGAGGCGCCAGAAAGGGCCGTAAGGGGCTGTGTTGATGTTGCGTTGGTTGTTGCTGATGATGCGGGCGGCGGGGGGAGGCCTGAGGCGATCGGCGAAGACGGCGCCCCGCGCGACGAGGGCCTCGTGCGCGAGATGCCCATCGGAGACATAGATGGCCCGGCCGGAGCCGATGCGGAGAGTGACGATGGGGCCAAACCGCGCGTGGAGGTCCTGGAGGATGGACTCTAAGTTCCGCAGGAAGTTTCTTCGCAGCCAGAGGAGGTTACCGACGATGGGGATGGCCGGTGGGCCGGGAGGGAGGCCGCCATTGTTGCCGGCTTTGAAGACGAAGAACAGAGAGAAGATGAAGAAGAGAGTGGCGGTGATTAGAAGCCACGAGAACATGATCATCATGAGAATTATTATGTTTCTCTGAATAAGAATTCCATTTTTAAATAGAAATCGATAAATCACTAGCTTGGAGGTTTAAGTTTTTATTTTATATTATTTATTTAAACCCTAAACCCTATACTCTATAGTGTACCCTTTATTATTTATTCATTAATTTCCATCTGCTTAGGGATGATGTGGAAAGCTTGAAGAATTTCTATCCAGCTGTTTCCCGTTGTTTAGTGTGTCACTCTCTGAAATCTGAATCATACCTATTATTTAGACTTCAATAAGAGACTGAAAATGATTTTTGGTGCTAGGGTTGTATTCTACATCTACGATGATGTGTATATAATGTGATATGGATAAAACCTAAGAGACATGTGGTCTCATCTTGAGAATACATGTGGTGACATCCTCAGCACCGATCTAACTTGCATAAATCTCAGCTTAGACATCCTTTTAAGGAAAAAAAAAATGGTGATAAAGTTGAGATAAGATGTAAAAGATATCATATTAAAAAATAAATACAATAAATAAAGTTCCTAACAAGGAGGGGACGGTGCCAAAAGCCAAAGAGGGCAATAAGAAAGAAAGGAACGAAGGAAAAGGTAAGCGATTTCTGTGGATTGAACTCTCTTCCTTCCACTTCCAAATTATGATCGTCGGAGCTAAATCGAGACACCATGCCCATCCAAACCGATTTTCTCTCTATGTGCAGACACTCCGTCATGCAAGAGCCACCCGTTGCTATTTCCGACGGCTGCTGACATCCTCCTTAACAAATAAATCTTAACTATTAGTTAGGTACGATTCCAAAGAAGAATCGATTTTTACACTAACATAAAAATATTAATGTGTTGAAGATGGTATAAAATGAAAAATTTGGCCTTTAGTTTCTTTGGTTTGTAGTGAGAGTTTGATGTCACCTAAGTTTGAAACTAGCTTAGAGTGTATTTTCCCTTTGTATGTAAAATGCTCTCTAGTATATAACTAGAGTTTTATTTTAGTGGCGGTGATTAGAAGCCACGAGAACATGCTTGACACTTGTGTTTCTCTGAATAATAATTTGATTTAAATAGAAATCAAAAAATCACTTGCTTGGAGATAAATTTGTTTTATTATTTATTTAAACCCTAAACCCTATTCCCTATACCCCTTTATTGTTTATTCAAGGTTTTTTATTATTATGTATCTAAATTAATTTAATGGATATTTATTTGTCTACGTATTAATTTTGAATATTATTTTATTTTACTTTTATAATCTTGGTTTCTAACGTTCTAAAAGGGAAAGAAATATTCAAAGAGTTCCTGGAAAATTTGTGAACTTGGTTTGCTTTTCTATTTTATTGCTAATGATATTTGTTTAAATTTAAGTTATTATATTGATGTCAAAATCTGTCCTTAGGAATAGGTATTGATTTCTGATCAAGGATTGAATTTATTTGTTGTGTTTGACCACAGGAGCAGATAACTACAACATGCACTGAGAGAGAAAAAGATGAGTATGGGCGATCCTGTTGCCCATCGTAACTCTGATACTCAAGTTAGTGGAGGAAGTGACCGAACAAGATGAGTTCAAATGACCTATCTATGCTCTTCTTCTGATTTTCCCTTTATCCTTCTCTGTTTAACGTTTTTGAATCCCCGGTCCTACGATCAACACCCAACAGTTATGTCTCGATTTTCGCCACGATTCCCTCCCCCTGATTGACTCGTCTCCCTGTGTTTCCTAAGAAAGATTCTCAGATCGGGATCGGCACCATCTAGATATGTGCCCCGAATTACTCCATGTGTGTTCCCAAATTCGAGCCACATATTCATCCAGATTCATTCCTATCATATTATAATCCATGTTTTCTAATATATATATCAATATGTTTATATAATACAATTGATCAAATTATATATATTTATATTCCATAAAGATGTTCACCAAGTTGGAATTAAGTAGGTTAACCCAACTTACTCCGAACCAAACCTCATAATATTATTTTGATTGTCATCTTGTATTTTTTTTAAATACGAATTCTTAAAGTAAAGTTTTTTGTGATGATAAGGATGCAAATATTAATGTTTGTAGTATGTTTGTCATTATGAAGTTTATAAATGTGTTTAGGTTTTTATTTGACTATATTTATGTATATATTGTTATTGAAAGGGACCTAACATATATCCCACTTGAAAAATATCTTGTTTCACAACTGTAGCAATTTTTCAATAATCAATAATATATAGATTGCATTCTCACGGAATAGCAAGAGATCCACATAAATTATTTATATTATTTCATTTTCATGTAAGTCACACTAGTAAATAAAAAGATAGTTTAATAGCCATGGATAAGCCATGAAGGTTCAGGAGAAGACTATAGATTGATTTTTTAAATGATATGAACATAATTAAAGCATTTGGTATTAGTTAATTTTCTGTTTCATAAATGGACATGCTAAGCCTATGTCAAATAAATGGTTCGATAAAGACTTATTTTATTTTAATAAATATGATTTATCTATTTTTTTTAAATTATGTTTTATGTATTTATTTAGTTACTTTTCTCTCGAGTGCTATATATTATTGGGTTAAGCTGAATTTAATTAGGTTTGATTTAGTTTAATATTTAATTTCAGCTCAATATTTTTCGCTTAATTTTTAGCTTATAAACTATAACATAATTATTTTATAAAAAAAACTCCAAATAAATAATAACACATGTTTTTTTACATAAGATAATTTATTGCAACACCATACAATGAGTTTGAAATAATATGAAAATTTATTTAATATTAACATATTTAAAGACTATACATACTGATACGGCCCAAATCTAAATGCACACATGATCTCATCTAGAACATCCACGCGAGTGGTGCAAATCACCGATTCAACACCACTTTAGATATCAGGGGTTGCAGAAGTTAAGGAAAAGGATAGCACTATGGGAAAGAGAGGTATGACAAAGAATATCCTTGACAACGATGAGAAAACAACCAACTTCAAGGATCAGGGACAAAAGGATGAGATAGACTAGGAAAAGAGGTATATGAAAAACTAAGCTCTTTCTCTCTCTCCCTCTATAAAGATTTTCCTCTCAGGCGAGACCTCTCACTAACTTAGAAGTCGGAGTCACCTTGGAGCACCAGGCCCACCTCGTTTGACCTTATTTTCTTTGGAGAGTTGCCTTGTTCAAGACCTCCAGATAGGTAGCAGAGCTCCAAAACATTCACTTTTTCCACCATTAACATTTCCCTCTATTATAAATCATCAACCGTTGGTCTTGAAATAGGAAGATCTGCGATAACTCTGACCCATATCTTACCATTTCTTCAGAATTGTTTGCTCATAGCACGATGGAATTGTCTGATTGTAACCCGACGCGCTGCTTCAATGGCTTGATATAAAAGACGACCAACTCTCCAACTTTTGGTGTCATATCTTCCAAAACCAAGTTGTGTACCGTCGGTGTTGATAACCAGGAGAAACCTATCACGGACACAACAGTTTGGCACAGATAATGGCATCGCTGGGTTGAATGGAGGCCAGGGAGTTTAGTAAACCCATTCGAACCTGTCTTTTGGCGAAGACATTTAGGCGACACGTTACTAAGCCCTGGAGCAAAAGATCGAAGTTCTAACCCGAGCTCTCCAGGTGGTGGAGTGACAAATCTCACAAGCTCCACCCCCACCACTGAGTGTTCCGTTGGAGGTCTCAGAGACCCGATTGAGGTCTAAAGCTCGCACATCTGGATATGGGAAAGAGGACCAAGAGTCGACAGCCAAAGGAGGATGATCTCATTGTTGGACAGTTCAAGGTTACCTCAAGTTTGGCAGCAACGCAAGACTTCTCCAAAGGTTCGTCATTACACTCCCTTCTAGGAGAAGGAGTAGTCAAGGCACGTTTTTCGAATGATCTCTCCTTACGTCTCAATGATCTTAGAAGCGTCTCTCCTTATTGGCTCTGTGCATTGTTGAGTATGAAGTTAGTATTAACTATTAAGGTAAAATAATGAGTTCCACACGTCAAAGATTTGCTTTATTTGCACTTATAATTTCCCACACAATGCAATAAGAGATCATACAATATTAATGGAGTTAATTAATTTTCCCTTTTTCCACACAAATAGAAGAGTTTTAGTGATATTAATTGTTAGGACTGGGGGCATCCCACATCTCCATATTAGTGTGATATTGTCCATTCAAGCTTAAGCCTAAATGATTTTATTTTTAGATTTCACCTAAAAGGCCTCACACTAATGAAGATAGGTCCATCTCTTATACCACTTAAGTCTTAGATATTTAACTTGCACAAGGCATAATATTTTCTTCAGAGTTGGTCTTATAAGTCGTTTTATGGAATTTCCCACTATGACTCATTTAAAGGTTGCAAAAAGAATTATTCGCTATATTAAAGACAACCTTGATTATGGGCTCTTCTATTCTTCCTCCCAAGAATTCAAACTCATACTATGATAGTGATTATAGGGAGGAAATATTGATGATAGGAAAAGCACAATTGGATTTCTTTTATACATGAAAGAAACAACTTTTACTTGGAGTTCTAAAAAACAACTAGTTGTCACTTTTTCTACATGTAAAGCATAGTATATGGCTGCTACCTCTTGTGTTTGTCATGCACTTTGGCTGAAGAGCTTAATGAAAGAGTTTAATTTACCGCACGATGGAGCTACACAAGTACATGTTGATAATAAGTCTATAATTGCCTTGGCAAAAAATCCAATTTTCTTTGAAAGAAGCAAGGACATAGACACTCGTTATCATTTTGTTGTGGGTAATTCAACGGCTAAGATACACGTGGCTTGCTTGGATGACAATACGCAGATCATGATAAACTTGGTAAGCGCGCGGATCACATGCAGGATTTAGGGGTTGATTTTATGTTAATGGTGCTGGATCCGGGAGAGAAAAATGGGAGCGGTTAAAGGAGGGTTAAAGGAGGGGATCTCTTCTTCAAAAAGGCTTCTCCTCTCCATGAGACGGGTATAAGATCATCAAGCCCTCGATGGTCGGTCACCTCCACCTCTGTGCTTTTCTCTTCTTCCCTGACATCTCCATGGCCGACCACCACCACCAAGATGCTTCTCTCTATAGTCCGCCACTACCATGATGATTAAAACCTCTCTGCTCCTCTACATTCATTTTGGTTGTTTGGAGATCAATGATAGTTGCACAACTTATTCTTGTAAACATTATGAAATTAGGCACCATGTGGGTTTGTGTTTGAAATTTTTGAAAACTTTGGAGGGAAACATTTAACCATCAACCTTAATGATGGTATAATCTTATTCTATTTTTTTATTATAAATGTAGGGATGTATAATTAAAAGATTGCCCCCATTTTAATGAAAAGTAACATTCTTAGAGCAACTTTAGTGGTTGAGCTCATCAAGAGCTCAATGGCCACGCCACCTCATCAACCCATTAACCTCATCTCCATTAACCTTTCCCCCATAGTAGTTGAGCTATCCATTATACTATCATATGGGACCCACTTCATATCATTCACCATTTCAATTTTTCATAATAAATATTTCATTAAAATATATTTATCTCACAACAATAATATTTTAATATTTAATTATAATAGATAGTATATATATGAAAAATTAGATATTAAAATATCCCAAAATTTATATGTTTTTTATGAAGAAATATGAAATAATGTAATATAAATTAAGCGTGATTAAAAATATTACATAATTAATGATGTTAATAATAGATAAATAAAACGAACAAGTAAATGCCAAAAATACTAATTTTCATCTTCGTTCGCTCCGAAATGTTGCCAAATATGCTCCACCAAGTCAGATCGAAGTTGATGATGCACTTCTTGATCACGTAGTTCCGCATTTCTTCTTAGGTACTGTTGAAAATCTTGAGTGCACCCTTGACTAACCAGGACCGGAGCTTCACCTTCATTGTCATCCCAATTTGTGATTGTATCTCCATCATCTTCAACAATCATATTATGCAATATTATGCATGTGTACATTATATCTTTCAATTTTTCCCTATGCCAAAAGCGGGCAGGGCCACGTACAATTGCCCACCGAGATTGGAGCACGCCGAATGCTCGCTCAACGTCCTTTCGTCCAGCTTCTTGCATTTGCTTGAACTTGCTCCTCTTCGGGTCTTCCGGATATGAGAAACTTTTAACGAATGTAGCCCAATTTGGATATATACTATCAGCAAGATAATATCCTTTTCTGTATGTTGTACCATTAATCTGGTGAATCAACTTCCGAGGCGTATCCATATAATATGTCATTGAACAAAGGAGATTGGTTCAATACATTTATGTCATTATTAGAACCTGCAACTCCAAAGAATGCATGCCAAATCCATAGATCTACTGAAGCAACCGCTTCTAGCATAATTGTTGGAACCCCTTGATCACCTCGAGTGAATTGGCCTTTCCATGCAACTGGGCAATTCCTCCAATGCCAATGCATGCAATCTATGCTACCAAGCATGCCAGGAAAGCCGTGATGCTCAGAATGCAATTGAAGTAAACGTTCAACGTCATCATTATTGGGTCTTCTAAGATACTTTGGCGCGAAAATTTCAATCACACATCGGCAGAATTTGAATAAACATTCAATTGCAAAGCATATCCAAAGAATCCTTAAATATTCGGCTATAGTGATCACCGGTTTAAGGTCTGTGATGCTAATTGTCGAATAGCAGCAGTACATTTCTAAAGTGGTGAAAGCCCCCGTTTACCAGTTGCGTCAACCCTCAATCGAAAGTATTCTGAATGATTTTCAAGGGATTCCACAATTCTCAAGAACAACGCTTTGCGCATGCGAAATCTGCGTCGAAATATACTATCATGATAAACTGGTTCATCGACGAAGTAGTCACTTACCAGTCTTTCGTGTCCTGTTTCACGATCACGATTCAAATGCCTTCGGCTTCTTCTACGATTGTTGGATGTCTCGCTTTGTTTCCGCTTTTCCCATTCTTTTAACAACATACTCATCTTCTCTTCAGAATCATCCATCAGCTCATCTACTAGAAATTGTTTCACTCGTTCCACATTTGTAGGATTCATTCTCTAGAAAAATATGAAGTTGGTTGAGTGGGAGATTGAAAGAGAATGAAGAAGAAGTTGAAGAAAAAAAAAATGAAGAAATGGTGGAAGATAAGATGAGAATATGGGTGTATTTATAAAATTTAATATTTTAAAATAATAAAAAAATTATTAAATAAATGACAACGGTCGTTTTTCACAACGGCTATAATAAAAGATTCAATTTAAAAATAATGAATAATAAAAAAAAAAGTGTAAACGGTTGTTTGTTTAAAAAAAATATTAAAAAAATAAAAAGTTGAGAGTGGCCCCATGCATTGAGCGCTCGGTGAGGATTGAGCGCTCAATCCTCACCGAGCGCCTCTAATGGCATGGTGAATTCATTGAGCGCTCAATGAGCACAATGAATTCACCATTAAAGTTGCTCTTATGTTGACATGGCCAATTATAGGGTTATTTTGGTCATATAGCATGATCGGTGGAATAATCAATGTTGCAATTATTATCCTTTAACACACTTTATCCCTTAAATTTTATTAGTATTTGGATAGAAAAATGATGCATTGGAACTCACCTAATTCCAATTCCACCATTTTTATTCTATTGCCAAATAAGACCTCATGGTCCCTATATAAAGGGTGGGGTGTAACTCTTTTTGTAACAAAACCAAAAGTTTCAAAATATAATACAAATTTTTTTTTCTAGAAAACTTTTCCTCCTCCTCCTCCTCCTCCTCCTCCTCCACTCTCTTTATATCTTCTGCGAAACAAGCTATTTTGTCCTTTAGCACTTTGTAACCTGTAGGTTGTGTTTGGTTCCCGAGATATTCTAGGATGAGAATGGAATATCCCGAGTTGGGCTCCATCTAGGCGTTTGGTTAACCCAAATGGAGCGTGACTATGATGTGCCCCGTCCCTTAAAAATCGATGAGCGACGTCTCTTCCAAGGGTTGAGGTATTTTTATATATTAAATAATAATTAATAATCTATAAATTAAGATAATTATTTATTATTTATTATATTAATTAAATATTAAAATTTATCAAATTTGAATATTTAAAATAATTTTATAATTTAAAATAATCATTATATAAATTATTTTTATAATTTTAAAAATTATTTTTAATTACTTATTAATGATGAATATAAGATGTTATTGTGCTAGAGTTAAAATTATTATTATCTATTAATTAATATGAAATTATAAATAATTTTATTTATTTTTAGAAATATTGTAATATTTATAATTATATATAAATTTATTTTATCTGTTTTTATCTCTCCAAACAAACAAAATATATATTCAAAAATTTTACATATCCATATCCTTCCAAACAAATAGTTAACAATCTTTATCTTTCCCTGTTTATCACACTAACTACGTCATCCATCAATATCGGATATCTCAATCCAAGAGATACATATATCCATACAAATGCAACCTAAGATGATGGCATTTGGCGTTTTGATGAGAATTTAATTAGAGTTTGAGTGGAAAACCGTGAAAATGGGGTAGACCTCCCCAAAAAATGGAGATCATTTTTCGATAAATATGATTAAGCCACTAGAAGCATATAAACGTGGTTCAAATCTCAACCTCTATTTGTAAAAGAGAATGAGCTAATCAACTTTTCTTGTAAAATTTGTAAAATTTAGTAAATAATAGAGGTTACTTTAGTCATCAGGAATCCTTTGATTGTTCACTTTATTTGTTCCTAGGAATATCAAACAAGTTTGAGTTATCATAGAATTGATTCATTAAAATGGTATGGTCTTTAAATATGTTAATATTAAATAAATATTCATATTATTAGGAGTTTGTCTTGCAATAAATTATCTTATGTAAACAAACATAATTTATTATTTATTAGGAGTTTTTTCTAAAAAAAAATTATGTTATTGTATATAGGGTAAAAATTAAGCAAACAATATTGAGCTGAAATTAAATATTAAATCCAGCTTAACCCAATAATAGGACTCGATAGAGTAATAGCTAAATACATGTATGAAACAGAAAGTTAACTGCTACCAAATGCTTTAATTATGTTCATATCATTTCAATAATCAATATGTAGTTTTCTCATGAACCTTCATGGCTTATCCATGTCTTTTAATTTACTAGTGTAACGTACATGAAAATGATATCATGTGAATAGTTTATGTGGATTTCCTTCCATTTCGTGAGTGAAGATGCAATCTATATATATTATTGCTACAATTGTCAAACAAGATAGTTTTCAACCTAAACAAATTTGTTATAAACTTCATAATCACAAAAATATAGAAGAAGCTTTGCATCATCCTTATCATCACCAGAAATTTTACTTTAAGAATTCGTACTTTAAAAAAAAATAAAAGATGATGATCAAAGATTCAAAATAATATTACGGGGTTTAGTTGTGATTAAGTTCGGTTTACCTACTTAATTTCAACTTTTTGAACATTTTTATGGAATATAAATATGAATTTGATCAATTGTATTATATAAACTTATTGATATATTAGAAAACATGGATTATAATAAATTAAATTTAAACAAATGAGAATTATATAATTAGTAATAAAATAGCAAATCAAATATAGAAGAAGCTCATCCAAGTTATCAAAAAAAATTTCCCGTAACTCTTTGAACATTTCTTTCCCTTCTAGAACATTAGAAACCATGATTATAAAAATAAATAAAATAAAATAAAACAATATTCAAAATAAATAAGTAGACAAATAAATATGGTAGAATACCCAATTTAGTTCCTGTGTTTTTTTTTCTTTATTTTTTTATGTGAAAATTGGATAAACCTTATTGAAAATTATAAGGTAGAGATATTACAAAGGTCCATTGGTGGACTAGATTTTACAGTTTAAGCTCTGGCGGCTTGGGTCGAGGGTAGTCTTTTGGTTGTTGGTGTGGGCCCGAGGTGCTCCTCATCCTCGAAATCATCGCCGGGGCGACTTAACGCATGTGTCTCTAGTGTGATGGAGAGGCTACGCTTGATGAGGGTGACCATGTGTTGCAAATGTGTCTGATGGTTGGCATGGGCACTATCGAACCATGAGAGGAAGAGGAAGTCTATATAATGGATGAGTCTCTGACAAACACGGTGTTTGTCATTGAAACATCTCATGTTTCTTTCCATCCATAGATTCCAAGTAATGGATTCCATCCTTTTCGGAGATCTTGTCCTATCTTTTGTTCCATGGACGAGTATCCCCACAGGTCTTGTATCCTGTTGGGGACGCCCTCAAGTCCTAGGAGCTGGGAATAGTGGGACCAGATTTCCTCAGAGAATTGACATTTGAGCAGCAAGTGGTCAGTGCTTTCATCGTGAAGGTTGCACAGGTAGCAATGTGTCCTTTTTCTTTGCCAGTTTCTCTTCGCTAGATTTTAAAGCGTGGAGAGTTTGTCTTTTCACGCAAGCCAGGTGAAAAGTTTGACTTTCGAAGGGGCCGCATTCTTCCATAAGGACATGGGGAGGGCACTTCTCGTGCCACAATCAATCCTAAAAAGATAGAAGGATTTGACTGATAAGTCCTAGGACTGGTTGAGTCTCCATTGCCACGAGTCTGATTGGTCAGTCTCATCATAGGCAAAATATTTTTGTAGCCCTTGCCGCATCTCCTCTACTTTTTTGGTCCCTCTATATAAAAAATAAGAAGAAAATAGTGTCCCTACTTATAAAAAGGACAAATTTAGTCCAAAGACCACCCGGCTTTAAATTTGTCCTTCACTTATGCTGATCTGGCATTTTAAAAAATAAAATATTATTAAAATAAAAATAAAAATAACATAAAATCATGAGCCATGAACAAAGCCCTGCTCACGCTCTGTTCGTCTCCTTCCCCGGCAAGGCCACCTAAGCCCTCTCCTCCGCCTCGCCAAGATCCATTAAATTAATTTAAATAAATAATTTTTTTAAAAAAAAACTTAATCTCCAAGCAAGTGATGTATCATCGATTTCTAATTAAATCGAAATCTTATTCAGAGAAACACATGCAAGTCTCATGATGATCATGTTCTGGTGGCTTCTAATCTCCGTCACTCTCTTCTTCTTCATCTTCTCTCTGTTCTTCGTCTTCAAAGCCGGCAACGATGGCAGCCTCCCTCCGGGCCCACCGGCCATCCCCATCGTCGGTGACCTCGTCTGGCTGCGAAGAAGCTTCCTGCAGAACTTAGGGCCCATCCTACGGGACATCCACGCGCGGCTTGGCCCCATCGTCACTCTCCGCATCGGCTCCAACCGGGCCATTTTCGTCTCCGATCGCCATCTCGCTCACGAAGCCCTCGTCGCGCGCGGCGCCGTCTTCGCCGATCGCCTCAAGCCACCCCCCGCCGCCCGCATCATCAGCAGCAACCAACACAACATCAACACCGCCCCTTACGGCCCTCTCTGGCGCCTCCTCCGCCGCAACCTCATTTCCCAGATCCTCCACCCCTCTCGCGTCAAGCTTTTCTCCCATGGCCGCCAATGGGTTCTCAACATACTCACCGCCAAGCTCCGCGCCAGCGCCGAGGCTAACAGTGGAGTCGTCCTTGATTTCAAGGAGAGCATTCAGTTCGCCATGTTTTGCTTGCTCGTCTTCATGTGCTACGGCGAGAAGCTCGACGAGAAGGCCATTAGAGACATCGAAACAGCGCAGAGAAACTTGCTTCTATTCGTCAGCAACCTCAGTATCTTCGCTTTCCTCCCAATCCTCTCAAAATCGATCTTCCGAAAGAAGTGGAATACCGTCGCGGATCTCCGCCAGAAACAAGCCGACATAATCGTCCCATGGATCAGAGCTCGAGAGAAGCACAGGGCGAAACAGAACAAAGAACAAGATGACGAGGAGAGGTTCGTCTACTCCTATCTCGACTCCCTTCTAGACATCAATCTCCGGGAAGAGTGCAACCGGAAGCTAACCGAAGATGAACTGGTCACCAACTGCTCGGAATTCCTCACCGGTGGCACCGACACCACGGCGTCCGCCCTGCAGTGGATCATGGCAGAGATGGTGAAACACCAGGGCATACAACGCAAAGTGTTCGACGAAATTAATCAAGTGGTTGGCAGTGAAGCAGAGGAGGTGAAAGAGGAGGACCTCCAAAGGATGCCGTATCTCAAGGCTGTGGTTCTCGAGGGGCTAAGAAGGCATCCACCCGGCCACTTCGTGGTACCCCACTGCGTCACAGAGGAGGTGAAACTCAACGGGTACTTGATACCAAAGGGCGCTTCTATAAACTTCATGGTTGCAGAGATGGGGAGAGATGAGAAGGTGTGGGACAAGCCCATGGAGTTCAAGCCAGAAAGGTTTCTTAAATATTAAACATGTTAATTAGTAGTATAATATTATTATCTTTGTGATTGTTCATGTTTGATGATCTTTAATTTGATTATATGTATCGTGTGGTTTTTTAGGTTCATGGAGGGTGGAGAAGGGGAAGGGGTGGACATAACCGGGAGCAGAGAGATAAAGATGATGCCATTTGGAGCTGGGAGGAGGATATGTCCGGCGCTTGGGCTGGCCATGCTGCACTTGGAGTATTTTGTGGCTAATTTGGTGAGAGAGTTTGAGTGGAAGGCTGTGGAGGGGGAGGAGGTGGATGTTGATTCCGAGAAGCTTGAGTTCACTGTGGTCATGAAGAATCCTTTTCGTGCAAAAATTATTCTAAGAAGTTCTGTAAAAAATATATATATATTCTAAGAAAAATTTACTAGGTCAAAACCCTTAATTAGTAATTAGTCTCTTACTTCATATGTCCATTTGGTCTCTCTATTATTTATTTTTCACTGAAGATCCTCCTCTTATGTTTAGTGAAAAAAATGATATTTCGGGACAGATTTATTGTGAACAAAAATATTAGAGTAAGGAATCATTTTTTTCACTAAATATATAATAGAGGGACTTTCTGTAGATAAAAAATAATAGAGACATTAAAGAGGCAAATGAAGCAAACTGGTTTTGGATTTGTATGCTCATAAATTTAAACTCTTCCTATTTTGTTGGGTGGTCAAAGTAAATGAGTGCTATGACTGGATGAAAAAGTCAAAGTCAACCTTCGCAGGGCGCATGTGAAGTCTAATAATGAAACCTGTTAAATATATATTTTAATTATTACATAATATAATAATTTAATAAAATAAATTTTAATAATCAACTATCATTCATCGAGATATGTTCTCATCCCTCAAAAAACAAAGCGGATCTTTGCATAAAAATAATTTATTTATTTATAACAAGAGTCATGAAAGTAATCAAAGATCAAACTGCAGTCACAGTAGTGTAACTATGTATATATCTATTGCAATCATGGTTATAGTTAGCCACTTTGCTTTTGCAAGCAACATGAGATGAGATGCAATGAAAAGGCATATATATGCATGAATGTTGTTGAATAAAATGGTAATAAATTTTAATATGTTATATATATATATATTAAAATTATTTATTTATTTATAACAAGGGTCATGAAAGTAAGCAGAGGCCATACTGCTGCCACAGACAGTAGTGTAACTATCTAGTACAATCAAAGTTAAGGTTAGCCACTTTGCTTTTGCGATCGACATGAGATGAGATGCAATGAAATTAAAGGCATCATATATGCATGAATGCTTAAAATGATAATAAATTTTAAGATAAATTTTTAAAAAAAATGTGGTTACACAGATTTGCAATAATAAGGAAAATGGTTTTTTTTCAAAAAAAAATTTTGTGGTTTCTCCAGTTAACAAAAAAGGGAAAAATTGTTAACTTCCACTAACAACATTAAGTTGACATGGGTATTTTCATCAAATTTTATAAAATAAATATAAAAAATTATATGAAATTTGTTATAAATTGGACTTTTTTTAAATCTCCATCAGTTTGAGAGTTCGAAACCAAAAAAATGGACAAAGATGCCTTGCCAACTAAGCAGAGTTAATATCGTTAATGGGATTGAGTTGCAACAATCTTGTTTCTAATTAGGTTAACACCGTTAATGGTTCTGGCTGAGAAAGGGGATTGAGTTGTAGTAATCTTGTTTCTAATTAGGCATTGTATCGTGGGGTTAGTATTTTCTAGAAAAATGCTAGTTTTTGCAATCTTTGGAGGACCATGTGACAGACCGGGCCACCATGCCCAACCCTCACACAAGTGTCGGGCCTAACTTCCCAAAAAAACTGATTTACTAGGGAAGGGTTAACTAACACTTATATGTACATGGACTCCCAATTAATTAGTCGATGTGAGACTAAATCTATTACAGACCACCCACTTCATTGTAGATAATTCCAGAAATGGTGGGATTTGGCGATCATGACCGTTACTTGAAAGTTGAAACCTTTAGATTAATTCCGGAAATGGTGGGATTTGGCGAGCACAAGATTGATCAAACTGATATATATATATATATATATATATATATATATATATATATATATATAACATGAAATAAATTAAAATCTAATATTTAAATTTTGATGAAGTTTAGAAATTAGAGAATTAATGAATTTGTTTAAAAGTATGTATTAAATGGTTTACAAATAAAACTTCCAAAACCTAAGGGGTAGAATATATTATGCTATATATATATTAAAAAAAAATAGTATGAAATAAAAAGTTTAATAAAAGAGATAAATTTTAAGAAAAAAAGATCTTTTTAATTTATTGATGGTTGAAAACTTGATGGACGTGGAAGTTATCCGGCGTAATCCTCCCAAAAAGCATGGGATTAAATTATAGAAGAAACTGTAATCCTAGGATTAGAATCCTAGGATAACATTTCCAAACCAAACACGGGACATTGGATTTCGGATAACAATCCAATCCAATCCCATCCCATCTAATCCCGTGTGTCAAACACGCCCTAAACTAATTCAGGACGTTGGTATCCTTTTGTTTTCTTGGTCTTATGCAACTCATGCTATCAAGTGTCCCAAATCAGCAACAATGGAATCCATTGTGAAGGGAAGTCTAACCTTTTCTAAAGAGAAGCCTTCAAGACTTTGCAATGGGGATGACTTCGAACATGAGACTATTGCAGTGTGACTATTGTCGACAAAACACATGAGACCCGACTAACTGATCCCCGACCTTTGTTAGCTAGCCCACTAGTACCCTTGTATCTATCTCTGTTATCTGTACGAACCTTATGTATAACTTTAAACTTTATATTAATGAATATTGTTTAACCAATTATTTTCACAAAGAAAAGAAAAAAAAACTATCATCTTATACAAGTCTCAAACTCCAGCAAATTTGGTATAACAATATCAAATTATAGATGAACATTCTCCTTATAATATTTTCATATATTTTTTTCTTCTTTATATATAAATATGGACATAATACTACATATATTTTATTTATCATGAAGATTGTACTAGTGAGGAAGAAGTTAAGGTTTCAGTGTAAATAAACCTTACAAACATACTTAGTTTATAAAACAATCATGTAATAATACAACAAAACACCAGAGTTGTAACTTATCGAAATATAAGTTTAATTCATTTTCTTCACACAATTAATCAAACCATGCTTAACCATTCATTTAAACATAGATGATAACTAAAGTCACACAGTAATCAAGAAAGCCAACACGATCCAAAGGCTTCTCAGAGATAGACTAGGTTCTTCACCATCACTACTTGAACAGCACCACTGGTCCTCTGCACCCTCCCATCCTCCTCTCCGGCGAGACAAGCACCACCGGAGTGCAAGTCAGCTCATCATACAACCTCATGAACTCATTCAACACCTCCCAAACCAACCCAGCCTTCCCCTTCTTCACAAGCATCTTCACTAACACCACTAACTGTTTAGCAAGGCCTCCACTCTCTACAACTCCCTTCATGCTGCTCTGATTGTCACGGCCAAGAACGTGCATGAGCCTGTGCACGTCTTTGTAGACTGCATGGATGGAGTTTTGGCACCGGGAGACGTCGAGGAGAGCGGCGGCGTAGCCGGTGGAGGCTTTGTGGTGTTGCTTGGTGGTGGAGGGGAAGGGAGGCTTTTGTGTGAGAGAGAAGGGTGGTTTTAGGGTTTGGAAGGAGGAGGATGGTGGAGGAGGAGGTGGGGATTTGGTGGACTTGTGTGAGAGAGAAGGGTAGAGAGAGTGGTTGTGTTTGAGAAGGAGAGGGTCTTTGGGAGGTGGTGGGTGGGAGGGGAGGAAGGAGGTTGTTCTTAGAGTGGAGATGGAGCTGGTGGGTATTGCATCCATTGATGATGAAGAAGATGAGAAGGATTTTTACTTTTTTTTTTTCTTCTTCTTTCTTTCTTTAGGGAGAAGGGGAATGAGAATGAAGATGGATGTGGGTGGTTGGGAGGTTTCTTGTCCACAAGGAGAGTGCAAAAGGATATGCTTGTGGAGTTGAAATGTATACTATATATTGGAGTTTCTTGGAATAAATAAATAAATATCACATTAAAATTTTAAAATATTATATATTTGTATTTTAATTATATATATATATATATATATATATATATATATAATCATTGACTTTAATTTTTTAAAATTATAAAATATAAAATATATTTGTTGAAAAATTAATATTATATAATTTGGTATTTTTTATTGTATTGGAGTACGAAGAAAAGACTTATAAATGAACTTTTAATTTTGAGCTAAATAAAGTTGAGTTTAAGTTTTCAAAATTAAAATCAAACTGAGCTAGATTTAGACCTAGATCAAACTCGGCATGTTTAAGGTTATTAGGTTTTGAATAGATTAACTTACCAAACTGAGCTAATTCCATAAGTTCGATTTTTTTAACCTTTGAAATTAAAATCTGATGCGATACAACCGCAAGTGTACGGGTCGTCACAAGTAATAAAGTGGACGTGAAAGTCGGGTTGTCGATCCACAGGGAGATGGAAGTACTAGTACCCACTATTCTTCTACTAATTAGTCGGTCTAGGGTGGTTGATTATACTAAATTCTAAACTAATCAAATTGAAATCATGAACAAAGGGATCGGGTTGCTCTTAAGGTCAAACAATCGTAAGAAGGGGATGCTCGGACAATTGAATCCCCCTTGGACTTCTAAAGGATGAATGTTATTCTCTATCTCAACACTTGGTTGATTCTTGGCCAAGGGTTTCTATCGTGCTTTCACTCCCTCATCCTGAGGTGAGTTACTAATCCTAGTGCCCTTACCAATTATGTTCTTGAACCTACTTCTTGGAAGGATTATGTAAATAATTCATCTAAAGGAGTCACTCTCCTTAGTACCCGGGTTCTCGGTATACTCACAATCCCCTCTATTGGAGATGGTCTACACATGGGGAGGCGTTCACTTCTTCCCCCATATGGACTACGAGAATCTCTCAGGGCTCTCGCAACGTAGAGAGATTCACTCACATTAAAACATCCAATAGACTCAATGAATATAACCAAGCATTCAAGAATAGAGAACCAACATTAATTAAATCATGTCCAAGGGTTCATCAATCATCCAAGCATCTACAAAATTAGTCCTCCATGGTGGGAGGGCAACAATCCAAAACAAAGATGAAAGAAATCAAAGAAGACATGATATGTAAATCCAATGAAATCACTGTTGATGGCTTCTTGATCTTCTTCCAAAGGTATCCCCTTCTCTTGCTCCAATGGCCTCTAGGTGAAGACCTCCAAGCTTTCCCCAAGATTTTCCTATGTCTCCCCAAGCTCCCCCTCAAACCCTCTCTTGGTTTGCTTTTATACCCCTAGGATTTTAAGGGTGAGATTTACCCATTTGCCCCCTTCAAGATCTGCAGATTCGCCCAATATTGACGATGTACGGGCCCGTATACGGGCCAACCACCTTTATACGGGCCCATATACGGGCCAATCATTATACCAGCTATCATACGGGCCGTATACTGGCCCGTATTCTCTTCAGGGACCAGTATACGGCCGTATGTCAGCCCGTATGCTTGCTCGTATGGGTCTCTCTTGGTGATCTAAGATTTCGGTTTCTCTTGAAATGCTTTCTTTCCTCTGGGGTCCTTGTATTATGCCATGTTGATGAAAATAAATACATTTTAAGTATCGGTGGGCAAAAAGTCTTCACAATTACATGTCAAACAAATAGGAATATAATATAAAATTATGCTCAAATGAACACTTATCAAAATCAAATCGAGTAGGACCAAACTTATTTGAGCTAATTTTGACCTCAAGCTCGAGCTAACCAATTTCAAGCTAAGTTCGATTTAGACCTAAATCAAACTCGGCATAACCAATTTTGAGCTAAGTTCGATTTAGACCTAGATCAAACTCGGCATGAAGGTTTTGAATAGATTAACTTAGTAGGTTGAGCTAATTCCATACGTTCGATTTTTAAGTTTTCAGTAATTTAGTTTTTTTAGTTTGGTTTAATTTTTATAAATTTCAACGTAAACCAAAATTTATAATAATAATATTATTTTAAATAAACTTATTTATTGTATAACTTATTCACAATTAGTGTTGAATTAAATCCATTGTCATATCACATACAAATGTATAATAACATTTTGATATTTATTTAAAATATTTATTTTATTAATTTAACTATCTACATGTTATTATTAAAAATAATGGTTTAATAAATTATATTAACATATATTTAGTATTTATTTGATTTAATATCTATGTTTTAATGTAGTTTAGATTAAAAAAATATTATTTAAATAAAAAAAATTAATTTTAGAACAGACTGGAAAAGTCATAAGTCAATCTAATTGGATTTGGACCAATTCAGAGGGTGCAAATTAGAATCACTCTTTCGAATATGTCTATCGGGCCAAAGATTCCGAGTATTTGATCGTAATATAGAATTCTTAAAGGACCTAGCTGCAAATATACTCACATATTAAATAGCAAAAAATTAGGGACTTTAATATAAAGCGCCAACCCAAATAAGCATTTCACGAAGTTTCGTACCCTCTCTTTTCATTCGCTTCCCCCTTTGGACGGCGTTCGAGAAGAAGACCTCAGCGCCGCTCTCTTCTCCTTCCTTTCGGAACCCTAGCTCTTGAATCCCTGCGGGATCGGAGGAAATCGACGGGGTCCATGGCGGACCCGAGTATCTTCGCCGGTGACGATTCGGATCGTGGCCAGGAGCAATCCGGGCGGCGGCTCTACAACCCCTACCAAGATCTCCAGATCCCGTACAAAACTATATACGATCTGCCTACATCGCCGGAGTTCCTCTTCCAGGAGGAGTCCATTGCCCAGCGACGCTCCTGGGGCGAGAACCTCACCTACTACACCGGCATCGGGTATCTCTCCGGAGCTGTCGCCGGGGGCGCTCTCGGTCTTCGTGAGGCCATACGCGCGGCTGAGCCTGGGGATACGATGAAGCTCCGGGTCAATCGCATCCTCAACTCTTCTGGCCAATCCGGCCGTCGGATCGGCAATAGGTTGGGCGTGCTCGGGCTGCTCTATGCGGGAATGGAGAGCGGGTTGGTTGCTGTTCGGGAAACTGATGATTGGATGAACAGCGTGGCTGCGGGGCTCGGCACCGGAGCACTTTTCAAGGCCGCGTCCGGGCCAAGGTCAGCGGCTGTGGCTGGGGCGATCGGAGGGCTGATGGTTGGTGCGGCGGTGGCTGGGAAGCAGGTGGTGAAGAGATACGTGCCGATCTAGGTGTCTCTCTTGACTTCAATTCCCCTATTTATTAGTCCTACAACATATATGTGCAATTTTTTTTGTTAAATCCTCATCGATATCCTTTGGGGTTGAATAATTAATGGTTGAAGATACTAAAATTTCAGCCTTTTTTTGACACTAGTTATTTTAACATTGTTACTTATTGTGGGTGTGATGACCCTTGTATGAAATCTTATTCATGCATTTTTCAGAGATGTTTGAAACTATGCTAAAGATTTAATTCTTCTGCTACTTAGTTTTTATTTGGATTGAAATGCCAAAGCTTCTGATACCAGTACATCTCGTTAGTTTAAGCTTTTATTGGAGGAGAAGAATTCTATATCATGGGAAAATGCCTTGGCACACTATTGAATACTGGTGGGAAATAAATGTTAACTCATTACAAGATAGAGGTGAACTCTGGTAGGAAGCAACGACTAGATGTTTGGACAGGGGCCTTAGAAGAACTTGCAAAAGAGAATTAGGGTTCTGATAATGATATTAATCTCTAGCCCCCCTTTGTGGTTACATAGCTTATATATATATACACAGGTAAGTCTCTTGGGCTGGACAAAAGAAGCCATCTGTGCCAAAGGTGCTAGAGTGAGTAAGCAACATTCAGTTGAGCTTGTGAACAGGCCTGTGGAATGTAGGATGTGGTTCTTTGGTTCTTTGGAATTCCTTTTGTAATTCACCTTTTTTTTTTCTTGCCTTTATTTCTTTTGATTGTTGGACCACAGTAGCTAATGAGGTGGCTTCCTGGTGCCTTTTTTGTGGGTGAAGTATTTCTAACCTACTATCAATCCAAGATTGAGTTGTAACTATGATCAATTAATATTAGGTTTTCTTCCATGTTTAGGTTGTTGATTTAGAAGTCATTCTTGTAGATTTGGGCTCAAATTTTAGTAACTTGGGGTGAGGTTTTACTCGTGGAAAGTTTAATTTTATATCCACTGCCATTTGATGGTTTATTGGTTTTGAGTTTTGGTGAATCTGAAAAACTATGTTTATATTTCTTATTCTTCCTTCATATTTCCTTATGCACACACATGATACTGTTTGTAGTAATTGCGATCTTCTAAGTACAGATACATTGAATGATGGTTTGAAGATTAAAGGGTCTTTTGTTTTACCAACGGTCTCTTGGCCTGTTGGTACCGGGTCTCTTGTGTAGGGTTTCGTTGGTTGGGACAATCCTATGTTTGAATCCTCACGACCACAAGGTGAGGGCATGCGCGCTCAGGTGCCGCGTTGACCGCCCCTGACTTTCGGGAGGCGCTTGTCGCCTTTGTCAATAAAAAATGGGTCTTTTCTTTTACAACAATATACTGCATGAGTACATCATTCACTATCCCTTCCAATAGTCACCGGGAAGATGTGCCCCCTACCTACCTTTCCGTTGAACATACCAGTCTTGAAGAATTCTTGGATTTGAGCATACTTTATTGATTTAAATTTTTTAAATTACAGAGCAATCTTGTGTACACTTCGATGCATAATATTCTTTTTAAAACCCTCATATTTAACTCTGTTCACTTGCTTAGTCTTTATGATCTTTTCGAAGTTTTGAGTTTGCTAGCTGCCATTCTCATTCCTTTTATCACTTGTTAGAGCATTCTTTTTATTATATTGTTAAATTTCAAAAAGTTGTGTTTATCAGATATTTATTTGAAAAACACAAACCCTTATGATTATTCAGAAAAACCATAGAATGTCAACAAATGAAACATTGTTATCTGAGTGCTCATTGAGTTATCTGTGGAGATACTGATTTGCTACTATGTTAGATTATACACCATGAAGTATTTCTATCTTATGTTTTAGTGACCTCTAGTAGAACGATCCACAATAGGTGTAAACGTTTAAAGTAGCTAGAAAAATAGGCCTATCAGTTGAAATAGCCCTGGTTGCCATCCAAGCACGAATACCTTCATTTAAGAGAATATTTTTGGTGTAGAAAGTCTTAAATTCAGGATCTTTCGTTGCATTCCATGCACGGTTTCAAAGCATAGAACCAAAACAGGTAACCATCCCGGGAGGGGCTAATTCGAATCCTTCGGGTAAAATAAGAACAAGCATGCCCGCCCAGTGTGCGTCTTTCATGACATGCTCTGGTCCCGGGTGTCTTCCTGTGGTGACCTGACTTGATTGACTCAGAACGACCGTCCAAAGCTGGGCTAGAGCTCCTTACAAGTAAAACACGGCGTGTTCAAATGATGATCCCTTTTACGCGAGAAAGGGGGACCACCTCTACAATGCAGAGAAAGAATCTCTCCTTTTTGGCTCGAAATGTTTCAGAATTTGCAAGTGATTGATCTTCATGTCTCATGTAAGTGTGACACTAAGAGGGGATCGGTTTCAAACATCGACCCAATATTGATAACCAGCCTTCAAAACTGTGTATCTAATTGTGGAATTTTGATCATAATATTGTTAGAGTTACAGATCTTACTAGTTTTAAATTTTGGTTGATTGCAAAATCCTTGTGCAGACTCATATTGATCACTATTTTGATCATTCAGCATTGGATCTTTTAAAGATTTCATAAATTGTTTTGATGTGTCCCTTTTCGTTGTTAAAGTTGTATTATTTGATACTATTTTGGAGCATATTCATCAGATAAATGATACTGTTCAATGGACACGACACGAGTTGTTGGGTTTTTCCTACTCCCAACTGACTTTAAGATCCTTCCATTTCAACGTTCAAATAAAGCATTTTAACCAAATTAAAATTAAAAATTTTTACAAAAATTTACATTCTTTCACAAATATAACTAAGTAGAATAAAAAACAATTATATGTTTTTTTTTTAATAAAGATGGGTAGTTCGATCTGTGTTAGTTTATAAAAGAATATCACTCATGTGCCAACTTGGTCCGGTGTTAATCCATATGAAAACATCACTATAGTTTAATCTAAGTCAGACACCAACAGACTTGGATGTCGTTAGTAAAAACAATTATATGTTATACAAGCAATGTTTATGATTAACATAAAAGCAAGTGATATTATATATGAAAGAAGGACAACATAAATACACAATGGACCCACACGGTTGTGTTTCTACTGCGTAAACGAGTACACATGTTTCTCTTGTCGGTGTTAAATCATAAGATAGATCCAACGGCCAGCATGAGTTCCATCAAGCGGAGACAAGCCAACTGTGTAAATTTAATGACATTTTTCTTGGACTATAAAGTGTTGAGTTCTTCCCCCATCCCCATGTAATAATTAAACAAGCAACATTCCCCCAAATCACACCATCTTTACCCATAAATTCGGCACATCCACTGCCTTACAATCAATACTCCTCATGACCCATGAGTGATAGATATCATTTGTATTAAATCTTATTTTTATTAATTTTATAAATATATTTTCTTAATGTTGAGATTTGTTTTTCTGAGATCTGCACTAATCATGATCAATGAATGAGAGATACTATAATGAAACAAATGTTTGAAAAAAGATCTGACAACAGTATGAGAAGAAAACATCCACAATGTCGGATCTTTTTCTAAACTCTTGTTCAAATGAAGCTTTTCTCATTCCATGAAGAACAGATCTTAGCATCAACATATTTAATACCAATAAAATCATTACAATGCACAATACTCCTAATTACTAAATAAAAAAATAATAATAATAAATGTGAGTGAGATTGATCATTAATGTTGCAAGATGTACCCAAACATTACCATACTTAAAAAAAAAAATGCAAGAAAGGAAGGCAATAAAGGAATTATCTCAGTGTTAGCCTAAGAAGGGGGCACTAATGATGGATAGAGCCTTCTACTTTTCTTTTTCTTTTCTCTTAAATATTATACTATATATATATAATAAAAAATTAACTCCTTTCCAAAAGCTAAACAGCCTAAACCCCATCACCAAAGCCCACCTAATCTTCCTCTCTCTCTGCTCTTCTTGTCCCCTTCTTCTCCTTCCTCTCTCTCTCTCTCCCTCTTCTATATATATATATATATATATAGACAAGTTCACTGGTGATAGTACTCTCTGAGAGGGAGAGGGAGAGGGAGAGAGATGATGGAGTATGAGGGGGAAATGGAGAAGGGGGAGGAGGGGAGAGTGGTGGAGATAGACTATGTGTTCAAGATAGTGGTGATAGGGGACTCGGCGGTGGGGAAGTCGCAGTTGCTGGGGAGATTCACAAGGGATGAGTTCAGCTTGGACTCCAAGTCCACCATCGGCGTCGAGTTCCAGACCCGCACCATCACCCTCAACCGCAAGCGCATCAAGGCTCAGATTTGGGACACCGCCGGCCAGGAGAGGTTACTTTTACTCCTAACAACCCTAACCCTAACTCTTTCTTTGATCGAGGTTGCTATTACGTTGAGATTAATAGTTCATAATCAGAGCACGTATCGGAGTATCACTCGACAAAGTAAATTAGAATTTAATATAATAAATTATTCAGCTTTAAACAGATACTTCGTTGAATGCTGAACAAATTGTTATCTTTTAATTTTATACACTTTATATCTATCTATATGTATGTGTGTGTGTGTGGTTTTTCTTTGATCAAGGTTGCTATTATTGTTGAGATTAATAATAGTTCATAAGCAGAGCACTTATCACAGTATCACTCAACAAAGCAAATTGTGATTTAATATCATATCATGAATTATTCAGCATCTATCAAATGCTTCATTGGATGCTGAACAAATTATTATTTTCTAATGAATTATTCAGCATTTAACAAATACTTCATTGGATGCTGAACAAATTGTTATCTTCTAATTAGATGAGATACAAGTTATATTTATATATATATGTGTGTGTGTGTAGTTTTTCTTTGATTGAGGTTGCTATTATGTTGAGAATAATAGTTCATAATCAGAGCACTTATCATAGTATCACTCAACAAAGCAAATTGTAGTTTAATATCATATCATGAATTATTCAGCATTAAAAAATACTTCATTGGATGCTGAACAAATTGTTATCTTGTCTCTCTGTGTGTGTTCTTGGCGAAATTTGTAATTTCTTTACTTATGGGTGTGCAATTTAAATGCCAAAAAAAAGGCATTCTTAATATACACACATCTATAAATACATGATGATCCTTTAGATTTCAAAGTGCATTATTTATATTATATATTCTTATTGGTAGAAGCCCTTGAATGCAGGTACAGAGCAGTCACTAGTGCATACTATAGAGGAGCTCTAGGAGCAATGCTGGTCTATGACATTACTAAAAGGCAAACATTTGATCATGTTGCAAGATGGCTTGAAGAGCTAAGAGCTCATGCAGATAACTCCATTGTTGTGATGCTAATAGGAAACAAGGCTGATTTAGTGAATCAAAGGGCTGTCTCCACTGAAGATGCCGTTGAGTTTGCCGAAGAACAGGGCCTCTTCTTCTCAGAAACATCAGCAATGAGTGGTGAGAATGTGGAGCATGCTTTCCTTAGAATCATGGAGGAAATCTATGGAGTTGTTTCAAAGAAGGCATTAGAGTGTGAGGAAGTGAAGAAGAAGGGTGAGCTTGATTTCTTGACACTTAGAGGTACCAAAGTCTCACTACTCACAGATGGGTCTATGATGGAAACTAGTGCTATGAAGAAAGGATATGCTTGTTCTTGTTTGTGATGTTTGTTGGTTCATTGGATTTATCATCAAACTTTGCTTTCCTTGGTATTTGTTTGATTATTAGTGTCTATATTGGCCTATTTATTGAACTTTCTTTTCGTGTTTTTCGGTTGTCCTTTTTGATTAAGAGGTTAATGTTATTTGCACTGAAAATGAAGTGAAAATTCCACGAAGAATTACATATATACTATTTGGATGACCTGTTTATTTTGTTTTGTTTTCCTTTGTCACATGTGGTTTGTCCATGGTGATATGTATCTATTGTCGGTGCTGCTAATAAATTTGTTCGAAAAATGGTGAAAAAAACACCAAAAGTGTTTTCAAAAAATAATTTTTTGGGGGCAAAGAATCTTTGCTTGATTTTTGAAATTAGTGGTTTTTTGAGGGATATAACCACAGATGAAATTCTTAGATTTTGTAAGGGTATACATGAAAATTCCACGTTTGTGTTGTGTGTGTATATTTAATATTTCTCATTCTTCCATGCACAGATGAAATTCTTAGATTTTGTAAGGGTATACATGCAAAATTCCGTGTCGGTGTCTGTGTGTATTTATATTTCCCATTTATCCATACACATAGATGAGATTCTTAGATACCAAAGGGCCATTAGTCTAGCGGTATCTCGGGTCCTGTGTGTTGGGTAATTGACTTGAAAGTATCTTTCTCGAGGTTAGTCAAGAAGCGGTTTGGTAATTCATTGATGACAAACTCGATTTGAGTCCACAGACGCGCACAAAATGAAGGTTAAGAATGCTCGTCATCTAAGATTATGTCCCTTGACACGTCCTCTAAGAAGGTCTTTATGACCTTAAAAAAAAAATCAGATTATTAAATTTTGTAAGGGCATACATGAAAAATTTCGTGTCTGTGTTAGCGTGTTTGTGTGTTTTCCATCCACAGATGAAATTCTTAGATTTTGTAAGGGTATACATGCAAAATTCCATGTTTGTGTCTAGATATATATATTCTGTGGGCACTGTTTTCACGGTATTTTACTGAATTTAGGTCTTGAGGTGTTGTTTTTGGATTCTAATTTTTGATTTTTAAATAAGACCCCAAGGCACCTATAAATTTTTCCCATTTTTCCATGTCTTCATCCAACGCAATGTATCCAATGCCACTCACTCACCTCCAAGCCCTAGTTCCTCCCAAGCTCCCACTCGCCATTAGAGCTCCAGCTCCAAGGTTTCAGCTCCTTCTAGCGAGATGCAGCGTGGAGCCCATGAACACCAAGGACCAGGTCTCAGCCATGGTGGACGAATTGCTTCAAAGGGAGGAGAACCGCCCGCTGCTCGACGATCTTGACAAAGCGTCGCGGCGAGTGGATCTCGCTAGAGAGGCGCTCGCCGATATTGAGAGGCAGGAGGCCGAATTGCTCCGCGCTAAGGACCAAATCCTTCAGCTCGAGAGCAGGAAATCCGAGGTTCAGTTCATGCCCTCTATTTTTTTTCAATTCTTTGCCTAGCTTGTTTTTCATGCTCATTTCTCCAAAAAAAAAAATTAGCAGTTTTGGATTGCATCTTTTGTTCAATTGGTTGGGATTGCACTGCCCTTCACTTTCTTGACTGAATTAGTTGGTTTGTCATCAAAATGTCAGAATTAGAGCTTCAAGATTGCAAATTCATGGTTTGATCTTAATAAAATCCACATGCTATATGCTAACAATTCGGTTTAATCCAATCTCAACTAGTATTAGTACAGCTACTTATTCCTTAGAAATTAGAATAGAAAGCTAACCCTCACCAGGGAAGAGCATGTGCCAAGATTCCCTAGGGCAGACTTTGAAGAGGATGAACTCGAGGGACAAGCCCCTTACCCCTCTAACCAAGGAGGAGTACTGTAATGTAGTTTATCCACTTTTATAAAAAAAAATCAAAAAAAAGAGAAAGCTAACTTCTATATTTGTCCCCTTTGATTGTAATCAATCATTTGATTTAGTTTCCTAATTTGTTTAGGATACTTCTATATTTAAAATGATTGTAATGAATCTTCTTAATTTAATTTTTTAATCTCGCTAGAACATCTTTATGTATAAATATACTCCTTTGTAAGCAATAAAATGCTATGTTTAAAACTCATCATCAACTACCAATGCCAAATCAAATACTTGTTCATCTTTGCTTGAATTGTCCGCATTTCAACTCCAAGTTTTCTCCATCTTAGAATGGTATAATGTTTGGCTATTATTGTAATGCTATCTATTGATAGTTTCCCCTTGAAAAAGTGTGGAAGTTCTCCTCATAAGTGGTCTTAATTTATCACCAATAATTTTGGTGTAATACCCAATTTAGTCCCTCTATTATACCAAATTAGCCATTTTGGTCCCTATATTATAATTTGATACTTTTTGGTCCTTATATTTTCACCATTGAGAAATTTTAGTTCTCTATGGACTAAAAAGGCTCAAATTATAACATAAGGGAGGAACTGAAATTTTTCAATTGAGAAAGTATAGAGACTAAAAAAGATCAAATTATAATAGAGGGACCAAAAGGGCCGGTTCGATATAATAGAGGGATTAAATTGGGTATTAAACCAATAATTTTCGATGAATCAACCTTCAAATTATTTCTAAATTCCACTCTTTTGTCACGCATTCTAGATTGCAGAAGCTCAAAGGGAAATACAAAAAGCAAGAGCTATGATGGAAGAAGCACAACTCTCTTTTTCATCTAACTCGTATGAAGATGAGGGCAGTAAGAATGAAGCTGATAAGGAACAAGAGCGAAGGGAGTCCCTAAAAGCTGCGGCAATCTCAACTCTAGTTGGCACACTTGCGAGTATACCCATTTCACTATATCAATCAACTGATTTCACTCAACTAGGGCTTCACTTGACCACAGCCTTTATAAGCTGTGCTTTGTTTGGAGTTACATACCGTTACACAATACGGCGGGATTTAGACAATATACAGCTTAAAACAGGGACATCCGCAGCTTTTGGTTTTGTTAAAGGTATCTGCTAATTGGGTTTTCCATTACTTCATTTGTGTAAAGGTCGACGTCAAGCTAATTTGACTGAAAATGCAGGTCTTGCTGCCCTTGAGGCTGGAGGAAGGCCTTTTGAGTTGAACTTGGCTGGTTTACTATCTCTCTCTACTGATGGAGCAATTTGTGTCTCAGAGAGTGTTTTTCTATTTCTTTTCTCAGCCATTGCATTGGATTTCTGCTTCAAGGCTAGACTTTTGAGTCCTTTTCCAATAATAAAATTAAGGGATTGATCACAGGCATGTTCCTAAGTGTTCCAAATATACAAATATAATGATTGTTCTTAACTGTAAATATTTCAATGGCATGGATTGGGACATCAGTGCATACTATAGACTATATCATGTCTCTTGACTTCTAACACATTTATTTATAATAAATAGCTTGAATCAACAAGGTAACAATTACATAGTTCCCTTAATCAAACCATATACAAATGATGGATGAGATGAATCAAGCTCAGAGACAAATTTAAAGAGAACAAATCAATCCAAGTATTTCTAGCCAAGATCGTGCTAAACTATTACTCTATTTTGACCCCTTCATATTTGCAGTGATTCCCTTCAGTGATATGACTTGCTATTTTTGAACATCTATGAAACAGTGGGTACAGGAGAAGTGTTAACAATAGTTTCATATAGGAAAAAAATTACTGATTGCTGAATATTAGAATACATGTACAAAGACATCTGGGCAAATTATTTAAGACAAGCACCTTCAAAACATGACCATATCATTCAATCTCAGGTGAATGTCGGATTCCTGCAAGTGCGGCGAATCAGCTGCTTGAAAATCAACACTACAATTCCTGAGAGTGCAACACGCATCTGTTAAAT
The DNA here is from genome assembly GCA_026586065.1 of Dioscorea zingiberensis. Lineage (NCBI taxonomy): Eukaryota > Viridiplantae > Streptophyta > Magnoliopsida > Dioscoreales > Dioscoreaceae > Dioscorea > Dioscorea zingiberensis. The sequence goes on along the minus strand of CM048826.1, from coordinate 42,451,884 downwards.
TCTTTTAAAAGTCGTACAGAAGAAAATAGAAAACCTTTAAGATGGCTATATATAAAGACTATGGGCCTTGTGCCTCTGATCGGCTCTCAACAATACGAGACATAAGCTTAGATATCTCCAAGATAACATTTTGGACCTGATCATCGTCTGGTTCTGTGTGTCTGACCCATGGGGTTGATTGCATCCCCAATCTGTATTCACTCGTCGTTTTTTTCATCTTTTTAGATGTTGATAGTGCTCGCATGAGGTCTGCCTGTGTCAATGCTCTGGGACTCTGCGGCAGAAGACAGAAGTTTGAATTGTGAACTCAGTAACATTGATCTGATCAGAATAACTAAGCATACAAAAGAATATACAATTTCATTGATATTCTACTGAACCTAAAAGAACTAATTGAATATAAAAAAAAAATATTAAATCGGTAGGCATTGATTGGTATAGGTATAGGGATCTAGAGAAATTGGCTCAGCAGTTAATTAACATGGTGATGACAATATCATAGGCTAAGATCTCACATGTGTAGGTTTCCCTTGCTTTTCATCATTCAGCAAATCCTTGACAGGGAAATATGCCGCTTTCTTGCATAGCTCGAACAGATCAGAACCAGTGAAACCACTGCACAAACTGGCAATGTAGTCATAATCGATGTTCTCTTCTACTCTTTCTCCCTTCAGGATCACCTTCAATATTTGACTTCTCCCACTTTGATCAGGTATGCCAATTTCAAAGGACTGAGGAAAACGCCTAAGTATTGCCTCATCCAGTTCTGATGGGCGGTTTGTAGCCGCCAGAACCATGACCTGTGCGTTTTCTATAGAAAAACGGCAAAGCGTATTTTTTTGATTAGTTTATTTTTCACCATATCATATGTAACAATCAGATCAGTACAGAAAAGGAGGATATTATAACAGTACCAACCACATCAATTAGCTATCAAGAGCCACCAAGTTTATTTCCTTTTTTTCTTTCTCAAGATTAAGCTTATATCAGGGCATGTAAAGTTCAAAGAATTGTTAGATGATAAAATGAGAGTTTCCTTGAACTTTCTTGGGACAAAAAGAAGGAAATTTCATAGACAAGACCATGATATAAAAGAAAGTCTAAATTACAGGATCCCTTAAAATTTAAATGCTGCCTAATTAAACACCCCATTAAATTTGATGATGCCATGCAGCCACAGGGAGATAGGCTATTCAATCAACTCTAAAAAGGTCCAAGTCTACTTCAAAAATCTGTTATGATGAGGCAGATTTTGGACATTACAGTAAGGCCTGACTTACAGGATTCAAATATTTTGAGAAACATACACAGTTGAAGCAATGGCAGTTTGCTCAATTAACAGATGTGTTTTTAGATTGGGGTTACATATACTTTCTCTAAAAATGAGAAATGACCAAAGATATGAGCTATCATGCATTGATAGTCTACAACAATCTCCTAAGCCTTCTCCAATCATATTAATATGTTCGAGCATTAAGGATAAAATCCAACAAAAGATTTAAAGCAATAAGATACAGTTTCCACTAAGAATTGTGAATAATAAAAAATCATCTGAATTTAGGCTAAATATGAATATACTTACGATCGGTGGTGAAACCATCCCACAAGGACATGAATTCAGTTTTCATGTTGGTCATAGCCTCATGATCTGTGGTGCGACGCTGTCCCAAGAAACTGTCAACCTCATCAATAAAAATGATAGCAGGTTGGAGCTTATAAGCCAGAGTGAAGATAGCAGCCACTGCATAAATCACAATTAAATGCTAAGAACAAATTTCTATAAGACATTTAGTAGAACTAAAAATAATACAAAACTGAGACTGAACCTATCCACAGGTCAAATATTTCTGATATAGTTTCAAGATGCCAACAATTAAGCTCTTACTGGATAATGCTGAGACAGAACCCATAAAAAAGGAAAAAAGAAAAAAAGGAAAAAAAAACAACAACTAACAATATCTGATATGGGCGACACTTCCAATATTTGAGCACCGTAGCCACATGTAATAACACTGACACCCATGTCTACATGATGGACACCAAGCTAGCATTTTGTTGAGGAATGACTTGCAATGAACTAATAGAGTAGTTCATCCCAAAATTTTCTAAAATAAATATAACCATTAATTAACATTAAAATTCATTAACTATAAATATTATCAATCATTAATTAAAAAATAAAATTAGAATCACAAACTATTTCTTTTGATTAAAATTAATTAAATCAAAGCTGAATCAATTTAGAATAAAAATTTTCCCTCCAAATTAAATTCAAACTTCAAATCTAGAAAAAAATCTAGGTCTTGAATTTGAAGTGCAGCTAGGAGAATATTTAAATACTCATAGTCAGAAATTTCTAAACATAGCAAACTATATATTGCCTTGAAGGTTGCTTCAATGGAACTCCTTGAAATATTTTTTTCCCTCATTTTAAGGTTTTTATGTTAAAAAAAAAAATCTTTTACTACATTTAAAAGTTCATTAGTGTGTGAAACACACATGTTTGAAACACACATGTTTGGAACACACAAAATATGGCCATGCCTCACCATATCTTGATTTCAAAAGTTTGTAGTACCCATCACTCATGTCAGAGTCAAACAGATAGACTCTATGTTATATAATGCACAATTTAGTTAAAATGACAACAATGCCATTTGAGCCAGAAAATATGGAAACTGTTAAAGCATTGGAACATATAGGGCAGTTATCTGATTGCTGAAACACAAAATCCAATCCATCTATCTAAATTCTAAAATCACAAATTGCAACATGTCACAAATAAAAACAAGTCTATCTTCTTAACCTGACTCTCATACCTTAATGTAAACATTTTGGGAATTTCTTTAGAAGATGTAAACAGACCACCAAAATAAAAAAATAAAAAAAGAGCACAAAACAAGAGGTCCATACATACCAAGTTTTTGAGCATCACCAAACCATTTACTCATCAAATTTGAAACTCTCACATTGATGAAAACAGCTCCAGACTCTTTAGCAATGGCTTTCGCAAGCATTGTTTTTCCAGTTCCTGGAGGTCCATATAGCAGAACTCCCTTTTGAGGACTAAGAAGCTTTCCATATGCAAACAATTCGGGTCGGCGTAAAGGAAGGATGACTAGTTCATATAATGCTTGTTTGATATGGTCTAGGCCTCCAATAGATTCAAACTCCACATCAATATGGTCAGGGTTTATGACATCGCATGCTATAACATCCTGCAATATAATAGAATCTCAAACACTCTGGAAGCATCCAAGAATAAGGCAATAAAAGAGTTATTTTAAGGTGCCAGCTAGCAAATATTACATTCGAACGCTATTGACCTGCAGGTGGCTGTGCAAAATAAGTTTTCAATGAGCTAACATCATCTTCACACAAGCTAATATGGCCCCATGAAAGAAAAAACTTAGACTTTTGTCAGGATGGCAACTTGTTCTCAATGTAAGATTTGGCGCCAGAACAGGACAAAGTCACTTTGGTATAAGAGGAACCGACAAGAAAACATCTACTTTCCACTTTATTAGCTAGAGAATTTAGTATCAACTATAAATAGAAACCTTTAGTACTCCTGCAATAACGAAACGGTGGTGATATATTATGTTAACCTAACATACCAAGGAACATATTATAAAAATACTTAAGTACACTATGACCCTTCTGCAAATAAACAAGTAGCAACTGATAATTTAAGTAAAGCCTTAAAGTTCAAAACCACTAACAGGTTGAGGACCATCAAAATACAGCAAGAAGGGGTCAGTGGGTCATGAAAATGTCAATATACCTGACTAAGTTTCATATACTATGTGTCTCAACTCATTAACTGAACGTCAATTGGATATCTGAGATATAAGGGAGAAGATAACTTTGGATACAGCGGTTGGTAGATGACACAGTAGTTGCCAGCAGTAAGGGAAAAATAACTCAAATTCAAACATACTTCTGGTTTGGCTTACCCAAACAAAACAACATCTATCTTTGTATTCTTGTTCCATAAAAAGCACACACCTTTCTTTGATCTAGAACCAAGAACACAATATTTTCCCAACCAATAAGAACCATAAAATATTGAGAACCTTGAAAGGATAAAAAAAAATTTGCACAAATAAGTCCAGGTACATTTCCCTTTAATTCTCACACTCCACCATGCATGTATAGCTTCTTGCAAAACATAATCTTTAGCAATGTGTTTTTCTATTGTAAGAATACTGCATATGATCCCTTCAATCACTTTTACATCCATAAGTTATACTGAAGGGGAAAATTACCCAACAAGTAATTTTTAAAGAGAGGAAAAAATGTTACCTTATAAAGAAACAAATATTTGCAACAATATAATTCCAAGTGGAAGAGATCAATTATATAACTAATCCAAAACACACACATTAACCGCAACTTTGAGATAAGTGAGTTTCTCTTGCACTAACCAAATAAAAAGACACTTTTTATTACTATTATTATTATTATTTCAATGTCTAACAGATCCCTGAGAGGAATGTTAGATGCCTAAACTTCTTCTGCAGCTACTCAAGAGTTTTTTTTTGCCAAGATTACCTATCTTTGGTAAATAGGGCAAGAAAGGGGCTTGTTCATTAAATTCTTTCACATATAATAAGCCATACATCCAATATGAAATACAAAGACAAAGTTAATCATCCTTGAAAGGCATCCTCTTTAAGCAAACAAATCACTAGGGCAAGAAATTTCTAATAAAATCACAAATAAGCAACAGACTAACATAAACATCATGCTCGGACAATATAAATAAAATAAAATAATAATAATACTAATTAAATAAATAAATAAATAAAAACAAATCCAAGGTTTCATCCTAAAACCCTAAAATCAAAATCTAACAACCAACGAAATCACCAAGAGCAGGCAATTCAAAATTTCATCATACAAATAAAACTAAAATAAGATAAAAAATAAATAAATTCTCAAAGATGCGGAAATATTGAACTTTGGAACCCTATAAGTCTAAAACCAAAATCCAAACGTCAAACGGAAAACCCTAATAAAGGTCAGGGCCAAATTATCAGAAACCTGAAACCCTAAACTGAGTCCAATAAAATAAAATAAAATAAAATAAAGAAAAGAAAGAGCAGCGTAATCAATTGAGGGGACGGAGTTCAAGTACCTCGTATTGGTTGGTGTTGATCAGCGGGCGGCCAAGGCGCTTGGCGATCTCCTTCTTGTTCTCAAGGGCCTTCTTGGAGGCGGCGCGATTGGGGTCAAGTTGGCGGAGCCCCGCGAAGAGCACCAGGCAACTAAGCGCGGCGCTAGCCGCATACAACACCAACTCCTGCACCAACCGCGTCTCCGAGGAGCCACCCATCCCTACTTCCTTCCCGAATTGAATAGCAAACGAGGCCAAACTCTTCAATGGAGGCGATGAGGAGACAAGGAGACGATGGCTGCTTCGCCGAACTTCGAGAGAGAGAGAGAAGCGATTAGGGTACGAGAGCCGAGAGGTCACGAAACGAAAGAGTGGCTTTAACCGGGGAGGTCTAATTTTTTTGCACAAACACCTTACAAAATAATCGAATTCTTATATACACTTATACCCTTAGAAAACCTCATAATTATATACCTATCTATTAAATTTTTTATAAGTGTTGAAAAGGCTTAATTGGGCCGCCAATGGGCTGTATTCCAACTTTCAATTGGGTTGGGCTTCGGGCACAAATTTTTATAAAAGTTTGGGTTCGGTTCCTACACGACTCTTTTGAGTTTTAATAAAATATTACATGGGATCCCTTGTTACATGATCATTACTGATAGGGGTAAAATTTGGGAGACACGTGGCCTAAGACACCTTGCACAATCAACCGAACACGAAGGAAGAGCTTCGAAAAACTTCAAGAAGCTCCGTGAATCTTCCAGAAGGACTCCTATCTAGTGTTGAGCTGGCAATCTAGCTGGTATCCAGTTGGCATCGAGCTGGAACTTGGTTGGCGCCTAACTGGCACACATGGGAGGAAATTTGGGCGACAAGCTTCAAGCAGATTGAATGGTATAAAAGGAGGACAAGATCATTTGGGAGGATTCTTCTTTTTTGGAGAAATCAAGGGTAATCCCTCTCTCATTTTTTTTTCTTTTGGTTGGAATCATTCCATTTTGTAATTAATGATAACTTAGTGGAATTTGTTCATATTAGAACACCGTGGTTTTTCTCCAAATTCATCGAGTTTTCCACATATATCTAGTGTTCTTTCCTTATGCTTGGACATTAGCTTTCCCTTTCTCTCAATCTAGTGCCTCAAAAACAATATAAATTTAACGATTGGTATGAAATCGGATCATCTCAGGGAGAAACCGATTTTTGCACTAACAATTAGAAAGGAAATTAATAAAAAAAACTTTATTGTTTCTTCAACTACTGTTAGGTGTTTTCCCTACATTTCACATAAATAGTACTTTATACGGTCTCCCCACAACTTGCTTTACTTAATAAAAGAACATTGAACCACACACAAGAAGACGATAAGTCCCACAAAAGTCCAACAAAAAAAGTTGTGGTATCATCTCCATGCCTTATCTCTGTCTCTCTGCCCATTTTTCTTGGCCAACTATTCTTGTAAACCTTTTCTTCAATCCTCTTCATGATTTTGAGTGCAAACCGCATGCTCGATCTTATAGTCTTTGTCCCTTTCTAGATTCCATGATCTCACATCCAATTAAGTCTCTAACATGATATGAAAAGCAATACTTAGAATCTCCAAACATGTTGTTTGAATATTCAAACTAAAACTTGCTGCACTACAAAGAAGAGCTGAGAGTGTGTTTAGTAGTAGAAGGAGAAGACATGGAAGAAGCAAGAGAGGAAGGGAATGAGTTGAAAGAGCATAAGGATATAGAAGAAGGAAACAAGAAGAGAATACCTCCATGGAAGGAGCATTTAACTCTCCGAGGTTTTGCGGCGAGCCTTGTTATCGGAAGCCTCTACAGCATCATAGTGATGAAGCTGAACCTGACAACCGGCCTTGTGCCGACGCTGAACGTCTCGGCCGCTCTTCTCGCGTATATATTTGTTCGAACATGGACTAAGCTTCTTGACAAGGTTGGTGCATTGTCCACTCCATTCACTCCTCAGGAGAACACAGTGGTGCAGACATGTGCAGTTGCATGTTATAGTATTGCTTTGGGAGGTAAGGAGAGATTTTTGAGATTGATATATATATATATATATATATATATATATATATATATATATATATATATATTCAAGTTGATAGAGTTTCTTATTTGTTGTATCTGGTGATGGTTTGCAGGTGGATTTGGATCTTATTTGTTGGCTTTGAACAAGAAGACTTATGAACTGGCAGGAGTTGACATGGAGGGGAACACACCAGGAAGTCATAAGGAGCCTGGAATTGGTTGGATGACTGGTTATCTTTTCACCGTTTGTTTTGTTGGTCTCTTGGCTTTGGTTCCTTTGAGAAAGGTATAATTATATATTTCTCCTTCATATACTGTCTTTTTGACTCTGCTATGAAGAAGATGATGATGAAATAAAGTTTGAAGTGACACCAACGGCCACAAAGACCTATCGGTAACAAGGTTCTTTGTTAAATAATGAGTAGTAAACCTGAAGAAGATCCGGGTTCAAATCCCTCTCTTGTAAGATAAGAGTTAGGTGAATGGATCCCTATCGAACCTCTATGCTCCCGCACTGCCGAAGTTGTACACGTCCTTGATGTTCTTCGGGGATGCTTGTCACCTTAGTCAAAAAAAAAAAAAATCAAGAGTTTTGAAGTGATGGTGCTTATTATCTGATTAATGTGTTAATTTGCTTTGGTTTCAGATAATGATAATAGACTACAAGCTAACATATCCAAGTGGAACAGCAACTGCTGTTCTTATAAATGGGTTCCATACTGCTCAAGGGGATGCAATGGCTAAGTACTCTCTCACACTTTCAAGCTTAATAACTGTCATAAATACATTAAACTTAGTTGTCAACATCTTGTCATGTTTAGGAAACAAGTTAAAGGCTTTGCAAAGTGCTTCACTTTCAGTTTCTTATGGAGCTTCTTCCAATGGTTTTACTCAGGAGGAGAACACTGTGGCTTCTCCCAATTCCCAACTTTTGGGTTACAAGCTTGGAAACAAACGTATGAACTAATCATGCATGTTGTTTAGAATTTATAGTTTATCGATTAACAGTTGATCACGGATTTGTTTTGCAGGTTCTTCTTTGATTTTGATCTTACATATGTTGGAGCAGGGATGATATGTTCTCATCTTGTGAATGTATCTGTTCTTCTTGGAGCTGTGCTTTCATGGGGGATAATGTGGCCATTGATAGGAGAACTGAAAGGGAACTGGTACTCTGGGAGCTTATCAGAAAGCAGTATGAGAAGCTTGCAAGGTTATAAGGTTAGTAAAAAAATACTCTTTTTCTTCAAGTTAAAGTTCATCATCTTCTTCTCATATTTTGTTCATGTTCTCAAGGTTTTCATCCCCATCACTCTAATCCTTGGAGATGGCTTTTACAATTTCTTCAAAGTTCTTGTTTGCACTGCCATAAACATGCATGAAAGATGGAAGATGAAGAGTGTCGACAGAAAAGATGATGATTCTGAGAGGAATGAAGTGTTTATCAGGGACAAAATACCGACATGGTTAGCATGTTCAGGCTATGTATTGTTTTCCATGATCTCGACGATCACAATCCCTCAAATGTTTCCAGAGCTCAAGTGGTACTATATCATTGTTGCATACATCCTTGCACCAGGGCTGGCTTTCAGCAATGCATACGGAGCAGGACTCACAGACATGAACATGGCATATAACTATGGGAAGGTATCGCTGTTTGTGTTTGCGGCATGGGCTGGGAAAGACTCGGGTGTGGTGGCGGGGCTTGTCGGATGTGGGGTAATCAAGTCTATGGTGTCCATCTCTGCTGATCTGATGCATGACCTTAAAACAGGGCATCTAACACTGACTTCTCCAAGGTCTATGCTTGTTAGTCAGGCAATTGGGACAGCCATGGGGTGTGTCATTGCACCCCTCACCTTCTTCCTCTTCTACAAGGCCTTTGATGTCGGGAACCCTAACGGAGCCTTCAAAGCTCCATTTGCTTTGATATATAGAAACATTGCTGTTTTGGGGGTTGAAGGGTTCTCAGCATTGCCAAGACATTGCTTGCAGCTTTGCTATGGTTTCTTTGGGTTTGCAGTGGTGGCTAACTTAGTGAGGGACTTCTCTCCAAGAAGGTATGGAAAGTGGGTGCCTTTGCCAATGGCCATGGCTGTGCCATTCTTAGTAGGGGCAAACTTTGCCATTGATATGAGTATTGGGAGTGTTATAGTGTTTGTTTGGAATAAGCTCAATAAGAAGAAGGCTGATGTGATGGTGCCTGCTGTGGCTTCAGGTTTGATTTGTGGTGAAGGGCTTTGGATCCTTCCTTCTTCATTGCTGGCTCTGGCCAAGGTTAAGCCTCCAATCTGCATGAAGTTCGTTCCGTCTTAGCATGCATGAATGCACACCTGATCATTAGATTTTGTGTATTTTGTTCATAAGGAAGTATAGCGTTTTTATCAATCAATGTCGTATCTATCCTAAAGGAAAATATGAACTACTATTTCAGCCTTGTGTTCATCCATTTGGTCCAACAATTGAGATGTCAAGAGAAATTTGCAAAACAAATAAAGAAAACAGGGCTCTGAAGATCAAATTACTGTACAGATGCACCTGGATTTTTCTCGACATTTTGTACAAAATATCCAAATGTATTTATTGTCCAAGAACTAAGGTACATCAATAGCTTAACGGGAATTTTATGCACAAACATAACATGTGTCCCTTCTCCCTATATCCATGAGATAAGATCTCTCATTTCTTATAAAACAAATGGCAAAGAGCAAAGAGCATCTAGAGGAAAATTAACAGTTGCAGAGACATGTAGTCTTACTTATCTATGTCCTGTTTAAAAGGCTCTGTTGGAACCACTCCTGCAGAATCATGGTTGCTACCCCTCATAAAATCAGCACCCTGAGGCTCCATGGACAACAATGAAGATGAGTGGGGCAGTATAAGTTAGGAAGTAAAATTCAAATGAGTCCAATTCAAGAACTAGTAAAAGACATACAAGAGTTTCTGCATACATGACTGGAATTGTCTCAAATTGTATGTTAGCCCTTCAGATATGGATATCATTCAAAGAACATAGTTGTTACAGTATATACCTCTGCAAGGGGTATCACAGCACTTCATTAATATAACCATGTCAATGGGAAAACTTACTGCCATTACTCTCTTATTTTAGATCAGAGCATCCTAAACAAGGATCTGCATGGCTTCATCTCCTCCCTAATTTAAAGTCCAATTGTTTTGAGATTGATACAAATCTTATGCTGTCTTATTGTCAGTGCCAGTGCCAATACTAACTAACATCCTATGGAGAAGACAAATGTAAGAACAAATGCTAACAGTTCCAGTTAATAGAACACTATTTGCAGAGTTATCCAAAGCAGCCTCCTTTGAGATGCAGTTAACCTATACCCTAACACAATAAGTTCTGGGAATTGCAGGAGATATGTGGAAAATTTCAACCATCCACATTTGAAGGGCTAATAAACAATTTAAGAAAGCCTTTGTGTATATTCAGAAAAAAGATCTGAAGGGAATTAGATGTCAGAAAATGCACACCTGCGGATTTGAAGCCTGTCCTAGAGTTCGAAGGGGACGCATATTTAGATCAATCTTGCCGTGATCCTCATTATTCTCATCTAAAGTTGCACCAGTAGAAATCCGATGATTATGCGTTCTGTCTCTCAAGATAGGTTTAGGCACCTGATTCTGATCCCTGCCACTTTCCACATGGTCCTTAGGTTGCATGGCAGCATCTTCCATGTGACCTTGTTTATCACCAGGAAACTATACAAGAACAGTCTACCTCATATTCCTTAAATCACACATAACAACAACAAGCCTATAATTACTTCAAAGCAAGAATTTAACCTCAACCCGCTGTCTCAAGAGAAGATATCTTCCATGAGTTCTTTTTCCCCCAACATGCACAATCATATCACATTGCAAGCACAGGGAACTTCCATCTATCTCACAGTAGAAGAAAGCTGCATCCACATTTAAAGTGGAAGTTATTAAGTCCCTTGAAAGACAACAAAAACACAACTTCGCAGATGTATCCATACCAGGTGCATTTTCGCATATGTCACACCGAGGAACTTCACTCGGATCAGCAAGGCCTACACGCACATGTCGACTAGCAAGTTTGTTGCACATATGAACCTAGATTGCCAATTGGGCATATTTAGAAAGAGTGAAACCTTTTAACCAGTATGATTTCTACATAGATGGATGGCCCTTTCATACCACCTCCAGGACTCAAATCAATATAAAACACTAGTTGTGAGTTTGATAAAGAACATTAAATAGCTGCCATGAGAACCTACCATGCTGCCTGCCTTGACAAAAGGCTTAGATGCAAACAAACCTATTTAACTCTAAAACCAAGACAAAAAACTACAAATAATTGCTCATCATATGGAAGTGAGTGCAAATTCTTTTATCTCACAAAGACAAGCATTACCACCTTGCTTCTATAATTCACAAGGTTAAGAGATCTGTTGCCATGTGAATGTCAAAGCTTCTAAGGAAATAATCTATCAGAATATTATAACCCCCAATTTGAATGAAATACCACATGTAGGTAGATGATGCTTTGAGAAATCAACAGCAAGACCTTGACTGCATAGTTCAAAGTAAATAATTAGGAAAATTGCCAACGGTAGGGGATAGTTTCAGATAAAAACCCAACATTTGTTGGAAAAACTCAATCAACATGCGCACATATTCAAATCTGAAAACTTGATTTAAAAGGAACAAAATTCATCGAAATGGATGGATAATCAAGAAGTTCAATACTCCAAAAACACTGGCAATGACTGGAAGAAACAAACACAAATTAAGTCAAGTTGGAAATCAGCTACAACATGGAAGTTTTATCTTCAATGTGCTTCAACTTCAGATACAGTTATATCAACAAGTGATAAAAATTGCTCAACCTTACTTTGATATGACCATACAGAGTGGTGACTTATGCTGCATAGAAACATGATTCATTTCACCAAACTACAATAAACTGGTAGAAATTGAGTCTATAAACCAACTATAAACCATGCTAACTTTTCTACAAACTGCCAGTACACCAACAAGACAAAATTCAAGCTTCTTCTAAGCCCTGTCAACTCCCTCAGCTTCTTCAAATAACATAATTGACAAACTAGCAATCCAGCATTAACACCAGTTGAGAGTAATTCATCTCAGTCATCCCCAGATCATATGGCTGCAGATCCTTGTGCTAAAAGTTTCCATTTTTCTTCAGTGTAGGCCATCGTAACATAAATTATATCAGCATTCAAGGCCACATCAACTGCACTTCAAACATACTAATAATCTAGATCCATTCCGAAATAATGTGAAACATTACTCATGGACAAACAGCCATTCATCATCACAAATCTTACATATACCTCAACCCCATGATCCGATCTTAAACAGATCAAACTAAACCAGCCAACCATTCAAGACCGAATAATTAACACTCGAATTCCACAATTCTCGTCCTCACTCTTTACATCGATTACATCAAACAAAAAGAAATTCCGGCACACCGATCACAAATCCAGAAAGAAATCGATCAGAGCCCCAAAAATCAAGAAAAACGAGAAAAAGAAAAGACAAAAAAAAAAAGAAAGAAAAAGAAAAGACCTTATCATCGCAAGATCGGCAGAGAGCGGCCTCATCAGCGGCGCAGAAGAGAACGGCAGGGGCGCTCTCGCAGACATCACAGATGGTCCTCATCCTCCTCTCCAAGTCTTCTCATCTCCCAGCGCCGGCGCCGGCGACCGTTGAAGCGCGGGGGAGTCGTCGTCGTCAGCGGCGGCAACGGGGGTTTCCACATTTCCAAGGTTGTACCTTTTTATATTTCAGGGGAGGAGGAGAGGTGGGGCCCACGAAGGCGGGGGTGGGAGATGCCTGAAACCAGAGAGCCTTCCAGAAGCGTGGCCGTTCAGTGATGACGTGGCGAGGTTCTCGTGGGGAGTGTGGGCCCCGAGGGATTCGCCCCCACATCTTTTGGGATTTGAGGATGTGGGGCAGAGGCCGCTTCTCAACCACACGATCGGAAAAGTTTGGAGAGAGGCTGGAAACAATGGGTGGCTGACATTTTTTCTTTTTTTATTTTCATATTTTTTGTGATTTTTTAATTTTAAATTTAATTAATTTTATTGGGCCAGGCTTTGCTTGACTCTTCGGATTTGACGTTATCCTAACTTGGATTATGGCCATGGCCCATGTTGGACCTGATCCGTTTTTAGATCAGTGAATGAGGATTTTCAAATGGACAAATTAATTATTTTATATATATTTTTTTTAAATAATATATCTAATTTGAAATTTTAGACTCTACTTTCATAAACTAATCCACCATAAGAATTTTTTATACTTTCTTAGTTTGATGTAGTTTATATAGTCAAAAAGCCAAAATTATTGGGAATAGAATTCATCGTCAAAAATAATTAAAGTTCACTCAAGACGAAGACCAACTGTCTGACCCCAATATTATCAGATAATAAGGCATCGTAAGAGAAAACCCAAAGTAGCTCAATTACGATAGTAAACTCATCTTCCATTATTGTATTTAAAAAATATACCTAGTCCAAACTTGAGCAAAGACATTTGTGGTATATCTTCTTTTTCATAAAGTAAAATAAAAAATAATCTTGACTCAGTGAACATTAACGTAAAACACCAAGTTAACCTAAAATTAGTCCAAACTGTAGAACGGTCTAATACATTACACATGTTTATAAATATAAAATTTGAGGAGAATATTTTTTTTACTTAAATAAGAAAAAAAATATAAATTTGTTTTTTTTTTACAATATTTCTGATTTATTAATTCATTATAATAAATCATTGGCATGCTTTCACTTGATTTTCACAGCAGCAGCGTGAAATACGGCGGGAAAGTCCCAACCTACCGACAGAATTTCGCGCCATGTCAGCCTTTTTCCTAAAAATATAAATAATAATAAAAAAGGTTGATATTCTCCCACCCTTTCTTTACACTTCCAACGATCGGTCTCATTTCTGTTTATCCTGAAACCTCAAACTAATGCACATCAATTAAACAATCTCGGGAGTGAAAATATCACTTTCAGGAAATATAGAAGAGCCTTCAGAGCTCAGCCATGGAGGAAGGGGAAAGAGAACCAGTGTTTGTTTTTCTCTTCTTTTGATGCACTTTCTTTAAGCTAATCAGACCTTCATCTTCACACATCTCTGAAGAAAGCCTGAAGAAGAGCAGTACAATGAAAGGAAAGTGATTGTGTAGTGATGGAGATCTCAAGGAGGGAACCTGCTTGGATTTTTGGAGCAGATAATGCATGACAATATTGATCCACATTGCTTAATCTCAATGTCTGTAAGTGATGGTGATGGAGTGATAGAGGTCTCAAGGAGGGAGGCTGCTTGAATTTCAGGAGCAGGTAATGTATGTCCATGTTGATGATCCACATTGTCTATGAGACTATGCACATTCTTCACATTCTTCATTTGAGAGTTTCTTTGCATCACTTATTCAATCATTTGTTGCTTGTGTGCTTGCTGAGAGAAGGAAATGTTGTTGTGGATGTAGAGAGTTGGAAAGATGAGGGTGATAGGAGAAGATGAGATTGTGAGCATTGAAGGTGGAGGAAAGGAGGAGAAGATGTTAGTGTCAGTGAGGCTGAGGCCTCTGAATTCAATGGAGATTGCAAGGAATGAGTTCTCAGATTGGGAGTGTATCAGTAACACCACCATCATCTATCGAAACAGCGGCGCAGATCGGTCTGTGATGCCATCTACATACACAGTTGGTGAGTGTTATTTTGCCCCTATCTAGCAAGCATAGATCCAAACTTTTTCTTATGCATTTTGGTTGTGGATGATAGATAGAGTATTTGGTTGTGAATGCACAACAATGCAAGTGTATGAGGAGGCAGCTAAGGAAGTGGTTCTTTCGGTTGTTCATGGTGTTAATTGTGAGTCTCTGCTCTCTTCTTGTTTCTATTTCTGCAATTTGGAAAACTTGTGTGAATGTAATTTGTGATTAAAACTCATGAATTGAGTGCATTTTCTCAGCAAGTGTTTTCGCTTATGGCCAAACAAGCAGTGGAAAGACATACACAATGAATGGGATTACAGAGTGTAGTGTTGCAGATATATATGACTATATAGAAAGGGTACTCTAATGCTTACTTGGCAGTCCTTTGGGATTATATGTTTTGGATTTTGAGTTTGTTTTTCTTGCAGCATGAGGAGAGGGAATTTGTCTTGAAGTTTTCAGCAATTGAAATATACAATGAAACTGTAAGAGATCTATTAGGCACTGACATCATTCCTCTTCGGGTTCGTGATGATCCAGAGGTAAAAAAGCACGATAAAAGTGAGTAAAATGATAAAAGAGTTTCATGCTGACACTAATTTGTTGTAGAGGGGAACAATTGTGGAGAAACTTAGAGAAGAAACAGTGAGGGACGAAGACCATCTTAAGACGTTGCTTTCGTTTTGTCAAGGTGCAAAGAGGAATTGGTTGCATTGTTTGCTTTTAATTCATTGAAGCTGTTTATACTGATCAGAGTGATATTTTCTCTTCATGCAGCTCAAAGAAAGATTGGAGAGACCTGTTTGAATGAAATGAGCTCCAGATCTCATCAAATTCTAAGACTTGTATGTCATATTTGGCCAATTGGGTAACAAAGGCTTAATTTGATTAGTTGTTCTCTTGCTCATTGTTGTTTTTCTGCAGACAATTGAAAGTTGTGTTCGGCGGTTTTCTGGTAAGGACAGTTTCAGCTCCTTGTCTGCTAGTGTGGTATGCAGTTTCTCATTATCACTAGAACTTGGTATGATTGAGAACTCATTTAGTCACAGAGGACTGATTTTCTTAGTTTGGACACAGAATTTCATTGATTTGGCTGGAAGCGAACGTTTGTCTCATGCCTTATCTGATGGCACTAGACTGAAAGAAGGTTGCCACATTAACCGAAGCTTGTTGACACTTGGCACTGTTATTCGTAAACTAAGGTTGTTGAAGCCTTCTGCTTCTTCTCTCTATTCTTCTTTTCCCACTCTTCATCTTCTTTCTATTCTCCTACATGCAGTAAGGGAAGAAATGGGCACATACCATATCGAGATTCAAAGCTGACTCGCATATTGCAATCTTCATTGCGTGGTAATGCAAGAACAGCGATAATTTGCACGATAAGCCCTGCACAAAGCCATATTGAGCAATCAAAAAATACACTTCTATTTGCTACAAGAGCAAGAGAAGTTGTTACAAGTGCTCATGTCAATGCGGTCATGTCTGACAAGGATTTGGTGAAGTATTTGCAGAAAAAACTCGCTAAATTGGAGACTGAACTTAGACATCCAACCTCAGCCTCCAGTACTTCCCATTCTGAAGCTCTCCAGGAGAGAGATGCTCGAATAAGAAAAGTACAAACAATTTTCTTTTTTTGAAGTTAAGCAACAATGTAAACCTTTTTCCACATTATGATCATCCATTTTTTCTTTTTTGTCCTTGTAGATGGAGAAAGAGATGAAAGAACTGATTCAACAGCGAGATCTTGCTCAGTCTCGGCTTGAGGATTTGCTACGGGTTGTATGGGATGACCAAGTTTCCAGAGATTGGGTACTTATCCTTCTTAAAATTCCAGCTATTCTTTTGTGCAACATTATATACATCATTTCTTTCTGTTTTCTCTATTGGCAGGATGAATTAAGCCAGCTCTCAGCTTCTAGTGAATTGAATGCATATGAGGATGTACTTTTGACATCCGATACCAGTCTTGATTCATTATTCAGAGGTGATAAATGCATAGAACCTCAGTTACAGCTCTCTAATACACAGAAAGAAGGATATGCTACATTACCAAGGAATTCAAGTGTCAGTCCTATGTCTAAAACTAGTCTGGTCTCACATCAAGGGACAGAGGGGGCTGAGCAAGACTCTTACTCAGATTTTGAAGACCTCTGCAAGGAAGTGCAATGTATTGAGATGGAAGAGTCAAAAACAAGTGTAAAAAAAGAGTTTGATCCATCGTTAACCAATAATGATCACCAGGAGCATGGATCTAAAGATTCAAAGCTCAACACTGATATGAGCTTGACAACAAATGACAACTCCAATGCAGTATCAACAATCTTATTAGTGAAAGAGGAGGAAATCAAGAATGGGAGAACAAATGGCACTGCCATTAGGATATACACTGATGAATTACCTCCATTGACATTTGAAGATGGAGCAAGCTATAGAACCTTGGCACTAAGCAAAAGCAGGAGTTGCAGAGCAACAGTGATGACTAGCCACCATCTGAAAGACTCCCCTTCCCCTAGAAGACCTCAAGGCATTGCATTAGAATCAAATCCTGGGCAAATAGTTCCTGCTTATGTGCTTAAGAAACCAAATGAAAAGAGTGTTTCTGAAGACAATATTACCAGCATCTGTGAATTCGTTACTGAGCTGAAGGAGCTGGCTCAAACACACTATCAGATAGAGACCTCCTGTAGCCAGGTATGCTACTAATAGCAATCTTAAGCTTTTCTAGACCAAATCTTTGATCCTAGTTTGTATCCATTACACTAATTTTATTGCATGCATCATTGTAAGCCTCTTTGTCTATGTTTTCAGGAGTTAGAACAAGGCAAAGATTTTGGAATAGTGAGAAGTGTAAAGGATGTTGGCCTTGACCCAATGACAAACTGGTTGATGGAATTCGAGAAAAGGCAGCAAGAGATTATAGAACTTTGGCATGCATGCAATGTTTCCTTGATTCATAGGACATACTTTCTCCTTCTCTTTAAAGGCGATCCAGCGGACTCCGTCTACATGGAAGTAGAGCATAGAAGGCTTTTATTTCTGAAGGACACCTTCTCTTCAAGGTACATTACTAAGCTTTTGCAATATTTCCTCCTATTATCTGAAACCATGCTTAACAATGATTTACACTGATTAGCATGAGAAATCTCCGTCGAGAAAGGGAGATGCTATGTAGGCAAATGCAGAAAATGCTGTCAACAATTGAAAGAGACAGACTTTATTTGAAATGGGGGATCGAATTATACTCCAAAAAAAGAAGAATGCAGCTTGTGAAGCTCTTGTGGTCCGAAACTAAAGACATGGAACATGTCAGAGAAAGTGCATCTCTAGTTGCGAAGCTAATCGGTCTCCTACAACCTGAGCATGCCCTCAAAGAGATGTTTGGACTTTGCTTCACACCGCAACTAATGAACAAGAGATCATATAGCTGCAGAAATGGATTGTATTCCATCAAGTGAACTCAGAGATATCTCCGTCTTTGATGCAAATTCAATCTGATTTTTCTTATCTTTCTCATCGAATTAACAAATTGTCACAATCTACTCTTCTTGTGTTTATGTTCCATACTAGATGATCAATAATACCCTTCTCCTGTAAAAGCTGAATTGTGGGTCATTGTACAGCCACATCCCACATGATAACAAGCATGCCAAACAAATCAGAGCTTTGATAATGATCAATAATACCCTCTGAAATGATGAATGTTTCTTGCTTTTCTGTGAAAACCAGCCATTTATTTCAAGCTCAAACACTGATTTGACAAAATTTGGGGAAAAAAGAATTGGTTCAGGAAACAACAGCTGTTATTTACATGTAGAGGATTCCATAAAGGATAAGAATCTATGATTTCAGGACAGCTCCTTCAGTTATCTTCCAGCCTGACTTGGAGAAGCTCATCTCATACCTAGTGGTGTAGGTTGTGCTGTATGAATCATTGTGCTCGGGATGAGCTGTGTCGGTCAGCCGGGCTGCCTCTTCAATTGTTGCCTCCACCAAGGCTCGATGACCATCACCCGAAACAGTCACGCTGTCAATTGTCACACCTACCAGTGTGTATTCCCAGAACCAACCACGCTGTGCAATCTCTGCAGCTCGATCTGACCAAATCTTTAGCATCCGACCGTCCAAAACCTGTCAATGACTCAAAAGCATTTAATGACTTTTAGTGATGATTGGAAATGACCATTTCCACCACTTCGCGAATAAAGCCAAATAATAAATCATCTATTTAACTGTACAGATTTTTGTAATGCAGCAAGGACAAGAGATTATTAGCTTTGAAACCAAAGGGTACAGGGATGGTTGTAAAATCAAACAGAACTAAAAGATGCCCAAGGATATGACGAACATACAGTAAAGGAACCTTTTGTACGATTTAGTTAGGCACTCCATATGGTTAATAGACCATCATGTGCGCTAATTAGTACCAATCTACCTCCCTGCAGCCTCTACTCCTAAAAATCATTAAAAAAACATGGTTGGCTGCTAGGAGGATCAATTTTGTGCATCTAATCTAACACTGAATTAATTTCATGAGTGCACCCTACATAGGCAGGTCATGCTGGAATTTGGATATCTGGATGCTTATTAGTTCAGTAGAACAAATTAGTGACTAGATCAAGGACTAGATCAATATAAGTGGGAGAAACAGAAAAGCACAAGTTATTTGAATGAGAATACAAATCAGGTTGATGAAGCATGAATATATAGAGCCTTCAGCTTTTAGTAGTGTCATTCATGAAAAATAAAACAATTTTAACGTATAACAACTACAAGAACAAGATATGCTAGGTACTGGCAATGAAAAAGAAAAGCACTCTGTTGAAGTTTAACAACTACAACATGAAGCACATGGCAGTGGAAAGTACAAGTCATTAATAGAAGGGACGAAACTAGCACAAAATTGGGTAAGCAAAGGCTCCAACCAAGCTCACTATAAAAATAAATAAATAAATAAAATACAAAGTCTATCAACACTTGTATGCTCATTACCACACTCAAAGGAAAACTTTACATACTAATATATTCACAGAACTTCTCAGTGAATAACTTGTTTGATAATGAAATGGATCACCTAATAAAACATATGGTTTGAAGAATTGCATTCATTTCAGGAAAGAAGCCAGTTGCATGAAGCCAGTTGCATTTTACATGGAAATGATAGAAGAAAGAAGAGCATGTGTGTGTCTCACCTCTGGCAGTTCTGCAAGACAATGATCTGGTCCCAAAGCATGGGATTTAACATTCTGCCACTTGCAAACTAGATTTTCAGCAAACCTTGCATCCATTTTGGGTATGTTCTCTACAAAGTTATCATTTGTCGATGCATCTGAATCACAAGTAATATTATTATATCTTTCCTGATTATATTAAACAGAAAAGGGGAGCATAAACACAACCTAAGGAATGAAGGCGTAGGAGTTTAAAATATTACCCATCCTGATGGCATTAACAGCCATTGCTGAACCTACTTCCTTCGCACTTATGGAGGGCCCATTTCGTCTATGTAAAAACTTGAGCCCTGCTAGAGTCAAAAAGCCAACCACAAGGCCCCCACAAATAATCTTTATGCTTGTGTCTTTCATGATGTATGTTAGACTTTGCCCATCATGATCTTCAGTACTAGGCTCTCCAGGCACAGTACTAGGCTCTCCAGACACCTCAGCTTGAGTAACTGAATGATCTTGATCAATTCTCACAGCAGACTCCTCTTTTTGCATCTCTGGGGAAGAACCATCATTTTCCTCTATATCCACCCTACCCACCCTGTTTCCCAATGGCAAAACTTTCTGCAATGCCTGAAAAGCACTTGACCTCACACTACCAAGTGCATTTGTTGCCACAGCCCCAATTCTAACTATAGCAGCAGCTGCAGCTAAAGGTGAAGCTCCACCGCCCTCTAGGCCTTCTAGATACCTAAGGACACTGGGGTCATCATAGTAGTCTCCGAGCCTGAATAGTACGTCTTTTGTATCTCTAAATCTTGGGAAAACTACCTCCATAAGCCAAGTTTCTAACAGTTTGCAGATCCCAGGAAGAAGATCATTTTCATTATCAACATCAGAATTTTGCATAATAAATTCTATGATAGAAGGGTCTCTGTATGGCGAATCCTCACTATCTATGCCCAACCACATGCGGCAACCATCAAGATCTCCCACAAGCAGCAAACAAAGACCCCTTTCAAGTGCAAAGTTTATCTCATATTTGGTACTAGTGGTGTAACCAGAAAGGGAATCTACTGAAGATCCCTTGGTTTGCTGAAGTTCATGAAACAGCCTGTCTGCTTCTTTGATAAGATGGGGTTTCTTACCAACAAAGGCCTCAGCAACATATGCAAGTGCCACACCATACACTTCAGATCTCTCAGCTGGTATGTTACTCGGTGTTGCAGCAAATAATTCGACCTTCAAAATCAAAATTCAGCAAAAAATCAGAAACTGGACGGAGCAAAATGAAGATCACACTCACAGAAGGAAAAATATATCTCACTTGCTCAGCAGCTGTCATGCGCAAGAATGCATCATTCATAAATTCTTCACGAGTGAATCCTCCTCCTATAGCAGCAACACCTCCCCCACCAACACTCCATAATATGTTGCGGACACCAAGAAGACCTTCCTCCCGTCTAATTTGGTGCTCTTCATCAAGGGGCATAGCTAAAAGCTCAAGAACACAATGAGGGGTGATCTCTTCAAGAGTTTCATCAATCTGAGCCTGCAAATCAGGTGCAAGGTTGCTTGCTCCTTCCTCCTGCATTCACCAGATATAGATATAAATCTGGTATCAAAACATGGTTCTATATAAAAATAACACTATGTCCATCAGAATATATTTGCAAACATGTGCAACACAAAACTCTACCAAACATTATGCAAGACATGTAGACATACAATTAAAGTAAAACGGAGATCTACATTATGTACAAAAGATAGAAATCTAAGGGGCAGTGACTACTCTATACTCCGCCACTAAATGCAGCACATAGTGATGGAACTGCTTTCAATCTTAGTAGTAGTTCTCCCACTCCTAGGAGAGGGAGAAAAGAACTCTTAAACTTTGTATCAATAGTAAATTCTGAAATTTGTCCTTGAAAATCATGTAAAACTCCAGTTGATTGTTTCATGTAACTCTCACATTACCATCATACAAGTTTTTTTCAGCTATTTACTTTAAAGACAATCTCAAAAGCATTGGCAAATCATCAAAGTCCAATTCTCTAATGTGACACTAAAATACAAAACAAGGTGTTCACTATTGCAAAGCAAAGGACGTGAAATAAACTCAAATGCAGAACATGTCAAGATACGATAAACTTACAAGACCTATTCAAGGCACAATCTTTTATCAGCAAACAAGGCAAAGCAATGGCTCATTTTTACCTGAAGGAGCTTGAGAGCTCTCTCAAGCACCTCACAACAAGTGACAAAATCCGGAGGGCTCAGTGCCATTGCTTCCCGTGACTGTTCCACATAAGCAAGTGCCATAGCCAGCACCACATCCTGCTTGAACTGCTTGGGCAGCCTCTCCAGGAGCAACCCCGCCCCAACCCGAAGCACCACCTCGGCCTCCCCCGCCTCCTGCAGCACACACAACGCGCCTGGAACCTACCCAAACAAAACAACGCTCACTACAACAAACACCAAACCCTAAACTCATTCAGGCAAAAAAACAAACACCTTATCCCATGGTACGCAGGTGGTGAGCGTCGAGCCAGGGTCCTCGAGCAACCCACGAGTGTAATCAGCACGGGAAGAGGAATCCATGAGCGTGTCACAGGCGGCCTGGAGGATCTGTCGGCGCGCAACGAGCGCCTCCTGGCTATACCCATACTGAGGCGGCCTCGAAACTCTTGATTCAAAGGCCCTCCTCACACCATCCGCTAAGAAGTGCGCCTCCGCTCCAAGAATCTAAACCGAATATAAAAAAAACCCTAAAAAAACCATAAAAATCGAAGAACAAGGAAAGGAGGAAGGGATGAAGGGGAACCTGGTAGAAGTGGAGGGGGAGAGGGAGGGAGCGGTCGGCGGAGGAGGGGAGAGGAGGCGGGGAGAGGACGGAGAGGAGGGAGGGAGGGTCTTGAGAGGAGGGGAGGAGCTGGAAGTCAGTGAGGAGGCGGTCGGCCCATTTCGTCGAACGGGTTGTGGGCATTGAATGCTTGTGAAGCTTCGTGGTTCTGGTGGCCGGGAATGGAGCCATGGATGGGGTCTTGGGTAGGAGAGGCCGAGGAGAAGAGAGGCTCGCGAGCCCCACAGGCTTCAGCGCCTCCATTGCTCTCCCGCTCTCAAGCTCTCCCGCTCTCTCTAATGGCGGTCAGGATCAGGGATCGAGAGAGTGAATGATAGGGGTGTGTACCGGGGATATTTGGTCGTTGTGAAAAGAAAGTGTCTTCCTTTCCACATGTAGGGCCTTTTTCGCATATTTACCTGCTGCCCAATAGGACAGCTCCACGTTGATGCTCTTTTGCAGAAACACGCCTATAAAGAGTTGATTTTGAATTAAGGGTTTTTATAAATACACCCCCGTAAAATAGATTATTTCCACAGGATTAGATTTTAAAAACAAAAATGAAAATGAAAATGTTGTCCAAACTGAACAAATTACATTATCATTTATCACAAGAGACTCAGGTTTATGTCACTGAAGCAATGCAAGCTTCAAGAGGGAAACAAAAAAGAATAAATAATTGATAAAAATGGGAACTAAAAAAGAAAAATAGAAACTAATTAGAGTTTGATAATGAGATGATGGCCTTGAGTGCATCTCTAACAAAAGGATACTTAAATGAGAAGCCTAATTCCTTGGCCTTTGCAGGAATGACTTTTTGTCCTTCCAAAACCTGCAGACATTAATGGCTGATTGATTGTGAATAAACAAATCAAATCAATTTTTTAAGAAAATAAAAGAATAAGAAAAGGATGAACACATACAATAGTGGCACCTTCACCCAGCACTGCTTTGAGTGCAAAATCAGGTACAGGAAGCCAAGAGGGCCTGCCCATAACATTCCCCAGTTGTTCACACATTTCTGATAATCTAACTGGATTTGGTGCAGTTCCGTTGATTATACCTGAAATTAAGGGGATTTATTTTCAGATTGAAATGCATTGAAATCTGCAGCTTTTACTTGGCTTTAGTCATTGACAAGATCTAAATTTATGGCATTTATATGATGAAGAACTAAGCAGCAGCTCAGTCATGTGAATCTTTGGATGATGTTAAAACATAAAAATAAAATTGAATCTATGACTCAGGCCATTCATTTATAGGAAGAAACACTACCTTTATAGGAAGGATTTGTTAGAGCTTCACAGATCAAATTGACCAGATCATCAAGATGAATCCAAGAAAACCTGCAAAAAAGTAGATTTATCAAGAAACATCAAGAAAAGCATCTTCATTATAGCACAATAACAATTATGAAATATTATAGACAGAATTTGAAAATGTAAGATACACCCAGCCAGTTAAGGCAAGGAGCTAATTGCCGACAGAGTAGATGCAAATGTCGATGCACACTTTGTGCTATTTAACTGCAAGAACTTAAATATGCCCCATAGCTGCTAACACCAGATCGAAAAACTTCTATAATTTTGGAAAATGCACAGTAGGTGTAAATCTTGTGATCTCTAGTACAAAGTATTAAATTATAATCCTCAAAACTAGAGACTAGAGACTAGAGAATTGTTTCTGGATAACTTGTGAACCATAGAATCATATAGCAATAATCTGAAAATGATAATATTTCAATATTTGATAGACAAAAAAAACTCCAGAATACTCAGAATTATTAAGTGCGTCAGTTAGAATAAAGTTTGTGAAGGGTAACACACTTACCATTGATTTCCTGTTCCCAAAGGGCCTCCAGCAAACAACTTGAAGAGGGGAATCATTTTGGCTGACAAAAGCAGAATTAATACAAGCATGCATTAACCAAGAGAACACCAGGCAAATTTCATCTCTAAGTTGACATGAAGATTATATACATTCTGCAAAACCATCAAATAATAAAGAAGCACCACAAAGGACAAAAAAATCTACTTAATCAGAATTAGCATCATGTTTTTTATCATGAAAAGATTAGGCTAACTAGATTGGGAATTCCAAAAAGATAACTGACAGGTGCAATACCGAGAAGCATGTTGCTGATAAAACTATGAAAGATATGTTGTTTACATAAAGTCAGGTATCCACCTCCTTTAGCAGGCAAAATTAACACATGAATTTCCAAAATGTTGCAGTTCTGAGTAACACACAAACTAATAGGAAAAAAAAAATCTCAGAGAGACGAGGTGGGCATAATAAGCATCTCAGTGCAAGGTTAATGTTGATGTGATCATTCTTTAAATCTGTTAATGATTGATGGTTCAGGATTTTGCTGAAGTAAGAAAATCCATTTATCTTTCTTCATCCTTTAAGATATAATGAAATTTTGTTGAATATTCCATAAGGCAAAAGAAAAGAAAATGGATTGCCACCAAACATCATCTTCTGTGAGAAAGACAAAATCATAATAAATAGAGCATACCTAACGCACCACCATCTTTGCCAAGAACAACACCAATGCGGAGAAGAACCAATCTAACATCTTTATCTACTTCGGATGCCCTTGCCTCCCATTCTCTACAAACCTGCATAATTTATTTCTAGATAAGATTACGACAATTCTTTCACCAGTAGAAAATGTTCAACATTCATTCATCAAACTAAAGCATATACTTGCTTGATCAAAATGACTCCAAAAATATGGAAACAAGTTATAAGAACTCAAAGCCCTGCATAAGAATATTATCCTTGATTTTATTGAAACATTTTAAAATCATCAAATCATAAAAAAAATCAGATGCATTCATAAACTGCTTCTGGCGATTAGTTAACAAACATCCTTGTGGTATTACCTCTGATAAGTAGTCATTTCCTGAGGGGCTTTTCTCATCAAAGACTTTATTTTCACTAGTGCCTGCAGGTTGTGAGTGGGAAGAAATATAATTATAGAATTTGAAAAGATAGTGTCATCAAATTTTGAGAAGATATCTTTAAGACTATGGATCTGCTTTCATGCAAGCCACTTATCTGAAAATACAATGACCATTTTGCAAGTCCATCACTAAGGAGTTCACTGCTTTTTAAGTGCTAATTAGCATTCTTGGATCATTAGGTTAGGAAATTTTTTTACAGAAATACTACAAGATTGGATCACTGGCTATGTGCCCAGGAAGATTTGAGTATGTGCTGGTTAAGTTAACAAATTAATTCAGATTTAATTCCTAATTTTCAGATTATAGGCCAGCTGCAAATTGGTATCCTATTTGGACTTGGAAATTCTAACAGTCTCAAAAAATGGAGGACCTTTTGGCTGCAAGCATACAGCTGCCCAAAAGAAACCTATTGAAAATGAACTTTTAGTTGAGTTTGGGTTTGTAGGAATCCTATCTATGCAGTCATGTCACGGCTGTGCATGAACATCTTTTAGGTAAAGCTTCAGCCTCCACAAAGGGTTGGTTTTCTCCTAGAAATTCAGACCTACTTTTCTCCCTCTCTTCCCATGATCATGATTTTGCTACTTTCTGTCATTTGTTGCATCAATTTGGGCTCAACATTTACCCTTGATTATAGCCACAATTTTCAGCTTCATGATACTAGGCATCAAGTTTAACCATGTACCCCGAGCAAGCTCATCAAGGAATGATGTTATGGATGCCATAGAACAGCAACTTAAATGCATGGAGATACTTTGAAGGCTACTGACTACTAGTCCTCTTTCGACAAATCAATGAAGTTGTGATGCCTCAAATTGATATATGACCCATCATCATCATCCACTTGAGCTTTTCAAAGCTTAATGCTACACAAATCTTATCCTTGTGATCTCAAAAAAAACACTTATCATGAAATTTAAGAGTAAAATCCTAGAAGAAATAATATATTTCAGAATTTATAGTTAAAATCAAGATGTAAAGCTCTCTATAAGTGTATCTCCACCTAAGCAACATAATCATGAAACTCAAGACTGCAAGAGAAGTATTTTTAATTAAATACAAGAGCATGTAGGAATTTCTCATAAATTAGGTAAATATAAATGTTGTGGATAAAATTAAATTTACGCACCATAGTAACCAACTGCTGTTGCACTAACTAAAACTGAAGGTCGAACATCTGCATTCATGCGGTTTATCAAATGCACAACCTTTACATGTCAAAAGAAAATATCCTCAGAACCTGTATGCAGTATTTCTATTAAAGAAGATACATACTGGGAATAATATAAATTAGCAATAGAAAAGTCAACAGGAAACCTTTCTGGTAACATTTACACGACTTTGTTTAATCTCCTTCTTTATCTGAAAGGCAACAGAAATAACTAGTAAGAGAAGTTTTGTTAGGTAACTATGCACAACAAAAAGCTGAGTAAACTATATAGCAAAATTGATTTATGAAAAAGTTAATTTCAACGATTTGGAAATGGTATACAAACAGAAACAACAATCAACCTCAGGTGACCATCTGGTGCTTATGGGCATTCCAGCCAAGTTAACAACAGCATCTGAAGCTTGAATGGACTCCCCCCATTCCTGTTCCTCAGCAATAGTGACTTCAGAAAAGCTTTCAACTGTTGCATTAAAAAAAATAAAAATAAGTGAAACAAAAGAAACAGCCTCTTCCTTCCAATGCATTGGGAAAACATATGAGAAATTAAAACAAAATACTTCTTTTCATACTTAAATTGATCTATAATCTTATTTGAATTTGGACATGGCCCTACATTGCCTAGTTAATAAGCTACACCAGGAGATAGCCATCAAGTCAATATTTTGAATCCATTGTTGAACTATAGGGTGGATCATTGCTTACTAAATAATGAATGACTCAAATATATGCAAGATGAGGCATGAGTTTACGATTCTCTGTGTATAGGATTGTATGTTAGAAGTTCAGATAAATTCCAGCTCTTCAAAAAGAATTTTCAAGGTTAGAAATGAAATAAAAAATGAAGAATAAACCAAATAAAAAATGATTAAAATCTATACATTACCTTCTTACCAGGAAAAATTAACTGAGCATTTCTTCTTGAACGTGTTAAAACATGAATTTTATGCTTATCTGCAAGAAGAAATAAGATAATGTGACTTAAAATAAATAAATCTTAAAGAATTATTTAGATAAGGTTCCACTATAAAGCAACAAAGGTGGAGTATAGGAGAAACAAAGAACAATGCAAAGTTTGAGAAACCTTTAGTTGCTTGCAAATAGACTGAAGTATTTCAATTCACATGAAAAATAAATGACACTAGTTAGCATATGTCTAGCTATCAAGGCATCCATGATTCTATCGCACTCATTGACAAGAAGGTCAAAGTGGACTTCTCTCTAAAGTATACCACAGATCTCCTTTCTATTTCTAGGTCAACAGTTATCCTATGAGAAAGCTAACATGCCCAAGAGATTTTTCCTTTCACACCAAAAGTTTCTACATACAGCTTAGAACTGAAAACAGGAAAGCAACACCTCAGCTTTTAACGCTGCCAGATTGCAAATATTTATATACTAACACTGTAACATCTAAATCCACATTCAGAATAAAAAAAAAATGCAATAAAGAACAAGAAATGTTTTGGAATGTTCTGAGGCATCCATGTTTGCACAAATATTAAGCTGATTATTCTGAGGCATGTTCTGGAATGTTAATGCCCCTTTCAGTACTTCACCAATGCATAAATCTTGCAAAGTATAGAAAACAGAGGAACTTAAATAGGTACAAAGGCATCAACTACATCCCTGGAGATTCTCATAGAGACAAAGCTTGGGAATTATTACAAAATATATATGATAATTTCATGACCTTCTCGATTAGAAATATGAAAGCCAAAATATCTACCATTGGCTATTTTTTTTTTTGCAATACCCATGAAAATTATGCGAGGTGTCTTTACACCCTAAAGTTTCATATGCTCTTTAACATGCATCATAGTTTGACAAAACCTGAAAGTAACTTTTGAACCAATCGTCGGCCAATAAAACCAGTAGCTCCAGTTATCGAAATAATCATTTTCTCCTGAAAGAAATAACAAGAGTTCAAAAACAACATAGTAACTATAATATGAACAAAATACAATAAAGTCAAGGTCATAGTTCCCAGTGAGAAGAAAGGAACAAATGAAAGTTATATGCACTAATCAATATCCAGAAAGAATTCTTAGCATCACACTTCAAGCAACTGAACAAATAAATCAGTCTTGTCTAAATATAATATTATAGGTGGTTGGTCAAAGTGAAATATTGAATTTCAGATAAAAGTTCTAATATAACAGGAATTTGAGCAGATTCTTCTTCCTGTTAGATTAGGGTCGATTCTCAGTCACAGAAGCAGCTCCTAGGAAGAGGGATCATTGTTATAGTAATGGGGATCCTACTATGATTGGGCTGTATCTAATACTATTCCAAGTGATGATTTCAAGCATTGCCTGTTGCTCGCTGCAAGATGTCTTTCCTTGGTCCCAGGCATATCTCCGCTGTACTTAGAACATCCCATAGGTTTGCATCAACCATTTAAGTTGGTGATTTTGATCTTCACCTTCTACACCATATCTCAAATAAGTGCCAAGTGTGGCAGATCACAATAACTCAAGCAAATTTGATTCAGGAACAAGTAAGATATGTCAAACTTAGAGCTACAACTGAACAGAATTATAACAGGTTAGGGTTTGGACTTAAAAGTTTAACAAGGAAGCCAATCATGTGGTGGGTTTTGTGTGAAGTAGATTAATCACAATGGACAAAGGATCTTACATTTGTGTGGAAACTTTATGAAGAAGCTGACAAGGTGGTTTGAAATGAGGTATCAATGATGAATCATGCCTTAAGAAATTAACTCCAAAGGTTGCATCACATCATCTACAACATATTAGGTCGGCTGCCTAAATTAGCTCCACCAAGGGCATGCTTTGCAATAATGATAAAAAAAAAGGGCCAATCCGGTGCTACTAAGCTCCCGCTATGTGCAGGGTCTGGGGAAAGCTACCACTTGGGTCTATTGTATGCAGTCTTACCCTGTTTTTTTTTTATACAAGAGGTTGTTTACACGACTCGAACACGTGACCTCTAGGTCACAAAGTGACAACTTTATCGTTGCGCCAAGCTTCCCTTCCTTTGCAATAATGATATAAGAAAAAAAATTCTGCCTTTAAGCTAAGGACTCCAGTTACAAGACTAAGAAGAAACTTCAAAAACACAAGCTCTTCACTTCCATAATAATAAATCTTGGATTAAACTAAACCATAAAGAACTTATAGTAAGAAACTCAAAAAGAGTGATACAAGCCTATCAGTCAATGAAGTGATTCTTTGAATATAAGTTTTTTTTTTTTTTTGAAAGGTGGATAAACCACATTCTTTGAATATAAGTCGAACTAGAAAAAATTTAACTAGAAGCAATTTTCAAATTTCCAAATCTCTAACCTCACAAGGATGAACCAAATCTAATCAAAGAACTATAAAATTTGAT
Source organism: Dioscorea zingiberensis (assembly GCA_026586065.1). Lineage (NCBI taxonomy): Eukaryota > Viridiplantae > Streptophyta > Magnoliopsida > Dioscoreales > Dioscoreaceae > Dioscorea > Dioscorea zingiberensis. Next base: position 42,421,487 of record CM048826.1, on the reverse strand, counting down.
TTCTATCTCTTCGCTTTAGTTGCCACCTATGGTCATTCTAATTCAGAATGTACTGTTCTAATTATGCATAAGAACATCAACTCTATGTACCTCTTGAAACACTTCCCTCCAAAGTTACTCTACCCCCAGTACCCATTCTCTCACACTGCTCAAAACCAGTCCAGAACTAAATCCCAGACAATGGCATTCAATATTGTTAATAAGAGCAAAGATTCATGCAAAAGGAATTTCATCAAACACGTAATACTGCAAGAAATCAAGAACTTCTAATACCTTAGGGGAGTTAGTAGAGCCAGAGCTCCTGCTGCTGTAAACAACCAATCTGCGTCCCTTCAAACACTGCGTCCATTAGCAAAGAGAAGAGAACAGTTAAAAACACGAAAGAGAAAGATCGAACCGAGAAAGTAGAAATCCAGATGATGTTCACCGTGGAATGGGGGTGAGGGGAGGAAGGGAACGGAGCAATGGTGCTGCTAAACAAGTCCATTGGTGGGAGAGCGAGCACGAGAGTGGTCGCTGTGGAGAAGACGATGAAGAGCGCGAGAGAGAGAGAGGGTTGCGTGTCTACAAAGCCAACCACTCGGAAACTAACGATTATCATGAAGGTATACAGTATACTACAATTAAGATGGTGTCAATTAATTTTTTTCTTTTTTTAAAAAAGATCACTTGAAGGGAACCTATTTTTATGTAAAAAAATTGTAAATTAAATTTTTTTATATGAATTTTTTGTTGTAACTATATTTTAAATACTCTAATGCAAATATTATTTAATAAAGAAAATTGAATGATTCTTAAATTTATAAACTATTTTAGTTTTTTTACTGTTTTGGGGAGTTTTTTCCACATATACATGCAAATATAAACTAGCCATAAAATTTATCTATAAATGTGAAAAAAAAAATCATAATAATATTTTAAAATATATTATTTTTAACAAAAAATTACATAAAATTAAAGTGAGAGGGCAAAGTCTAAATGCTAATATTTTTTAATTGAAAACGCTACAAGTGTTTCTCTTTTCCCACGTGGGAAATCAAGGTCGTATACAGACGGGGTAACTCGATCCTGTGTTAGTAAGAATGGTAAAACCCGAATATAGTTTTAGGGTTTACAATGAGTTCTATTTGACTGTTTGGACTTTGGCGACTGCTCGGATGTCTAGGAAACACGAGAAATCAAAAACGAGCTGCAACAAGGGTTTGTTTCCAAATTCAAAAGAGCTCTGTTTGGATTTTGTTTCCTCCTAATCATCCACTACTGATTCTACTTCCCCCTTCGCCGTCCTCCCAGAAGCTGAAGCTAGGTGTTTGTTGTTTTGCTAAAGGAATCTTGATAAATTTATGTTTGTTTTTGTGAGATTGGATTTACTTATTTGTATATGTTTTTCTATTAGGGTTATTGGAAATCGAGGATTTTTTCTTCTATTTTTATGCGATCCCTCTGTGTTCTATTAAGCTCTCGTGATTTACTCATAACTGGATCTGTAGAGTGATATGACGAAATTTTTTTTTCCTTTGGGTGAGTTTTCATTGAATTTTTAGGAATTTCTTTTTCAGAGTTTGATAATTTTCTTTCTAAAATCAGTGGGGCAGGTCATGAGTAAAACCATGGTAGCAGTTATGATATTCAAAATATCACTATTGGGCGGGGCGAGTGCAGGCAGGGGATGCTTCAGGTGGAGCGATGGGGGTAGAGACCTACCCGCCCCATTGCAACCAATTAGCAAAAGCTAATTGAAACATTTCATAGTGGTTGTATATTGCCTTTGTTGAGCATGATGTGAAGGATTCATTTTATTTAAAATTTTCTTGCTTGAGTGATAGGGAAATCATCCCTGTAATATATATTTTCTTTGAACAGCTAAAAGAAATTCATACTTTTACTAGATAAAATGTTGTACCCAAGAATGTTCAAGAAATACATGACAAAGTTCAAATAGTTGTCAATAGAGTTGAAGTCACACACAACAAATTTCATGTTATACCCAACCAAATTTCGTGCTATACCCAACACTATCTTTTGTACTACAATGTTTAAGGAACATGTGACCTGTTTGCACTTTGGCCACTTGGGGGAGTGTATTTGCCAATTGGCTATACATTCTAGCCAGCCGGCAAAAGAGTTGATTTTGAGTAGAAAAAATTTGTAACATAGCTATTTCGTTAGCCTCATTTTATAAGAGTGGGGATTTGATCCCGATTCTTTCACAGGAGATACCGTTGGTAACGCTATAACTCCAACAAACTAGTGCGGCATTTTATGATTGCTTATAATTGTGCATGTCTCTATTTGACCTCTTACCAGTCTTGCCAAGCACCCCACGGGAGGTCACGAGGACCCTAAGAAGTGGTTGGAAACTCACTACGATGGCAATCTACTGGACCCTGTGGAAAGAAAGAAACTCACGTTGTTTCTGTGACAAATGCCGCATTTTCTGGCAACTAAGTCGTGAAATTAACTTTCTCCTCTTATCTTGGTTTGATGCAGTTCATCCATCGAAGAGGTCGAAGCTACAGGAGACCCAGCACTTGGTGAAGAGAAGCCTTCATTTCGAGCAGGAAGCTCCACAGGGATCCGGTGGCAACGAGGCTCCGGTGATGGGGAGGGGCGACCAGACTCACGGGGGAGAGTAGAGGGGGGAGATGGTCACATCCAGACTGAGCTCACACACGAAGTTATTTTTGTTTTGACCTGGATATGTGCTAGTAACCATCAATATTATGTATTATGTACTCCTTTAACAAACTATCTTTATCAATGAAACGTGGTTTATTCACCTTATTTCAAAAAAAAAAAAAAAAAAGACATCTCCTAATAAATGAATTCCATCAATTTTCTTCTACATTCTTCTGTCACGGTTCTTGTCTTCTAATTTGGATTCTCTCTGTTGTTGCAACAGTATAGTCAGGTGCAGATTATTTGAATACAAAGCAACTTCTTTGCTTTTCATGTTTATCAAGGCCCGATTCCTTCAAGCACTTTCGCCATCTCTCCTTCAAATGCCAACTTCAAAGTCTAAATGCTAGTTGGGCATATGATGTGTTGAGTTCTCAACATAGAGCTCTCATTTAAAAGTCCTTCCATTATCTTCAAAAGTTATATTCAAAGTCAAGAAAGTAATAGAGCATTGGATGCCCAACCAAATCGGATTCCAACTTTGAAAGCAATGGCCTCACACTCAATAAATTAAATCAAAAGACACCAAAAATCAAAAGAAAATAAAAAATGGGGGGCCAATTTTATCTTTTATTGTCAACCCCAATTTCTTGAGAGATCATGGCTCAATTTGAGGAAGATCATAATCAACTTTGAACATTGATACTGACATAAAGAGGTACACGAAGTTGAAGTTTTAATATATGGGAATTAAAATCAAAGTTTGCAAATAGTAACATTTTAATATTTGTTTGTTAAAATCAAAGTTTGCAAATAAAGACTTGTAACAATTTGCATGTGAGAAGAGATAAAAGAATTGTAAATTAACTAACTTCTTGTTCTTGACTTGATGACTTTTTATTTTAAATTAAATACATTGAGTGGTTTTTGGATGACGATGATATGAAAGTAATATTTTATTTTTATTTTTATTTTTGTTCTCACACATCTCCCATTTACTCATAAACAACGATATCTTTCTTAATTAATTAAAACTTTAGAAAAAAGACATTTATCACTACTTGTGCACCATGAAGAACTTTACTCCATAACAATCTAAAAATTCCCAAAAAAAAGAGGAAATGATTAACATATTAAATGTGTGCTTAATGTAGATGACCATTGGAAAGTATATTTAAAATGTATATAAACATGGAAGCTTAGTATAAATCTTTAATCAATTTTATATATATTTATTTATATCTATATATATATATTATTGAGATATTTGATTTCTCCAAATTATATAGAACTTTATAAAGATGAAAATATCTTAATATTTTATTTAAAAATATATAATGATAGAGAAGAATTATGAGAGACACGTGGAAAGATCTAAGCCCTCGGTTTCATCCAACCAGTTCGTTAGTTGAATCAGCTCGATTATGGACCTTCTCGGGTCATTAAACAGTTTCACCTCCATAATTTCATGAGCACCTCCTTGGGAAGCTACAAGTCCATTCCCTCTCAGATTTATGAAATCATTCCATCCCGGTTTCGAAGAGAAGACACCCCGTCTAGAGCCCATCTCCTCACAACCATACCGAAGCACTCAACATCAAAAGAATAGGAGGACATTACCGAACAGCCTTGAGTCCTTCTAAAAGAATTAACAACCGAGTTGGTGTCCGAAGCGGGCACACATGAAGCCTATAAATAGTAGATGCCTCCCACCAGCCAGCATGACTTTTTCTTTGGACATTCCCGGTCTCTCTCTTTCTCGACCCATTTTCCCTCTCATGTACTCCAAAAAACATCAGTAGTGGATTTATTTCTCCCAAATGGGAAACCTATTGTTTTTCTCCGCATATTTGTGTGGTTTCCATGTAAAATCTTGGTGTCTTTTTGTCTTATTCGCTTTTTTTTTATTTATTTTTTTTTTAATTTTCTCCAACAAAACTTATTACAAATTCAAATGTTAGTTAATTTGTGGATTTTTCTTAAATTTGAGTTAACATATAAATAAATCTAAAACGTTGGAAAAGGGTTCGGTCTTCTTTCTTTGCTTTGAGATTAGGAAATCTAGTATGACTGCTTCAACAACTTTTTATTTAGTTATGGTTTTCTCTAATATCTCAAAATATGGTTATGTTTTATTTTCATTTTTTTTCAAATATAGATAACAATGAACAAGAACAACACGACCAGATGAATATATACTTTGTTTGAAGTAACAATTGATTTTCATTTACCATGAAAACAAACTTTCTCATCTCTTCCACATGAATTTGATTAAAAATGTGAATGAATTGCATGATACATTCACACCACCTTCAAAGTTAAAATTAAACTTATTTAATCCTACTAATCCATTTGGAGGACAATCTTTCTTTACTTATAGATGTGTTATTTTCTTGAAGATTGTATATTTCTTGGTGGAATTAATTTGTGTTGGACTTTTGCTTTAATAATTGTTTACAAGTATTTTAAATGTATTAAAAAATATATAAAACTGACTTTTTAACTATCTTAGATATCTATCTATATATCTATATTATTAAGTAGAAAAGAATGGTTACCAAGTTATTTTATTTAAAAAAATTAAAAAACAAAAAACAAAATTAAAGTGAGGTATTTGAAATCTCTCAAAATTTAAAACTTTTTAATTTTAAAATTTTAACATTTTCAAAAGAAAAGTTAAATATAGATCTTCTCAAAGAAAGAAAAAGAGAAGAAGGCGAAAAAAAATAAAAAGAAATGAAGTTTCCTCATAGATGCGCGATCATATGAATGAAAAAAAATATATATATTCCATTAAAAAATAATTAACAAGAAAAATAGATAAATATAAATTTACATAAATGGTGTAGATAAATAACCGCATTGATCTATATAAAGATTACGAAAATAAATATTATATATGAAAAATAGTCAAATGGAGTGGTTTGGTGCACCAACCGTTTAATGACGTCACACATACGCTACACACGCGCAACACCGTGCGCCCGCATGAAACGCAACGCTAAACGGTTCCTTGAACATTGGAGAAGGGGCTCGGTCTTCTCTTGATCCACTTTGCATTGAGATTCGGAAATGTAGCATGTATGACCACTTCAACAATTTTTTATTTTTTGATTAATTTACTAAATTTAATATTTATAATTGATATTGATTTTTTTTTATAAACATTCCATCACTGCCATAAGTTTTTATTTTATTATTATTCATTTAATTTTAAAAATAAGTAAATAGTCAATTGTGTTTTGATAACGAAAGTGGCACTTTATTCATTTATTTATTTATTTTGTCTTTTAATTGTATTTTATTTAAGATATTTTCAAGGAAACAAATACAGCCACAGAATTTTAAATTCTAAAAATGATAGATATTGGGTCTGCTATTTTTTTATTATATATATATTTTAAATATTATTAAAATTATTATTATTATTATTATTATTAAATTTAATTTAAAATGTAAATAAAAACTAAAAACTAAAACCCGACCCGGCACTGGACACAACACGGGCATGTCCTGGACCTGCCCGTGAGCGTGTTCCCTTGATTCTGCCCGACACGCACGTCGGGCAGCGGGCCCCATCTCTACTGTCGGCTCCGCACGTGTCAACCCGTCTGCCCAAATTCGCACGTACCAACGAATCACATCTCATGTCAAGTTAGTTGGCACGTGTGTGATCACGTTAGGAATCCAATTCCATCTCACCTCTTAGCCGGTGGGACCAGCTCCCGCGCGTGGCCGCACCCAATTGGCCGACACCAATCTCCCATTTGGGTTCGACGTGAAGACTTTGTCTTCCTGAGTGGGACTCCACACCCTCTCCCACCCTCTATTTTTTTCACTCCATTTTTTTTTTAATCAATAATTTTTTTTAAATTTTATAATAATTTATTATATGTAATATTTGGTTTGAGAAATTTCAAAACTTGATATATTTAAAATTACTTGTATAGAAGATTTTGAATTACACCCAAATCTAGTGTAATCTGAAATCCAGGATTTGGATTTACTTTTATAAGTGTAATCTACAGAAATCCAAAACTTTGATTTACTCTTTAGTTTTTCAAATCCAGATATTCAAATCTTTCCAACTAAATATAAAATTTTATAATTTAAATTCCCAGTTACATCAAACCAAATACTAGATATTTAAATCCTTCTAACCAAATATCAAATTATTTTAAAAATCATGTATTTACAAAAATACATTGTAACTCAAAATCTATGTATTTGGGATTACATCCAACCAAACACTACGTGGAAAAAATTAATATTTTTTTAATCATTTGAAAATATTAAAAAAACTTTTTTTTTCCTCTTACTTAGGCCATAAAAGACATATATAGCCACCACATGGTACTAACCCAGGATCTCAAGCTCTTACCCCTCATGTATGCAGATACGCGACTCAAGAGTAAACTCCACTCGAGCTGCTCACCAATTTAGTGGGGGTTGGGAACTCGATCCTGGGATCATTCGGAAGAATTTCCCAACACACAAAACCGGAGGTAGCTAAGCGCCTTTTGATAAATATTAAAAAAAAACCACTTTAAAAAATAATAAGAATAATTATAGTGTTGGACTTGGTACAAGTGTTAAAATAGTTTCTCTCTCTATAAATTAATATACTCCAAGTTTCACACCCATCTTCTTCATCCTCTCTTTCTCTCTCATGCTTGTCTCCCAACACAACCATGTCCAACATCCCCACAACTCTCTGTGACTCCTCTCTCACTCTCTTCCACCTCATGACCATCATCATCACTAGCTCTGATCCTTGGCCTTTCTCTCTTTAAGTTCAAACGATCATCTCTCTGTAGAAACTACTTCGCAAGCATATATGGGCCACCACTTCCACCTTCATAGGCCCCACATGGCCGGAAGATCAAGAACTCCGGCGAAGGGATGGATGGGGATAAGGGTGGGAGGGGAAGGAGAGGAGGCGAAGAAGATGGTGGTGCCGGTGGAGTACTTGAACCATCCTCTGTTTGTGGCTTTGTTGAAGGAGGCTGAGGAGGAGTATGGATTTCAGTATCATGAGGGTGTCATTACTATTCCTTGCCATCTTGATTACTTTCGTAAGGTTCAGACTGTTATTGATCGTGATTGCTCCGGCGCCGCTCACGGCGGTGCAAGTGGTGGCGCCGCCTCCTCTCATCACCAACACCACCAACACAACCACCTTCATGCCCACCACCTCGCCGGCTGCTTCAGGGCTTGAATCACTTGTTGCCATGTTTGTATGGATGAAGCCTAGCTAGCTTTGATGATCTCTTCTTGCTTGTTCTCTCTCTCTCTCTCTTTCTCTTTCTCTTTCTATTTCTCTTTCTCTTTTTTTTTATTATTAATTTTTTTTTTTGGGGAGAAAAGTGTTGATTATGATTATAATGATGATGATGAAAAGTTTGATGAACTTGGTTTTTATTTTTATTTTTTATTTTGTTTTTTGTTTTATGGTGAGGTTATGGTTTGATTTTTGTGAGAAATTATAGAAATTTATGTGGGGATGATGAGTGTGTGGATTTTGATTTTTAGAAAAGGTTTTATTTGAACGAAAAAAAAAAAGATTTGGCAATGACCCTAAGCTAATCACGTCCATCGGAGCGGTCGGCCAACAAAGACGTTCTACCGTTCCATCAAAAATCAAACCAAAAAGAAAAAATTAGACTTATTGAAGTTTTAGGAGGTAAAATTTGCTTGATATTAAGATTCAATTTATTTTTTACAACTTTTTAATTTTTACTAATGTCCCATGGGTCAATTGGTATCTAAATCTCTTGTTAAGATGAGGTTCTCTTATAGATGAATCCGAGATTAAATTACCACCCTTGCAAGATAAAATCAGGCATGGTGTTGTTTTTCTGATCGAACGGCCATTTCTTTGATTTACCTTCGTGGGTGGGGCGTTAGTTGCCTTTGTTAAAATAATAATAATAATAATCATAATCTCTATGTAAAAGAATATGTATTTTTTCTTTTGTTAGAAAAAAAAAGGATTGCAAGTTTGACTCAAATAATTAATCAAGTTCTAAGTTATTATTGAAACAAAAGGAACATGTTATATATTGGCTTTGGAATGAAATATGTTTAAAAGATTGTGAAAATCCAACTCTTTAAATTTGGGACATTCTTTAATCTTAAGATAATGCAACATGTTGATACTTTATTCTAATGTTGTACCTTAGGAGGAGTTCATGCTAGTTATAAGAATCTTTTACAGCTTGGATTGTTGAAAATGAATCATCTAGGTTAATTGAATGGGTCTAATTAACACCTAGGATCAAGCGGAAAATCTCTTCTTTGAATATCATCTGCCATAAGTTTGGAAAATATAAAAATAATCTAAGAAAAAAGTGAATGAGTCTTTGTTACATGATGTTTGTTCATAAAATAGAAAAAATATATATATTAACGTAAGAAAGTCACCCCTCTTTAATTTGATTTATTAGTTGTTCTCTTATCATCTTCCACATGTCGCATTACTTTTTTTAATAATAGTACATCGACTAATTAATATTTTGTTGTTGCTATGAATTTTCTACACGTTAGTCTTAAAAATAATTATTAATAGTTTAATTTTGCATCAATAAGAGTTACTCTTTTTGTAAAATCATAAAAGGAGCCAACGACTCTATTGATCACTTGCTTGGTCGTCATAAAAGCTCATTGCCAGTGTGGCACGGATTTGATTCACAGCTGAGAGCATCTTTCTAAGAGTAGTCGTAGACGGCCATGGCTTCTTAGCTTCTTGCATCTCATCTTGCCCGAAAAAAAAATATGATAAAAGGAGTTTAGAAACAATTGATTCAACATGAGACAAATAAATTCCTCACAAGTCACAACATTAACATGTTGAATATATAATTAGGTAGGTGAATCAAGTTGGAAAAAAGATATATATATATATTTTTTTTTCTTGATTTTACAATGGTGTGTATCCACAATGTTGAGTGGTGTGGTAGTGATGGATAGGAATAATTAATGTGGAGTCACCATTGATGTTGAAGCTTTACATTGGTCTCTAATTAATGGCAATATCTCACCTTCCAAAGAGATCAAAGAAGAGGTCACTATTTAGACTCCACTCAAAGAAGGAAATGAGTGCATGTCCACTTTTTTTGTTTCTTAGTCTCAAAGGGGAAGAACCACCATTAGCCATCACCTTCCTCTCTAAGTACACCTACTTATTGGACTGCCATTCAAACCACACTTTAATTGACATCATAGTTCCACTTTGGTTTTAATTATCTTCTAAAGGATGCTCCGACTTTGTCTTTGAATTGCTTTGAAAGAGAGAGAGAGAGAGAGAGAGTTAAGACTAGTATAGAATTGCATGGAAGATCTTTGAACATGAGAGAGATTGTTGACTATGAGAAAGAGTGCAATGGAAGTACAAAAAGACATCTTTTTAGTAATGTGCAACTTGGATTTGTCTTGTGCCAAGGTAGAATTGTTATTTTATTCAACCAACAGATCATAGGAACATGTGTCATGAATCAATTGTGACCGTTCAGTCTTCCTCAAGATCATCAAAATGATCATCCCGAGGAAAATTGAACAATCGTGATTGATTCGTGACATATGTTCGTGCGATCTATTTGTGATATATAACATTTATCTTTATTTTATATTGAATTAAAAGAAAGAAGAGATTAATATTAAGTTTTTTTTTGGTATAATTTGTTCTAATAATTTTAATGGCATCTCAAAAGGGGAGGATTGAGACTCTGAATTAAAGAAATGGAAATTTAGAATCAAACATTCATCTCCACCACATAAAATGGGATACCATAAAAGAAAAAAATGATTCCATTTTAGTGTTGTTGATATGGTATCTGATTCCTCTAAGTGCCATGCAAAGAAAGAAGGATTGAAAGATTTGGGACTATCTAAGAGCCTACACAACATGGGGCACATTGGGATTGATTGTATCAAGCTCATCTAAGAGCCTATTCCATATCATTAAAAACATAGTTTATCCATAATTATAAAAAAAAAAGAAGAAGGAAGATTTGGGACTAGTTCCATATCACACAATCAATGCCTTGATGTTTTGATTCTTTTGAACCTTCCAAGAAATTTGATGAATTATTATTTATAAAAAAAATAAGGCCGGAGGCGACACAAAATCTAATCAATAGGAGCCTAATGTTCATCTTGATGTTTACGTAGGAAGAGACAGGCGGTCTTGAGGCCCCAGAGGATGGAATATAAGACAGGGCATGAGACAAGCATCTGAAGTTGGCAAAAATTTTAGTTTGTTTTTTATATTTTTTGCAAGAATGCTCACACCTTCGGGTGGGATATATCTTTCTTGTTTTAATTAAATAAAATATAATTTATTGAATTTTATATAAAAAAACATTCCTAAAAAACATTGATTTTTTAAATAAAACACATACACAAAAAAATATAAAAAAATTAAAAAAATATTCGATTAATTATATAATTGCAACAGTTTAGTTTTTTTTTTTTGGTCATGTTAGGGTTGAGCTTATTGAGCAAACGAGTAAAAACGGGTGTTTGAAATAATGGTTTTATTACCAACAACCCAAGAGTCTATTGGTATTTGGGTCCCTTGTTAAAATGGGGGATTTTCTTGTGGATGATCCAGGATCAAATCCCCACTATTTTGTAAGGTGAGGGTCAGATGTAGTATTGTTCTTCTGTAGACTAACCCAGGATCGAGCGACTACGTCTATAGTTAAACATGATATTATTCTCTTGCGGAATAACCCTGGATAAAGAGTGAGGCTACACCTACACACGTCTTTGACTTTCATTTGAGAAGCGCTTGTTGCCTTTGTAAAAAAGAAAAAGAAATAATGGTTTTATTTTTTAAAAAAATCTAAAGAACTCAGCTATTTTTTAATAGATAATTCTTAAAGATTCCATTAAAAATAATACCAAATTAAACTATTAATAGTCATCTCTAACACTTTTATTTTAATTAAAAATAAAGTTGAAATCTAAAATCTATTGTAGATTATACTTTCTCTATGTGCATCAATATTTATAAAATAAATAAACCCATTTTTACTTATTTTGAGAAAAAAATGGTTCATATATCTATATTGATATTTTGTGAGAGTTATATATAAAATTTTAAAAACTAATTTTTACTTATTTTTTGAAAAAAATTGGTTGATTTTTTTAGATAGACATTATATATATAAAATTGGTCTAACCTGGCCTGAGTTGCATGATTGTAACAGTCCCCTATATATATGTATATAATTATTGGTATTTTGCGGGAGTTATATGTAAAATTTGCCCAGATTGGAGTTGGTTGAACGTTTTTGAAAAACCGAACCACCGGTTCAGCTCGGCCTTCGGCTCGAGCTCTGAAGAATTGCCGCAGTGCCGTTCTCAGGCTGTAGTGTCGCTGGCCGAAACCCTAGACCAGAGGCAATCTCCTATTCGCCATTCCTCATCGGTGCTTCAGAGCGTCACGCTCGAACAGCAAACCGGCGAAGTATGTATCTTCTTCTTCTTCTTCTTCTTCTTTTGTTATTATGTTCTAATTGTCAGATGGTTCCGGTGGTATAGAACTGAAATTTTGGATTTTTGGATTTTTGGATTTTTTTTTTCCGTCAAAATCGATGCTCGTGATGATTCGGTGGAAGAAACTGGTGAATTCCGATTTGTCATATTCTCTCGGTTTCTTTCCTAGGGGATTAGGCTGGGGAAAGTTAGATTTTTTAGGCCATGGGTCTCGAGAGGTTTTCTCCAGATATGGCGGGTTATTTATAGGGTGAAGTAGAAATCTGTTATCTTTTGGAAAAAAAGAGATTTTTCATTCATGGTTCTCATGTTTTTAGTTCTTATCCTTTTAGCAGTTGTTTTTGGGTGTATATTTTAGTGTTAAATTGATCACCTAGATATAATCTTTCTTGTTATGGAATGGTTTGGTGGATTTTATTTTGTCATCATGTTAGAAGAGGTGATCAATGTGATGCATTGAAGTATTGCTAAATTATAATTCTCTCATCCTAGGTTTCTCATACCTTTCTCCTGGCATTCTTGTTAGACATTATAATTGCTACTAAAAGTTGATTTTTATGTATAGTTGGTTCAGCAGGTTACTGTGACGCTTCGGTTGCCTTCACACCGGGCCCAGTACCAGTCCCATACTTTCATCTAAATTTGAGGTCAGAGTTGGTTTCTTCTTTTAGGGCTGTGAGGAAATGGGAGAGAGTTCGTGCTCTCATGTGGATGGTATGATGCTTTTGAAGCAGTTGGAGCTCATTTTAGAACATGATGATCTCATGTAAGCTGCCATTACATTCTCATTTATTCATTTTATTTTTCTGATTGTGTACTTATATGACCAGTTGCAATGATATTCTAAGCTCAATTATTTTGCTGGAAATTGAATTGATTTTACTTGAATCTAATTCATGAATTAAAAAGAATAGAACCTTTATTGGGGGCAATACTATATTTTGACTTCTAAGCTCAATTATTGTTCCTCAGTAATGAAATTGGGTTTGTACACCCTTCCCAGCTTGCAACATTGGATAAAAGTCCAGATGCGACACAGTATGATGAAACAGCATTTTGGAGTAAAGACCATAAGCTGGCAATCTCAACTGAGATTTTGGCACATCTTTATAGGACTGCAATGCACACATATATGGACGTGAAAAGAAGATATGGACTGATCAAACTATCAATGGGAAAATATTCTTCAGAGAGTGCAACTTTTGGATCTGATTCAGATCACCTACTTGAAAGTGAGATTCTAAGGCATACAATGGCTCTTTTAATTCTAAACTGTGACTTTGGCAGTGCATGGAATTCCAGGTTAATTTTTTCTGCACTTTTTGGAGTTGATTTTGTATATTAGTCATTCTGCATGACATTTTGCAATGTAAGCATTGGTTTTCCTGCCCTTATGGAGACCTTATCATTGTACATGGTTGAAATATGTCTTGGCTGCCTAATTTACTGAAGTACTAGCACTTTTATTCCCTTTCCCAGAAGAAGAAAACCAAACTTCTTGCTGTACCTCCCATTTTCATACAAAATTTTCTTATAGAAATTGTGTTTGTTTGCCACATTGTTCAATTATGGTTCGTGTTAGTTCAGCAAAACTGCTTATAGAAATCGTGCATTACTGTTGGCTTTATTATACTTCCTTATCATAAATTGAATACATCAATATAGCCTAAGGTTAGCATTAACTAATAGGTCCATAGGCACAATCCATGATGTATGTGTACTTACATGTGAACTTATATGTACCTGATTTCCCTTAATCACCTGGCTACTACATTGAGATTAAGAATTTCTTTTAATTTTTTATTTGGAATTAATATTGGGAGCTCCTGCGAACATATCAATTACTCAGCCATTAGTCTTATTCACTATGCTGGACTTTCTTTTATTTATAATGCAGGAAGATGGTCATTTTAGGGAAAGCTAAACTTTCATTATTTATGGATGAGATTCGGCTATGCACACTCATTCTCTCATATTCTCCCAAAAGTGAATATACGTGGAGTCACAGGTGAACTCTGTTCTCTTTCTAATTTACTAAAGCATATATGGTAAATATTGCATTCTCTCATAGTAGGGTACCTTCATCATGAGCTTAACCATTTGATGTCATGGATTTATCAAAGCAAATAATTATGGAGACTCCTGTCCATGTCCCTGCCATTTCTTAACACTTCCATTCTTATTGTAACCTTGTTCCCTTGGAGGTTACTTTTTCATTTATATAAGGAGTAAGGACTATCCTTCTGAATTAGTATTTACCATCTTTTTTTTTATGCTTCTTTTGCCTTCCAAAATGAGGATGTATGCTACACTTGGTTCTTTTGAATAAGTTTTGATGTAAGATTACATCTGTTAATTGTGTGAACCATCATGTAAAGATTATTATGACATGATAGAGAAGTTGTCATATTTCCCATTAATCATAAAAGAATCTTCTTAATTGTCCTCCATTAGATGGTAAATGACATACATATTACTTTGGAGTATCTATTTTCTATATCGAGTTATGATATCTTATGTATTGTCAGCAATTTTATAATTTTCAGGCGCTGGGCGATCAAAATTATTGCAGAAAGATTTCAAATTATTCATGAGTTGGTAGGACGGGAATCTGAACTAGTGAAGCAAATAGCTGAGGTTTACACCAGTTCCTGAAATGTGCTCTAATTGTCAGTGTTTTTGTTGCTTCTGTACTTATAAAATTTTATCCACACAATTTTTCCCCTGTGAATGGTCTTAGTTCATTCTGTTCTGAGGATGATACTGGAAACAATTTCTTCTGTTAAAATGCCACTTCTTTATAGATAAACATAGGTTCATATTGTCTTTGAACTTCTACATCAAAATAATGTCCTAGATGGGTTATTTACATCTTTCTTCTTCATATTAAGTTTCAAAAGATTCTGCTATTTTTTTACTTGCTACTATTAGTTCACCAACTTAAAGGAGCATCCAAATTTGCAAATAGAGAAACTTCAACATTTCTGTTAGCTTGTGAGTTTCATTGGAAGTATCCACAATACTAGGTGAAACAGTGAATAAAAGGTGAAGCTGGTTTGTTTTCAGAGATCTTTGTTTTGTGTTCAGAAACCAGGGCATCTGGGGAATAAAAGTGAAGCTAGTCTTGAGTGTATATCTTCTATGTGAAAAGATGAATTTGACCTGTGAAATTTGTTCAACAAATGATTTTTGCAGCATAAATTCATTTCACATGCAGGTGTAATTGGGGCAAAAAAGTGTTGCCATTCCACTTTCACTTAAATCTCTAGTGCTATTTTGGAAAACTCGATTTGATTCTGATTCAGAATTCCTGACTTGAATGATAGGTTTTAGTGTGATGTCCTTCCTTGTGTTTTTTTTTTATGCAGAAATCAAAAATGAATTATCGGGCATGGAGTCATCTTTGCTGGCTGATTCCTTACATGACAAGAACACAGGTTAAATTGTTGATATATTTATACTCTTGGCATCTTAGCATTTTATTTACATGTGCTGCATAGGAATCCAAACTACATTCAGCAGCTATGGGAGCTGTTGACATTTTGAATTACTCAGCTTACACAACACTCAATTGTTTTTTAATTGTCTGTTTAGTGAAGTCATTTATCTGACTGTTGTACTTAGGTTGGTTTCATGTGTCAATGCAGTACTAATGTTTTTTCACTTCAAATTTGCTTTTTAAGTTTGTTCAGATCATTATTGCCTGGAAGCATATCAAGATACTAAAATTTGCTGACTTTTTAACTGATGTTCCTGGAGGTGATTGATGAGCTGAATAAATCAAGAAAATGGTCTGAGTTGCATATTGCTGACAACTGCTGCTTTCACTTTCGTAGGGTGAGTTTTTATGTCATGCTAGATCCCTGTTTTTGTATGAATCAGTTATTTTGCCAATTAAAATCTTGCTTTATCAGTATATGTGTTAAAATTGTTCGGTATTATTGGTTCTTTTCCTGTTAGCTTGAACCTAGTCTACTTAAACATTAGCATGGGTTATTTGTTCTTTTTCTATAGTTACAAAAGTATTACTTCCCTGTCAAAACTTGAGTGTTTTGCCACATAGTAGTACCTTAAATTTTGGTGTCACATAATTCCACTTTAGGCAGTGTGGTGAAGACCATTCTCACAACTTCATTGAGTTCCATTTTCATAGTTTTAATCATATTGGTCTTTATATTGGTAGTGGATATAATTACTTATATTCATAAGAATGCATGCCTTATTTATATTTTATTGTCTGTTGATTGTAGCGCTTAATGCTTAAAATGCTTGAGGATGTTTCTGCAAGACGAGATGAAGAAGCTTGCATTAATCAGAAAACTGAAGTTTATTTTCTATGGAAGGTAACTCTTTTTGACACTTGAAGCTAGAATTTTTGACGAATGGTTGAAGGCAGTTTAATGGTACCTCCCTATAGTCTAGATTCTTCTTTCTATTTATGAAGTAAGTTTTGTGTGAAATTAAACAATCAACTGACAATAAAACATAATATGTATTTTGTTCGCCTTTTAAGCAATATCTTGTCATATCCATTAGGCTGAATGTTTATGTTCATACTGAAATGTTTACTGTCTTCTGGTTTGTAGATTTTAAATTTCAATGTTTACTAAAATCACCACACGCACACATCCGTCTAAAAATTACATTATTGCTCCTAAAGTTTGTGACCATCTTCCATATCATTTCACTCCTTTCTCAAAATTTGCTCATCGGTCAATGGTTGATGGGGTTCGATGTTGCATTTCTATGACTGCTAAATAGTACCTACTTACGTTTGTTGAAAAGTGATAGTTGACTGACACTGTCATTGTTATGGTTATTTCCAGAAGGAGCTTGAATGGAATGAATTGTTGGTTAACCGATACATTGGACGGGAGGTTTGCTGCCTTCTGTCTATCATAATGCTTTTTTTATGTACTTCTCTCTGAACATGAAATATGCACCTCAATCATTTACATGGATTCTGTCTTTTCCTTAATCTGTCAAACCCCATTATGATGTACTCCAGACATGAACTGACATCTTGTAAATCCATGTAATATAGTATCAAAAGGACTTAAATGCAACCACATCAATCCTATTCTGTCGGTCCCAATCAGAAAAAGGAAACATCCTTCTTAGGTGTTCAACAATCACATGAAATGCATTCTTATCCTTGTAACTAATGATAATAATTGGTTTTTTCTCTCCTTTATTCTGTAGGCATTGTGGCTTCATCGTCGTTTCCTCTCTCAATGTTACATAAATTATTTTTGTAACAGCCAAGAAATGCTTGTCTCCAATGGAGAAGATCACCATGAGATTTCTCCTGCCCTGGATACTTTTCTAAACCAAGAGCTACAGCTTTTTCTCAGTTCACTAGGCGGTACAGTAGATGAATTCGGGGAGACTCAAAGTCAAGCACAACATGCTACTGCTTATATCATTTGGATATCGAAGGTCCATAGTCCGACTTATAACTTTTTTTAGCTGCATTGTACTGCAGATGAATGTGAATTTCACTATTGTTCATCGGTTTCATCATTTATTTTTGTGTTACAGCAAGTCCCTACATTCATAAACAGAATACTTCAAGGAAGGTTGCAAGAGATGAATCTGAAGCCCATAATGATTAAACTATGTGCAGATAAAGCTCATCTCCGCGATAGTTCACTGCTGGAATTCTGAGGCAAATCGTTTCTCATCCATTGAGTGAAAACACCGAAAATCAGAAATATGTCTTGATCAAATGTACCATCAAACTATTCTTCTCTTGATCAATCTCTGTGCTTGACTCACACAGACATGGAGACCTCCAATTTTCAACTTTGTTGATGCTCCTGACATCCCAATTTGCACTTCCACATACAACTTGCAATACACAATTGGATTTGCATTACATCAACATCCAAATTTAACTGTCAATCCCAAGAACCAGCTTCAGTTTCAATGTGTGTGTGTATGTATATATGGACATATGATTTTTTTTATAATATATATGACTTAAAATTATGAGAATAATTTATAATCAGCTAAGAAGCCTTTTTTTTAAAAAAAAAAAAGTGGATAAACTATATTCTTTTATTGAATAAGATTAGCGGTTATATAGATAGATTTATTGAAGGATCCGATACATTAGGGTTTTTGTGCCCCTTGATATGATTCTTGATTTAGACCCTAGTGTCGTCTGAGTCCCCCCGATGTAAGCAATAGGTCTCCTCCCTCCTGTGTGTCTTCAAAATCCTCCCCTGGTGAACTTTACGGTTCCTCCTCCCTTCTAAAAGCAAGGCTTCTCTTCACAATGTACTCCATTGCAATTAATTTTGACCGTTTAGATGCATGAGTTGCATCAAACTAAGATAGTGTTGGGAAATCTATGTCACGGATTGCTTTCTTGTAAATGCGTTGTTTGTCTTAAAAATATCTCATGTTACGTTTCATCCACACAGTTGATTAGAAGGTGTCTTCCCATCCGGGCTTCGCTTAGAAGCCCTTTTAGAAAAGTGATTTTACAAGGGTATAGACATGACACCTATCTTTCACATCTATATCTCCATTGAATGATTTGAGTTCATGCATTAGAAAAGATCCCCTGAAAAAAGAATTCCATGAAGAACCTAAACCTAATTAAAGGCTAAAACAAATGAGTGAATGAAGAAGCTCCATCTCTTGTTTGTAACTTTATTATCTCCATCTCCATCTCCATCTCCATCTCCATCCAAGTTGATGATGATGATCATGATATATGAATTGAAAAACAGGTAGAAAGATATTAGTGGGGGATATATATATTTGCATCTGTTGTGATGCACAAACAAGAACCACATCTTTCATGGAACACACCAAAACAATCCCACCTTGTCATTCCATGATCTGACCTGTATTATTAGATGTCTATCACTGTCTCTATGTCTGTCTAGTGAACATGGATTTATGCTTGACTGACACAATTTCATTCACTGTCCACTAGTCCATCACAAGGCCAAGTTTAATGTTTAATGTTTATGTCACTACTTATGTGTATATACATATATATATAATGGGTTCAAGTATAGTACAATAATAATGCTAATCATATATCCAAGGAGTCAACCAATGTGGATTAATTAAGTTTCTTCTCAGAAGTTGTGATTAGTTTGAGATTAGAAAAAACATTTGATTAATGGGAAGAAGAGTTGGATGATGATGATGATGATGATGTTGTGGAAAGAGCATAGAAGGAGCACATACACAAAGAGAAAGAAATAATCCAAGAATGAATAAATAATGTGGTATGAATGTTGTTTAGAGATGTACTTGTTGTCCCAAATGAGCTATGGGATGAGATCTCTTCAGTGATGCCTTTGAATGATCAAGCTGGTGGGAAGTCATTTTCCATCACTTCCCAAGAAGAGGCCTTGATGGCTCCTCGGATCACTGTCAGTGGAGATTGAAGCTTTTGTTTTCTCATCTTAAAAGCATCTCACTTTGGAGTGATGATAACTACTCCTTAGCTTCGCATTACCATTGTCTAATATCTATGCATTCACTTCCGGGTTTCAAGGAGAGAGAGAGGGAGATCTCAGAGATCATCACTGTTAATGAACCAAATATTAATTATTGCTCTATTATCATATCTATATCTATATCTATATAAATATGTCGGGACAAAAACCGGTTCCTCCTGGTGATTAGCGCCGATTTTTGATCAACGGTTAAGATTTGTTTAGTTGTAGGAGAACGTCAGCGTTAGTTGGAGAAGACAACAGTGAGCTCTTATGATTTGCCGGAGAACCTGTACAAGGGAAAGAACTGAGCTGGGCGGGCTTGGTTCCCTGGTGCAGCTCTGACACTCAAATTAGCAAGACAAAGCTTCCAGATGGAGGGGAAGAAGTCCTCAATTGAAAAATCGCCTATCTCATGTGATGTCTCCGTTTCTCCTCCTCTTATCTTTCTTCGTTGAGATCTGTGTATAGCAACCTACTTTTTGTCCAAGAGGGATATTCAAATTGGTAACTTGTGCTGCTTATATGAGTTTTGGGATATCATCACGTGTATGCTCCGAATGAGGCACATGTTTACCCAGATTTACCCATATCAATATATAACAAGAGATAAGACTTGATTAGTGAAGCAATTTATTTTTTTATATGTTATCATATGAAACCAAAGGATAAGCCTCCATATATATCTTGTATTTGGTTAAGTTTTTAATACTGATTTTGTATATATATATATATATACACTCCGAATCTCGCTTTCCACGTGTTCGCATCAACACACATCTCATAAATGCTACACGGATCCCAAATAAGGTGTCCACACACCCTATCTCATAATGACAGACAATACGACTAAAGGTGATGGGACAGGGCCCATATCCTGAGAAGCTCCAAGAGCACAAAAGAAGGCATACCTCGGTAGAGAAGGGTAAGTTCATTTAAGACCAAGAACTCTTCTTTACTCTCTGAGCACCCATCTTTCTCGACGATCTCCCGGCTAACTTAACCTTCGGAGCGGGATCTGGGCATCCAGTCCCTCTCCTTCTCACATTCGTTCTCTTGTCCCTTTTTAAATGATTTCCTCAATGAGACACCTTCAACATCCATTTCAACCGTAGAAGACTTTATCAGTTGGCCGGAACCAGAGTTGACGTCAAGTTCTACCGGTTTTTTGGCTAACATATATATATATATATATATATAGATATATATATATATATATAGATCATCATGTATGCATAATCCATTGTCAATGTTATAACTAGATATATAGATAGAAAATATATTAGTGGGGAGACATGACATGTATGTTGTTTTGGTGATAAATAAAATACCTTGGAGGAGTTGAGCACAATCCAATCAACAAGACAGATTTATGGTGTGCTGCGTCATTCTGCCGAATGAAAAAGGAACATATAAACTTATCATAGATTCTGCGACAGGGATATTTCAACTGTCATCTCTCTTTAAACCTAACTGGCCTGTTCATCTGATCTATTAATGTAATATAAAGTCTACTATTTATTCTTTGTTTATTAATTATGATATTATTAGTGAATAATTAATTAATTATGTGCATTGTCTATCTCTCTGCTTTGTTTGTTAATAATGCTCTATCTTTTATCTTTGGTTGAAGAAGCTATACCAATGATTGATTTGGATATGGACAAACCTTATTATTCTAAACTCAAGTGGATCTATTTGCAATAAATAACTAAGATTTTTCTTTCTTATTTTTTATTTTGATTATAACTTTGGGTAAACTAAAAATTATAATTTTATTTTTATTAACAATAAACAACTTGTATTTGAGAAATTTATTCGAGCTATTGACTTCCTCATACTCTCCTAGGTAGATGCAGCCCACAGCTCCAAAAGGCCAAAACTAAAGCCCATTAAATTAACTGCAAAGCGAAGTCTGGAATCTATACGAGAAGCTGAAGAGGAGCAACAACGTTCATCAGATGCAAACTTTAAAGATGAAGATGATGCGGTATGAACATACTCCGGGGAATGGAAGACCAATAAAGGCAACCCGGTAGGATCCTACACAGGGAATATGCCAACAAAGAACGTAGGGAATGCCCTAGGAATATGATGAATATATGACAAATATATGATGTATTATTGCACTTCTAAAGAAACTATTATGCTTGTGTAACCATTTATGTGCTATTAAAGAAAGTGGTTTAATCACATTTTTCAAAAAAAAAAAACACTAAGGTTGTGTTTGGTTGGGTTATTCCACTTGAGGATAATAATAAGTTTTGAAAAATTTTGATTTTTTTTAAAAAATTTTTTAAATCAAAAGTATTAATGATACGATAATGATGTGTCTTTTATGTATTGGTGGGTTATATTTTTAAATCTTAATTAAATATTTTTACAGAAAATTTTTTAAATGAGAAATTATGTTGGGGATAACTCCGAACCAAATACGGCATTTTGGGTAGATCATTGTTACCCAATAAATAAAGATAATAGAAATAAGATGGTTAGAATATAAACATAAAAGATACCATAATGCCATGATCATTGAGGAGTACGTTCTCTCATCATCACATAGGAAGTACTATTTAGAGATGCATTATCATTATATTATAGAAACTATATGTTTTTAAGTTTTTAAGACATACATTAGGACACTACTTTCCATGCACCATCATCCACAAGACAAACTCACCAACCTGGCCTTGTCCCTGCTGTCTAAATCAGTCTCCCCACAAATCTTTCAGTACTTCTTGTTCTTATCATTGTGTGTACGTGTACACACACATTTAACATCTTAATTTATATAATTATATTTTGGAGGATTCTTATGTTTCATATATATATATATATATGTATATATATATTACCTCTTTCATTTGATCAAAATTTACAGTAGTCGCATCACCAAAAAGATAAAAAAAAAGAAGAAGAAAGTTTTACAAAATACGCTAAAAAAACACAAGGAATAAAAGAAAAGGGAACTCATATATATATATCTATATATATAAGTCACAAGGTCACAAACGAAACACCATGCAAAGCCAGTGATGAGGTTTATTTAAGTCTACGCCGCGGGCACAGCGTAACAGTGAGTGGGACCGCCATCTCGCACGAGAGCCTGAGAACCTCTGAGATGTCGACGCGTGGCTCTCCGGGCAGCGTTTCCCATTCGAACTCATGCAGCAGCGACGCGAGCCAGAAGCTGACCGTGGTCAGAGCCAGCGCCTTTCCCGGGCAGCTCCGCCTGCCCGAGCCGAACGGCGCCAGCCGGAGGTCCGAGCCGAGAACCGGGAACTCGGCTCCGCCCGGCCCGACGAACCGCTCGGGCCGGAACTCGTGCGGGGCCTCCCACACGCGCGGGTCGTGCGTGATGGCCCACATGTTCACCATCGCGGTTGTCCCCGCTGGCACCAGCTTCCCGTCCACGTGCACGTCCCTCGTGGCAAGCCTGGCCCACGACAGCAGTGGGCCCGGCGGGTGCAGTCGGAGCACCTCCTTTATCACAGCGTTCAAGTAAACCAGCGATCCCGTATCCGATTCCGTCACCGCCCGGTCCCTCCCCACCACTCTGTCCAGCTCCTCGTGCACCCTCTCCTGCACGTCCTTGTGCATCACCAGCCTCGCTAACACCCACTCGATCAACACCGCCACGGTGTCCGTACCCCGAAATATCATTTCCTAAAATTTTTAATTTTAAAAAAAATAAGTTAAGAAATAACGGTAACTTAACCGGTGAAGACTGAACAGAACACAATACATACCCAGAGAACAGCGACCATGTCGGGATCGGATAGGCGGTCGGTGCCCTGCAAGGACAGCAGAACGTCGACGAAATCAGAAGCGGGGGTGTTAACGGGTCGGATCCGGTGCTCGTCGATGATCCGATTAACAAAGCGGTTAACCCGAGGGACGAGATTGGAGCACCTGAACCGGATTCCCTGAAGGTCGAACCCAACCAGGAAAGGAAGGTGGTCAGACCAGTTGAGCTTGCCCAACAAGTCATAACCTTCATCAACTAAACTCCTCAACTCCTTCACCTCCTCACACTCAATCCCAAGCTCGTACCACCGTCCGAAAACGGATGCCATGACGTTGTTCAACGACGCACGTTTAAGGACATCACGGACACGTACCTCACGACCTGAGTCGAATCCAAGTGTTTCAACCATGGAGGCGGCGATGGCGGCGCGGTGGTGGCCGGAGGATGAGATTTGTTTAGGAGAGAAGAGATGATTGGCGGCGATGCGGCGGAGAGTGCTCCAGTAAGCTCCGTAAGGAGCGAAGCCGATGGCGCGGTGGAACAAGAGGCCGTAAGCCGATTCTTTGATCGGCCGGTCGGCGAAAGCCGAATGGTTGAGAATCTCTTTGGCTACTTCCGGGCTGGACGTGACGATGACACGAGTGTAACCAAGGCTGAAAGCCATGAGCCTTGAGGCTCCCAAAGCCTCGGCTTTCTTAGCTAAGTGATGGTGAGCAAGGCCAAGCATGAGGTTCATACTCCCAATAATAGGGAAACCTCTAGGACCTGGTATCCATGTCGACTGGTTCTTCTTGTTTCTCCAAAAGTAAAGCCTCCCCCAGGCTTGGCCACCTGGGAACGTCCAGTGGAGGAGAGAAGTAACAAGGTAGCAGAGAAGGACAACGGTGGTGAGTAAGAGGAGACGGTAAGGATCAGTGGCTTTGCATTTGGTGGCTAGAGCTAGAGAGAAGGCCCATCCACTCTCCACTCCGGATCCCATCACTACTCTAAACCAGAGAGAGAGAGAGAGCTTTGAAAGTACTGTAAAGCCTCCTCAACGATGGTGCCCTTTATATAGAGATCCAGAGAGAGAGAGAGAGAGCGCCGCCAGAGAGAGAGAGAAGGAGGGGCTCGTGAGTGAGGGATGGGGCTGAGGGGGAGAGTGCACGGGAGGAGGACACGTGGAGGTGGGGGTGGTGTTATGCTGTCGGGTAATAGTATGGGCTGGACTCACGTGATGGCAATGTGATGTCGGAGTGCGGATCCCGAGGAGCCTCACTAAAGGCCCAATGGACCCGGCCCACGTTCTGACTTTAGCTGTCTTTGTTCCCAGAAACCCAAGAAGCTGCCTGGCGGCTAACGAGCCCGACAGACCGACACGTGGCGTTTTACAGCTGTAGTTATATGTGGTTAAGAGAATGTTAATTATGATTAATAAGAGAGGTTTAGGGTTCTTGGTTTCTTTGGTTCGTGTTTCTTGTGTTTTTTTTTAATGAGTTTAGAGTTGGGGATGATTGAACCAATAGAAGCCGGCCAATTAAAAGTTGTAGGGTAGTGTCTGTGGTGATAAAGCAACAGGACAAATTAACTGTGTTTCTATCATTGAATGGCAATGAAAACACACTCAAGACTGGCCTCATTTGGATTTTGGAGGAACTATATTAGTTGAAATGATAACAGAGGAGGTTGGTTTCCATCAAAATATCATTGTTTCTATTATTCTATTTTGCACCACTAGGAAAATTAATAAATAAATAAATAAATAAATAAATAAAAATCTATTGAGATTATATGTTGAGTCCACGTAAGACCAATCTCGGCCGGCCATGTCATTGAATTTGTATTTTTAATTAATTAATTAAATAAATATTGGGTTGGATTTACATCGGCAATGTCGTTGGGACAAGCGGCTCTATGTGATTGGTTTTATTGGAATAATATTAATTATTTGATCACCCAAGATTAACATTGATTAATAAAAGATTAAAAGAATTGTTTTACATATATATATATATGGACGTCGAAACAGGTTTTCTTTTGGGATCAGGCCTGTCTTTCGATCAACGGTTAAATTTGTTTGAGTTGGGACAGTGACAACCACCAGAGAGGGCGACTGCAACCTGCATTGAAACAAAAACAATGAGCTTAAGAAGACCCCATCGCTCAAGTTAGTGGTGGTGAGGGTATTCGTTGAAGGGGAAAAAAGTTATAGTGTTGGTTCTTTATGGAATATCATACCTTGTTCTCTTCCTTTCATCCTTTTTTATCCCTGTTTGTTGAGCAATCACCAGATCCTCAATCCTATGATCAACGTCTTGCAGTCACACCTTGACCCTCGCCACGATCTTCTTTATTATTATCGGCCCAATCAATTGTCTTCCTTTATCAGGACTCGTGACTTGGGATTGGCGCCGTATAGATATGCGCCCTGGATTTGCCCACATCTATGGTCGGATCAAGGCCACGTGTTCGTTCAGATTCCTCCCTATCAATATATATGTATATATATAACTTAAGTGCAAGTAGGTAAAGATAATTTGGAAATTAAACATAAATCCTCAAAATAAGATTAGTATTATAGGTTATATATATATATGATATGATATTTGATGTTCATGCACCTCCACTATGCATGTTCCTAGTCAAAAGAGAGGAACAAATTCAGTATTGAATGAGAGAGTGCACACGTGTTAAGCTGAAATGAAGATCCACAATGGATTTAACATAGATCCTCAAAAAGTGAATTTCATATCTTCTACACGCTTTCTCTTTGTTTCTCTAATAATTAATAAAAGTGCCGACAAATGGGAGACACATCTCCATGAGACCATTAATTGAACTTTAATGAGAGAAAACAAAGTTGCAAATTAATAAGATGGCTTAAAGGACACAATATTGAAGAGGGGTCAAAGCTTTGAAAGGGAGTGCACCTCACTCCCTCTAACTTATCGCCTTAACAAAGGACACAAGATTTGCCATTTTAGATTCTTATATATCTTATGCTTGTCTCTAGTTTTATTTGAAGGTGATAAAAAGAGAGAGTGCTTTGGGCATGCAATGTATGGTGACAAACAACTAGCTAGTGAACAACATTATCCTTAACAATTATTGGGAGCTTTATATATTATGTCTTGTTGTATCAATGGAGCATGCAATTTAAATTATATGCATGTCTTCTTGGCCTCTCAGAGGTGTTAATTTTATTGAGGATAATGTGGTTGTAAATAAAGGGAGAGAACTTTAATTCTTGAGCCAACTCATACATTTATGTCTTGTTCACTTACAATGTTGAGTTAACATCATGATGAACAATATATATAGTATGATACAGCTTGCAATAATTAAATTATCTCTTGTGTTGTTTAAAATAGAGTATAAAACATCTTGGCATGCATTTTGGATCCAATCCTTCTCTTTGTTTCAAAGTGCTTTGCTTGAGAATTAATTAAGTTGTATTAATGAATATTAAGGTGTTGTACTATTTGTTGAAAGTTTGGAGAATGAGCTAGGACATGCACTATATATAATTTTAAGCTCAAATGATGAGGGGGGACTAGGTATTAAAAATCTTAAACAAACGAAAACAGTTTTGTTAGTTAAACATATAATTAAAGTATTGAATCATACTTATAATTTTTGGGTGAAATTCTTGACACTTAAATATGGTCCAATGAATATCTAGGATGACTCCAAATGAAGCAGCACTCATAATAGAAAACACCTTATGGCAAATTTGGAAGGTCAGGTGAAACTTGGCTTTTCAAAACAAAGTATTTGATCCAACCTTCATTACAAAGAAAGGCATTATGATAGCAAAAGAATATCAGAGCCAAGAACATACCATTGATGAAATAGGTGAGATAACTGGGAGAGGATGGTGAAGGGAAAATATTAAATTTTTGTTCTATACTGATGTCTCATGGGAGGCAGGTTCCTCAGTAACATGTATAAGATATATAATTATCACTAAGGATCTTTATGCTATGCAAAGTCCAAAGAATGCAAAGCTATAGCTCAACATTTGAAGGGGAGTTGATGGCCATGAAAGAGGGAATCAAGAAGCTGATTGAGTTGGGAATCACATAAGCCCATATACATATATATATAAACAATTTGTTTATTCCTAGGTTTCTATATAAAGAAGTGGAGACTACAATTGGAGGACAAGAGAAACTACAGAGCTATGTTGTAGATGGCTTCTGAAGCTACAAAACTGGGAAGTGAGCTGCATCCCAAGGGAAGAGAATGAGTGTGTAGATGCACTGGCAAGAATGACAAGATTAACAAGTTTTTGTAATAGATACAAAGAAACCTAGGACATGCCAGACTAGAACCTGAAAAACTTTATCAAACTGAGACATGCTGTAATAGATAACTAAATATTTACCTCTCCTTATAAAAAAAATGTTAGATTAATTTGACTATAGATAGCAGTCAAATCTAATGTTCTCTTACAAACTTTATTGGAGATTATGTGTATAATAAAAGGCACTTTATGTGTTAAAAGCAAAGAGAAAGGTGGCATAAAGTGGACAAATACAATAAAAGTAAATAAAAAAATATATACGGGGATGAAGTCTCTGGAAACGTAAAACAAAGGATAACCTGTGATAAGAGAAAGAGGTGGCGTTAGTGGCTTGAGTCGTTTTCTTCATCAATTTTCTCACTTTTGCATGTGATATACAACAATATATAGATAGTCATGGTTTATTTTTTGTTTATAATTACATTATAAAGATAATGGTCTCAACCACGCCTATAGCATATTTCTACTAGCTTGTCCACATTTATCAAAAAAGGTATATATATAGTGGTCTCAAATAAGAATTACATTCTTAGCACACTCACTAGTCTCGCTATTTAACAAGTTAAACTTTCTAATTAGATAAAAAAGCATCTAAAATGTTTAGTTTAGTGTGGGATCGATTTGAACTAATCTTCTCTTTTGTACTTGCAAATATGTAGTATCTCTTTCTTTAATAAAATAGATATGGTGTGAGATCTATTTAAATGTGATATATATATATGTCTAGTGAAGCACTAGCATGTGTCAAAAAGGATATGCTAAACATAATGAGTATGTACAATGGAGTTGGAGCATTCCAATTCCAAAGGCTCTTATGGATTCTTCCAAGATAATTTATTTAAAGTCCATATTGAACTACTTACATATATATCCATTTTACAACATCTTTTATTAGGTTGCATGAAGAACCCTAAACTTGTCCTTGAATCATAGGCTTATAACAATGTGGATATGATCACTAGAGAAAAAAAAAAAATCTCAAATAATTAATTACTAATCTATATTACTAATCTATTTAGATATCATCCAGTTGTGTTGGGTACTGATACTCTCTTTCTCTTTCTTTTGAGTTGAGATCTACATACTCTCCTCTGAGACAAATATTCCAGCATTAGTTAATTTTGATCATTAAAAAATAATCTTTGAATGTGGATATGCTTTATTGTCTAGGACACTTTGATGATTCTTTGAAGCATCTTTGTGTGGGATTTGGACAACATCAACTTGGCAATATTGGAACCTCTGGCCAAAACCATATCATATCCTAGATTACTTTGATACTCTAAACAATTATGTACATACATAAATATGTTATATGTACAAACTAAAATTAGGGTTTAGGGTTTAGAAGAGCATTGTGAAATAAACAAACACACATAAATGCATGCTCACACAAGGGAGAGAGAGAGAGAGAGAGAGAGGAAAAAAGGACATTTTTGATATTATATAATAAAGTTAAAGATAAACACAAGCTTATTTTTATAGTTAATTTTTTCTTGATCGATGTTTTAGTCTTATTCTTATGAGAACAGAAGTTTTTAGAGGTCTATAAAATAAAACTCCACTCTATACAATTATAATATTAGAAGTTGATAGTCAATTATATTTTTTTTAATCTCTATCTCCCTTCCTTGTTGTTTCCAACAACAACTAAAACAAATATTTTATATATAGAGAAAGAGATGAGAGGAAAATGCATTAACATTAAAAAGTTTCTATTGAAGTTCATCTTTATAAAAAAAATTCAACTCTATTAAGTTATAATATTAGAAGTTGGTAGTCAATTACATTTTTTTCTTTATCTCCTTTCTCCCTTCGTCCTCCTTTCCAATAATGACTAAAACGGAGAAAAAATATTTTTTATATATATAGAGACGAGAGACGAGACAATAATGCATTGACGGTAAAAAAGATTCTATTGAAGTTCATCTTAATTTATTCTTCAATTTATAATAAGATTGTGGAAAAAAATTCTACTAAATGATTGATGAATAAATAAATAAAATTTTAATGAATAATTGTCATATAAATCCACTGTAGATAGAGAGAGATGACAAGGAAAGGGAGATAAAGTGGGAGGAAGTGAAAGGTTCATTGCAATTGCAAGTGCAAGTAAAGGTTTGTATTGACATTGATCAAGAAGAGTGTCAATGGGGGCATGAAGATCTCCCCAAATCCATGAGTGGGGTCTTTGTGTTTTCAACTAGTGGAGCATCCTTTGTCACACTACCCCTTTGGATCTAAACACAAATACATGGCTTACCTAGAGGTAGGGAGGGGTCCCATGACTTGTGCTTTAGTTTTGCATTACTTGGCATACTTATCCTCTATGAAGAATCTAAATCATGATTAGCATCTTAATTAATTTCATTTTTCTTTTTACCAATATCCTTGATCTTTTTCATGTTTATCTAGTTAATTTAGATCATTCTAAATCAAGTTTTATAAGTTCTCTTCTAAAAAAATGATCGCATGATTACTATTTTCTCTTCATCGTAGATAAATAATCATGTCATTTGGAGAGTGATTAAATTTATTTATTGGAGTATTAGGTTTAAGAGATAATTGGTTATCAACTATGATGATTAAGTCATTAAGATTGTCGATATTGGGCCAAACTTGACCTTTGACTTCTGAATTGGCCCGTATGAATAAATAATTGGAATAAAAATATTATAATAAAAACATTATCATTAAGTATAATATTCTTATATTAAAAATGGCAGCTCGATGCTACAAAACTCTATTTGTGGGGTTCAGAAAATAGTCATATTAGATCATTTATATATATAGAACTTCTTCAAACTAGTTCTACTCCAGAGAGAAAAAAAAACTTTGTTTCTTTTACAAATTTCATTATCTATATCTATTATTTATTACCTCTAGGACTTAATAAAATAATTTCTATATTTTTTTAATCCTCATGTAGTGTCATCACCTTCTCAAACCCTAGTAAGAGGTCTCTCTCTAGGAAATAACTTTCATAGCTCTATCTTAAACACAAGATACTAGTCAATCCTAAGGCTAGACACCATCATGCATGCATGCACTCAAGACATAAAATGCTATCATGTAGTGATGATGAAATTTCATAGCTCTATCTAAAATCATGTAGTGATGATTTGCACAGTTAGTCCTTGATTAAGACCTCCATCACCCTTTAATTAAGACATCCTCATCAAATCATCATCCATCTCTGACTCTCCCAAGTAAATTAACTAGTTCACTTCCTTATTATTTAACCTCAAAATAAAAAATGTGAGTTATATATACTAATCCATATATATAATTAATCAGATAGTATTTGTCATCGTTCGTCGACATCGGTTTTGCTCATGGAAAATATGACAACAATAATTATATTAATAACCTATGTTATGTATCTGTCAGGATCAAACATAGCTTATAATCAGTAGATTCACCTGTCTAGATATATAACTTCTAACATGGCAGACCAAGTTATGGAAATTAAATAGTCTCCACTAATGAAGTTTAAGTTTGTGTGATGGTGCTCTAATGAGACATTATATATATATATAGTCACTCTCAATCTAATCAGGTTTTGTTGGAGTGACAATGAGCATGATGGAAATGAAATTATTATTTTTTTACTTTAGTTTAAAGAAAATATATAGCGAAGCCGCCCTTGAAAGAAGATTTGAGAAGAAGATGGTGGCTTGTGGAAAGTCAAGAGTTCATTAGAGGATGTTTGGTATGTACTTTCTTCATCCAATCATTCAAATATTCTTGGTGGACTTAGACATGCATGTTTATTTTCTAATGACCATGATTATGTGGGAAAAGTCAAGTACATAAGATCTAAGGGTCACGTCCCACATGTTTAGATTTTGATTTTCCATCAAACTCAAATTTCTCATTTATATATATATATATATATATACTTTTTATTGTATATAACGTTGAATGTAAAAAGTTGAAGACTTATATATATGCAAATATCACAACAAGAAGGGGTCCGCCGTATGAATTCTCTGTCTTTATGCAGTGTTGTCTATCTTTTTCATTGAATGCAAATATCAAAAGATGAAAAAATATATTCTTGGATTCCTTTCTCTAACTTAATCTTTTTTTATTAAGCATATTTCATTGAATTAAACGGTAATCGGTGCATACCGCCGTATTAAACAATATAAGATGCACATTCTCTAACTTATCATCCAATATATTCATCAAAACCATCAATATCCGGAAATGCATCATTTGGTTCTAATATTTAAGGATAATGATCAGGGGTAGATAGACTATTGAATCACAATTAAGTGAGATAATCCAACTTGAAAGGGCATTCATGGCCTTGGGTAATAATAAAGATTGAAATATCAATATGCAAGTACCTCAGCGGATGAACTACTAGACAAGAAGCAAGAACACATCTAATCCAAAACTGATCACAGTCCTGTAGGCCACCCATCCTCACATGAGGACAGAATGAGAGTAGAAACATAACATTTGGTCAATCAATGCATTATATTGGTTTTCAACAATGAACAACATTGTTTTTCATCGAGAACACGAAGCACAATATAGAGAATATTTCTAGAGAAAGCACTAGAAATCTTTCAAGATCAGTAGTTAGCACCATGGAAAAGAAAAGCATAGTAGGATATGTACTAGTAAACATCGAAGTCAAAAACTGTGGGGCAGTATTACCCCTGTCGAGTAATGAAATAGAACTCTTCATAGATAAATATCCAAGTTTAATTGCTTATCACTAGGGTAATGGCTCTCCATCTACTATAGATATCTACTTCTTCACCTCCTCGTACTCTGCCTCTGGGGGCTGCTCACCACCCTGTGAACCACCACCGGAGCCAGATCCACCGGAGCCTCCTGACATGTGCTGGCCAATCTTAGAAACAGCCTTATTGGCCGCATCTAGTTTTGCCTTGATATTATCGACACTGTCTCCGGCCATCTCCTTGCGCAAATCTTCCAGAGCAGACTCTATCTCAGTAGCGATCTCTGATGGAATCTTATCTCTGTACTCATTCAAGCTCTTCTCAATACTGTAGATTGTAGTATCAGCACTGTTCTTGATATCGATCAAAGCCTTCCTCTCCTGGTCCTTCTGTGCGTGTAGTTCAGCCTCTTTAACCATCTTCTTAATCTCATCATCAGATAAACCGCCAGATGATCTGATTGTTATCTGTTGTTCCTTTCCTGTAGCCTTATCCTTTGCAGAGACAGTAACAATACCATTTGCATCAATGTCAAATGTGACTTCAATTTGAGGCATTCCCCTGGGTGCTGGTGGGATGCCAACAAGCTCAAACTCACCCAGTAGTTTATTGTCAGAAGCCATCTCACGTTCCCCTTGCAGAACACGCACACCCACCTGAGTCTGGTTATCAGCTGCAGTAGAGAACACCTGCAGCAGGAAAAGAATAAAACCTAATCGATATTAACTTGACAATAATATCAAGATACTTTTACAATTGGTGACTATATGATGTTGTCAAGCAGATTTTCCAGCAAGGAAGTGCACCTAAACTGCACAAGATCAATGAAAATACGGATTGCACAAACAGCAACAAGAGAATACAATAAGACACTCTGCACATAATGAAACCAACATAACATGACAAGTTATGTCTACTGTTGAGGGAGCAAAATGGAGGCAAGACTGCACGCACACAATGGACAATCCACACCATTAAGATATGGAGCGGAATGATTATGGTGTTCTCCAACTATAGACATTGTTTTTCTATACAAAATGAGCAGTTTAACCAGCTACAGAAATTTTACAGAATACTCAATTGAACATTGCTAAAATCTGGCCTTTGATAATCCAAAGATACTGGATAACTTAAAGAATAGCCAGGCTATTGATCATGAGGGACACAAATTCAGAAAACTCAAAAGATGTAACTATATGTATAACCTGCTTCAACACTCATAATAACTAAGAACAGAGGTAATCAAAGAATGCAACTCAAACAATATCAAAGAAACTATCAATATGGCTGTTGAAAAACTGTGCGCATCTAGAATAGCACACAAAAATGTCATCTCTTTTCTTAGAATTGAATTCAATTGTATACGACAAGTACTACAACTCCTGCGAATTTAAGGCCTCAATCAACAAAAGAAGGGCCAAACTAGTTTAACTATGTCTCCAGTTTCTAGATCAGTTGTTGAGATACAGTCCTCTACTAAGGGGTTCTTTGAATTTTTCCTGCCTGGTGAAAGATTGTCTTAATAAAGAAAGTACAATGTTTCTCTACTAAATTAATTAGACATGAGTCAAAGCTTGCTTCTCTCAACTGGTAAAAATCAGGTCCATTTTGCAGAAAATAAAAAGGTGGACTTGCCTGACTCTTCTTTGTCGGGATAGTAGTGTTCCTGCTGATCAATCTGGTAAAGATGCCACCAAGGGTCTCAATACCAAGTGATAGAGGGGTGACATCTAAGAGAAGCAACTCTTTAACATCTCCTCGGAGGATGCCACCCTGAATGGCAGCACCCATTGCAACAGCTTCATCAGGATTAACTCCCTTACTAGGGCTCTTTCCAAAGATCTCTGCAACCACTTCCTGAACTTTTGGAACCCTAGTCATGCCTCCAACAAGAAGAACTTCATCAACTTCCTTGGTGGATATGCCAGCATCCTTCAAGCAATTCTTACACGGGTTTCGAGTCCTCTCGATTAAGCTGTTGACCAAAGTTTCAAACTTCGATCTCGTGAGTGTAATATTCAGATGCTTTGCTCCTGACGCATCAGCTGTTATGAATGGCAGATTAATCTCTGTCTGTGAAGTGGATGACAATTCAATCTTAGCTTTCTCAGCTGCTTCTCGAAGCCTCTGTAAAGCTAATCTATCTTTTGAAAGATCAATTGCCTCTGTTCTCTTAAACTCACTGACTAAAAACTCTAGAAGTGCATTATCAAAGTCCTCCCCACCCAAGAATGTATCACCATTTG
This sequence comes from Dioscorea zingiberensis, assembly GCA_026586065.1. Lineage (NCBI taxonomy): Eukaryota > Viridiplantae > Streptophyta > Magnoliopsida > Dioscoreales > Dioscoreaceae > Dioscorea > Dioscorea zingiberensis. The sequence goes on along the minus strand of CM048826.1, from coordinate 42,386,925 downwards.
TTGCTTTTACCTGAAAAAATAAAATAAAATATGGTTATATCACATGGCAGAAAGAGAGTCAAAAAGCCCCATATCATAGTAAATGTTATAGAATTCAAACCTCAAATACACCATTCGATATTTCCAGGATTGAAACATCAAAGGTTCCTCCTCCAAGATCAAAAACAGCAATTAGACCCTCTTTGTTGTTCAAACCGTAAGAAAGTGCAGCAGCTGTTGGCTCATTAATGATTCTTTGGACATCAAGGCCAGCAATTCTGCCAGCATCTTTTGTCGCTTGCCGTTGAGCATCATTGAAATATGCTGGGACAGTAATTACTGCCTTTGAAACAGATTTCCCAAGGTATGATTCAGCAGTTTCTTTCATCTTTGTAAGAACAAATGCACCGATCTGGCTGGGAGAGTATTGCTGTCCATTAGCTTCAACCCAGGCATCACCATTGGGTGCCCTAACTATCTTGTAAGGAACCATCTTCATCTCCTTCTGTGTTTGAGGGTCATCGAAGCGGCGACCTATAAGTCGCTTGGTCCCAAAGAGCGTATTTGTTGGATTCGTAACCGCCTGGCGTTTGGCTGGGGTTCCCACAAGCAGTTCACCTTTCTGATTAAAGGCGACAACAGAGGGTGTCGTCCTTGCGCCCTCAGAATTCTCTATTACTTTTGCATTCTAATCACAGAAACATCTAACATCAGGGTGTATAAAAAATAACCAAAAATATTAATAATAATTAAAATAAGATTAGGAATAAAACCTTTCCCTCCATGACCGCCACACAAGAATTTGTAGTTCCCAAATCAATTCCAATAACATCATTACCGGAAGGTTTCGAACTGGAAAAGAAAAGATTATCTTATTACTCACAAAATCAATTCTCATGAAATTATTAATGTAGAATTCAAGTTTTAAATAGATTACCTAAATGGTCTAGCAAACTTGGACCAGCTCTGAAATAAAGGTGAAGCTGCACTCAATGGTTTTACACTGCCAGACAACTGAACAGATGTAGAAAGGAAAGGAACAAAATAAAATCAGAACAAAGATATCCTGATTATTAACATCATGGTTTGACGTTAACAAAAAAAGAAACATTGCCAACTAATCATAATTGAGCATATGGAAATAATAAAAGAAAAAGAAACGGCAGCCCGGTGCTACAAAACTCCCGCTATACGCGTGATCCAGAGAAAGGCCGGACCACTTGCGTCTAAGCTTTATCTTGTTTTTTTTCTTCTTTTTTTTTCTTTTTTTTTTCTTTCAAGAGACCGTTTCCATGACTCGAACCCATGATTTCTAGGTCACATGACGACGACTTTACCATAGCGCCAAGGCTCCCCTTCGCATATGAAAATAATAGTGCAGAAAATATCATACTTTAGTACATTATGAAGAGAAAATTGCAGTCTTCTTTTTCTTTTCTTACATGGAAAACACCAATCGCGTCCAAAGGGCCCAAAAGAATGATGTGAATTTTTCACAGCACAGGTCCGGTTACAAACTTCCCAAAAGCACTTGAGATGAACCTCTATACAAATAATTCTACTAGCAAAGTTAGCAGCCCACAATTGACATATTGATCAATTCAAATCTTGTTGTCAGATTTATCACCATTTAAATGATCCAACACCTAATCTATCATCAACTCCACAGGATTTTTGTTTATTTGAGCTTATAAAGCAATTGTGATGAATTTTGATGAACTATGAACAACAAAACAACATAAACAAATGCTAGAGCTATACGTTCGAACTGAATACATCAATCCCTACTGAGCACAATCGTCAAGATCAACAACATAAACAGAACTAAATCATACTTAATCAACTCCTAGTAGATGCTAGAAAATTTCAATAGATTCCAAAACAAACAAAACAACAGCATTAGAAATTCCTTCAAATCCTAACAAATAGGCAGAATCAAGCACGCTACTTTCAGCCATGCACAAAGGATTTCTAAAGAAAGCAAAGATAAGGAACTTACGGATTCGAGAGGAGAGGCGAGAGAGGAGAGGCGTCGGCGTCCAATGGCTCGGAGCATCACGGAGGTGGCCATGTCGTCTAGGGTTTTGCTAGGGTTTCAATGGCTATCCCGGAGCTTCAACGCCGGAGAGATGGAACGGAAACAAATGCGGGGAATCTCAGTGGGTTTCTTTAAGACCACAATAAGGCCCAGAAAATGATAATTGGGCTCATGGCCCAAAGATCCTTCTAGAAGCAAATGGAAGCATTTTACTAATAATTATTTTTAAGATTAAAAAAATCATTTTAATTAAGAGGAAAGTTCCAAAAAACCCTTGGGAATTTTACTTCTCAAAAAGCCCATGATATTTTTCATACTCTTAAAAAGCCCTTTCTTTTTGACTAATTGCCGCATCAATCTGGAAATTAACCCAAGGTGTTAACAAACTAGGGAAATTACTTAAATGCCCCCAAATGCACATCACATCGTTGTACTTCTCTCCAAATTCACGAAAATCCCATAGTTTTCATTGATTTTCTCTCCATCTTTACAACGTCTGGTCTCCATCGACCACCGGAAAGACCATTTCTCTGAAGCATTCAATGATCATCTTCAAGACGAGCTTCTCCCGAAGAAAAATACACACTTTGTGGATAATTTTGGGGAAATGGATGTACATTTTTCTTGTTTAATGGGCCTCTTTGAAATCTTTTAATTTCTGAGAATGGTTATAACTTTTGTTTTTGTTTTCTTGCATAAAACTATTTAAATAGTCTTCATAAGCCAAGTCATTTGGAAATTTTAAATTTGTTATGTGTATTGGAGGTTTAAGGTGTGTGAACTAAGGTAGAAATTAATGTCTCATTTCTCCTGATGATTGCATTTACGTTGCAAAATAAATGAGAAAATGAAGAGGAGAAAACTTGCAAACACTTATTATTATTCAAGCGTGGTTACAACCCACAAACTAACTTTACTCATAAAAGATAGGATAAAAGATAGGATAAGATTTTTGAAATGATCTACATAATTGTTTTAATAATCAGTAATGTAAAAAAACACAAATCCCAAAAAACAAAAACCCAACGAACAAATGTTACAACATGACTTTCTTGTTAAGAGCAAAGAACTAGCAACTTGCAAACAAACATAAAATGAGAGAGAAAATGCAAAAACCTCGCTTGAAACACAAATCTCCCCCAAGCTCGCAGGAAATATAGTTTAAATGCATAAAACTTGGCATTTTTCAAAGCAACCAACTGGAAATGTGATATGATTAGGCAGGAATTCTCCCGCCAAAGCAACAAGCACGGTAAAATTGGTATTTTTCAAAAAAATTATTCAGTCTACTGACAGGAGGGACCTGCAAAGGAGAATTTTAAAAAGCAAGGGTTGACAAGGAAACTAAAAAAATCAGAGGGGTTGTTTTGGAAGTTGAAAATATGTCAAGGATTGTATGGTAATTTATCCTTTAATTTACTATTCTTGATTTACATTTTTGTGAAACTAGCCCTTGAACTTTCTATTGAAATTAAAAATTTTACTAATTTATAATTTACCATAAACAAACGATGCTTGTTTAAACTTGTTATTGACTTAAGAGATGAAAACTCATACTCAGTTGACTCGTTTGTTTGACGAATGTTATCTAAAAAAGTCTAGTCATCCAAAGCAGAACATACTAGTGTGTTTATTTTTCGATACTTTACATTATTTTAAAAAAATAATTATTTAATATTAGTCTCCAAATAAAGGTTGAAATTTTAACAAATTAAAGCTACTGTAAGAAAATTTTCATTTCCAAATTTATTATTATTATTATTATTATTATTATTATTATTATTATTATTGTTGTTGTTGGTACCAACTTGCTCTCTCAATTTATAAATCGCCTACAATTTAGAACCCATATTTAAACGTTTTCATTTTCAAACTTATAATAATAATAATAATAATTGTACCAACTTGCTCTCTCAATTTATAAATCCCCTACAATTTAGAACCCATATTTAAAAGCTTCATTTTCAAACTTATAATAATAATAATAATAATAATAATAATAATAATATTATTATTATTATTATTATTATTATTATTATTATTATTATTATTATTGGCCATATTTGAGGTAGCAACTTGCTCTCTAAATTTATAAACGGCCTACAATTTAGAACCCATATTTAAAGGTCTACTTTCTCCATCCACCCTAGTAATTAGCAACATTGAGAGACAAGGAATGCCATTAAACCTATAATACATGCATTGCATGGGTTAATGTAGTAATGTGTACAACAAATCAGTTACCAAATGCATTACAATTCAATTACAAGTCAGTCACCTCCCGGGGAGCGCGCATGTTGGAAATGTGAGCCAATGGTATAATATATAAAAATTTTCCAATACTCTATTGGTTTGATAGAACTTATACAACCATGAGACTGAAATGACCGGTGATGGTGTTTACGGTGAAGAGAAGCATAATGTTTATTCGGGAGGATCTAGTATAGCTTCTAGTTGAGGATGAGATCTCAAGGCAGTGATGAAAGTTGAGAAAACATGAGCAAAAAACATGACTGACGTTTTTATATCTTCATTCATTTATTCATTCTTTTCATATTCACTTGGAGCAATTTATTACAATTTATTGAATTTCACCTAACTATGAAAAAATAAGAAAAAAAAATTACATAATCTGAAAATATTTTAAATAATTCAAAGAAATCCTCTAACTAAGGAATTCTCAAATCAAGTAAATCTCTACTTAGATAGATCTTTAATTAAGCCGATTTCTAGCTGATTTTCAATCAATCAATCAATCAATTTTCAACAATTAGATAGATCTTCAATCAAGTCGATTTTAAATTGATTTCCAATCAATCAATCAATCTTCAATAGGTAGTCCAACAAAATAAAGAGAAGAGTGATCTACTGGTATCTCGTTCCTGTAAGAATTTTAACAACCAAAAGATCTCGGGTTGTGGGTGAAATTATATTTTTGGAAATATGAACCTTGGTTGTGGATTGAATTGATAATGAGAAGAGTACGTGATAAAAGTGAAAATGAATGAGATGGTGGTGAAAGATTTGTAATAGTGTGAGACGATTGAGTGCAAAGCTGAAATAAAGGCATTGAATCAGCAAGTCAGGCATAGTAAGTGCCGAGATAAAGATCCAGCTCATAATATCAATATCCAACCACTCTCCCTCTCATCAACTCCCACTCCCACCCCTCTGAATTCCATCCCTTCACATTCAACTCTCTCTCTCTTTATCATCCCTCCATTGCCAACTTCCAACCTCCATGCACCAATGTCTTCCATCTTCTCAACATTAACATTACTCCTCCTCTTCCTCTCATTCTCCAAGTTCACAAGTACTTCTCACAGTACTTCTCCAAGCTTGGATTACTTGGCCGGAAATGGCGGTAAATGGAAGGTACTCCGGCGAAACATCGGCATCTCTGCCATGCACGTGGCTTTACTCCCCAACGACAAGCTCATCGCCTTTGACCGCACTGACTTCGGCCTCTCCAACATCTCCCTCCCCGCCGGACACTGCCGGAATGACTTAGATGACAAAGCTCTCACACTTGATTGCTCCGCCCACTCCATCGAGTTCAACCCCGTAACTCGCTCTGTACGCCCACTCACCGTCCTCACCGACACCTGGTGCTCCTCCGGCGCCGTCTCCTCCGATGGAGTCTTGATCCAGAGCGGCGGGTTCAACGACGGCGACCACGCCGTCCGGTTCTACAAACCCTGCGACGGTTGTGATTGGGAGGAGGTCAAGGATGGGTTGGTGATGAGACGGTGGTATGCCACCAATGCTTTGTTGCCGGACGGGAAGATCATCGTCGTCGGCGGGCGAGCTCGGTTTGATTATGAGTTCATTCCCAAAGCATCAGTTTATGAGCTGCCGTTTTTACGGCGAACAAGGGACTCAGAGGAGAACAATCTTTATCCTTTCGTTCATCTCTTGCCGGACGGGAACCTCTTCGTGTTTGCGAACATGAAGTCTATACTTTTAGACTATAAGAGAAACGAAGTGGTTCGAGAGTTTCCGGAGATGCCCGGCAATGCGGCGAGGAATTACCCGAGCTCCGGCTCGTCGGTGCTCCTTCCTCTGCGGCTTGATAGCAATGATAGTAATAATGTTCGAGCTGAGATCATGGTGTGCGGCGGGGCGGAGCCGGGGTCGAACTCGAGGGCGATGAAAGGAGAGTTCTTGCCGGCGGCGGACACGTGTGGGAGGTTGGTGGTGACGGAGGAGTCACCGGAGTGGGAGATGGAGAGAATGCCGTTGAGGAGAGTGATGGGTGACATGGTGGTGCTTCCCACCGGCGATGTTCTGATTATCAATGGGGCGGGGAAGGGGACCGCGGGGTGGGGGATGGGTAGGGACCCGGTGTTGCGGCCGGTGATGTACCGGACGGCGAGCCGGGAGTTTGAGGTGATGAATCCGACGAAGATACCAAGGCTTTATCACTCCACTGCTCATTTGCTCTCCGACGGGAGGGTGGTGGTCGGAGGGAGTAATCCTAATATAAGGTATGAGTTCTCTGGCGTGCTTTATCCGACGGAGCTGAGCTTGGAGGCGTACTCGCCGCCGTATCTTTTCGGAGGAGGTCGGCCGAGGATAGTAATGGTGGAGCCTGGATTGGAGCTCAAGTATGGGCAGAGATTCACTGTTGGATTCAGGGTGAAGAAGAGGGAGGAGGGAGAGGTGAAGGTGAAGGTGACGATGGTGGCGGCGGCGTTTACGACGCACTCGTTCTCGATGAACCAGAGAGTGTTGGTGTTGGAGGTGGTGGTGGTGAGTAGGGTTTCCGGGGAGTGTTATGCTGTTGATGCGTTTGCACCGGGGACGGCGGAGGTGGCGCCGCCGGGGTATTATCTTTTGCATGTTGTGCATGGTGGGGTGCCGAGTAGGGGCAAGTGGGTCCGGGTCAAGTAGTGTGGGGGATGTTGGTTTGTGTTGACCAAGTTCGGTAATTGGTTTTATTGTTGATTATTCTTCTTGTAATTTGTTGTTAAGAGTTCTTAATTAATGTTTAAACTTTTTTATTATAATATTCTTATATATATATATATAAGTATACCAACAGCCTCTTGGTCTATTGGTACCGTTTCTTATGTAGGGTGTGTTTTCTTGGATGAACCAAATTCAAACCCAGGCACAGGTGTGTTGAGATGTCTCAAAACTATTATATTTTTATTCATAAATAAAATATATATTATTAACCGGAAAACTGTTTCTCCTTGGAGTTGACTCCAACTCAGGCTAACAAAATGTCTTGTTTGAATATGACTTGGATGGTGTTTTCCCCCAAGAGAATCCACCTGAAATAGGACAAGAACAAACACCAATGAGAGAAGGAGGGCCTGATGTCCAATCTCACTCCGATGGTCAAGTTTTCGTCGAAGAAGAAGGAGGCTTTTTTAGAGGGGGTTTTCTCCTCAAGGCTCAAGGTTTTTAGAGTCTATCTTCTTCCCGAGGCGTAATGCTATTATTACCGGTAAAGTAACTCGATTTCGGTTCCTGAAACTGTTGATCATGCGTTGGGATCATCACTCCTCGAGGTAGGATCAACGGTTTTGGGAACCAAAATCAGGTTACTTCGGTAGGAAAAGCATTACTCCTTCCCGGGGCCTCCTTTCCTCTTATGCTTTTAGAGCTACTTGGGATTTGGGCCCCTGTCTTGTCAGTCATGATAATTGGTGGCGTGTTTCTCTCGTTTGTCCTTAGAGTGTGACGTTGGAGGAAGCGTTGCATGGTGGCTTCTCTTGAGAACTATGCCGCATTAATGGGGTGTCGAGGCTGACTTGCAGAGGGTGAGATCTAGGTGTATCATATATATATATATATATATATATATATATATATATATATATATATATATATTATTGATTAAATAAATATATATATATTTTTTATGACACATGTTTGAAACTTTGGAATAAAAATAAATGCGTAATAATGCTTTGATTTATTAAATTTTATTTCTCCAATTAATTGGCGGTAACCAAACGGCCCTTTTAATGGTGACATTAAATAAGGAGGCACGTTAAACCTTTTTTTTTTATAAAAAAAAATATTAAATATTGGCAAACAAAGATGGTGACATGATCTTGAATATATAGCAAACATATAAATTTCATGTGACCATGTTTGAAAACATTTAATTCAATAAATTAAGGTGACAATCTTAACCTCTATTAATTTGTATGATAGTCTAGTAGTCTGTTACCCATGGTTGGCCTAGTCTATACTATAAATGCAAAAGCATTGGATCAACTGTTTCAACCAACTTCAAGGTTTCTCTCTCTAGAGAGCTTGTCGGTGCAAAGCAAACTAGTCATATTGTTCAAGCATGCAATTTAATGCATGAATAAAACCAAGTACTATTATTTTGAAGGTTTTGACTTTTCACTGACTCAGTCCTTTGTTGTGCATTGATATATATATTTATATATAAAAAACATATTTCTTTTTTGAGAAAAATTTGATAAATCATATTTTATTAGACTATTTGTCAAAATAGCCCTGATTATTTATTTATTTTTAATTTTTTTTAACCTCAACTCAACTCAAATAAATTGTCAAAATAGCTCTGGGGCTGCACAATCAACAACCACACTGCAGATTAGGATAATAAAATAATATAAAAAATTCTTTAAAAACCTAAATGAAAAACTTAAAAGTTTTAGAGGGACCTAAATATAAAATCATTAAAATAAGGTCTCCTTCAGGTGGATCTCAGGCGATCTTTTCTCTGGTTCCCGATCATAGTTAAAATAGAACCATTTTTATCTTGCAGGTTTGTTCCACGACCGAACTACCAAACTGATCTAGAAATTGGTGTTTTAACTACAGGTCGTCAAACGATCAAGTTTCAAAATTTCGAGATCGACTGGTTAAAGTTTCGAGTTCGCCTAATTTCGAGCTTTCGAGCCGAGCTTCGAGCTTCGATTCAGCTCTAAATTAATTTCAATGAAGTCGAGCTCGACGAAATTTCAAAAGTTCTCGAAATTGAATATTAATATATTAATATATTAATATATAATGTAAATATTATTAAAAAAATCAATAAAATTTAATAAAATTAGTATAAACTAATAAATATTATAATATATGAATAAAATATTTAATATTTTGTATTGATATATAATATATAATATAAAAAAATTAATTTATAAATAAATTTTTAATTTAAAACTAAATCCGAAATTTAAAAATTATAATTAAGTTTTTAATTTCGAAGCTGAAAGCTAGCTTTCGAAGCTAAGCTATTTCGAGCGAATTTGATTTGGGCTCACCGGATCAAGATAAACGGTCTCGCTTAGCCCTAGTTTTAAGGGGAAAATTAACGCCCCACATATTTCCCAATTCCTGACCCCCTCCCTGACTTTCCAAATTTTAAAGTCCTCGCTTTTGCAAATCTTCCCAAGAAGTCCCCCCCCTCTCCATCCCGCCTCATTTTCCTCAAAAATGCCCGTAATGCCTCGTCCCTATTGGTGATTTTATGGGAGATCTCCCCTGGCCACGTCAATCCCGCTTATACCTTGCAGTAAAGATCTTCACCCACATTAAACTTCCTTGTTTAGTATACTAATCTCCTCTTTCCTTCCCTTCTAGCGTCTGATTGAAGATCTTCACCTACCTTTCGCTTAACGGAAAACCATTTTCTGCCGCAAAGGTCAAAGAAGTTAAGGCCATGTTCTTGATTTCACCCATGTCATGTCCTACGGTACCTGTGTTGGAGGAAATCCTCAATCGCTTGGAGCCCCTGAAGCTTCAGGCTGAGTGAAATATGGCGATGTCGTCCCCTGCATTTCAGCACAAGGCTATATGTTTAGCTTGACTCAGATGGGGATTTCTGCGGCGGTACATCAATATTCAAGAAGACGTTGGGTATGATCGCTGGGACGGATGCGGACAATAGGGAACCCGCGTAATCATCCGCTGCCCCGTGAAATGAAGAATTTCTTTTGATTTGTTTTCTGCTTATGTTTTGTATTTCGCTTATTATTATGTGTAAGCCTTTATTATTAATGGTTTTCGCCATTGTACTACTCAAAGCGCTTAGTATTTAGAGTTTGGTTGACTAAACGACCAACCGCTTATTATTTTGAGTTTTCGCATATTATGTGACCTAGCGTTTATTATTTGCGGTTTTCACTCATTTAACGGCCGATCGCTTATTTTATGGAGTTTCCGCTACTATGCACGATCGCGACGCTTTATCCTTTTCAGAAGCATGTATTCCGTTAAACTAAGCCGCGGTATTTCATGACTTTGGTCTTCTACCACGTGGTTTCCGTCCCAATGCCGCTATCATCACAAAGTGAAGAAGCCGGACTTATGCGTCGCATGCGCAGAGCACTTGAATTAGACCTCGTTGTGATCGGGCACCGCACGAGATTTCACAATGTTGAACACTTGTGATTCTTTACGGACTTTGCCATCGATTGTAATTGCGACTATCGGTTCATTAAGAATGATCAAAGAGTGACCAGATTGCATGTGCAATGGATGATTGCCGCCGCGTGTCCATGCATCGATGGTTGGTAATATTAAAGAATTCCGTCAAAACAAAATGCGCTACGCCTTTAACTCCCTCCACTTTTTCCATTGAACTCGATACGATTTCGCCATCAAGCTCGCTCTCGCCAGTAGACAAAATCGCAGCGGCGTCTGCCGTCCCCTCGCCAACCGTGAGAACCACAGATTAAGCGCGAGGACGCACTACGTGTAGCCCGACGCTTTTCGGATTCCCCTACCGGGCCCTCACACGCACCTCCGTGACGGGACCTCCTCCATCACCACTTTGTGGGTAGCCATGCCTCGTCACGTAGTCTCCAAGCGTGTCAGTCGTTGGCATTTGCGGCAACCTAATTCGGGTCGCATTGTGAGGTGCCAATGTAGCCCCTCGAGGATGTGACTACCAACATCTTGGACGAAATTCTCCTCTTGCCCCTTCGTGAAGCGAGATCGCGTAGGGTCTTCCCGGATGGAGCGGCGGTTTTGGTCACCATGCCGTGAACTGCGCCGAGATCACTCTTCGCGACCTTCGTCTTGAAGGTTACCGCAAGGCCCGTGTAGCATCGGAGACCGAGGATCATAGCGACATCCTCCGCCTCTAACTCCGTACCGAGATGAACCAATGTTGAAGTTTCCTTCTCCTCGCATATCTCGAGAGGATGGAATCCAGACCCTCTCCCCGGACGGATAGGCTCCAGCCTCCATGAAATGGGCAAAGGAGTTCTCTCAAACAACTCCTAATCTTAGGTCCTCATCGACGCTTCTTCCTAAACAAAGCACCACGATGGAACGGTGTAGCACTGGCGTTGATGAGCGCACACTTCCCTTTGACCTTTTGACCTCTTTGACCTTTTGATCTACCCTTTGACATTTTTCCCATCCTTCGTAGAATCGCGACAATATGTAATCGCAACACACGCTAATATAACAATACAAATGCTTTGGAAACAAAATAAACGTAAACCTCAAAACTAAACGCTTTGGCCCCGCTTACTAATAAACGCTTTGTCTCACGAAATAAACGTATAACCCCTCAAAACTAAACGCCAGCTACAAATAATAAGCCTCACAAAATGCACTAATAAACGCTTTGTTGCTGCTGTTACAAATAGACCGAGCAACGCTTTGAAAAGTAAATGAAAACCCCATAAAACTAAACGCTTTAGCTCAAGAAATAAGCAAACCCCTCGAGAGAGAGATACATCCTAACTCCAAAAATACACGCTTTTAGCCTACGAAATAAACGCAACCCCGAGAGAGATACACACTAAACTCCAAAAATACACGCTTTAGCTCTCACAACCCAAAATTCTAAACACTAAACTCCTAAACACGGATTCGTAATCACGCACAAGTTGTGCCCTAAACCGAACCCTAAACCCTAAATACCCAAACCGCTGAAAGCATAAATGTGGGGAGATTGTCACCGCCTTGGAGATAGTCTGGAAGCTTTGCAAAGATGCTAACCGGCGGTGGTCGGTGGAGAGATGGGCGACCCGCGGCTGAGTGGGGAGAAGAGAAATGAACCCTTTGTGATGAAGAGCGAAACGGTTTTGGGATGCAAAGAGCCTGCTTTGGGACGCAAGAGGGCGCCCGTAATTTCACCGCTTTTCAACCGGTACGCGGAGACGTGGCGCGACGTGTAGGGATGTCAACGGGCGGGATTCACCGGGGATGCATTCTCGGCCCCCATTTTCCACCCCCATCCCTCACCCGGCCCGACCCCGTATGGGAAAAATTTTCCCCATCCCCGTCCTGGGATTACTGGGATTCAGGATTCCCAAATCCGTGATTTATTTCTTTACTAATGCATACTTTCTTTAATACAAAGTAGAATCAAGTGGCCCTAACTTATTAATCGATTAATACTTAATTAATTAATTAGAGTTTAGGGTTTATAATTATGACAATTATTATTATTATTTTATACTAATTTTTATTTAAATACTTATAATATAAAAATATACTATATTTATAAATTATTATTTTTAATTAAATATTTGGAGTAGCCGGGCGGGCGGGAGGTATTCTGCCCCCACTGAATCATCCGCCCGGCCCGACCGAACCCTAAAAATCGGCCCGGCCCGTCCGGGCGGGACCGGGTTCCGCCGGGGCAGACGGGGCCCATTGACATCCCTAGCGACGTGGGGTTCGGTCAAAAAGGAGGGACTTTTTGAGGAGTTGGAAAATTTGAGGGGCTTTTTGAGGATTTGGAAAATATCAAGGGTTTTTTTGATACTTTCCTCTAGTTTTAACTATGTTTTTTTTTTTTTTATTGAAAACCATAAATCTTTTGAACTTAACTCACTCAATCCCATCCTGTAAATCGGAAAATTTTCCAAAATCATAGATAGCAATACCCCACTGTCTGCGAGAGTTGTCCAATAAGTTTAACATAATAAAAAAAATGAAATAATTCATGTACACACTGTCTGCTATTGAGAGAACAAAACTGAAAAGTTATAGCAATTAGTGATTATTTCTCACATGTTTTTAGACTTATGTATACTCCTTGAAAATGACACTTCATTGCAGTCAGGGTTACCACATTCTACTAGTTTAAGTAGGGAGGAGAAAAAAATGTCAATGTGTATAAAAGCTGAAGAAAGAAGGGGGAAAGGTGACTGAAGGTCATATTTTGGATGTTTCTGAGGTTTGAGAGAGAGGAGGGATTTGCAACCTGGAGAGAGGAGGGGTTCCAACCGGAAGATCGCCGGAGATCAGCCTGCCAATCGGGAGAGAAGAAATAGGGCAAGAGACCCATTTTAATGATTTTATATTTAGGTCCCTATAAAAAGTGAGTTTTTCATTTAGGTCTTCAAAGATTTTTTTTTAATATTATTTTATTATTTCAGTCAGCAATGTGGTTCAGGACTATTTTGATAAATATTTTTAAATTAAGGTTAAATAAATAAATAAATAAACCAGGGCTATTTTGACAAATAACCCTATTTTATTTAAATATATTTAAAAATCAGATATATTTAATATAATACAATCAGGATACAAAAGTATAAGAGACATTTTGATTAGGTATTCTTAATCGTATTGTCAATCTTCTCAATTCACTTCCTTCCTTGGGGTGTCGTTCTTGAAGGATTTGTCACCCTCGTTAGCATGTTGTGGGCTTCCTTGAGAGAACTCTAGGCTTCATTCAGTAGGCTTTGGACCGTCTCCAGCCTCGAGCATTTAGATAAGTGAGCTACATCAAACAAACATATAATCTTATAATTCATTTGCGTAATTGATTTTTTTTTTTATATACTATTTTAGTTTGATGCATCTCATATATCAAAATGCCTAAGGTTGGCAGCGACAGAGACAATAATAAAGAGAAGCTTGGTTTTCATCAAGAGGTAACTCCACAATCCACCCTATGATGGGATCAAATTCGGCCAACTAAGTAGCAAAATTAGTCGGGATTTATCATGCTTTTAATTATCACATATTATGTATATGAATTAGCTCTGTACTAATTCCTAGATTTTATTAATGAAGTGTGTTTTATCCACTTTTATCAATATTTATATGTATATAAAAGTCATCAAAACACTAAGTTTTGGTATATATAACTCATCAAAACACTACTAAGTTTTTATTTATGTGAATAATTGTGTGAATAACCAATTTAATATATTACAATTGATCTAATGAATTAATGCTTAATGATCTTCTTGGTTTTTATTTTTCAAAAATTATCAATTTATTTTTAATATAAATATATGGTAATTGTCATGTGCTTAACTTTGTGAGCTTTGGTAAATTATTATTCATGTAAAATAATCAATATTGTTTTTTTTTTCACTTGTCTATAATGAGAGAATAAGAAAAAAAAATTTCTTTAATAGTACATTAACTTTCATTTGCTTATTGATCTCCTTGATTTCTTCATCAAACCAAGCACATAAAAAAGCACTTTTTTTTCTTGCAAAAGAGAACTACACAAAACACTTCTTTCCATAAAGTACTTTACATCCTTAGAACACAACAACACTCACCAAAATAAATTAGAAAAAGATAATTTGGATGAAAATTGGGTGTAAAGATTTGGCATACAGATCATGAAGAAATTAATCTCTCAAATACTTGGAAAAGGTCATCTAGACCAAGCTTTAATTTGAACAAAAGATGCTTGTTCCTTTTCCCAATTATATCCATTCCTTCCATGGTTCATTCAACACCCAATCTGATCATGAACATCTTGATCTCTCCTGCATCACCAAGTCATCTTTCAATTAAGAACATGTGCAGAGTAGAGTGGCCAAGAAATTTTCTCATATTTGGAAAAAAAAAATTACATATTATTTATTTCGACATAATTGGAAGAAAATTAATAATAAACCCAAATCTATTTTATGCAAAAAAAGAAGAAGTATTAGCTAAAAGATAAAATCCACTTTCATGATAAACACTAATTAAGAAGGGGAGCCTTGGCGGCTGTCGCCATGTGACCTGGATGTTCAAGCCGTAGAAACAATCTCATACAAAAAAAGGTAAGACTTTGTACAATAGGCCCAAGTGGTATGACCTTTCCCTGTACTCCGCACATAGTGGGAGTTTTGTAGCACTAGGCTGCCATTTTTTTTTTATGATAAACACTAATTAAGAACCCTCTAAACTAGTTTTATTAAGGAAAATGAAAAACACAATAAACTAAGCTTACCATGGAAAAAGCTAATTAAGCTTACCATGGGTGTCCAATGTCTTGATTTATTAGACTGATCTTCTCCATTTCTTTAGACATAAGAGATGCAGTTTCTATCAGTCCACTCACCACCATTTCTGGATGAACCTTCTTCTTCTTCAACATCCTTGTGATCAGCTACCAAATCCCCATGCAAAACCAAGGAAAAAAAAAATGGTACAAGTCAACAAAATCAGTAACTCTTCATACAATGAATCTCAAGCTTCATGCTAGTCAAATTTAGCAAGTGCACATGTCTTGGATGTCTCACTATGGCTCCCCAAAGCCAACATAGTTCCCTCACTCACTCCCATGAAGAAATAAAGTAATGCATGAGCATGAAAATGGTGGCAAGAGTGAAGGATCATCTTACTCTTTTCATCTTCTTTGTTGCTTTAATGGTGGTCTTGGCATCTACCATTGGATTCTCTTCATTCTTCTTCTTGTTTCTGTAGTTGTTGTTGTTGTTCTTCTTCTCCTTGGTTGGTTCTTCATTAATCCTCTCCTTTGGAGGACAAGTGGTACTCTTTCCTTTCTTCGGAGAAGCATCGGAGGCGGCAAAGAGATCGGCAAGAGTTGTTCTCCCCTTTTCATTTCTCTCCTTGTCCTCCTTCAACAATGGCTCAACCATGAGCTCCTTGTGACATTGTTGGTCTTGTTCTGCCACCACCTTCACCACCACCTCCATGCTTTGCTTCTCATTGTCCTTCTCTCTAAAAGATGACCTTAATGACTTGCTAACACTTAGAGGAACCATTGCCACTTTGATTTCTACTTCTTCTACTTCTTGTGAATGTTCATGATCTTCTTCTTCTTCTTCTTCTTCTTCTTTTTCTTCTTCTTTAGCATTGCCATACTCATGGTCATCTGGAGGTAATGGAGAATGGTGGATGTCTTGGAGGCCTAGTGTGCCAATGGTGAGGATGCCATCAAGGACATTGTGGAGAAGCAATGCTTCTTGATCAGTTTCCATCTCTTTCCCATCAATGAACACATCTAAAACTCATGACAGAAAGATACATTAATTATGTGAGAATATATATATAACATCAACAAGTAATAGCTAATGCTAAGTGCATTGAAATCAAAATTAACCTGGTTGTTGCCTGTGAGAAACTCTTGAGTACACAGTCCTTGGTTGCATCTTCCATTGCATCCAATTGAAGATCTGTCAAACAACACCAACTATATTAGATTTAAACAATTAGACTTGCATTATTGTATAAATTTCATTTATCTGATCACTAGTGTTTCATGGACCTTCATAGTCATCACAGAGAGGGAGAAAGAAAGAGAGAGAGAGATGGAGAGGGAGGTAGTGAGTGGGAGAATGAAGAACATGGGGGGTCTTATAGAGAAAACACATTGGGAATTAGGAGAGCACCAAGAAGGGGTCCCTCTCATAGTTGGCAATAGCTTGGCTAGATTGGAACAAGAAGCACTCTTCTGATTGGAAGGTATATCTCCATTGAGATGTATCTTCATGGCTTTCTCTGCCTCTAAAATTCTTATGGAGACTTCTAATTATCATCTTGTTACAGTGGTCTCAATGATCTTTTCCTATCAACTCATTGATTCTTGGAAAACAAACAATTAATCACTGTTCCTAGCTAACCTTAACTCCAAAGATTAATGAAACATAGAAAGATGCAAAGCATAAGTTAGTGTTGAACAATGACAATTATTTTGAATTATTGTCAAATAACAAGTCCAAGAATCATCAAAGAAAATTAATTGTACATGATATTATGTAGCAAATTAAAGGAAACCAATTAGTTGCATCTTGTTGAGCAGTCAATGCCGCATGCTAATAATGAAAGCTTTGGACCCAATATGGCCATAGAAATGACTAAATCTTGTAGGATAATGTTGAATTCCAACTTCCAAGCCATATCCATCAACTAACTTTAAGGAAGTTGCACTTCTTTGGTGTGATACAATGAATTTCAAGTTGATAAGAGGATCACATTTTTTTTTAATGATAAAGTGAATAAACCACATTCATTTGAACCTATGATACAGATCGTTCTGGTACATAGTGAAACCATGCATCACTAGCTGATACAAAAAAAATACGTGCGAAGGAGTGGGGGGTCACCATCCCTCATGCTTGTTACTCGTCGCAATTTAGCCTATACTCTTGTCGCAAGAAGCTTATAAGTGTTCAGACTACATTGAAGAATATTATATGTTGTGGACAGGCTACTAAAAGCATATGCTTCAGGCGTAGTTCAAACTCTCAACCTCTTATTGTGATCGGGAGTAGGCAAGCCAACTTTCTTTGTTAAAGTTGGTGTGTATATATATATATATATTCTCTTATTTATATAAAATAGCTGAAATAGATCAGCAATATGCTAACAGGACGAATTACTATGATTATATATATTTTTGCCTCTAATTTAGATAATATAAGATAATTAGAAGGATCTTTTAATTGAAGGGAAAATATAAGATGTGGATGGGATCTTTTAATGTTATGTTCAATCAAATCGGATGGAGTTGGTGATATATGCCTCTTTTATTTATTTATTTATTTATTTATTTTTTTGACAAAGGTGACAAGCACCCCTAAAAGGGAAGTCAGGGACATGCACAGATGTGGAGCCCATCTCAACACACCTGAGCCCTCACCCTGTGTGAGCAGGGGTTCAAACTCGATTCGTCCTAAAGAACACACCCTATGTAGGAACCCGATCGATGCCAATAGACCAAGAGGTTGTTGGTATAATATACGCATAATTTGTAATAAACTAATTTAACATTTTAATAGAGAAATGTACTTAAGATTTGTGAGTTTTTAGTTGATTGCCTTATCTAAATAATCTTCAATAATCCAACAAGGGTTAGATGATGGGCATGTAACATGACTCTACCTGTGTAATGACCTAATTAATCATGCATCTGTTTTGATGAGACTTATCAAAATAGTTGCTTTTTGATGCCTTTGTGTTTGGCATTAATATAACAACATGTTGTCCCTATGATCAATGTCTTGTAAAAGTTTCCCTTGACATGATTTATTAAATGTTCCCTTTAAGCTATTCATTATTTTCAATTTAATGTTGATTTTAATGAGAATAATATAAATATATATTTTTGTTCTGATAATGATAGAAGATTCATATAATACTAGACCACCTTAAAGAAAGCTATATTTATATGAATAATGTCATCATTTAATAATCATGTGTAAAAGTTGATATGATGGAGTCAAGCATTACTAAATAAATGCAATAAAATTGATTCGATTGGATCTTTCAAAAAATTAATTAAGTTGAAATTATTTGAAATTCTTAATTTTCCATTTCTCACAAGATGTCTTTATCATTGTACTTGAATTTGACTCCATCGATTATTATATGAGAACGTTAGGAGTTTGAGTTCATAAATCTTACAAATTTAATTTTGTTATTTATCATAATGTCATCAAAGTCACACCAAAATTTCACTTTTAAAATATAAAACACATTTTAAACAATTTGAAATGCTTGTGAAATTCATTATCCGTATAGGGGTCAAATGGTACCATGGAGAAAGTCTCCCTAGTATCCACCCCAATGGAGCCCTGTAGCTTTTCATTATCCGCATAGGGGTCAAATGGTACCATGGAGAAAATCTCCCTAGTATCCACCCCAATGGAGCCCTGTAGCTTTTACTTTATCTTTCAAATAAATGAATGTGATTTATCTATTTTATATAAAAAAAATCATAGGACATTTTCTCCAATATTTATTTCTGCAACTTTTAAATAGATCATTATCTTTCTATGTTTTCATTTAAAGTAGTATTTCTTTTTCCATATTATCTAATCAAAATTAGAATGGATTTTTTTGGTGGTATTTCTTAGTTTACAATAGCTTAATATATCTCCAATATTGGACCTAACCCTAATACTAGTGTACAAGTAAGGTTCTCCCTTGGGGACCACCTAGGCCCTAGGCCTTTATTACGTAATGCAAATTACATAGCAGCTATTACTCTATCTCCCTTGTGGAGAGGGTCTTTGAAGTCCTCCTTTAATTTGGCGAATGTTGGGGCTTCTCCTTTGTGAAGGCTAAACTTTGCTTGAGTACTGTGAACTCCATCATGACTAACTTCAGGCATTTGGTGATGTGAGCTACATCAAACTAAGGGTGCGTTTGGTTAGAAGTAGTTTCAAATACATGGATTTTGAATTACATTGTAGTTGTAAATCCATGGATTTGAAAATACAGGAGAGTCAAATCCAGTGTTTGGTTAGAAGGATATGTAAATCTAGATTTAGAAAGTATGTGTTTGGTTTGATGTATTTAGAGTGTTGGATTATAGAATCCTTGTATATGGTTATTCATGGTGAGATTACCCCCATCATAGGCTATGAGTAGATTTTATTAATAATAAAAGCCTCACAAAATTTTCTTAATTTATATATATATATATATATATATATATATATATAAATAATTATTTTTAATAATTATTTTCTTAAAAAATATATTATTATTATATATATAATATAATTTTTTTAAAAAAGTAATTATAATAATATTTTTACGTTATAAAACTTGATTATTATGGATGTATTTAACATAATATTAATTTTTGATGATAATTATATGAATAATTTATATTATTATAAATAAATTTAAAGATTATTTAAAAAAATATTATATATATATATAGACGTGTGTGATATTACTGTGTATTCCCACTCACCTTCTGTTTGGCCTCTGGAGCATGTTTGAAGGATTTTCAACCGTACGGATGGGAAGATCATCGAAAAATAAGCTAGCTTGTCTATTTTCATGTAATTTGGTAACTGTTTGTTTCCCCCACTTAACAGTTCTTATTTTATAAAAATTTGATGGTCCAAAATTTCAACTATTAAGTGGGAGGACCAAACGATGACCAAATTATATGAAAATCGATATATTAGTTTATTTTTTGATGATCTTTCCATCCATATGGTTGAAAATTTTTAAAACTCTCTAAATAATCAAATAGGAGGTCATTTACTTATACAATAATAAAATTAAAAAAAAAACTTTTCACTCACTCTGATCCCTCACGTGATTTCACGTGAGGGATTGAAATGCTTGGATTTGGTACTACGGCCAAATCGGCCGTAGTTCCAAATCCCATGGTTATGGCAGTTGAGAATACAATGGATTTACAAATCCTTCTAAATATCCAGTCAATCAAACACCCGATTTTAAAAACAACCGGATTGATAAATACACTGAATTTGGAATCCAGCGAAACAAACAGCCCCTAAGAGAATATTAAAAAATCAATATCTCGGATTAATTCCTGAAAACACGTGGTTTATCATGAAAGCATCTTCAATTCGATTCTAATACTTTACTTGTTACCACCTTAATAGTTTAAAGTGTATTTGCGGAAGCTAGAGACCGGTTTAAGTATATTTGTGTGTGTGTGTACATATACATAGCTTTGAAGGGAGAGCTAGGTGATAAGGGAGACAAGAAGGGCACAAAACATAGTGCATGAGCCCCATATCCTGGTGACAGCTTTGTTCAAGGGAACGTCATGCATCTCACTATCCACCTTCTGAATGCATGACATGCATGCACTCTATTTCAACCAGAACTCCTTGTCTTCTCCATTAAGTGTCCAACAAGGACTATCTTCTACTGTGTTCCAAAGTACTTGACAGCCTCTAAACCCTAACAGTAGTAATGTGAGGCAATGAGTGAAGGAAGTGTCCTTCTGGTCTGACCTATTGCTACTTGTCCTACATGGAATGAAGTGAAGGGAGACCTAAGGATTGACTGGTCTTAGTGTCCTTCATTCATGGTGCTCCGAGAATACCATGCATGCTTTGATGGAGGACCAGTGCTTTGTCCTCAAGACCATGGAGTTTTTTCTGCTTGGCTTTGTGCTAGTTGATTCTTAAGTTTAGCATAGTTGTTAGCTTATATAGCTTAGGTAATTAGTTTTCATGTCATGAGTTTGCACTTTTAATTTGTTGGTTGTTTAATTACCAGGAAAACATTTGAAGCACATTAATTAACAGATGTTTTGGTGATGATATAATATATGTTGGAATGCTAGCTTTTGGATTCAATGTGGGTGCATGTTCCTTCTTGGATGTGCTATGTTGCTCTACTATACAACCAGAGAGAAAAAATATATATGTGTACTTTAAAATGTTGTGTTTATGAAGAAGGAACATGCACTAATTATGATTATTATGTTGGATAATATTCGAACAAAAATTTGTAAAAGTTGAAAGAAAAAAAATGTATATATGCACCCGATATCGATATAGATTAGTTTTGATTTTATGATATAGTACATAATATTTATATTCCATTAATTTGGAGTATATTTTGTGTAATTTTTCAAATGGAATAATGAAAATTCGGTCCTATTAGAAGTTACTTTTTTAAATACAGATAAAAAGATAATTAAATAAGTCCCTCTCTCTCTTTATTGAGTGTTGTATTCAAAAGAGACATGAACTAGAAGCCAAATGATCGAATGGTAGCTCAAGAAACATCTTCAACAACTTCAAAAGGAAACAATCATGTTAATTGTGATTGTCTAATGTGTAACTAATATGGGATAATTAATAATAATACCCATTCCATCTATCATCTAAAGAGAACCACTAAACAATTGAAGTTAATTTTATTGAATTTTAAGAGGACTTTTAAAAATTTTCTTTATTTATAATATATATATATATAAACTAAAAGGACTGATACATTATCAACTATATATTACTCACTCTCTTTTGCCAATTCAATAGCCAACCTTAATTATTATTATATAAATAATAATTGGACGCTAATCAACCAATTCAATAGCCAACATTTCAAAAAAGGGCCACCTCAATTATTGTTATCTTCACCAACATTGGATCGGCTCAGTCTCATGAGTCACATAATTTATATAATATTTTAATTAGAATTAATAAAAATACAAATCAAAATTATTCATATTTAATATAATAATAATAATTATTATTTCTCCTAAATTTATTTAGTGAGCTAAAAAAGTTTTTCTTTGTACCGTTCTATTGACTTCCTTATATTCTCATGGTTGGACGCAACTCCACCAACAAGAAGTCATATATAAAGTGCAAGAGGTGGAATCGATTACTAAGCGGAGTCTACAGTTCACGATAAAAAAGGAACAATCACAAAGACCATCTGGAGCAGACTTTGAGGATAAGGACACCCCGACTGTCAACCTGGAGCAGGAGGCCACCTAGGGCAAAACACTAAGACGGCTCCATAAACGTCAAGATCAAACGATATTTGTTTAATTAATGAATGTTGTTTATTAGCAAGCTAATCACAAATCTCAAATATCATGTATTAGCAAGCTAATCACAAATCTCAAATATCATGTAACTATATTTGTTTAATTAATGAATGTTGTTTATTCACCTTTATAAAAAAAATTATTATTCATAATCCATTATATATCCATACTCACATTTTCTATAAAAAAACTTAATTTAATTTCTTAGTTATAACATAGAAGTTCCTATAAAATAGTCCTGCTTTATACAAAAATAGATTTAATAAGAAAAAAAAATTCAAACAGTAATTTATTGAAGACTCATTCTAAATTAGAAAAAGTTTAGAGTGGCATTAATTGAACTCCTAAGTTTGACAACCTTTCTTACAGTTGATTCTAACAAAATCTAAAAACATAGAAAATAAAGGGAGAATAATTTTTTAAAAAAATGTTTGATTGTTTGAGAAAGTGTTTATGTAATAAGTTTTTTTATAAGTAAATTAATAATTTTTTATACTTTGAAAATAACTTTTGATATGCTAAAACAATTTAGCGACAAAATCCTAAATGTAGATTGGGAATTTGACATTGAGCAAGGTAGTGATTATCCTGCGGGTTAGCCGGAATCTAGGATTGTAAGAAAGATGAACCAAGAACCAAGGATTAACAGAGAAATATCTCTGGAATTCAAAGAAATATCATTAATCAAAGATTAAATCAAAAGCTAGTCCACATGCCGGACTAAATAGCCTAGAATTAGATATTTTCAGAACTTTTGTAAAAAATGAAAAAAATTCAAATTAAACTAAGCAAGCAACCAAAATCCTAGATCAAATCAAAATTAAATAATGTCTTAATTCAGCAGATGAATTATTACCAAAAATAGAAAAAAGCGCATAAAATGAAGATTTAAAGAGGAAAACAACTGATTTTGGCGCCGAAAGCGGTGTCTACAAGGCCAAAGCCCGGTGGCCATGTGGTGCACGCCGAGACGAGCTTTTCGGATTGGGGTTGAATGCGTGATTCTAATACGTGTGCCCAAGTTATGGCCAAAACACCGAATCACATCATCTGGCTTGGATCCTCCTGCATCAGAATTTCTACTAGAGGTTCTTGCTGCCAAGGGATTTGGTCTGCAGTGGATAAGGTGGATAAAGCCGATACAATACTCCTCAAAATCCAGTGTCCTCATTAATAGACAATCTGTGGGTTATATCAGGCATCAAAGGGGACTAAGGTAGGGGGATCCCCTGTCGCCACTACTTTTGGTCATAGCAACAAATATCTTTAATGCCATGCTCACCAAATTAAGCCGTCAATGGAAACATTTGTAGTGGCCTTAGATGTGGGGAGAGGGGACAAGAACAAATCACATCCCTTCAATATGTTGATGACCTCCTAGTGATATGTTCGGGACGGCCAGAGCAGTAAGCTTATATTCTATCTCTATGAAGGTCCCTCAGGTCTCAATATCAATTACCACAAGGCACAAGACGTCTCTAATACCAATAGGATTAGAGAGTCGCGATGCAGAAACAATGGCAACCATAATGGACTGCAAAGTCAAAAGGCTGCCCATAGACTATCTTGGTATTCTCATATCTGGATCAAAACCGATACGAGAAGAATAGCTCCAGTTAATAAACAAGGTGAAAATGAGAATAGGCTCTTGGAAAGGCCAATTGCTCTCAATGGGTGGTATGATCACCTATACTCAACTCAGTCCTCTCAATGATACCGAACTATTGCTTATCTATCTATCAACTACCAATCTTGGTACTTAAGCGATTGCCTCCGAAGAGACTTTTTGTGGCATGGGCCTGAAATGCAGGGAAAAAAGTACCGACTGGTGAACTGAAAGAGGCTATGCAGACCTAAGGAATAGGGAGGTTGGGCCATCATTGACCTAAAAGTTTTAACACCGCAATGATCCGAAAGTGGTGGTGGAGGCTTCTCACGGGACAAGTTGGGGTTTGTATAAAAATCATCGAGGAAAATTACTTTCAAAGATCATGCATCAACCCCTACCAAAAAAACCCCCAATAGAACATCGTATTTCTGAAAAGGTATCTGTACCCAATGGAAAGCATTTGAAAGGGGAATGAGAATTAATGCAAGGAAAGGAAATACGGTGAACTTCTGGCATGACAAATGCATGGAGGGACAAACACCAATTATTCACATCAAAAATTTACAGCAAACCTATCAAAGTCTGTTTAATTGTTGTTAAACAAAGATGACTCTATAAAAGCACATATATGGGTCAAGTCATGCTCCATTGAGTAGATTAACAGGAATTAAGTATGATTCAAGTGAATGTACCCTCTTCAAAATTTCTATAAAAGAATTCAGATGAAATGAGTTAACTAAAAGACTTCCAAGCTAGCATAAGGGGTTGGAGACATCAAAATTTATTTTCTAGAACCTTAACAGATAAGGTTCGAGGCGTAGAAACAACCTTTTGCAAAAAAAAGCAGGATAAGGCTGAGTATAATAGACCCAAGTGGTTCGACCCTTCCTCGGACCCCGCGTGCATGCGGCGAGAGCTTTGTTGTACCAGGCTGCTCTTTTTTTTTTTTTTTTTTTAAGACATAAGGGAATTAGTTACTTCCAAGTAAACTTAGTCTCTACAAACAAAATTAATTTCTATATGCAGATCACACAAGTCAGTCACCAAGCATCACATAATTATATATTCAACACACTGATACCATCAGTATTCAGATTCTCATTTCAAGTGTAACAAAACTTCTTGATCTCCTATCATATGCATCATGGAGAGTCTATTTCTCTAGCTAATAGTATAGAGATATATATGTGGACAAATCTATGATGAACATATATACCACTGCCAAGGAATACAATAATGCATTCCCAAAAGAAAAATTATGTAAAAGATCGAGTAGCACAATCTTTGACGACCTTCTACTTCTCTAGATGAAAATCATTAATTTGCTTGGCCCAGATTCTGGT
Source organism: Dioscorea zingiberensis (assembly GCA_026586065.1). Lineage (NCBI taxonomy): Eukaryota > Viridiplantae > Streptophyta > Magnoliopsida > Dioscoreales > Dioscoreaceae > Dioscorea > Dioscorea zingiberensis. The sequence continues at coordinate 42,361,516 of CM048826.1, read as the reverse complement.
TCAATAAGGATGAACAACATGTAACAATTATTGCAATTATGTTACAAAAGTTGGTGCATACCCTTTGTATTCTATGACCTTTCATATGGTGTAAACCTTTGGTCTTCTATGACCTTTGGTTTTTTATGACCATTCATATGGTGGTAACAATTATGCAAGACCTTTCATATGCCAACCTTTGGTCTTCCATGACCTTTCATATGGTGGTAAACCAAGAGTCATTATTGATGGAACAATGGCTATATATATGGTCTTTCTTTTGCTTGGTCTTAACACTGTTGAAAGTTGCACAGAAAGTTGTAACAAAGAAACGACTAACAGACAAGAAAAAAGAAAACATGAGTTAAGTTGCACAGAAAGTTGCAACAAAGAAACGACTAACAAACAAGATGAAACAACTACATATTAAAAGTCTTTTATTTCATTTCATCATTTCAGACTTCCATACTCACTTGAAGCAATTCGTTACAATTTATAGAACTTCACCTAACAATGAAAATAAGGAAAGAAAATTACATAATCTGGAAATATTTCAAATAATTTAAAGAAATCCTCTAACTAAGGAATCCTCCAATCAAGAAAATCTTCAATCTTCAAGATCTTCAATCAAGCTGATTTCCAGCTGATTTCCAATCGATCTTCAAGGTCTTCAAGCTGATTTCCTGTCAATCTTCAACACTCCCCCTCAAGTTGGTGCGTAGATATCACCAACTTGTCTAAGCCGATTTCCAGCTAATTGGAGAAGATTTGTTCAAGCCGATTTCCGGCTAATTTGTTCAAGCCGATTTCCGGCTAATTCATTCAAGCCGATTTCCGGCTAATTTAAGAAGATTCAATTTGAGACAGCTGGCACCAAATTCGAATAGTACAGCTTGCCTCGTCTAATACCACGGCCAATCGTCACCGTTTTCCGTTGACGATCTTCCCGGTTGTGAGTTGGGCCTGTGTTGCAAAATGCATTTGTAACGCATTTGCAACAAATGTACCGCAGCCTCGGTCTTCAAATGTTGCGTAGGATTTCCCCACGAACTTGTTCAAATGTTGCATATCATCCGGATCCTTCATGACAACTTTATCACGATGATCCAATTCTCGGAACACTCCGGTTAACTCTCCATAATATTCGGAGAGAGACTTCATCCATCGCTTCACTTTTTGATTTTCAGCATACCATCTTTCATAGCCATCTTTAATTTCTGCAGGTGGCTTTGGTTTACACAGAATATAAGAGAGTTTCTCTCTTTCGGCGAGATGCATCTCCATCAAATGTCATTGGAGGAGGCCATCACGTTGGGCGTGATGATTCAACAGCTAGGATAGGAATTAAACCTTCGGCTCTGATACCATGTTGAAAGTTGCACAGAAAGTTGCAACAAAGAAACGACTAACAAACAAGATGAAACAACTACATATTAAAAGTCTTTTATTTCATTTCATCATTTCAGACTTCCATACTCACTTGGAGCAATTCATTACAATTAACAATGAAAATAAGGAAAGAAAATTACATAATCTGGAAATATTTCAAATAATTTAAAGAAATCCTTTAACTAAGGAATCCTCCAATCAAGAAAATCTTCAATCTTCAAGATCTTCAATCAAGCTAATTTCCAGCTGATTTCCAATCGATCTTCAAGGTCTTCAAGATGATTTCCTGTCAATCTTCAACAAACACTACTCTCCATAAGCATATACCATCAAATTTTGGAGAGCAAAGTGTGAGAAACTTGGCAAAACCACACAAAGAGTCCATAGCCGAGCACCAACCTACAATGGCCGGAGGTATGCCGGAAATCCAATCCTTGGGTTTCTTAATTCTCGATCCTATCCATTAGTTTTATTCCGCTTTTAGGATCTTTATATATATATTTTTTTCTTTCACAACAGAACTCCAAAATGATCTTTTCCCTTATAATCATGCAATCTAATCCAGGTAACACATGCTTTCATTGAATACATGGGTTCAGAATGCCTTTTATCCATAAACAACAATTACAGACCTAATCATGCAAAAGATGCATCTCTAAACAAACATATATAGCAGCAGAGAACATTCATTTTGAGTGTATGATGAATCATTTATTCCTGGTGATACCATTAATTTGTTCTCTGAGTCTGCTTTGAGTTATCATGTGTATTGAAGATTAGCGCTTAGTACTTGTTTCATTGATCAGTATTTTTGTATTGGAATCATCACTGCAAGTGAATCGTTTGTGATCAGCTTTAATTTTGGCTAAATTAATCCATTTAAACTGACTATATATGAGATTTTCAATTTAACATGTTTTGTTTGTTATTGTTCTAATTCCATGCCTAGATGCATTTGGCTAATTAAGATGATGGTGCATGCATGGCAAGAGGTTTTCATTTTATATATCTAGTATGTTTTTGTGTTTCTTACTCAATGGATTCCACTTCCTATGTATTATATTGGTGGGTTGAAATTTTGTTCTTCTATTTGGATTGTGATTGCTTGTTAGAAAATATATAGAACCAATATAATCCTCCAATTGGGTGATTGAATTTCTGAATTTTTTTATTATTTTAATTTCTTGGCATGTACTAAGCATACAAGGGAATAGAATTGCATGCATGGATTAATAAAAAATTAATCAAAAATGAAATTTAGTGGAGATCGTGCATTTTATTCTTCACGTGGATGACCAATATTTACTATTAGATTGAAAATTCAGTACTGTCATGATTTATTTACCCTGGAATGCCTCGATCTTCAAGGGTAAAATAAATATTGTGCTTTGGTTTAAAATTTATTGGAGGATGCATTATTAATCCTCACTTGGGAAAGTGAACACATTTGAATTTCAAGATGCATGATTAATCATAAAAAACTTAAAACTATTTTTAATAGGGCTTTTTGCAGGTGCACCCCTGAATAATGTTGAAATTACGTATTTATCCATGAATAAAACATAATTATATATATATATATATATACCCCTGAATAATAGGTATAACTGTGTATAAACTCCTGGGGTTAAAATCATATGAAAAATTGTCATTTAACAAACGGTAGAAATGTAAAATGATCATTATACCCTTTACATATATACCCCTGAAAATTTGTTTGACTGTAAATTTAAAAATACCTTTTTAAAAATCTGAATTTTAAAATAGTTAAAATATATAAAGATGGGTATTTTGGACATTTTTCAACCCTTAACCTAAGTTGTAACCATGGTTAAGATTATCTGGTTAACTTCCGTCAACAGATCTTAACAACAAGGGCATATCCGTAATTCAACCTGTTTTTCAGGGGTATACAAGCTATTATGATTTTTTCGTGGGTAAATATACAATTATGAAACTTTTGAGGGGTATATAACCGATTTTCCCTTTTTAATAATGGTAATATTAATGATGCTTTAACATGGGGTTGGCTAGCTATATGAATTAATTCTTTTGAAAAAACAATCAATCATCTTTATTAATTTTCCTTATTCACACATTCCTAATCAGTAGTATCTTCCACTCTCAATAATTTTCATCCTCTAATATCATTAATTTTGGGTCTTTCCTTTGTAGTCATTTATTATTATTTTTTTTGAGCTAAAGGGGATAAACCCCAGTCTCCGCCCAGATAGGACGTGCACGGGCTTGGACTATCACTGGGCCCGTGTTGTACGGGCCCACCCAGGTGACCACCAAATCCTGCGCACTCACCCGTCACCGTAGGGATTCGAACCAAGTTCTCGTCCCTAGATGCTGAGGACCTTTGCCGCTCGACCCGAAGGTCCTTGGCGTAGTCATTTATGTCTAATTAGAACCATGCAGCCATGAAAATAAATAATTTTTAAAATAGAAATACTCAAGGAAGAAGGTACCTCAATTGCTAATATATATGCTACCTATCTATCTTCAAGCTCAACACTCAACCCTTAATTTTGAAAATCAAGAGTATCTACCTACATAATCTGAATTAAGATCATCTCTCCATGCACCCTTTTGAAAACCATGAAAATAATTTTTAAAATAGAAATACACAAAGAATTAAGAAGTGATATTAAACTATACCTCAATTGCCAATATATATGCTAGTATACATCTTCAAGTTTAGCTCTCTCTCTCTCAACAACTTCAACAACTTCAAAAGGAAACAATCATGTTAAGTGTGATTGTTTAATGTGTAACTAATATGGGATAATTAATAGTAGTAACCATTTCATCATTCAAAACCTAAAGAAAACCACTAAACAATTAAGTTTTATTGAATTTTCAGATGACTTAAAATTTTTCTTTATTTGTAATATATGATATATGATATATGATATATAAACAAAAAGGACTGATACATTATCAACTATTACACACTCTCTTTAGCAAGTGGAGGCTAATCAACCAATTCAATAGCCAACATTTCAAAAAGGGCCACCTCAATTATTATTATCTTGACCAACATTGGGTCTGGTCATAGTCTCATGAGTCATGTAATTTATATAATATTTTAATTAGAATTAATAAAAATCAAATTTATGCATATTTAATATATTAATAATAATAATTATTATTTTTCATAAATTTATTTAGTGAACTAAAAAAGTTTTTCTCTGGAATCCATTCTATCGACTTTCTTACACTCTCATGGTTGGATGTAGCCCCACCAACAAAAAGGCAGAAAGAATTGAATTATAAAGGTTATATTTATGGCAAAGGTGTATCAGAGCCTCAAGCTTTTAAATCAGATTCTCAAACTTGTAAATGCAGCCATCCTGAGAACTTCTATATTGGCAAATTAAGGTGAGTGAAACCGTACAAATGTAGAGAATAGTGCATGGAGAATAGTATAAGATTTGGATTAAAAAATATATATATATACGTGATCCTTAGTGATTAAAATTATATATATATATATATATATATATATATATATATATATATATATATGAGCCCATAAATATTTTATGCCTAGAGTTTTAACATCCTGGTAAACAACTTATTTTTTATATATGTTTCTACCATTGCTTCTGGACTTGTAATTTTTTATTTATTTAGTTGATGCAAACTTTATGTCACCTATCTTTATCATTTTCAATGAATTTGATTATCTATTTTGATAAAAAAAGGAAAATTTTATGAACTATAAAATTAACAATTGTTTGCTTCACTGTCACTGATTTTTCTCTCACCGTATATATATTAAGGGAAAAAACCAATGTTATGTTACTCTTGCTTCAATGGTCTGTTTATGATATTTATGTCTCGAGTTTTATATTGGACTCTCTTGTTTTCTTGCTTCAGTGGCTTAATCTATTCACCTTTTCCCTTGCTTAAAAATCAAAAAAAAACCAAAGCCAAAAAAACCAAAGCCAAAACAAAATAAGAACTATATATATTAAACCATTAAGTCATGAAGTTTTTATCAGTCTTCCAAATGAAGAAAAATTTCAAGTGGTATCCCAATTAACCAAAATGCTCTGAGATCGATATATGTGTATAAAAGCATTTGTTTGTGTTAAATCTTTCTGGGCTGGACCCTACTGGTCCAACCAGAACCACTATTGGGCCAGGTCACATGTCCACACTAGTAGTGATATTGTTCGCTTTGAGCCTGAGCCTGCACGGTTTTGTTCTTGGGCTTAACCTAAAAGGCCTCGCTACTAATGGAGATATGTCTATTACTTAAGCCCTATATTTTTTCTTCAACAGTCGATGTGGGACTATTGTTTGATTTCTAACATCCTTCCTTAAACAAAGGCTCACATGCAAATTTAATTCAGGTCTACCGTCTGGCTGCAAATTCAATCCAGGTTTACTTCCTGGCTACCAACTTAATCCAAGTCTATCACCATGCTGCAAATTCAATCTAGGTCTACCACCTAGCTGCCAACTCAATCTAGGTCTACCACCTAGCTACAAACGCCAACTCTTTTTTTTTCAATCTAGGTCTACAGCCTGGATGTCAACTCAATCCAGGTCTATAACCTGACCCAACTACCAACTCAATCTAAGTCTACAACCTTGCTCTGATACCATGTCTAGTGGGACTATTGTTTGATTTCAAACATCCTCCCTCAAACATTTTTTTTTGAAATTCATCACAGGCTCTGATACCATGTCGAGTGGGACTATTGTTTGATTTCTAACATTTTCCCTCAAACAAAGGACCATATCGAGTTTTTTTTCCTTTTTTCGAACACCCACTTCTAACTCTATCCAGGTCTACGCATGGCTGCAAATTCAATCCAAGTCTACCACATGGCAACCAACTCAATCCAGATTTACTGCCTGGCTACCAACATAATCTAGGACTACTGCTTGCCAGCAAATTCAATCAAGGCCTACTGCCTGGCTATAAATTCAATCCAGGTCTATTGCTTGGCTGCAAATTCAACCTTTTTTTTGTTTTGAAATTCATCATAGGTCTACAACCTGGCTCTGATACCATGTTATGCTTTAAAGAGAGAGAGAGGTTTGATCATCAAAGCAACTGCTATAAAGGATTTGTTTCCATTATTCCTGAATAAACCACTCCTATTCATGCAGAACTATATATATATATATATATATATATATATATATATATATATATATATATATATATATATAAGCTTTTTCTTTGCTTCACAATCTTTACCATAGCTTATCTTCATGCATCCTTTTATATATATATAGTATTCTTGTTCTCTTTAACCAACTGATCGAGTAAAGCAATATCAGACTAGGTTGTTTGATCATCAAAGCAACTGCTATATATAAACGATGAAATAATGCAACAGACTCCAGCAGTGGAAGAAATGCACGATTTAGCTCCCAAGAGTATATAGAGGAGTAGATCGAGAAGGCAGAGAAGGCAGAAAAAGAGGAGAGGAAGAGAAGGGAGGAATGACGCTGGAAGGCCATACTCTATCAACAGCCGGAGGTTATGATGGGCCTTACTCCAAGCTCCTCACCATCATTATAGTGTCTATATTTGGGTTCTTGTTTCTAGTGGCCGCAGGAATTCTTCTCATCCTGTGCATCCTGCGAGCTCGCCGGATGGCACAGGTGAGGCCCGTCACTAAGCTGGAGTTGGAAGAGCTCACAGAATAAAGGCTACGTGGGCAATTAATATAGTATTTATCAATGTTAGTAGTATAATAAAACTTTGGCGAGCTAGGTCTCCCACGGGCCTCCTCGGCCTGCATATGCTTATGTTGTTTTAATGTTTTTTTTATGACACAAGTAATGTACATATACATTGAGAATATAAAAGTAGACATTTATTGGGCCTTGGCCAGAGCCCAGCACCCAGCACCCACCACCCACCATATTTCTTATAATTATTATATTTTATAGTTCTTATATATCATATTAATATATTATCCATCACATTTAACTAAGAGACTATTAAAATAACATATAATACATAAAAAGATTAACAAAAAAAAAAACTGGACAAAATAAAAATATTCATTACTATTACAATGTTTATTAAAATCATCAATCCATTAAAATGTTCTTCATCAATCTAATAAAAACTAGCCTAGAATATGTAATAACCACTCTGAAAATTTTGATAAATTTAAAATTTTTGATATTAATATTTGCCACTTAATGATGAGGTGGAAATATTGTGGCGTAGAGGGACTAATATGTAAAGTACCAAGAATGGCTTGCATATAGAAGAATCTTTGCTTGAGGCCCTGGGGGGTTATGTATATAATAATAATAATAATAATAATAATAATAATAATAATGCAAGTGGAAGAACTTGCACGCAATGTTACTTAATTCAAGGTTTAGAATCTGGCCATTAAATTGTTGTTTTAAAGCACATAAGGGATAGTTTTGTTTAAAGAAAAGCCAAGGATGAAATTGTAATGAGGAATCATTAAACATTGATTTGATTGATAACTTGTGATATGGGTTAGACTAAATGTTATAGGAGTGACAGTCATATGTAAATTAAATCCATATATTTTTCTCTGTCATATATCACAAAATTCCAGTCATTCACATGAATAATTTACAACAAACCTATCAAAGTCTGTTTAATTGTTGTTAAACAAAGATGACTCTATAAAAGCACAAATATTGGTCAAGTCCTGCTCCACTGAGCAGAGATTAACAGGAATTGAGTATGATTCAAGTGAATGTACCCACCCCCTTCAAGATTTCTATAAAAGAATTCAGATGAAATGAGTTAACTAAGAACCTTCCAAGGCAGCATAAGGCCGGGTTGGAGACATCAAAATTATATTTATTTTCTAGAACCTTAAGAGATAAGGGAATATTAGTTATTTCCGATCGAGTAAACTTAGTCTCTACAAGCAAAATTAAATTCTATATGTAGATCACACTAGTCAGTCACCAAGCATCACATAATTATATATTCAACACACTGATATTATCAGTATTCAGATTCTAATTATTTCAAGTGTAACAAAACTTCTTGATCTCCTATCATCATGCATCATGGAGAGTCTATTTCTCTAGCTAATAGTACGTTCAATGATGATATATATATATGTGGACAAATCTATGATGAACATGTTAAATCTTTCTAGGTTGGACCCTACTGGTCCAGCCATAACCACTATCGGGCTAGTTCACATCTCCACATTAGTATGATATTGTCCGCTTTGGGCCTGAGCCCACACGGTTTTGTTCTTGGGCTTAACCCAAAAGGCCTCACTACTAATAGAGATATGCTTATTACTTAAGTCACTACACTTTTTCTTCAATAACCGATGTGGGACTTTGTTTGATTTCTAACATCCTCCCTCAAACAAAGGACCACATCTCCAATCTAGGTCTACCGCATAGCAACCAACTGCAATCCAGGTCCACTGCCTAACAACCAAATGCAATCCAGGCAACTACCTGGCACCAACTCAATCCAGGTCCACCGCCTGGCAACCAACTGCAATCCAGGCCTACTGCCTGGCAACCAACTGCAGTCCAGGTCCACCGCTTTGCTACCAACTCAATCCAGGTCTACCGCCTGGCTCAACTACCAGCTCAATCCAAGTCTACAACTTGGCTGCCAACTTTTTTTTTTAAATTTTTTTTACATATCTACCACCTGCTCTGATACCATGTTAAATCTTTCTAGGCTGGACCCTACTGGTCCAGCCAGAACCACTATCGGGCTAGTTCACATCTCCACATTAGTATGATATTGTCCGCTTTGGGCATGAGCTCGCACGGTTTTGTTCTTGGGCTTAACCCAAAAAGCCTCACCACTAATAGAGATATGCTTATTATTTAAGCCACTACACTTTTTCTTCAATAACTGATGTGAGACTTTGTTTGATTTCTAACAGAACATACCACTGCCAAGGAATACAATTCATTCCCAAAAGAAAAATTATGTAAAAGATTGAGTAGCACAATCTTTGACTATCTACTTCTCTAGATGAAAATCATTTGCATGGCCTAAATTCTTGGGAATCTTGAGCGCTGATTTAATAAGAATGAACAACAAAACTCCAAAATGATCTTTTCCCCTCTAATCATGATCTAATCCAGGTAACACATGCTTTCATTGAATTCAAGGGTTCAGAATGCCCTTTATCTATAAACAACAATTAATTACAAACCTAATTATGCAAAAGATGCATCTCTAAACAAACATAGCAACAGAGAATATTCATTTTGAGTGTAAGATGAATCATTTATTCTTGGTGATACCATTTGTTCTCTGAGTGATGTGTATATTGAAGATCAGCGCTTGGTACTTATTCATTCATCAGTATTTTGGTATTGGAATCATCACTACAAGTGAATCGTTTGTGATCAGCTTTAATTTTGGTTAAATTAATCCATTAATTTAAACTGACTATATATGAGATTTTCAATTTAACATGTTATGTTTGTTATTGTTCTATATGCAGCCTAGATGCATTTGGCTAATTAAGATGATGGTGGGAATTGAAGAGGTCTTCATTTTATATATCTAGTATGTTTTTGTGTTTCTCAATCAATGGATTAATCTTGTTCTTCTATTTTGATTGATTCTTAGAAAATAGAACCAATATAATCCTCCAATTGGGTGATTGAATTTCTGAAAATTTTTATTATTTTAATTTCTTGGCATTTACAAAGTATACAAGGGAGTACTACCAAAACTCCAAGGGGCAGAAAGGGGAGTTGTTACACAGACTGCAAGAGGTTGACATAATTCAGGAGAGTCAGGACCTCCAAGATGGCGAGTGCACAGAGTACATCGCTGTACGACATGCATATAAAGAGATCATTAGAGCAGAGGAAGCGCATTGGCGACAACGCTTGAGGATCACCTAGCTGAAAGAAGGCGACAACAATACTAGATTCTTCCATGCAATCGCCAACCTGCGGAGGTCTCGGAACTGGTCCACAGCATGGAGGTCCAAAGAAATACGTTGGTGGAAGCCGACGAGATTGGTAGGGCGGTCACGGCTTACTTCACTGGTCTTCTTGGCATTGCCCGCACCGATTGTTACATCACAAATTGGAACAGGTTGTTTGAAAGCTGGCAGACATCAGTCCTAGCACACTTGGAGTGTTATGTTTTGACAAATATATGTTATACAAGCTATTATTTTTATAATGAACCTTGGTGCGATGTTCGTCTCTCACTGGGCTAGTTTTAGCTCACAACTCCCACCATTTCAGTGTACAGGAACAGATCAGGGTAGCTGATCGAGTGGTACGGATCTGGAGATGGACGTGACGGTTAAGTGTATAGCTGACTCTGAGTAGATGTGGACTATAAAATTGATAAATGAAACTATGTCATTTTCAGCTTTAAGTATGAGAATGTACCTAATCTCTGAACATCTAAACTAAAAAAAATCCTGGGGCATATGTAACTGAACAATCAGTTTAATAAAAAGTCACTTATATGTGCCATGAAAACCCGGGTTGTTACAGAGGACCCCTTCACCATGGAAGAAATTAATAGGGTCATACAAGAGTTGAATAATGACAAGGCTCCAGTCCCAGATGGTTTCTCGATGACCATATATTAAAAGGGATGGGAGTTCATAAGGGAGGATTTGACCAGGCTTTTCCAAGACCTACATAACCGGCTAGCACAACTTGAAAGGATCAACTGAGCCCATATCATCCTCATTCCTAAAAAAGTGGCACCGAAGGAGATCGACGACTATAAGCCGATCAACCTCCTTAACTGCTCCATGAAAATCATCACGAAAGTGCTTGCCAATAGACTCCAAGGCGTCATTTCAGGGCTAATCAATGAGTCGCAAACGGCTTTCATCAAGGGACGGTCCATCCAAGACAACATAATTGCAGCAGAGGAGCTAATACACAAAATGAGAATCCAGGGCCATGGGTGGGCCATACTCAAAATCGATTTTAAAAAGGCTTTTGACATCATGGATTGGGACTTTCTCCTAGAGATCCTAGCAGCTAAAGGATTTGGACCTCGGTGGGTCTCCTGGATTAGGGAAATTCTTCATACTTCCAAGTCAACACTGATCATCAACGGCGAAACAAGTGGATACATCAGGCACAATAGAGGTCTGAGACAAGGGAACCCACTCTCTCCCCTCCTCTTTGTCATTGCAGCAGACGCCCTCACAACCATGATTACTAGAGCAACCCGCGACAACATATACAGGGGTATCCAATACGGGGATCGGCTGGAGGATGAAGTCACCTCAGTTCAATACGCCGATGACCTCCTGGTCTTCTGTTCTGGCAAACTGGAGCACATGCGAACCCTGAAGCTCATTTTCTACCTTTTGAGGGGCTATTTGAGCTCCGTATGAACCTAAGAGCCACCTCATCCCCTTCAGACTGAACGGGACAAGAGCAGAGGCCTTGGCTAACACCATCAATTGTCAGATAGGAAAACTCCCCATTAACTACCTAGGAATCCCGATCTCAGGAAAAAAGCCTAGGCGCCCGGAATGGAACCAGTTGATTAACAAGATTAGAAGGAGGATTTGTTCATGGAAGGGTCGTCTCCTTTCCATGGCGGGGAGAATCGCCTTAATCAACTCGATCGGCTATACCAAACTACTGGTTGGCAATATACAAACTACCGAAGTGGGTGAGCAAGTAGATTGACAACCTCAGAAGGGAATTCCTTTGGCATGGGCCTGAGCTAAAGGGCAAGTTATATAGGTTGGTCAACTGGCAGCGTATATGCAGGCCAAAAAAGCATGGGGGTTGGGGTATTACAGACATCAGATGCTTCAATGCAGCCATGATTTGTTAGTGGTGGTGGAGGCTTCTTAATGGGCAAACTAACATTTGTCGGCGCATCATTATGAACAAGTACTTTAGAAACTCCTTCCTCAACCCACACAAGGGAGCGACTGCAAGAGCATCACACTTCAAAATAGAAACATATAAGGAAGAAGGGATAGATAACCTCTGCCTCAATTGCCAATATGGTGCTATACCTTCAAGCTCAGCTCTCCACCCTTTTGAAAACCATGCCATTAGAAAAACTTTTAAAATAGAAGAGGAGATAACCTATACCTCTTGCCAATATGCTATATATCTTCAGAGACACGTACGCTCATCTAGGAGAGGATGTATATATAGAGGAGGAGGAGAGGAAGATAGGTTGAGGAGGAAAGCAGAGGAAGAGAAGGGAGGAATGATGCTGGAAGGCCATACTCAACCAACTGCGGGCGGTTATGACGAGCCTTACTCTAAGCTCCTTGCCATCATTATAGGGTCTATATTTGGGTTCTTGTTTTTGGTGGGACTCATCTTATGCATCCGGCGAGCTCGCCGGATGGCACAAGTGAGGCCTGTGACTGAGATGGAGTTGGAGGAGCTTGCTGAATAAAGGTGACGTGGGTAATTAATATAGTATTTGATGTTAATATTATAAAACTTTGGCGAGGTCTCCCTCGGCCAGCATGTTTATGTTGTTTTAATGTTTTTCTTTATGGCACCACTAATGTACATATATATTGAGAATAATGTATACATTTGTTGGGCTTGACCCAGCACCCACCATATTTCTTATAATTATTATATTTTATAGTTCTTATATATCATATTAATATATTATCCATCACGTTTAACTAATAGACTATTAAAATAAAGTATAATACATAAAAGATTAACAAAATCCAAAAAAAACTAGAGAAAATAAAAATATTCATTACTATTACAATATTTATTAAAATCATCCATCCATTAAAATGTCCTTCATCAATCCAATAAAAACAATAATGTACATATACATTAAGAATAAAAGTATACATTTGTTGGGCTTGGCCTAGCACCCAAACTCTTCTGATACTTTTAATCCTATTGAAGAAATTTGTTGGGCTTGGCCCAACACTCACCACCCAAGATGGGTTGGATTGGGTTGGGTTGACATATTTCTTATAATAATTATATTTTATAGTTCTTATATAACATATTAATATATTATCCATCACATTTGGCTAAATAGACTATTAAAAATAATATATAATACATAAAAGATTAACAAAATCCAAAAAACTAGACAAAATAAAAATATTCATTACTATTACAGTGTTTATTTAAATCATCAATCCATTAAAATGTTCTTCATCAATTCAATAAAAACCAGCATAGATTGAGAACACAAAATTTTTAAAAAATATATATATATTTTTTACAAACAAAAGAGGAACTACAACCAGTGAACAGAAGACTACAGAGCAAACCTTAAACGGTTCTAATTGAAAGTTCTGTCAGATCTCACAGCTTTCATTCAATCATCAACAACAACGGCCGCTCAAAAGTATAAGTTTTCCATCACTGGGCATCAATAAACTACAAAATCACAAGAACAACAAGATCAAAATCAAATACAAAAAGAACCAAAAAAAAAAAAAACTCATGTTTGCAATGTAGAAGGAGAAACGGTGCAAAGGAGACACTAGGGTTTCGTGAACAAAAGAGTAACCTTTATATATAAAGTTTTCATCTCACCGTGTTATTAAAATTAGCCATGGGTTTTTAGATTTTTAATTATCTTTTTATGTTATAAATTAAGGGGTGGGCTGGCCCGCCCAAAACCAGCCCGTCCCTCCCAAACTCGTGACCCAAATGGACTGGCTAAGTTAAGCCCGCTCCCAAACAAGCCAATAAAAGACTAGCCCAACCCACCTATTTTGTTGGCAGGACGGGTGGGCTCGGTGAGCAGGCCCTAATTGACAACTCTATTCAATACCCACTCTCTCTTTTCATCCCATTGAAGTATTATATAATCAACCAACCTTAAGCCAATGATTATTAATTTCATTGGAGAAAGTGAGGAAATATTTGTCTCTACTTAAATTCCAGGAGCTAGCTATAGTGAAAATAAGTTCAAATTTTAATTCCAATATATCATTAAATAATTATTATTTAAGAAATATGGATGGTAAAACAGTTTGTAATACCCATTATAAGGAAAAAAAATCCAATCTTATTATTATTATTATTATTTTGAAAAATATATTTTTAGTACCTACAATGAGTCAATGACCAGGTCCACTAAAGAAAAATTTATTAGCTTGAAATTTAGTAACATCTTAACACTCTTTATCATCGTGTACAACTAGCCTTCTCTATATTAATTACAATCTTGATCTACAGTTGAGATTCTACTAAAGGTTGTGGTGTATTCAACTATGCCAGTAAAAATAAATGACATGTGGTGAATAAATTTTAATTATTTTTTAAAGAAAATTATTCCATCCCATCCCATGTTAACTTTGCTTTGAGAAGGAATTGAAGACACTTTCAAAATAAAACAAAATATTTATATAAATTTAATTTGAAATATAATGTATTCTTGATTTGATATAGTGGATGGAACCAAAAGATAAAAAATATAGGTGATTGAGTCCATCATAAAGTGAAAATTCACTTGAGAGAACCCCACCTTAGAGACGATTGACGCAACCCCAATGGGAGGTGCACCAATGTGGTTCATTCACCATGGATATGAGATATCAATATGGTCCCTAAAACCTAAAGCCCATAGGGGCAATCCAATTTATCCATTTTTAAAGAAAATAAAAAATAAAAAAATTACAATTGAAAGTGGAGAGAATTTTTAGTTTTTTTTCACATTTTTATTGGTCTATGTGAGAATTTTTTCTCCTCTTGTCGTTTGTGACCGGCTTCATCACTTTTTTTTTTTTTTGCAACTTTGTGAAAATTATTTGGATAACAAAAATTATATGACAACGTAAATATTTTAAAAAATTTATAAAAAAATAATTAATTTATATGGCAAAACCTTTTATTTGAAGATTTTTTTATTATTTTTATAAAGATATATTATATTTTTTAATCAGTACATTGTTGACCCGGCCCACCAAAAAAGAAGGAGTTGTCTCTAAATTTTGTAGTGGTGTAACACTCTCCTTTGTCTTGCACAATCTTGAATTCAGATTCAATGTGGTCAAATTCATTACCATCTTGGGTCACTTCTTGGATTTTGGTAAAAGATGCTGCTTTATTTTCTCCTTCATCTGCAAAGTGACCACTGCCCATTGGAGGGCCATGTTGACCTTTAATATAATTCACCACCCCACCGTAAAAAATATCAGATGCATAACCTCCCAAGCCGGTGAAAAGAGACTTTGGCCAATATCCCACTGGAATTAATTTATCATAATTTCCACTTGCTCCATAATATAACCACCAATTTCCTGAGATCCTTTCCTGTTAATTAACAAGTCAAACTTATAAAATTTAACAATCAATCCCCAACAAAATTAATATGTGAATTATAACAATTTAGGATGAAAATAAAAATAAAAATAAAAATAATGCAAACATTATATATATATATATATATATATATATATATATATATATATATATACATTTTGAACATTAAAACCATGATAAGAAAAAATAACTTAACAAAGAATAATGATATAAAGAATAATACCTTATAGACTTTTAATGTAATATCATGTTGTGTTCCACCATAAGTCGAGACTTGATCAATAGGACTTCCGGGGACTATGTTGCTCTTATTCGCAAGTACAAATCCACATAGTGTATTGTAGCAACATGTCGTTTGAAAAGAATCTATCTGTTTTCAAAATAAAAAATAACGTGCATATATTCATGTGGTTAATTAATAAAATAGGTGCGCGATAACAAAGCTTAAACATCTTACCGTCCATGATGTAAATAGATGAGGACGATTGTCTTTAAATAGCTCCGGATGTACCTACAAATAAAATTTAAGGATATAATTTAGAAACATTTCAAAGCTAAGATTTTTCCGAATTTTTTTTTAACATGAACTTACTTACCGTCCACCCGACCACTATTGCGTTTATGTGTTCTGGTGGTCCATCAAGTCCATGAACAATCCAAATACATGCTGAAGTAAGTTGGGTTTGCAAAATATTTTGCAAACCGTAGACAGTCATAGTTGCTTTGGTTCCATAAAAACCTTGACCATAACCCTTCCGAAATTGATGTGCTGCCCACTAAATAATTTGGAACAATGTTGTTAGTATATATATATTTGATACTTATAGAAAATATTTGGATTTAGAAGTACTGCACACATGCATGCAGCAGTTAAACTTTGAAGGTTATATAATACACGTGCAGTTTCAAATTTTACAGGATATTTTAAGAGATTTCATGTATAATAAAACTTACATGTATAATATTATTATCTTGTAGTTTACAAGACTCATAACTTTGATTCCTGATCATTGTTGGCCCATATAGCGAATTCATTTTTTGGGTTCGTTCCTGCAAACATGTTTACATATTAGAAATAAGTGCATGCAAGTATCAATATATACAGCTAAATTTTGTTTATGTTGCAGGGATATAAAAAAGGACCAGAGAAAAATAAATAGAAAAATTAAAAATAAATTTACATGGTTCATCCATGTTATATTAAAGTTAAACAAGGTAAAATAAAATAAATAAAATAAAAAAATAAACTGAATATTATTACTGTCCTGCTAAAATTTTCAGTTATATATATAAAATTTACTTCCATGTTTTCTTTTATATTTTATCTCAGAAAAATGTATTAATGGTTTATCAGCTATTATAAAGAATAAACAAATAATTAAACAATATAATTTTATATAAAACCTGTTGAATGCTTTGCAATAATTCTTTTGATAGAACTCCATCCTGAAAGCAAGTAAGAAAGAACCATATGATTGGAGGCACAATAAAACACAACTTAGAACCCATCTCAAAATGCATGTAACTTAATTTGGAGGAAACACTAAGACAAGTTGGAGGTCAAAGTGTCTATATGTGTGTATATATATATAGGGGTACAATATTGTATCCAATTTCCGCTGGTCAAAGATTGAGTAACATCTCTGGAGATGCTTTCAAGATTGATGAACATCTTGTAAGATTGGGCAACATCTTGTGAGATAGGGCAATATCTTGGGAGATGTTTACAAAGATACTAAATTTTACCCCCCCCCCCCCCACAAAAAAAAAAATCAAAAACACTCAGTTTTGGTAGAAACATGTTAATTTGAAGCATGCTTTCTATCAAAATAAAAAGTGATTTATCCACATTTAATCATTTATAAAGAAAACATATTAAATTGGATAAATAATTATAATAATTGGTCTATAAAATTAAGCAAAATACGTAAATAAATACTATAATAAAATAATTAAATTTTTCATGTATAATAATAAGTTTTAGTTGGCCATTTCCCACTCTTACCAACTCCTTTGATAGGACTCCATTATCAAAAATGGAGAGAAAGAGCCATAAGATTGTCACATAAAAACATAACTTAGGACCCATCTATGTATACATGGACTTAAAAGAGACTCCTTTGTAAGGTTGGTTGTGTAATGTATCTCATCAACCCTACTGTTTTTTTTTAAAAAAAATAAATGATAAAATGTGTAAAAATAAATAATAAAATTCTAAATTGCTAAAAAAAAGGTGATACAAAATTTTAATCTTAATTTTTTAGAAATTTTAATTCAAGTTGGAAAAAAAAACTTATGAAAATGGTGAGTAAAGAAGAACTTTTAATAAATTTATTTATCACATAATTTAATAAAAATTAAAGAAAAATTATATATGCCAATTTAAGATTTTCAATTTATGAAAAAATTTCCACCTTAGTTCTGATTGCATGACATGCATGCACTCTATATATGGCACCGAAATTTCCATCTTCCGATCATTAACAGTAATTTATGAACATCGATCTGCCCTGAGATGATCAGGAATGTAACAAATACTAGACAGGTTGGAGCTAGAAAGCTTTGGAAGTTGACTATGGCACCGAAAATAAATAAAGCACTTTCTATGCAAACTGCTTCATGGAAATAAAAAAAAATGTTTTTGAAGGTTCATATGGACAAAGGTAGCTAATATTGCAGGCCGTATTTGGTACCTATTAATAACTAATACAGTGAATTTCTGTTGTGCAGGATCAGGTCTGAGCTCAGCATTTGAGGGAGACGTGAAGGCAATAGAGCAAGGACTACTGCAGTGCAACCTTAGAGGAGAAGATGAACTGCTATTATTCACAGACAACCAAGTCCTGCAGAGATGCCTCCAATCTAGCTAGCCGAATGAGAGATGAAGGGAGATGAGGAAAATGTTGCTAATTAAATGCCTGAAGATGCTCAAGAAGATGACAAAGTGGAAGATGATCAGACACATACCAGGGTAGGGAACAAGATAATTGATGGCCTGGCGCCTAGCCAAGGAAGCCAGGAAAAATGGAGTACTGGAGCTCAACTATGAAGATATTACAGCTTTGCCAAGTTGGCTTAAGGATTGTAGTTATTTTATTAAATGAGATGTAGTCATTTGTTAGTCTGTTAGACTCTTGTCACCCAAAAAAATATTTACCAGTATTATAATATAAAAGGTGGCCAAAGATCTCTTGGTCTTAGCAGCATAGGTCCCTTGTGTAAGGGATTCGGTCCACGGAAGTCCCGCAGTCGAATCCCTACTAAAGCAAGGTGAGGGCGTAGGGCGGGGTAGTCCACGCAAGCACGCAAGTCTTCTTAGTGTTGGAGCTTGTAGTAGATCGGGCGGTAATTAAAATAAGTGTATGATGTGTGAAGTCAACAAGGTAATAAAAAATCTGAATTTTATGTGGTACATTCATGTTTTCATTGATTATATTAATTGCAAATAGCTAAGTTCCTTTGAATACAAAAAGGTATATAAGATCCTCAAACTTGTGCAGTCATCCTGAGAACTTCTAAATCCTTATGGCCTTGTTTGGTTGGGAATAACCCAAACACAGTTTCAATTGAAAAAGTTTTTTCCGCTAAAATCCTTAATTAAGATTTAAAAATATAAACACATCACTATCTTATCATTAATACCTTTACTTTAAAATTTTCCTCCAAAAATTTCAAAACTTTTCAAAACTTATTCCTAATCCCAAATGAGGATAACTCTCAACCAAACACAACCTATATGGCAAAGGTGAGTGAAACTGCAGAACTGTAGAGAATAGTGGAGAAAAGTATAAGATTTGGATTAAAATAGGTGATCCTTAGTGATTAGTGCCATGATGTAATTAATTACACCTGATTTACAATCCTTAGGTACTTGATAGACAATACCCATCATTATTAGCCTTAATCAGAACTTCTACAGTCATGTTATAGGAGTGACAACCATACAGAAATTAAATCTATATATTTTTCTTTGTCATATATCACAAAATTCCAGTCATTAATTCACATCAATAATTAATTTACAACAAACCTATCAAAGCCTGTTTAATTGTTGTTAAACAAAGATGACTCTATAAAAGCACAAATATGGGTCAAGTCCTGCTCCACTGAGCAGCAGATTAACAGGAATTGAGTATGATTCAAGTGAATGTACCTACCCCCTTCAAAATTTCTGTAAAAGAATTCATATGAAATGAGTTAACTAAGAACCTTCCAAGGCAGCATAATGGGTTGGGCAACAACATGACTAAATTTCTGTGAAATTTGTACCGGTTGGTTATTCTGACAATGGTGGTCTTGTTAGCTGAACAACAAGCTCATGGGAACTAGATGTTCTTCTTTGGGCGTACCTCGGTGGGAACTCTTTTGGAGATTAAACTCCTTTGTTGTGTTTTGCATAATACGCTCGCCATAGGGTTCGATGCATTAGAGAACAAAGGAATTTGATGCTTAGAAATACGTATGTATATCGTTTAGTTAAGATTTTTTTTTTTTTTTTGAGAAAAGTGGATAAACCACATTCTTTTATTTAATTTTAAAAAACGGGTACATGAGAAAGAACCCCTATTGGGTTCGATACATGGGAGTAATGTCTCTCAGATTTGTCATTGCTCCTCGCTCCCCTGTCGGTGCTAGTGGCACCACTCAGGGGCTTCCTTAATCCCTTTGTGTGTCTTCGAAATCCCCCCTAGTGCGAGTTGTGGCTCATCCTCCCTTGTAAATGTCAGGCTTCTCTTGACGATAGACTCCATCGCTACCAGCTTCGGCCTTTTGGAAGTGTGTGCTGCATCAAACCATGACAATGTTAGGAAGTCAATGTCGCGGATTGTTTTCCTTAAAACATGGTGTTTGTCATGAAAGCATCTCCTATTGCGCTCCATCCACATTGTCCACATCGTGGCCATAGAAAGCAGGTTCCACCTGAGCAGGAGGTCTATGGGCATGCGGTTTGTTAACACATTTGATCCCCACAAATCTTGTTTGTTAACGCATTTGATCCCCACAAATCTTTAAATTGTGAGAGGGGGGGGGGGGGTGTCCCTAGCTGACAAACCTGTGTGAAGTGTTGTCATACATTTTGTGAGTATTGATACTGGAGGAGAAGGTGTTGTACCGTTTTCTCCTGTTCCTCACATATACAGGTAGCAAGCAGTCCTTGGACCGTTCCAGTCACGCTTCCTTAGATTGTCTAAGGTGAGGATTTTGTTATCCAACGCCAGCCAGCAGAAAGCCTTGATTTTGATAGGGCACGGTAGCTTCCAAAATCTCATCCCCACTTCTGAACGGATCCCCCCATCAATCAAGAATTGGTAGTAGGATCGTACTGTGAATGTCTTTTGAGCAGTGAGTTTCCAGCCTCTCCTATCTTGTCCTGTACCTGTGTTCTCCTGCAGCTTCGAAATGAGACGGTCCAATGTAGCCGCTTCTCTCTTGGTTAATGGGCCATCCAAAATTATTGGCTCACCTCTCGCCAGTGCGAGCCTTGTGTCCAGAATGGTATGCTGCTTTTCTCGGGCCATATCATATAGCTCCGGGTAAATAGATTGAGGTGCCTACCCATCAAGCCAGTTGTCGGCCCAAAAATTAATTGATTCCCCTGTGCCGATTTCCGCTGTTACATTATGGAGTAGGGCTTCTTGCTGACTTATGGCCCCTTTCCAGAAGAAGGACACACGTTGGGGAGTTGGTGTGGAGGCTGAGATGTCTCCCCCTGAAGTACTGGTTTTTCAATAGGTGTGAGCAGATGCCTACCTTTCCAGTTAGTAGGCGCCACCACCACTTTCCCAACATTGCCGTATTGAAACATCGGAGGTTGATGATGCCCCAGCCACCGAATTCTTTTGGTCTGCATATCCTCTCCCAGCTCACTAGTCGATATGCTTTCTTTTCCTCCTCGGCTCCTCTCCAGAGGAAGTCTCTTATCATTTGATCGATCTGGTGGAGCACCCACTTCGGTAACCGGTATATGGCCAGCCAATAATTCGGGATCACTGTGAGTATGGAGTTAAGCAGAGTGATACGGCCCCCCAATGATAGCAAATTTCCCTTCCAAGTAGCTAATCTTGCCTTGATTCTGTTAACCACCGTTCTCCAATCCTCTTTCCTTGGTTTCGATCCTGAGATAGGTAATCCTAGGTAGTCGAAGGGTAGGCTGCCGATACTGCATCCCATCGCATGTTCCAGGTCCCGCAGTATGTAGGAGATAGTCTTAATGGGGATTGTGATGCTCTTTTGGTAGTTGATCTGTAGTCCTGATAGGCCTTCATAGAGGATAAAGACCCTCCTTAGCACACTGAAGTGGTGCAGACCGCCCAAACACATTACAAGGAGGTCATCTACATATTGGAGGGAGGAAATTTCTTCTTCTATGGACTCGCCATATCGTACCCCCCTGAATAGGTTGGCCCTAGTCGCATTCATAAACATTGAACTGAGAACATCCATGACTAGAATGAACAGGAGGGGCGAGAGTGGATCCCCCTGTCTCAGGCCTCTTTTGTGTCTGACATAACCAATAGGTTGGATGTTTAGGAGGAAGCTGGCCTTGGAGGAGGTGAGGATTATTCTTATCCAGGTAACCCATCGCGGTCCAAAACCTTTGGCTTGCAGCATGAAGAGAAGGAAGTTCCAATCAACCGTATCGAAAGCCTTTTCAAAGTCTATTTTGAGTAGCGCTCCATCACTGCTCCCCAGTTTTATCTTATGTATGAGTTCTCCCGCCGCTACGATGTTGTCATGGATGCATCTCCCTTTAATGAAGGCTGTCTATGAGTGGTCTACCAGTTCGTCCATCATTCCACTCAACCTGTTGGCCAGTACCTTTGTGATTATCTTCATTGAGCAATTTAACAGGCTTATTGGTCTATAGTCCGACAGAGCCATGGGTGAGTTTTTCTTGGGAATTAGGGTAATATAGCCCAGTTAAGTCTTTCCAGGGATGTTTGTCCATGATAGAGATCATTAAAGAGGTTAATGAACTCGTTTTTCATTACCGACCACCCTTGCTGGTAAAAAGCAATTGGGAAACCATCCGGTCCCGGGGCCTCATCCGGGTTTTGGTCTCTGACAGCAGCCCAGATTTCATCTTCTATGAAGTGGTTATCTAGATGCAGAAGGTTGACTTGCTACTTGTATGCAAATAGCGTGTCCCAGTTGGCCTGCAGTCTGTGCTGCCTTTCAGTACCAAATATCCGGGTGAAGTGCTCCTTGAGGGAGGCTGCTAGATTCTCTTGCCCTTCGACCGTCATCCCGTTCACTTGTATGTTGTGTATCCAGTTGCAATTTCTTCTCTCGTTAGCCACCGCGTGGAAAAATTTGGTATTCTGATCACCTTCCTTGAGCCAAGTAATCCGGGATCGTTGTTAATACGACTCCTCTGCTCTAATAATGTCTTCAAACTCTTTTTTGAGTGTAAGCTTCGTTTGTTCCTCCTCCATGCTGAGCTCAACCATTTCCTCTTTTCTATCCAATTGTTGTATTGAAGTCATTAGCTCCTTCTTTCTTGCACTAGCATCCTGGTTCCTTTAGGCACTCCATCGTTTCAGTCTTTTCCGGACTAGAGTAAGCTTCTTTGCTAGGATGAAATCTCCTCCACCGTTGAAAGTTGCACCATCCCACCAATCTTTCATCATTACCCAGAAGCCCTCTGTTGCTGACCAAGATCTGTCGAAGCGGAAGGGGACAATCTGTGGATTGTGTGGTCCACATTCCAACATAATTGGGGTGTGGTCCGATCTGATCCTTGGTAGAGCTGATTGCCACACCTGAGGGAACTCTGCTGCCCAAGTGGAAGAGATAAGGAATCTGTCAAGTCTAATAAGGAGGGGGCTGGTACACCCATCTGTCCAGGTGTACTTCTGACCCCTCAGAGGAGGGTCCCAGAGTTGTAGATCATTTACTAGTTCTCGAAAGTCTCTTATGCTTTGTGTACTTTGCGGGACCCTGTTAGAGTCTTCTTCTAAGAGTGTGGCGTTGAAGTCTCCACCTATAATCCATAGTCCACTCCAATGGGATATGACGAGTCTCAGCTCCTCCCAGAAGGCTCTCCTTAGGTTTCTGTCACACGACCCATAAACTGTGGTTCACATCCAAACCTTTTGATTGGACCGGTCCTCTAGTATCGTCGTTAAGCAGAATGTGTCAATGTAGCTGTTAATCAGGTTGAAACGGTTGTTGTTCCATCCCAAGCAATATCCTCCCCTGGTATTATTTGCTTGGAGGGTTATCCTGGTGTTGAACCCAGAGCCTGCCAGGCTTCTCCAAATGCGGTTCTCTATATTGCCCAGCTTTGTCTCCTGTAGACAAAAGAGATCCGGTTTGTGGGTGCCCAAAATGTCTCTTACCAGAAAGCGTTTTTTACGCTTCCCCAACCCCTTGACATTCCATGAGATTATCTTCATGGAAAAACCTTTGGGTTGCCCTGGTAAAAGGACCCTGGGAGGCTTAGATGCCTCCCTTGCCCTTGTCCCCTTTCACCGATTCCCTCAACCGCATTTGGTGCAAATAAACATCCATATCATCCATTTGATCAAGATCAACTCCCGTTGTGAGAGCCGTCGAGATCATTTCCCTGTCAAACCAATTAAAATCAATAATACCAGGTAATAGGTGTGAGTTCATACCTTGAGGGTCGATGTGATCCAGCTTCCTTTTGGAGGTTGTGGATGTGGCCTCATCACCTTTCTCCTGGAGTGGCTTGATTTTCTTGGGACAACCTCTGGATTTGGGTGGGGCTACATTCCCTTTCCCTTTAGCTTGTGTTGAGATTGGTGGTTCCACTGGGAGGTTTACTGCGACTATCTCCTCCCCAATGCCGGGTGGTGTTTTCCCTGGTAGATTCGGGGTGTTGCTCCATGTCTTATTTGAAATCAGGTTCCAACCCCCATTTATGTATTTAGGAATTATGTTATTGAGGTCGATAATACCATAATTAATCAAGTCCACTATGTGATGGGCATGTGGATTTAAGCTTGTAGGCACACAAATTGGGCCCGGTTTGGTTGGGCCTACAATTGAAAGTGGGTTGGGCTCCTGGGTGTTGGGCCCAATATGCTGTTCATTGGAGTTATTAGAGGGAGTGGGCTGATCCAAGTTTATCTGCCTTGGATCCAATTCACTGTTTTGGAGATGGGCCCGAGAAGTTGGGCCAGGGCCAGAAGACTGGGCCTCAACTTCCTTGGAGGTCGTTGCAATCTCAGCAGCAATTCTCACTTCTTGGTTATGTTGGGAGCCCATTATCATGGTTGAGCTTGAGTTTGAGCCACTTAGGACGAGTCCTTCCTCCACACACCTGGCCTTTTTATATGTTTGTTCCAAGCCGGCCTTTGATGGCTCTGCTAGGTTTGACGGCTCCTTTGGCTTGATTTGCATGGGTTTGACCAAGCTAGAATTATCTTCACGTGCTTTGCCTCCTGAATTATCTTCACGTGCTTTGCCTCCTGACCCATCTCTGCCTGCTCTCAGGCTTCGCGTGCTCGGTTGAACAAAGCGAGGAGGCGAAATGTGTCCCCTGTTGGCAGACTTCCGTGGTACAGTTGCAGCAGACGTGCCGTGACGGGGCTCCTCCGACGTGCTTCTCGTACGACAGTCCAACTGTAAAATCCAAGGATTTTACTTGATTAGTTTTCTTAATTATTTTGGGTCAATTAATAAAAACTCCTCAAAGCTGAATCTTTATTTGAATTGAATTTTAATTGAAGTAATATGAGGATTATATATATATATATATATCAAAGAGGAAGTAGTTATACATATCAAAGTCAGGATAAAGAATGAGAAGATTTAATAATAATAAATAATAAAATATTCTATCATACATCATCATCAACAGAAGGTTTGAATCAAAGTCTAAAACGCGTGAAACAATAACGAAATGATATAAAATATAATAAAAAAAAAGAGAAACACAATGGATTAAAAGCCTTTGTCGCCATCCATGCACGAGGATTTAAAATGGACTTGTCACCGTCCGGTCAGGAGAAAAATAAAGACTGAGGCGGTGCTTGTCACCGGTGAGCGCTACAAGCCGCCACGAACCGAAGTTCTCCGCGTGCTAAGTGTGAGTGGATAAGTGCATGATCTCGTAAGCGTCTTACCCAAGGCGCTTCCGGTCAACCGAAAACCACTTGGTTGTTAGGATAAGAATATGTTGGAACTGGAATCGTGGATCACGGACCGGTTGAAATCGAGGGATCGCTGCCAGCGGCCTAGGGTGTACAAGAGCATCGAGGGGACCCTTATCTTTGCCGCCACCGTTCCCTCTGTTGCTCTCGTTTCCCTCATCTATCTCTCGGTTAGCATCTCTGTGGTGGAGGGGCGGTACGCTAATCAACAGGCTCGCCGTGACTAGGTGGGGCGACTCGCCGGGCAACAAATGATGTTTGATTCAGAGGTCCTTTGGCATACGGGTGAGTGTTTCCCTCCTCTCTAGTCACCGTGTTTGTTCGTTGTTGTGGAGATCTAACGCTGGTGGGGCACTTGCTTGAAGGAGACGTTGGTAGGAGAGGAAAGAAGGCAAGGGGAGCTCGAGGCCGCCGCTCATCACCGTGACCACGGTTGGTAAGTACCCCTTGTGCTCTGTAAAGGTTTAGCATGCATGCTAGTTTTGGAATCAGTGTTATACTTGTGGGTTGAAGTGTGGGAGGTTGTGTTTTGAGAATCCTATGATGTGGAATGGTGGTCCTTGTTTAGAGGTTATCATTTTATGTGATCATGTGTCTTTGCATTACAATGTTTATAAGTTGTAGACCTGATTGTGTTCAAAGACATGGGATTAATAATAAACAATGAGACCTATGTGTGAATGGAGGTTGACATGTGGATAATCATGTGTAAGAGTAGGCTCAAATGGTTGTTTAGGGATGCTAATTTGAAGGTTTTGTATAGGTTGGATGATTGGTTAGAAGGTTTGGAGTTTGCAAGTGGAGGTACGACATGAACTTTGTTTCATGAAGTGTGATTTCAGAGGTTTTGAGGGCCTTGTTGGCATTGATGATAGAGCCCATAAAATATGGAAGAGTTTATGAACATGTGATGGAGATGAAGGTATATATGTCTTTGCTAGGAGGTGGTGGGATCTTATGCGTGTGTAATGGTTCCCCTGAACTCCTGAGATTTCCTTGATAATACCATGAGATGGTGATCTCTGGATTTGATAGAAAGAGATTAAAGATCTTATATTTCTGAGGTTCAGGGATGGACTGTTTAATGAATGTTGATTTAATTGATGAATAGTGGATGGCTTAGTTTGCATGCGTGTGTCCTAGATGGCAGAGAAGAGATAGTATGATTTTATGTGGGTGTGATGATTCAGAGGAGGGGACAATATAAAGGTTCATGGGTTTAATATAGAAACAGGTGTTAAGGTTTGCTAAATATTAGAATTTCATGTCTGGGTTGTGTGAGAGTGTAATATTGGTGTGGTTGTGGGCTTAGTTCAAAAGAATAGTTCTTGGTATTATGAGTTTGACTTCTAAACATTGATAGGTGAATATAAGTTGGATGTGGCCGCCCGATTTCATGAGATGCTATGGGTTTTGTTGAGGCTTTAGCTTGTATGAATGGTTTTGCTTGGAGTTGGTTGATGAACTAGGTGTGGGTTAGCGGTTTGTCTTAATTGTATACCTATGGATTCTACTAAGTGGTTGTACCTTAATTTCATTTGGATGGACTTGACCGGGATGGTGTTATTTAGACTTGGACTATTGAATGGTTGGTTGTAGTGTATGATTTTAAGAGTGTACAAGTGTGTGCTTTGGGATAGTTTAAAATTGGGCTTCTAGGCATTGGCCCAATAAACTATACAAAAGTAATAGATGGGGTCATTGGGTTTAAGTGTTAGTTGGATCCTTGATTTGGATTGGATGTGGGATTTGTTAATGGGCGGGCCACATAGTGAACTAGTATTTTAAAAGTGATCATTCTTGGACGCATCGAGCATTTATTAAAAGTGGCCTTGTGATTATCCGGATATAGAGCGTGGATGCGTCGGGGAAGAAGTTAGTGGAACACCAGGGCTTTCGCGATTTTAGGTAAGTACACCTGCCTTGTTCCTCTCTTGAGATTCTGACATATGCGTTATGACATATATGGATTTGCTTTCATACATGCTTCCATGATTTTGTTGAGATCTATCTATAGCATGTTTGATTGTTTCGGGGATGTTGAATCAGCTCATTGTTCTTCGTCCGGATTCGGTGGAGCGGTGAGCTCTTTGCGAGGCCAGGGACGGGACACCTTGACGCTTCCGGCACTCGGCGGAGGGATAATAGCAGTTGTCCTTACCAAATTGTCTATCACGGCAGGTACACAGTAAGAGGCGCTACCGACATAATGACGAGGGTCAGAGCGTACCGGGGATAGTCTTTTTTCCTGTGAGTTCATGATGGTACCGACTGGGAGACTTTTTAGAGCTTCCATTGGAACTCTTTTCTAGCTAGGTTGAACCTTGATTATTTTTGTGGTAGACTCCTTAGGGGCTTGTTTTGAGGGGCGTGTCCCCAAGTTTGATTTTGATTATCATTTTATTTGTTATTATGATATTTTCTTGATCATAGTACTTATCGGGCTTTCCATTCGAAGCTCACGACTTGTTTTTCTTCCTTTCACGGATCCCGAGGTGTAGGAGTCGGATTAGTCAGCCATACGCCGTAGGTGGGGGAAGTTCTTTGAGGTTCGAGGATCTCATTTATATTTATGTTGTGTGAGACATTATTTGTAGGTTCCTTATTGGACCTAGTGTTTAGGTATATGAACCCTTGATTTTATTTTCCATTTGAACTCTTATTATTTTTGAATAATTAAAGTTATGTTATTGCATTATCTGCTTATTCAC
The DNA here is from genome assembly GCA_026586065.1 of Dioscorea zingiberensis. NCBI lineage: Eukaryota > Viridiplantae > Streptophyta > Magnoliopsida > Dioscoreales > Dioscoreaceae > Dioscorea > Dioscorea zingiberensis. The sequence goes on along the minus strand of CM048826.1, from coordinate 42,333,078 downwards.
TTGGGCTTTGTATCCGAGTGGGGCCCGTCTCTACTTGGAATGCCGGTCACATCGATGCTCGAGGTCCTGGAACGGGTGAAGCGTTACACGGTCCATGAGCCTCTCGACCGGTTACGTGGTAGAATCTGGGGCAGTCAACCGTTTTCCCCAAGAATGTGTCATCGCCTCCGTGACGTCTCTTTCGTCTGGCCACCGGCTTCCGTCCCAGGCTGCTCATTCTTCGTCCCAACCCCAGCCTCCTGCATCTTCTCTTTACCTTTGCTGCTCTCCTTTGTAGGGCCTAAGATTTGCATTTCCTCCTCTTCCATGTCAACACCTATTTCGCCCTTCTCCTCGCCGTTCCACGGCAACGGTTCATGGCCCCTCTCCATGCCGACGAGCACCTTATATTTTCTGGATCCTATGCTTGTCCAAATTATGCATGGTAAGGTGCGGCCTCAACGAACTCTCACCAAGGCCCTAATATCATCAACGTATGCTCCACCCTTGGATCGACGTAAAGAATATCGCCCACCGGTTTCAAAACTCGGCCGGCCGAATTCCTGTTCCAACAGAAGGTCGGGAGACGCCGCACGTCGAGCCACCTGGTCCCTCCATTCGCCGGCCCAACCCTCCAAATGTCAGCTGACCATGGCTCACAACTGATCGAGAAACTCTAAAAGTGCAGCTCGCCCAATCTCTCAATCTCTCTAGCTTCCGCCAGTGATTTGCAGGTGATCATGAACCGCCCATCTCTAAACTCCTTGACTGGCCAGTCCCATTCGCCTCCAAGAGCCTCCTTCAGCCATGTTGATAACTTCTGAGCATTCACAAAGCCTCCACAGATTTTTGTCACCGTCGCGACGGTAAAGGTCTTCATCTCTTCTTTGTCATCCACCATATCTCTATCTAATGCCAAGGAGGCGTGCAAGTGAGCAATCTTCCTGCCAGCACGCCCCTTTTTCTTCTCCTTCTTCTTACCATATTCTTCAAGCTTTCTCTCCAGGTGCATGTCCTCCAAGGTTGTATGGTGGTGTTCTATTCTCCTGGAAGTTTTGCCAACCTGGTGGTGCCTTCCTTGATGGTGGTGGTGCTGCTCGGGCTCTAACCGTCTTCGTACGACCTGAGGTCATCCCTCCCCCTTTGAGGGGTCTCTCTGAGGCATTGTGGAGTCTTGACGGGATGGGAGACGAATCTCCTCCACCTCTCTCTTCTGGGAGCTCTTCGTTTTGGTCTCCTCCGCCCCTCTCGGCCGGATGTTTCTCAGCCTGGTTTCCTCCTCCCCTCTCGTCTGGGTACTCATCCTATGGTAGGCCCATCCTATGTGTCCCGTCCCACCACAAACGCGACACGTGATAGCTCGACGACAGCCAAGCACCATGTGCCCAAGCTGGAGGCATTGCCCACAGACCTCTACTAGGCCCGCTGGAGTTCTGATGTAGGGGGGAGAACCTTGACGTGAGCCTATTGGAGGTGAGAAGCGTTGTTGCTCCGGTGGTGGCTGTCGCTTATGTTTGAAGTGGACTTCCTCAAAACCTTCGTCGTCGTCGGAGTTTCGTTGTGGGGATCTGGGAGTTGTCAACGCCTTTGTGATGAAGGAGTGTGCCCTGTCGACTCCCAGCACATCCACATAGGAGACCCCTTCTCTGCGTGGGCTGTTATACGCCACCGCTGCCGTTCCCTGAGGGCGAGGTGGTGCGTGGATGCCCACCTTGGTCGCCTCCGGGGACGCATCTCTCCTCCAAACCCTAGAAGTTCCTTCCCCACTGTGTTTTGTCATCTCTGACTGTCCGCCGCCGTGCTCCGCCGCAGGTCAAAAATCGCGCCGCCCGCCTTCCCTCACAGAGACCTTCCACCTCAATGTTTGATTTGATTTATTGAAAATTGTTTGTGGAAATTCAGTTAAGATTGACTAAGATAGGTAATTATTATACATGATTATGTAGTGGTGTACAATTAATCCGTAGTTTGAGACTATGGAGTATATCGATCTAGATAACTAAATAATCCATGTATATTAAGCAGGAGTAATATTAATGGGATGTACGTTATTATCTACATTCCAGTTCAGAGCACGGTGGCGGAGATTTAGATTTTGTTTGATTCTTTTGTAAAGGTGGGTAATCATATGAAAAAAATGTACGATATGTGCTTTCTAGAAACTTTTCATATAAAGATTTTCTCAAAAGGTATGATTATATTCATGTGTGAATGTATGCAAATGTAATTTCATTATACGTGGTTATCATATTCGTGTTTTGAAATCGCCACGTTATGTGTGGGATTGGTGGTCGTGTTCGACACGGCCCACACGAGATTTGGGTGTCGATGTGAGTCCCAGTCCGAGTTGATTCTGGGACAAACTCGATCCGCAATGAGATTTGAGAGTCGTGTAGACTCGGCCTACTGTGGTTTCAGGGATCAGGAGGTGTGACGACATGGGCCAGTGAGCTCTACCTAACAGGGTGATTGACCGGGGGCCACATTGGAGGCTTAAGCAAGCTTCGCGGGGGCCGGTAAGGGCCGTGAACCGAGTGGTCACTCGGTGATCGGCAGTCTGGGTGCTTGTTGGCACAGTTTTGATATTTTAGACCGCGGGTCCGGTAGTTATAGATATTTTGGGCCGTATAGCCAGCTGATATATATCTATATTGTTGATGTTTTGGGTCGTGGGCCTTATGTTCATATTTGCGGGCTGCTTACTGCATTTACATTTCTTTTATGCATGTGATTTGTATGTGATGCCCACTGAGCCATAGTTGGTTGGTTCAAATACCCGGTTGTTACTCCTTGCAGGTCAGGAGGAGTAAAGGAGTGGCAGGCGCTGATTAGGAGGGATTCACGTGCGGGCTTGGGACATTGCTGATACCTTGACGAGGTTGGTAGGGGGTGGTTGTGTCTTTTTTTTGTGTGTGAAATGTATGAACTCGATAGGGTTATTTGTATTTGAGACACAATGAGAGTCGTGGTTGTTGTAGGGTTGTGTAGAACCCTTTTGTATTTCCGATGCAGTTATGTATTAGTTGTTGGATTATTATTATATTGAATTTGTAATCAGGATGATATAACTTAGGCCTTGCATCCAAGCCAGAGCTTGTCTTTGGTTAGGGTGCGGCCGATTTGTCAAGTGCTCGAGGGGCTCGAGATCGGATTCGGGGAGTGGAGAGAATTTTTCATTATTTTTCCCATTTTTAATGGTCTATGTGAGAATTTTTTCCCCTCTTGTGGTTTGTGACCTTAATTAAGGCTTCATCACTTTTTTTTTTGTTGAAATTTTTGCAACTTTGTGTGTAACGCCCCCAAATCCGGGAGCTCCAGATTAGGTGCGTTAATCCAAAAACATAACGTAAACATACATAATTCTTATCCTTACATACTTTATTACATCTCCCAAGATCATATCAAAAGTTTAGGAGTTTAGGAGTTTAGGACACCATATACATTATTACAGCCTTTTATGCATAAGCAAATACTAAACACATAAACTTAAAGTCTTGGCGACCTAAGCGTCCTATTCATACTCTCCTCCTTAGACTTAGTTACAGGGTAGGGAATCAAAGAAATAAAGGGGTGGTGAAATAGCGATGGGTAAACATGAGCTATGCAGTAAAAACATGAACTATGAAAGTAGAGTCATTGAAATAACAAAGTCATGGAGGTACTAAACATCAAACATAAGCATCAAGCGGTGAAAAGATATCATGAATAATGCGGATGTCATAAACAAAACTTGTCAAGGCTAACGTAGTGACTTCATTCTTACTTTTTCATAAATGTGTGGGGCTAACCGCCATGACACCATACTTAATATCATTTGGGTCTACCAATTCGAGGGATATACTTTGCAATGCATTGGAGAACGTATAATTAGAGCCCTTCCGTCAACATAACATTTATCAGGACTTAAAAGAAATAAAGCATTGAATCCCAAAGAAAATAAAGGATTGCAAATATTCCTTGTTCGTAAGGAGCGGAAAAATATAGCCATAGAGAACATATAAAAGAATTCAACCATGGAAAAGCTTCAAAGGTTAACCCATAGAAATCAAAATCTTTGCAAGAAAAGGGTTAACTTGCACCCGATCAAAAAGTGGATCCCTTACCTTAGCTTCGTCTTTGTCTTGTCTTATTAATGAACCCCTTGTGGATTTTCTGAGCCGTAATAAAAAGTGAAGTCGTTAATAGTTTCAAATCTTTCGTTAAACTCATTATAGTTTAAAAGCATGATTGTTCAAAGCTACGGTAGTCTTTTTGTAGATTCCATATAAAATTGATTTTAACCCTAAAATTCATGAAAATTTACGGTATGTACTTATAACCATTAAGTCTTGTTAGCTCCAAAGTGGATCAAGCCCGATTTAGAACAGCGCTTTAAATTGTATTTGAAATGGGAAGAGAAGAAGAACGAGGAAGATCGAAAGAGAAAGCTCAAAAGCAAAGGAGGCTCGGCAAATAGCGTGGAAAACCCCAAAAATGGGGAAAAACCGATGCGTCTCCATGAGAGATGGGAAATCCACTAGATCTCGCCTTCATACGTGATTACAAAGTAGAGCTCCGTTGTTATGAGCTACAGACAGAAAATGGAAGAGAAGAAGGAGAAAAAGAAGATGGGAGCTCGATCGCTGAGGCTTTCGGCCAGGATGCTAGAATGAGATCTTGTTGGCCAGGGAGAGGGTATTTATAGGGTTTGGAGGTGGGGTGTTGCTTGGAGAGCAAGCTACTCAATTTGAAAGCGCGTGGGTGCCATTTCAACACTCGGCTAGAAATCCCTCGGCGTTCTTACTAGATGCTTCTAGACTCAGTGGCAACATAAACATCTAACCCCTCCCATAAGCTGTCCCTGGCCCGTCGAGCAGAAGATTGGAAGAGAATTACATGTAGAGGCGGTTGAGGAGAGTGCTTCTCTCATGAGGATGGAAGTCGAGGAGATGAGGTCCTTGGCGAGGACCTCGGCATTTGAGGAGTATTTTCCGAGGAGGTGAGGAGTCTTGAAGGGTTTGCCACGATGCGTCCATTTGAGAGGTGTTTCTGAGGTGGGGAGGAGCTCGGCACTTTAGTATAGAGGAGCTCGGCACCATAGTAGGGAGGAGCTCGGCACTTTAGTATAAAGGAGCTCGGCACCTTGGGTGGTGAGGGGCTTTGGGAGGTCTGTTGCGATGTAGTTGATTGTTTGGGCGACTCCTTGACAATCTCAACCCTATCAAGTACCATTCCAGGTTCGGATCTTGTGAATACGAATAGATCAAAGTGGTAAAAAAAAACATATTCACAGCAGGTTCGTAAAACTGCGGCAGTCTTGGTAAAAGTTCAACACAAGTCTGAGGAAATGTCCAAAAATTCTGAAATTTTTGTATGTGGTAGATAACATATTTTACTAAAACTTTATTATTTGTATCTAGTTCCAAAGATCACTGGATGGTCCCCATAAATATGGTGACATGTCCAGTTTCCAGCAGAAGAACAGATCCAGCAGGCCCTTTTTGTAAAAATCATTAAAAATTGTATTTTTTATGAAAGTTTCTGAAATTTTGTAGGCATAAAGGAAACATCCCGATATACAACCTTTGTTCACAAAGTTTTTGAAAAATAATTCTTCTATTACTCCAGAAAGAGATGACAAGATCTTGTTTCCAGTAGCAAACTTGCACTAAAAACGGACCAGCAGTCCCTCTTTGGAAAATCATTAAAAACTGGATTTTTCATGAAAGATTCTGAAAATTTGCAGGCACGAAGGAGACATCATGATCTACAACCTTTGTATACAAAGTTTACAAAAAAGAATTCGTCTACTGCTCCAGAAAAGAGAAATCTGATAGGAATATGATTGATTGTTAAAAAACACATTTTATGTTCCCCTTTGGAGATTAAAACCATTGTAAAACTCTTCGTAACATTTGGAAAACTCTTTCATATGGATGGTTATGTGTGTAAGAGATGAAAAACCATTGTAAAACTCTTCATAACTCATTCTTATGGATGGTTTTGGATGGTTATATGTATAAGTATCAAAGAAAGTTGGTAAAAGGAAAACTTAATACTTGAAGACTAGTCTTGATCTTTGAAGACTCTTGAACTCTTGATTTCTGCAGGGCTTCACGATGGAACTTAAGAGGAAGATAGAAAAGATTAAGAGAGCAGAGAAGGAGAAAGAGGTGTCTATTTATAGAGAATGAGAGGCATGAACATTTGAATAATTTTGAGAAAAGATAGGGGCAATTTAGCAAATTAACAAGAGAAGGGAACTCCACTGGAAGAAATTTGTGGCGGTTTAGGAAGAGATTTTTTGATATTTTGCAATTTAACCCCTATATTCAATTAAATCCCATTTTGCAATTTAACCCCTATATTCAATTAAATCCCAAACCTCCTTTACTTCAATAAATAATTAGTATTAATTTCTACATTTCTTCTTTTCTTTTCTTCTTGTTTAATCTATCATTCCACTTAGTGATTTATTGAAGTCGAAAAAAAATCAGGGTATTATATTGTGAAAATTATTTGGAAATAAAAAGAATCATATGACAATGTAAATATTTTAAAAAAATTTATAAAAAAAATAATTAATTTATATGGCTAAACCTTCACCGCTCATACTACAAGCAATTATTATTTATTTGAATATTTTTATTATTATTTTCATAGAGTTATATTATATATTTTAATCAGTACATTGTTGACCACCAGGCCCACCGAAAAAGAAGGAGTTGTCTCTAAATTTTGTAGCAGTGTAACACTCTCTTTTATCTTGTACAACCTTGAATTCAGCTTCAATGTGGTCAGATGCATTACCATCTTGATCCACTTCTTGGATTCTAGTAAAAGATGCTGCTTTGTTTTCACCTTCATCTGCAAAGTGACCACTGCCCATTGGAGGGCCATGTTGACCTTTAACATAATCCACCACCCCACCATAATGAATATCAGATGCATACCCAGCCAAGCCAGTAAAAAGAGATTTTGGCCAATATCCCACTGGAACTAATTTATCATAATTTCCACTGGCTCCATAATATAACCACCAATTTCCTGAGTTCTTTTCCTGTTAACAACTCAAACTTATAAAATGTAACAATTAATCAACCCAAAAAAAATAATATGTGAATTATAACAATTTAGGATGAAAATAAAAATAAAAAAATAAAAATAATGCAAACATAATATATATATATATATATATATATATATATATATATATATATATATATACATTTTGAACATTAAAACCATGATAAGAACAATTACTTAACAAAGAATAATGACATAAAGAATATACCTTATAGACTTTTAACGTAATATCATGTTGTGTTCCACCATAAGTCGAAACTTGATCAATAGGACTTCCCGGGACTATGTTGCTCTTATTCGCAAGTACAAATCCACATGGTGTATTGTAGCAACATGTTGTTTGAAACGAATCTATCTGTTTTTAAAATAAAAAATAATGTACATATATCCATGTGGTTAATAAATTTAGGTGAGCGAAAACCAAGCTTAAAAATCTTACCGTCCATAATGTAAATAGATGGGGACGATTGTCTTTAAATAACTCTGGATCTATCTACAAATAAAATTTAACGATATAATTTAGAAACTTACACTCAGACACTTCAAACTTCAAAGCTAAGATTTTTCCAAAAAAATAATAATAATAATTTAAACATGAACTTACTTACCGTCCACCCAACTACTATTGCGTTTGTGTTTTCTGGTGGTCCATCAAGTCCATTAATAATCCAGATATCTGCTGAAGTTAGTTGGTTTTGTGTAACATTTTGCAAAGCATAGACAGACATAGTTGCTTTGGTTCCATAAAAACCTTGACGATAACCCTTCCGAGATTTATACACTGCCCACTAAATAATTTGGAACAATATTGTTAGTATCTACATAAATCATGCAGAAAAATTTTGGTTTTAGAAGTACTGCACACATGCATGCAGCTAAACTTTGAAAGTTATATATATATATATATATATATATATATGTGTTGTTTCAAAGTTTACAAGATATGTTAAGAGATTTCATATACAATAAAACTTACATGTGTAATCGTATTATCTGAATCTTTAGTGCATGACTCAGAAGTTAGATTTCTGGTCATAATCCCATATATGGAATTCATTTTTTGAATTCCTTCCTGCAAACATGTATACATATTAGAATTAATGAGTGCATGCAAATATCAATATACCTAAATTTTGTTGACGACGAAGGGATATAAAAAAAGACAAATGAAAAATAAATAGACAAATAGGTACAAAATAAGTTTACGTGCTTCATTAATTTCTCTCTCTGAGTGGAAGTCAACATGGTAATAAAAAGAATTTTAAATAACTATATATATATATATATATATCCATGTTTGCTCCGGTCGGATCATTTATCTTAATTAGTAGCTCTTATTTTGGCATTTGGAACATATTTGAAGAATTTCCAACGATTTGGATGGGAAGATCATCGAAAAATAAACTAGTCTGTCAATTTTTATACAATTTGGTGACCGTTTGATCCTCCCACTTAATGATTGAAATTCTGAACCGTTAATATTTTTTTAAAATAAGAATCATTAAATGAAAAATTAAATGGTCATCAAATTATATAAAAATTAATTGACTAGTTTATTTTCAGATGATTTTCATATTCGTATGGTTGGAAATCCTTCAAACATGCTTCAGGTGCCAAAATGAGAGCTGATCGGATTAATACAGTGATACGGTCGACCTGATAATAGACGGAATATATATATATATATATATATATATATATATATATATCACTTGTGTCCCTTATTTTATTCTCACATAAATGCACTAATGGTTTATCAGCTATTAATTATAAAGACCAAACAAATAATTAAACAAGAAATTTTTTTATAATACCTGTTGAATGCTTTGAAATAATTCTTTTGATAGAACTCCATCCTGAAAGCAAGTAAGAAAGAACCATATGATTGGCACAATAAAACACAACTTAGAACCCATCTCAAAATGCATGAACTTAATTTGGAGGAAATAGTAAGCTAAGTTGGAGCTCAAAGTGTATATGTGTGGATATATATAGGGGGTACCATGTATCCAATTTCTATTGGTCAAAGATTGAGTAACATCTCTGGAGATGTTATCAAGATTGAGTAACATCTCTGGAGATGCTTTCAAGATTGATGAACATCTTGTAAGATTGGGCAACATCTTGTGAGATAGGGCAATATCTTGGGAGATGTTTACAAAGATACTAAATTGGATTAATAATTATAATAATTAGTCTATAAAAATTAAACGAAATAAGTAAATAAATACTATAATAAAATAATTAAATTTTTGATGTACAATAATAAGTTTTAGTTGGCCATTTCCACTCTTACCAAGTCCTTTGATAGGACACCATTATCAAAGATGGAGAGAAAGAGCCATAAGATTGTCACATAAAAACATAACTTAGGACCCATCTATGTATACATGGACTTCAAAGAGCCTCCTTTGTTAGGTCTTGTAAAATCTTGGCCCAAGTTTATCTTGGTTGTGTAATTGTATCTCATCAACCCTATTGTTTCTTTAAAAATATAAAATAAATGTTAAGAGAAATGTACTTAAGATTTGTGAGTTTTTAGTTGATTGCCTTATTTAAATAATATTCAATAATCCAATTAGGGTTAGATGATGGGGCATGTAACATGACTCTACCTGTGTAATGACCTAATTAATCGATGCATCTGCAGTTTTGATGAGACTTATCAAAATAGTTAACTTTTCGATGCCTTCGTGTTTGGCATTAACATGTTGTCGCTGTGGTCAATGTCCTGTAAAAGTTTTCCTTAAGATGATTTATTAAATGTTCCCTTCAAGCAATTCATTATTTTCAATTTAATGCGATTTTAATGAAAATTATCAAAGACTTCATAGCCTAGCGGTAAAACCTTTGGGTTCCGTGTGTTGAGAAATTCTTCCGAGAGGTCTCCGAATTGAGTCTCATAAATGGGGTGAAGCGGCTTGAGTTTACTCCTCAAGTTTTGCGTATGCCATGAGAGGGACGATTGAGTGAGTTTACTCTTCGAAGATTTTAATGAGAATAATATAAATAAATATTTTTGTTGTAATAATAATAGATGATGCATATAGTACTAGACCTCTAAAAAAAAAACTATATTCATATGAAAAATGTCATCATCTAACAATCATGTGTAAAATGTGGTCTTTGGAAAACAACATATTTGCTAGAAAGTTGATATGATGGAGTCAAGCATTACTACATATATATATATATATATATATATAAATAAATGCAATAAAACTGATTAGATTGGATTGTTCAAAAAATTAATAAAGTTGAAATTATTTGAAATTCTTAATTTTCCATTTCTTACAAGATGTCTTTATCATGATACTTGAATTTGACTCAATACCATTATATGAGAAAGTTACGAGTTTGAGTTCATAAATCTTGTAAATTTAATTTTTGTTATTGATCATAATGTCATCAAAAATCACACCAAAAGATATATAAAGCATATTTTAAACAATTTGAAATGCTTGCAAAATTTATTATCCATAATCACAATCACCGTTCTATGTTTTCATATAAAGTAGGATTTTTTTTCCACAATATCTAATCAAAATTAAAATGGTCCCTTTGGTCGTACGTATTTTTCAGTTTGCAATACATTCGATCCCTCGAGATTTCTCCATCTCAAAATACAAATTTGGTCTAAAATTAAGTCTTGATTTACACCCAAGTAATAATAATAGCTTAACATATCTCTAATATTGATAACCTAACCCTAATACTCTACTTGTTACCACCATAATAAAAAAAAGGTATAATTGTATAGTTTTAAGTATATTTGTGTGTGTGTGTGTGTATATATCTTAATTTGAAGGGAGAGCTAGGTAATAAGGGAGACAAGAAGGGCACAAAACATAGTGCATGAGCCCCATATCATGGCGACAACTTTGTTCAAGGGATTGTCATCCATCTCACTATCCACCTTCTGAATGCATGACATGCATGCACTCTATTCCAACCGGAACTCCTTGTCTTCTCCATCAAGTGTCCAACAAGGACTATGTTCTACTGTGTTCCAAAGTACCAGACAGGCTCTAAACCCTAACAGTAGTAATGTGAGGCAATATGAGTGAAGGAAGTGTGGCCTTCTGGTCTGACCTTTTCCTTCATTCATGGTGCTCCGAGAATACCATGCATGCTTTAATTTGATGGAGGACCAGTGCTTTGTCCTCAAGATCACCATGGAGTTTTTTCTGCTTGCCTTCGTGCTAGCTGATCTTAAGTTTAGCTTAGTTGTTAGCTTATATATATAGCTTAGTTTGCACTTTTTGTCATGAGTTTTCATGTTGGTTGTTTAATTACCAGGAAAACTTTTGAAGAACATTTAAAATTTTGGTGATGATACATTGATATGTATATATATATATATATATATATATGTTGGAATGCTAGCTTTTGGATTGAATGTGAGTGCATGTTCCTTCTTGGATGTGCTATGTTGGTCTACTACAACCAGAGAAAATAAAAACAGCACCAATTAATCAGGAACTTTAAAATTTATGTTGTGTTTTTGAAGAAGGAACACTTATAATTAATAGATTTATATTCCATGATTATGTTGGATAATATTCGAACCAAAATTTGTAAAAGTTGAGAGATAAAAATAAATGTATATATCATATATGCACCCGATATCGATACAGAGTAGTTTTGATTTTATGATCAAGTAAATAATATTTATATTCCATTTGGACTACATTTTGTGTACTTTCTCAGATGGAATAATGAAAATATTCCATTTGGATTACATTTTGTGTACTTTTTCAAATGGAATAATGAAAATTTGGTCCTATTATAAGTTTTTAAAATTTTAAAAATAAAAAGATAATTAAATAAGTCTCTGTCTCTCTCTTTATTGAGTGTTGTATTCAAAAGAGACATGAACTAGAAGCCAAATGATCAAATGGTAGCTCAAGAAACATCTTCAACAACTTCAAAAGGAAACAATCATGTTAATTGTGATTGTCTAATGTGTAATATGGGATAATTAGTAATAATACCCATTCCAACATTGTACAAATTTCGGGTGGATGGGAAAACCTGGAGTAAGTGGAGGATTAGTTTCTGGAAACGTTCTTATCCCCTCAAAATTAAGTTGTTCATATGACTGACAAGAGAAGACCGAATATTCATTTTAGACAATTTCCACATAAAAAATTGGAGGGGTACTCGGGTTATATGCTTTCTATGTGATGCACAAGATTAGACAATTAATCCCACATCTCCTCAATTACCTCGTAAGTCGTGAGATAAGGGCGCATTATCAGAGAATGTACGACATATATGCACACCTCTTGCCACTACCCATAATATCTCGGTGACCTCATTGCCACCTCGTCCAAGGTTACCAAGATCCTAAGGAAAGGTTGGGAGCTCACGATGATGATCATCTTATGGACCTTACGAGGGAGAAAAGAATATTTAATGTTTTCAAGACAAGTGACGTATTTTCTGACAACCTATTTGTGACACTAACTTTTTCATACTATCTTGGTTTGATACAGCACACTCGTCGAAGACGGCGCAAATACCATAGAAGGCCTAGAACCTGATAAAAAGAAAGTTGCACTTCTCTTCCCACCACCACATTGAGGCCCAAGAGGAAGGATAGAGATGGCAATGGCAAAAGATACAAAACATCCCTATCTATGCATAATGTCCTTGTAATAATATAATTACATAAATGTTTGTAACACAACTCTTTATTTACTATCATAAATAAATGTGATTTATTTATTTTTTTCAAAAAAAATCTAAAGTAAATCACTAAACAAGAAGTTTTATTGAAGTTTCATATGACTTGTAAAAATTTTCTCTTTATTTAGATATAAACTAAAAAGGACTGATACATTATCCACCACTACTCTCTTGAGCAAGTGGAGGGTAATTCAATAGTAGGGCCACCTCAATTATTGTTATTTTGACCAACATCGAATATTGTCAAAGTCTCATGAGTCACATAATTCATATAATATTTTAATTAAAATTAATAAAAAATACAAACCACAATGATTCATATTTAATATAATAATAATTATTATTATTTTTTCAAATTTATTTAGTGAACTAAAAAAAATTTAATAAAGTGGATAAACCACATTCCTATTAAGAGTTCTTATAAAAAAAATACATGATAGTGGATCCTCTTTGGATCTGATCAGTTACATTTAGATGTTATGTGCTTCTGAGTTCAAGTGTCCTATGAGTCCCTTCCGTCCTGGCTATCCTCAAAGTTGGCCCCTGGTAGATGTTGAGCGATCTCACGCGTGTGAGTTGAAACTAAATGATGGATTCCATCTCCAGCGGTTTTTAAGTAGCGCTACTGCATCAAACCAAGAAAGGGTGAGGAAGTCGATATCACGAATAGTTTTCATGAAAACGCGTTGTTTATCATGAAAACATCTTCTATTTCGCTCCAACTATACACTCCAGACAATGACCATAAAAAGGAGGTTCCACCTCGTGCGAATTTCCTTCGGCAATTGAGGATTCCTTCCTCGTCCTCCCCATAGTTTTTGTAACATTTGGGGAACGTAACCCAACTGGAAGAGTTGTGAGAAGTGTTGCCATACTTTGTAGTATAGCTACACGTAATCAAAAGATGCTCCACCGTTTCCTCTGCTCCCTCACATATATAACATGTGGTGCGAGTTCCCTCTCAACCCCTCCGGCATAGGTTATCAAGTGTGAGAATTTTATTCTCTATTGCCAACCAAACGAATAGCTTGACCTTGGTGGGCATTGTTGTTACCAGAAAGTTTTTCTCTGATAAGATATTTGTAACCCACCAAGTGCTCGACGAATTGCTCCAATGGCGCCGGCGATTATCTTCATCGTTGCAGTACCGCTGCTGCTTCTCCTCTTCATACTCAGCTACAAACACCTCCTCTCCGGCAAGAAACCCAACCTGCCTCCGTCGCCGCCGGGGCTACCCATCATCGGCAACCTCCTACAGCTGAGCTCCCTCCCCCACCGCTCCCTCCACGCTCTCTCCCAGACTCACGGCCCTCTCATGCTTGTCCGCATGGGCCAAGTCCCAACTCTCGTCGTCTCCTCCGCCGCCGTCGCCCGCGAGGTCCTCAAGACCCACGACCTCGCCTTCTCCAACCGACCCTTCTCCAAGATCAACGAAAAGCTCGCCTACGGCGGCCGCAACGTCTCCTTTTCCCGCTACGGCGAATACTGGCGCCAAACAAGGAAGCTCGCCGTCGTCCACCTCCTCAGCTCAAAGCGCGTCCAATCCTTCCACTCCGTCCGCAAACACGTAGCATCTCGGATGATCGAAAAAATCTCTGATGGTCATGAGGTGGTGAATCTCAGCGAGGTCGTGTACGATTACTCCAACGGCGTAGTGAGCCGCGCGGTGGCGGGGGAGCTGGGGAACGCGGCCAAGTTCAGGGAGATGATGGAGGAGGTGTCGGTGCTGTTCGGCGGGTTCCAGGTATACGATTTGTTTCCGGCGATCGGGTGGCTGAGCAAGGTGACGGGCCTGGACGCGAAACTGGAGAAGTTGGCCAGGAGTTGGGACGTGTTCCTTAGTGGGATAGTTGAGGAGCACGTCACGCGCCACCGTGACGCCGCCGCCGGCGAAGAGGAGGATTTCGTTGACTTCCTGTTGTCGTTGACTGAGGAGGGACCAGGAGACAGCAAGCTGGACTTTGTCCTCACTAAAGATGACATCAAGGCTCTCGTCATGGTAAGTGTAGATTTTTTTTTATAAAATAATTTAAATAATATTTAAGAAAAAAAATTGTAAAACTATCTATGATGCAGGATATGATAGGAGCTGGGACAGACACATCATATGTGGTCTTAGAATGGACAATGGCTGAGTTGATGAAGAACCCAGGCAAAATGAAGAAAGCTCAAGATGAAGTGAGGGAGAGAAGCAATGGCAAGCCAACAGTCACTGAAGATGATGTCCCCCAGATGAGTTACTTAAAAGCAGTGATCAAAGAAGTGCTGAGATTGCACCCACCTCCATTGCTAGTTCCTCATGAATCCCATCAGAGAATTGTATTATTGCAAGGCTATGAGATCCCTGAAAGAACAAGACTGATCATCAATGCATGGTCCATTGGAAGGGACCCAAATTCATGGGAGGACCCAGAGGAGTTCAAACCTGAGAGATTTCTTGGTAGTTCTGTGGATTTCAATGGGCTTGATTTCAGGTTCATACCATTTGGTGCAGGGAGGAGGATGTGCCCAGGAATCAACTTTGCCATCAGTTCAATAGAGTTTGCAGTTGCTAGTCTTCTGTATCATTTCAACTGGAGGTTGCCTGATGGGATGAGCATTGAGGATTTGAACATGGATGAAGCTCCTGGACTCACTACTCCAAGGAAACATAGTCTGCATCTTATTGCAACTCCTTACTTACCACAAGTGTTTGTTTAGTACTACTGTGAGTTGGCCTTCAAACATGACATCATCCTGATATAATGAATCTGAAGAATGTAGATTTTTGAATAACAGGATGGTTATATATATAATCATGTACAACATATAGTGATAATAAACCACAAAAATAGAGATTGAAATAGTCTTAGTGTGAAGAACATAGAACACTATGTTCCCATATAATGCATAAGATGCCTCTATCTCTGTTTCTGCTGAGGAAAACTGAAACCAGAGGGACAAGAGTGAAGATTTTTTTTTTCTTTTTTTTTCACTTTGTTTATTTGGTTTCAGCAGGAGGGGATAAGAAAACAGGGTAATAGGTATCAAGTTCGAGTTGCTGCAGGATTTGCTGGACTGCCCAGAGATAGGAGGAATGACCCTCGATGAAATCTGTGACGTCAACCTGAGATTCACAAGAATACCCAACTAAAGTTTAAAAAATGGGTCATTGCAGTGGTGCTTGTGAAGAAGAAGAAGAATCAGATGAAGTACATACGTTTTCGATGCCAGGAAAGTTGACAGCTTGAATTCCAGCCAATCCTTGGGTGAGGAGACTACAGATGAAATAAAATAAAATAAATAAATATCTCAGCAAAATCTGGAGTAAGGCTTTCATCTAAACAATTTTAGTTTTACCTTGCACGAAAAGTAACTCCAAGTATCCAGTCATTTGTTGAGTACACATTGATAAATCTCCCTGCAACCATCTGAAGAGCAAAGTCATGGTCAAGAATTGGCAAGATATAACATATAACATTTATAAGAATCAACAAGAAGGTTGTTACATTAAGGGGAGAAAGAGTACTTCATGTGCCCGGTACACACTGAAGTAGAAGAATACCAGATAGCCTAAGGCCAAGATATTCATGAAGAAGGTAACATCCCTAACCAGTTGAGGTACAGTAAAAAGCTAGCTAAAGGCTGATGATTCAATAAAAAATCATTTTACATTGCAGTATTGCTATGAAGTTTTTTGAAATTATAGTATCTAATTCTACCAGTTCAGAAACAAAAGTAAAAAGCCTTACCATATATGACTCAACCAATTCACAGACAAAGGTAAAATGGGTTTCATTTAGTTACCAACACTCCATCAAGAACAATTTCAACAATTGTAATAATGCTCAGATATATATATATATAAACCTCTCCTAAATATCATTAAGATAAAACCTTCATAAAACATCAGTACCTTTCTTACAGAGTCCCACTGTTCACTGTTCACTGAAACTGGTGCACCAAGAAGCACAACCCTTTCCACAAGCCCCTCTGCGCAATTAACAGTATGTTAGTTTAGCAAATCAATTTGTGCACATGAAGAGAAGTGTTCAATAGAGTACAAAAGTACCGTTATCTCCTGATGCAGCAAGTTGCTGCAAACACTTAAATATAACTCTCGCTCCTAATGAAAATCCAATAAGGGTAACTGGTCTGAAAGGGTTAGATAAGGCACCGAAGGAAATCAATAAATTTCATTAAGGTAATTAAGTTAAACTAATAATAAGTGGACTTCACACCTGTATCCCTGCAATCCTTTCATTAACACTTCAGCAAGTAGCTTTCCTGCTTTCTCTGATCTGGTGCATAACAAATGTCAACAAAAATACCTATTAAGATGTTATATTCGATAGAAAGGTGTGCCTCCCATCCTACTATTGAATTACTTAAAAAAAAACTATACATGCCACCTATCGAGAGCAATAGACCATTTGCTGTCAATGAAGTCAGTAGCAGAAAGTAATGTAGCTGGCCAAGCTAAGGCTGTAACAAGAGTTCCCAACACAGTCATCATGGCACCTTGCTTCATCACTCCCATCATAAGTCCTGCAGAAGAAAAGGGTAACATCATAACAAATGTTGAAAATGTTGGGAAGCAACTGTATTTCTGCTACATACTTGATGTGATCCAATCCTGGATTGCAGTGCTAATAGCAATCAAATTCTTGGACTCCCACTGAAGAGCATATCTATGTAATTACATGAAACAAAGTTAGATATAAATTCTATTCAAAGAAAACACATAGAATACATAGGTGAACTTCTCTCTAAAGTATATATTCCATTAGAGAAAACAAAGAAGCACCCTGAAAAGAAACATACATAACCTTTTCCTCATGCTAAATTAACAAGCATATTATAAAATTAAAGAAAGGAGCATAGCACAAAATAGATTATCAGAGACTGCTAGAAGGCAGATCTACACCAATATATAATATTATGAAATTGGTTTGATCATGTCTAAAGCTCTCAGAACATATAAAACTGAACTTTACATAATAAATCATGAGCATGGGGCACTTTTATAACAGATATTTCTCTAAGGATATAAACCAAAACCAAGAAATATAGTCGCCAAGGATAAAACCGTCCTATAAATTCCTAATTCAAATTAATGCAGATATGTTAAACAAATTGATCTACCTCTCTAAGTTATCCTCCTTCCCCTCCCAAGGCCTCATGAAATCTTCCACCTCAAAAACAAAACCAGAAACCAAGATACCAACTGCTAACCGCTGAAAATTATAATCACAAGCAGGTGAATTGATAAATAATTCATAAACCATGAAATTCAACTCTATGGCATTCCAGATCTTTTAGGCTTGATAAAAGCTACCAAATACATTAAAAAAAGGTGGTCTCAATCAGAAGAAGGACAACTTACGCCTTGGTTATGATTATTTCCAATAGGTTTGAATTCAAATTCCTCAATGCTTCCAATTCTCCTAGCCATTTTGGTCCCCGTGAGTCCAGCTCCAGCAGCTGTATAACCACAGTTAAACAAACTAAACAAACACAAATCTGAGAAAAACTGGGGTATCGAAACAAGATAAAGAGTGCATCTATTGCCAAGGTTTCATCCAAGATTTCTCAGTTATTGAAGTATTTCCAAAAGGTGAATTTAAAATGCAAATGCAAGTTATGATGCAAATGAATGGCCACTTCCATTTATTGATTATAACAACACCCCTGACAACCACAAACCATGAATATAGAATCAGAGGAACTTACTACACCAATTCTAAAATTAATAAACCTTTCCCAGCATTCAAAGGATAACATCCCAAGGTGGTGTTTGGAAAAGGGTTAAATGGGGGATATCTCCTTTCCCCTTCTCAAACCCAAACAAACACTTACCCTATTTCCAAGCGGGTTAAGTTTTCAATATTTTTTTAAATCATTATTAAGATTTAATTAATTCTAAAACTTTTTTATTCTCCACCTATGAAAAGACCATACTACTCTGTTTACTCTCTCTCTCTCTCTCTCTCAAACCCACACCAACACAATCTAATCTAATCATTATAACCAGAATTGATTAAATAACTAATACAAATAATATAGTTTAGCACCTCATTAATTGAAATTATCAAAATACCCTTTTACAGCCACTCAAATTTGCAACTCTTTAGTAGGATTAATTAATTAAATGAGGAGGTATTTAAGTAATTTCACCATCTTATTAGGGTAAATAGATTCTAATGTGGGGTATTTAAGTAATTTCATTATCTCAAACTTTCATTCCTTCATTAAGCTGGGCGCTAGTTAGCAATAAAATTTTCAAAACTTATTCCACCTCCATTTAACCTTTTTCTAAACACCACATAAAAGATTTTGCCGTGGAACCATCAGGAAATACACTATTGGCTAACACAAACAAATATCTGCTTGCAACCGCTGTTAATCAAGTATCTAATAAGATTAAAAAAAAAAAGTTTGTTGTTTCATGTGCTACCCGCTTAAAGAGTACCTCCAAATGATGCGGCGACAGCAACTGAACCTGCAACAGATCCTGCAGCACTTGCCATGGCAGCAAAACCACCCGCTCCAACAATTGGGACCAGGGTTCCTAATGTAGGAGCTAAAGCACCGAAGCCAGCAGCAATTGCTGGGGCAGCAAGACCTGTTAAAAAAAAGTTGGAAAAGCTGGTTAAGCTTTTGAATATTAATAAAAGTAAGGTAAGAAATAATTCACATTCTCCTCTATATTTGTGCTGCACCTCCAGTAATGGCCAACAAAGTCCCTCCGGTCAATGCAGCAGCACCAATGATGCCCCCACGCTTCCATTTGGACCATTTGCTCTTTTCTGATTCACTTTCTTGAGATTGTATTTCTTCCTCTTTAGCCGCAGCCATTGCAGAACAAGCAACCATTATCTCCATAGCTTCCTAGAAAAGCAAATTTTGCAGTATGAACTGAATGGCTTTTTCAAACAATTTTCAAAAGAAATGCAAGTGTGATGATTTGGCCTTGTCAGACTGCAAATTAACATATGCAAAGAGGTAAAAATGTCCTCACTGTTTATCCTTATGAATGCATAATTTTATTGTATATATAAATATAAATGTTAGTATAAGGCCGGCCGCATTACTATTCATTTAAGGTCGCCTCATTTTGAGGCACTTAGAGAGTATTTTTTTCCAAATCCAACCGTATGGATGGAAAGAACATCGAAAAATAAGCTAGCATGTTAATTTTCATACAATTTGAGAACTTGTAGGGTCTTTATCTTAACGGGTGAAAATTTATAGAAATCTTACCGGTTCAAAATTTCACCATTTAAGATGAAGACCCTACAAGTTTCCAAATTGTATGAAAATTGACATGTTAGCTTATTTTTCGATGTTCTTTCCATCCATACGGTTAGATTTCCTTAAAATACTGTGCAAGTGGGCTAAAATGGGGTGACCGCACTTGCACAGTGTTACGGCCGGCCGCATAGTAACACGACTATATATATATATATATATATATATATATATAATACTGTTTGATTACATGCTTAGTTGAAGTACCAGTGACTGATGAGGCACCTCACAATTATCCTACTTGCATTAGATGTATGAGCTACACAGAAAGAAAGATAACAAACTGCCAAAAATCAGGTTCCCATGGGAAAGGGAGGTGAAATCCCTATTGTAAATTATCTACGGGAATAGTAGTAGACATACTAAAATAAAGGGTAATGCTGGCAAAAAGAAAGGAAAACATATGCCTACACCTTGTGAAATTTTTGTTCAGTTGATAAACACATGCAACAGGGTGAGAATTTCGGCCACGTAAGAGGGGGAAAGTTCAGTACAAACCACTTTTATCCACTTGATATCAAGCCATGTTGCTAATAATCTCAAAGCAACACGGTGCCGACTGTCATACCCTTTCCGATGCCGATGTTTTTTCTTGTCATCTTCTGGCATATCAGCCACACAGGCAGAAAGAAGTTCAAAAAGAACTGCCAGCTTCCTCTGATGTTTGACTAGATTGTCCCCTGACATGGAACTATCATAAGTACCACCACTCGAATCATCAAAAGTCTCCACTCTCCTAATTAATGCCTGAGATTTTATGCGTTCAAAGTCTTCCGAAGGCTTAGTAATCATATCAGAAGTTCTATCCGTTGTTGTGGAAGTACTCTCGTGTTGTTCATGTTGCCATTCATGTTCTTGGTCATCAGTCGCCTCATTTGAAGGAGAATAAGTTTCCAAGCTTATCGCCATAGCATCCACTGATTTGGACAAAGCAAGCACCTGATCTGAACTTTCTGAAGATGCTTCCTCTTCAAAAATTATCCTCAGGAACTAAGATTGCAAGCATATCAAAAAATACAATCAAGAAAAGGCTGACAAATTAATCACGAGATATAGAATAGCATGAAAGGATCAAAAATTAGATCAAATACATCACCCAAATATTTCAAATATTACCACAATAAATTTCTCCAATTAACTCAAGGAAAATGGGGTAAAAGTAAAACCTTCAACAGAAAAAACACAATCCACCAAAATCTAGACGTTTGTTGTTACTGTTGTCTTAAAAATACATTCCATAGGTCGAAAAACTTTGATGATCAAAGCCCTAATTTGGCGAAGGTTCATCCAAAAATAATAAGATCAGCACTTTCAGGTACCTAGAAATTTTGGTTTCTTTTGCATAACGCGATCAAATAATGGTGGGATAATTAACAGGAAAGAAGTCATACAGCTCCGATATGATGCTTTGCCGAAGAGGAAGCAGCGGTCTCTTCCAGCCCAGACCACGCCTTGGAATCAATGTCCAAAAACCTGAACAAGAAATATAAAAATTGAAAAACTAGAATCGAATTTAGCACCCTCGAATTCAAGAAACAATAATAACAGGCACGCTTTAGAATCGATCTCCAAGAACCCCAACAAAAAGAACAAAATTCGAAAAACCAGGATCGAATTGAGAGACCGGAAGACGGGGCGGAGGAGGCCGCGGGACTTGTGAGTCCACAGAAGACTCGCCTCGGCGTCGCTCTCGCCTCCGCTGCTGGTGTAGCTGCTGCTGCTGCTGCCGCTGGCGCTGCTGAAGCGGTCGGGGACGACGTCGGCATCGTCGTCGTCAGGGAAGGAGGATCCGAGCGGGTGCGTCTGATGTATCTGGGCCTGGCGGAGGGCGAGGGCAAGCAATGCTCCGGCGGCGTAGCGCTGCGTCGGCGTAAACAACGAGATCGCCATTGAGTCACCCAAACGCTCGTCCAGTGTTCGTTTGAATGCTTCAAACGTGTATATATATTAATAAAATAGATTAATCATAACTAAATAAATAAATATTATTAACCCATAATTTCTTGATTTCTAAATTACCTTTCAATTTTTCTTTAGAAAAATCCTAAAATTACACATAATTCTTGTCTGGAGAGAGTGCTCATTTTCATTTATTACGGACGTTTATTTGGCTGGCGGAGGTGGGGAGTGGCCCACTTCCACTAGTTCGAAAGTGGGCACTTCGGTCACTTCAAGGAAAGTGAGCACTTCACCCCACTTCAGCCAAATTATATTAAGTTGATTTCAGCCAAAAATTATGTTGAAGTGAGGCAGTGACTGACTTTTCTCAGTTCGAGCATATTTTTTTGGTGAAAGTGTGACTCGGACAGTTTTGGGAAATGAGTGCTTTTAGAAAGAAAAAAAAATGAATGAACTTCACTTCAATTTTTTTTTCTAAAATGGTTTAAATGATTTTAATATAAAAGACTATTTTTGCCAATCCTCTCGAAGTCATGAAAAACCTTTTACCCTCTCCCAACTAGGGTTAAGGGGACACTCATCTTTGATCCTCTTAGGGGTCATAGTGAGAATATCTCACCTCATTCCCGGCATCTCTCTCATGTTTGAGGAATGTTAAGATGTCCTCCCCAACAACAATCACTTTTAGGTTCAATGTTTTGTGGCAAATGAGTTTTAACTTTCACCATCAATATATTATTAAAATAATAATTATTTTGTAAACATGGAAGATGAAACAATTCGTATAAGAAAAAAAATCCAATCTTATGTAAAATTATTTTATCATTAAAAAATATACATATTTTTAATCGTTACAATGACCAGGCCCACCGAAGAAAAATTTATTATCTACAAACTTACTAACAGCATAACACTTTTTATTATCTTGTACAACCTTGAAATCACCTTTAATTTCATTTGTATTACCATCTTGATCTACGGCTGAGATTCTACTAAAGGCCGCTGCTTTGCCTTCTCCTTCATCTGGAAAGCGACCACTACCCATTGGAGGGCTTTGTTCATCTTTTGTGTGATACACTACCATTCCACCCCAGAGAATATCAACCGCATGATCCATCAAAGTTGTAAAAATAGAACTCGGCCAATATCCAATTGGAATCAATTTATCCTGGTTACCACTTGGTCCATAATATAACCACCAATTTCCAGAAACTCTCTCCTTCAATAAAATAAAATAAAATAAAATCTCATAATTAATAAGAAAAAAATATTTAAAACCAGCAAATTAACATAAATAAAAAAACATACATAATCTTGAGTTTTAGTAATATATTTTATTCATAAGATGAGTATGACAAAATTGAGGATGTTAAGATGGATGCGTTGTCATACAAGATTAGATAAGATTATAAATGAATACATCTGACAGAAGGTGTATGGTGCCCCAATTAAAAATAAAATAAGAGAAGGACATTTAAGATGGTTTGGACTTATGCGTCGTAGAACCCCAGGTGCCTTGGTTTGAAAATGTGATAGTTTAGTAATAGAATGTAAGAAGAATGGTAGATATAGGTCTAAGATTACGTGGAGGGAGATGGTACCTAAGGACCTACGTATATTAGATATTGAGCCGGATCTTGCCTCTAACAGGATATGGAAACAAAGAATTCATATAGTCAACCGCATCTAGTATGGGATTAAGGCTTAGTTGTTGTTGTTGTAATCTTATGTTTCAATGTTAGATGTGAAGTAGGTCACTTCGGTCCACGTACTATATATATTTGGTTTTCAAAAGCGAAGACTGGAAGTAGAAGTTGAATTTATGTAAACTCTTATTTTTTAGTATTTTGACCTTATAAAAATAAAAAAAATAGGAGTTTGCCCCAACACTTCAATGTTACATTAAACACCGTGAAATACCTATTTCACATGGAACTTAGAATTCCTACTTCCATCACTTCCATTACTTCCAAATTATCCCCAAAAAAACAAAAGATACACTTATTAGTTTCTTAAAAGAACATATAACATACAATTATGACAAATAATGTTTTTTTTTCTACCAAACATTTAAGCTAAAAAAGAAAAACTTAAAATTATGACAAGAATAAGTTTATATACCTTATCCCCCTTTCTTCAATGTTACATTAAACACCATGAAATACCTAATTCATATGGAATTTAGAATTCCTACTTCCATCACTTTCATTACTTCCAAATTATCCCCCCCCAAAAAAAAATACACTTATTAGTTTCTTAAAAGAATATATAACATACAATTATGACAAATGATGTTATTTTTTTCTACCAAGCATTAAAGCTAAAAAAAACCTTAAAATTATGACAAGAATAAGTTTATATACCTTATAAACTTTTAATGTAATATCATATTGCGGTCCACCATAAGTTGAAATTTGATTAATCGGACTTCCCGGGATCATGCTACTTTTATTTGCAAGTACAAATCCAGGACATCGCATATCATAACAACCTGTTCTATAACCATCTCTCTGTTTTCAAAATAAGAAGTTAATACATATATTTTTTATTTTTATTAGCAAAAAAAAATTTATTTGTGAAAAAAAAATTAAATCTTACCGTCCAACGTGTAAACAGATGGGGCCTTTTGTCATTGTATAGTTCCGGTTGTACCTGTCAATCAAAATTTATAAGTGAAAACTCATTTAATACTAAAATTAAACTCTATATTTGTATATATATATATATATATATGAACTTACCGTCCAACCAACTGTTATTACATTGAGGTGTTCATTTGGACCATCAACTCCATTAGCAATCCAAATACATGCTGAGCTAACTTGGTTAGGTTTAATTTCTGGTACTCCATAAACTGATAGAGTTGCCTTAGTCCCATAATACACTTTATCATCACCCATTGGAGATTCATACAATGCCAACTAAAAAAATATATATATAAGCATATGTATTTGATTGTTTATACAAATAATTAAAACAATTTTCAACCTTCGAAGTTATTGAAACAATGTGTTTTCTTACAAATATTTCACAACGCTAACTTCCTCCTATTATCCTATTTGATGCAACAAACTCAACGAGGAAATTAAAACTGGAACCAAATCACTTGTAAAATAAAGCCTATAGTTAACAAAGAACCACATCTATAGTAGGGGAGGACGACGATGTACCATGAACCTTGGGGAAGCGGCCGGGCCCTTATTTTAATCTTTATTTACAAATCCAATGTAACAAGGGATCTCATGTAACACTTGTATATCTAAAAATAAAATGTGATTTATTCATTTGAAAAAAAAATCTTCAGTGAAATACTAATTTAGGAGAGATGTGAAGTTAAGAAACTGAATTGAAAAAAGATTGCATGACAATACAATAAGAAAAACACAATTGGATTAATATAAGATGATATAGGTATTAGTCTCTTAAATTTTTATATATTTAAAAAAACTTAAATAATTGAAATTTATTATTTATTTATTATTATTTTTAGAGGTATGTGTGTAATTTTTAATTTATAGGGAGGTTATTGGCGCCATACATGTATTATAATTTCATGTTTAATGACTTACATGCTCAACCAAATGAGACTCCTCATCTCTAGTAGCACTATGGTTCTTGAACATCCCATTCCATAACAAACTCTTTTTCATGACTTCTCCCTGCAAATATATTAAATATCAAAATTACTAAACTAATAAACTAATAAAAATAGAACATGCATATAAAAATGAGTAAATAAGTAAAATAAATAACTAAACTAATAAACATTGGTGTA
Source organism: Dioscorea zingiberensis (assembly GCA_026586065.1). NCBI lineage: Eukaryota > Viridiplantae > Streptophyta > Magnoliopsida > Dioscoreales > Dioscoreaceae > Dioscorea > Dioscorea zingiberensis. Next base: position 42,307,379 of record CM048826.1, on the reverse strand, counting down.
TAATAATACCTTTTGGTTGGCCATTTCCACTCTTGCCAACTCCTTTGTTAGGACTCCATTATGAAAGATGGAGAGAAAAAGCCATAAGATTGTCACATAAAAACATAAGTTAGGACCCATCTATGTATATATGAACTTCAAAGAGACTTCTTTGTTAGGTCTTGTAGATGTCTATATATACACAGAGAGAGAGAGAGAATAATTCAAAATGTCAAATTTTCATTGGTCAAGTAAGATAGATTAATATCTTCTGAGATTAAATAACATCTTCGTAAGATCTTCCAAGATTAAGTAACATCTTCATGAGATTGGGTAACATCTTTGGAGTAAGTAGCATAATTGGTTGGGTTGTGCTGAGTCCACATGTGAATATGGGTCATCCACCCTAACCCTAATGTTTGAAAGTATACATATATATTACCAACTTTCCTTAAATAATTCATTTCCTTTCACAAAAAAAAAGTGAGGGTTTGAATCACACATAAGGCATGTTTCTAATGACTTGTCTATATTTATAAAAAAAAAACATATATATATTAGTTATCAAGTTAATAATATAAAATATGAAAGTGTAATTTATTTCCATGATTTAAAATTTGCATCAATCTTACAAGGAAAAAGAAAAAGGAAATAAAATAAAATGTTGCACCTCATTAGCCACCATTAACTTCAAAAAACTGAGATAAATGTCTTGTACTCCTTTTCTTTTACTGTCTTAATTGCAAAGATTTTGTGCATGCAATAAACATGTAATTTCACATATATGGGTACATGTATCATATACAATAATACAAGTACTCATTTTTACATAACCAGAGGAATTTTTGAAAAAATAGCATTACATAATATTAAAGCAAAGAGTTTTTGCAAATAGGAAAATTTAGGTGCTCATCATTCCATCTGCTACTTGATTTAAACAAGAAAAATGGGCATTCAGTTTGAAAATAAGAAATACGAAAATTTCAACGGATAGTGAAACAACAAAACAACAAAGAGAAACAATGAGAGTTAAAACAAATAGGGGAATTAAGCCCAAGTATACATATATAATTTCTACTGCCTTCACATTCTTATGTAAACTCAACGCACACAAATACAAATACAAGCTCGAGTCCAGAGCTTCATTCCATCCCTCTTTTGCCTCACAAGGTGAAAGTACAGTAGTAGTCTAGAAGACTTCAGCAATTTTGCTCGCGAGGACCCGTTCACGTTTTTCAATGTACCCGGAGGGGAACCATCCCGCTTTCCCCTTGCATTCTCCTTCTGCCCAACCATTGTTTGAAACCTGCAACAGGTCATGAGTGGTTCTCATATGAACGAGCGGTAGATGAAGAAGTAAATACATGCATGTAATTTGTTGATCGTCAGTGAATTATATATATACACCAATAAAAGCATAGTTCAAAGGGTCAGAATGAAGAATTTGCTAAGCACTAACAGTGGTGGCATCATCATAGAACAATGTAACAGGATCCGCTACCTTTCTTACAACAACAAAGTCGCCTACTGATAAGTTAAGTTCAGCATCTGATTCAGCCTGAAATGATTGCATGACCTGTGCAATGTGGATGAGGAAGGATAATTGGAGAACATTATAAGGTTATATTCCCATCAAATAGTCATGAGCAACATGTATCAATGATTTGAGAATAATATACTAGTAAAATAAATCACCTCGCCTAAAAAGTATCCCATGGCATCGGTTGAACCATCCATGGGGTGGGATGAGAACATGCCATTGGCTTCCTCATATGATGGAGGTGGTGGAGCAGGGTTCTCAAAAACCGGGCTTGGAGATGCTTCGATTCTTTGACGTTCTGATACCATCTGTCAAATCAGACCAACAGTGGAGGCTCAAAAGTTAAGGATACATGCCACCAAAACAATCAGCATGGATATGTTGTATGCGTAAATTATCAGCCACTGAAGTAAATGATTCTACAAAACTGTACCTCCCCTTCAAGCTGATCAAGGACTTGCAGGATTCTTTGATGGTAAGTCCGCTCTGATTCAATCTACAATGTAACAGAAAAAGAGAAGTATGGCTCACCCTTCTCAACCAAGAGAATCACATAGCTTGCATGAATAGAAGAAAAACCTACCATAGCAATAAGCCGTTGCAAAGTTAATCTTTGTTGTTGGGCTTCAACAGCAGTCATAGCAGCAGCAGCTTCCTTACCCAAGACAGTCATGTTTGACTTCAGTTCTTGAAGCTTAGATTCCGCAGCTTCCAGCTTCAAATTGTTATCAACATTACCAGGGGCTTCTCTTACTTTTACTTGTCGTTTTGAAACTTCTATAGCCTGTTAGTCAAATAAATAAATATGTACATTCAAGTGGATAATATCAACAGGTCCTTAGGAATCAAAAAATAAGTAATGATGCGATGTATCAAACGAAGAAAAAAGCAAACCATACAAGGCCATTCACATAAAATTAGTTCATGGACAATAAATAAATCACTCAGTATATGATATAAAACCACAATTTATGAAAGAATCAGGTGATACTTTAGTATAACAATATTACCTGAGCTTCAGCTTCTTGCCGCATTCTATCATAACGCTGAGCAAGGTGGCGGGCATCTTCCAGCGGAGCACCCATTACCATTGCTCTCAATGGCTCTGCAACCTAAGCAATCAAAAACATTGGAAAATGAAGCAATCAATGTATTTATTTCCACAATCAAACAAAGTCAAAAAGAGAAAAGAAAAAAAAAACAATTAATAGTAACTAAGTTGAGCAAATAACCAAGTTTCGACTGAAACGATACACATTACCAGTCTTATTTTATATGGTGGAGGAGCATTATACTATTTGGCTCCGACTGTGCTTCAAAACCAAGGGAAAATAGACAATGTAGAATCCTGGACTGGTCATGATAACATGTCACATAGGCCATCCTATCTAAGACTCCATTCTTATCATACTAACTTACCACTCTCTGCGCTTCTTTTAGCTCATTTTTTCACTATTATAAAAACAAAAAAGGCAATGCTCCCTAGAGTCAGAAAAAGGCCAAATGATAAGAACTTAAGTTCCTGCAACTACTTACAAATAATGTTTGCATCTCATAGATTTTTAATTATTTATTATAGACACTTTCTATCAATTCTCCAACCATTGAAAATGATAATCATTGGCCTAAAGTTGACTGATTATATAATATTAATTAATTAGGTTAGTCTCCTCTTTTTCAAACTTCAATGAAACAACATTTATTCCTTCGGATGGGAATGGACAAGAATGGTTGACCATTAATATTGAATAAGTTGATAAAATGAATAAGACTTTATAGTAGATAACAGAATTTAATCTAACTAAATAAAAGGAACCATCCAATGAGACAAACTCATAATTTATCATTAAGTGAAATGAAATCGAATTCAAGTCTGATTTCAGGGTTGCCCAAGAAGAGCCATAATTGGCTGAATTATACATTGAATTTTGTTGTAGATACTAGAGGGAATACAACAGTAAATACCTACCATCCATTGTAACCTAGTTCAGGATTTTAAAGAGAGATGCACGAAATTTAGAAGAAGAACTAAAAGAGAAGAAAAGAACAAAATCAAACCTGGGTACCAAGGGCTTTCAACAGATTCCCACGCTCTTTTTCCATTTGAGAACGAGCTTTGCCAAAACTTAATGCAGCTTTTGATAATGTATTTCCACTTGTACATGTGTTTTCAACACCATATTTCCTACTGTCTTCTGACAGTTTACTACCTGAAGGGACATGTAATTAGAAACTATACAAATAAAATTTAAAACAGCTAATCAAAATATGACTATGCTAAAATACCAATTTCAACTTGTTTGGATCCAGTGACTATGTAGCCTTCCACACCCCGTACAATATCCCTTTGAAAATGCTGAAGTAAAAAAATAAAAGGTTAGAAGATTTTCAGAAGAGCCTCTAATAGACTCTTAAGATCACTAACCTTGCCCGCACGGGTTGATATGTAAAGCTTTTCTAGTTTTTGATGCTGCTGGAGTTCTGCTCCATCAGTAATTACATTATCTGAGTTTCCATAACCACCACCTCCAAATTGCTTAAGCACAGCCTACAAATATTGGGTCTAGTTAACAAGGTGCTTTCATAGTTAATATTCACACACACACCCATACATTGAAAGGTATATTCTACGAGGTCAATATTTATGGCTCAGACTTTTGGACCATAAAGAAACAAGATATCCGTTGTTTAAGCGCATGAAAAACCAATGCTACTGCATATGCATGGTTATATGATAACGCTTGAATTAAAAAACAGATATCCACAATAAGCTAGGAGTGGTTTGAAGTAAAGAAAAGACGACAAAGATGGAAAGATATTTATGTTGGTTTGACCAAAATGACAACGGAAAGACCCAAAAAGATAAAGGATGAAAATTATTGAGAGCAAAAGATGAAAAGAGTAGATGTTACTGAGTAGGAATGTGTGAAGACGGAAAATAAAGGTGATCGATTGTTTTTTCAAAAGGATTCATATAGCCAACCTCGTATGTATCTATGTTAAATCATCATTATTACCATTATTAAAGATAGTTTTAAGAAGTTTTTATCATTAATCATGCATCTAGAAATTCAAGTGTGAAAAGGAAAGCACAGTTCACTTTCCCAAGTGAGAAAAAAAAGGAATCCTCCAATAAATTTCAAACCAAAGCACAGTTTTTACCCATGAAGAGGCATTCCAAGATAAATCATGACAGTGAATTTCCAATCTAATAGTAATATGGTCATCCATGTGAAGAATAAAATGCACTCTCCAGTAAATTTCGTTTTTGATTAATTTTTAAATCAATGCAATTTTATTCCCTTGTATACTTACTTGCCAAGAAAAATAATAAAAATTTTCAGAAATTTAATCACCCAATTGGATTGGTTCTATTTTCTAGCAAGCAATCAAAATAGAAGAACAACATTTCAACCACACGCCAAAGGCCTCTTGGTCGAGCGGCAAGGGTCCTCCGCACATGGGACGAGAACCACGGTTCGAATCCCATGTGACGGAGTGAAAGCGGGGAGGGGGCACGGGTGCCCCCCTTGCGCACAGTCACTGTGATAGTCCCCCCCCCCCCCCCTCTGTCCCACCTGGGCATAGAATGGGGTTTATCCGCATAGCTCAAAAAAAAAAAAACATTTCAACCACACCAATACGTAGGAAATGGAATCCATTGGTTGAGAAACACAAAAAAATACTAGATAAAAATGAAAATGTCTTCCCATCATCATCTTAACCAAATGCATCTAGGAAATTATAACAATAAGAGCCACAAAAACATGGTAAATTGAAAATCTCATAGCTGTTTAAATGGATTAATTTAACCAGAAAGCTGATCACAAACGATTCACTTGCAGTGATGATTCCAAAACCAAAATACCGAATGAAAGAAGTACCAAGCTCTTCTATACACATCACTCAAAGCAGACTCAAGGAAATAGGATTACATATCAATAACAACTAACTTCCAAAGTAGAGAACAAATGGTATCACCAGGAATAAATGATCCATCATAAACTCAAAATGAATGTAGTTGTGAATGCATGTAAAAATTGGTCATGTTTAGGACGGGAACACTGACAAGATTATGATCTAAAAGCAATACTTGGAGAAATATGTAGCTAGAAGTAAATGCAAAATAAATATCCACAGAGACTTCCAGTCAGCAGTGCAATATTTGAAGTTTTCTTTCCCTAATCTTATATTCAGCACACCAGATAGATATGATTAATCATCAACAATTCATGAATTTGAACACACCATGGGCAAGGAATTTTATCAATTATACCCTATTTATTACTGCCGGTCATCAATACTATAAGACGTATTCAAACAGATTTGCCTACCAACACAAATATGCACCTATTTTATATCTCCAATCAAGCATTAGGCTATGCCGAGTAGCTTATTAAGAAACAAAGACCCATGCATAGAAACACAACTTAGTAGGTCTTGGTGATTCAATGACATAAAGAACTCAATAAGTAAATTAAACCACATCATAAAATAGACTTCTGAAAAATAGGCCATCCAATTTACACGGAAAAGCGCACGGAACTAAGGATAATAAATACCAGCAGAAACCTAATGACAGCATTAACATCAGTCAAAGAACAATGAACAATGAACAACATCCCAAGCACACTCTCTGAAATAAAATATAAGCTTAATATTATTGCATTGGCAGATGAAGAAAGAATCAAGACATCCTCTTTGCCAACTTTACCACAAATCTAAAGCACGAATTCCCCTCCACACTCAACTTAGGTCTCAAGAACAAATCTACAAACTATAAATCCCTTCCTAGAATCGTCAAAGAATTCGCCCTGTATGGATTATAACTAGTTTCCAGCTACCACTCTCCAGCTTTACCAAAGAGAAAAATTAACCAAATGTAAGCTCAAAAAACAATTGACCAACAGCACAAATCCATCAGCCTGAGTGAATGTCCGCAAGATCCCAAATCAACACGGGAAACAACCAAAATCCTAGAAACGAAACACAATCCTACACGAACGAACAAACGCACTACATTCCAATCCCCACCAAATGCCGCAACAAAGTGCAATCAAAACCTAAAACCTCAAGTACCACAACAAATCACACAAATCAGAGAGATAAAAACAACATCCCCCATCAAAACACAAATTTTCAAGAAATCAAGGCCCTAAAACATGCAAAAAATAAAATAAAAAACAAAAACACAAAAAGATAGGATGGATTCGACGGGTTGCAATACCTGCTGCTGCCTGGCGACCTGTTCCCGGAGCCTGGTCGCCTGCTTCCTGAGCGCATCCATGGATTCGAGCAAAGAGGGATCGAAGAGATCGGGATAGAAGGAGAGGAGATGGGGTTGGGGTTTGAGATCTAAAATATAGTTTGTGATATTTTGGGGAATAGAAGAACAACAACAAAAGAAAAAAGAGTCTCCCGTTAGGAACAACCGAGAACGAATGCTTTCAAATATATGTCCGCATTTTCTCGCACGTGCAAAGTTCGTGATCCCTTGTCCCCGGGTCACTTTCACCTCACACCCGCGCAAACATCCTCCCCTATGTCTTTCCTCCCAAACAAAAAAAACATATTAGTTGATTTTATTATTTTATTTAAGTACATTGCTACATAAAAATAATATATTTAACTTGAATATTCTAACTATGTGACCCACCCTCTAGTTTATCTCAAACCTCCTCCTTAGTAGTTGTGTTGTCTTCAAAGACGGCATCACCTTTGTCCATTTGTTGTGGGGATCTCTTGAAAATTTCAGGCTTCGTTTCAACATGCACTTTGCGACTTCTAGTCTTGTGGTCTCTTGTAGTTGATGGTATTGTATCAAATCAAGATAATTAATATGAGAATTGAAGAAAACACGTTGTTTATCCTGAAAAATATTGTATATCTCTTTCTCTCTATATACTTCTAAGTAATTGCCATTAATGTGGTATCTCATCCTTTTCTCGGATCCAGTTTTATGCATCCTGAAGGAGAATGCCTTGGTGGCTCAAACATCTTGTATAGAGGGGAGGGGGAGTTGCATGCTGAAAAATAGTCTAAAAGTGTTGTCATAGATTAGATACGAATAGACAAGAGATGAAAAGGTGTAGTGTAGATTCCTCATGTGTTGCATAAGAAACATATGCGTGTTCCCCTCCACTTCCTTCAATGAAGGTTATCCAAGGTGAGTATCTTGGGTTTTTTTCACCAGCCAAAAGAAAATTTTAACTTTGAGAAAACATAGTTTCTTCCATAAGCTCTTTTGAAGGTCACTTTTTATACCGTCATCCATCCTATCCATCATAAAATTATAAAATGAGTTGATTGAGAAACTCTTGGATGGTGTCAGCTTCCATTCTCTTGCATTCTTCATCTGATTGTCGGAATGAAGGTATCGGAGGTATTATAGTAGGATATCATTGATTTTATTATTATTATTTAAAAAAAAATAATTCCAAACTACCAAGAGGCGACAAAAGGTATTTTCAAGAAGAGTGTCGCATTTACAAAAAAGGAGTCAACACAACCCACCACATGTAAGGAACTTGGATAGTGAACCGAGTAACAGATAAAATAAACATCTATGTATTTGATATTTTATCTTGAACTAATATAGTAGCAAACTCGTTTTTATTTAATGAAAATGGTTTATTCATATTTATATAAACATGTATTTTAATTTCCATTTTGATAAATTGATAAAAAAAAAACACATTTTATGAAGAAGCTAGGTTCCTGGTTCTTGCAACTTCATTTGAACCTCTTTATATCAGGTTAGAAATATTTTTCGAGCAAGTTAAATATATATATTTTTTTGGTACATAAACAAATTTCTCAAAAAAAATAGATTTGTTAAAAAAAAAAGTTTTTTATTTTTTGCTTTTCCGAGTAACCGCACATTAGGATTTTGCCACTAAATTTTTTTTGCATATCAAAAGTTATTTTCAAAGTGTAAAAAATTATTTAATTTACTTATAAAAAACTTATTACATAAACACTTTCTCAAACTTATAATTTTTGTAAAAAATATTATTCTCTCTTTATTTCTATTTTTTAGACTTCATTAGAATCAACTGTAAGAAAGTTCCACCTGGTCAATTAATGGCATTCTAAACTTTTTCTAACTTAAAATGAGTCTTCAATAACTTACTGTTTGTTTGTTTTTTCTAATTAAATCATTTTTATATAAAGCATGATTATTTTATAGTAGCTTCTATGTTATAACTAAGAAATTAAAGTAATTATTTTTTTAGAAAATGTGAGTATGGGTATATAATGGATTATGAATAATAAAAGGGATTAGAATGAAAAATGGTTTCCCAATTTTATTAAATAAAGAGGGCTTAATTGCAAAAACCGTCAAACACGGTAAACCCTAGCGTTTGTTTATATTGCCCCCGCCTTCGTTGTTGCTTCTCTCTTTATATAAACTTTTCGTTTATTCTCGTTCTTCGATGCCATTCATCTCCTTCTTCTTCTCCGATAAGAGGGCGAGAAAATTCCAGTTAGGTTTCGATTCAGGGTTCTTGATTTCACGATTCCAATGTCCTCCGCGGTGGTCGGCGGGGAGGTGATCCGATTGAGCTCGTTTTTCTATTTCCATCATTGTAGCGTTCGCCCCAGGTTGTTGTTCTCCGTCAATGGTTGCCGGCATGTCTCGCAGCTCGTCAGGAGCAGTGGGAAGAGGGCGTTCCTCGTCGACACCTTGGCTCTGGTAAAGTGGAATTGATGATTGATTTGCTCTATTTTCAGTTATTTATTGATGAAATAGGGGTTGTGGATTTGGGACGGCGCAGGTGAGGAGGATGGAAAGGGAGGGTGATACGACCCTCGCGCCAGAGTGAGCGCTGATCTTATCCGTTCATTGTTGTATTTTGTCGTTTTCGAAGATAGGGTGTGTTGTGGTCAAAGTTGGTTAGGAAACTTGGAGACCACGCTAGGTTTACTGCTTTCTTTCCTTTATAATGTCTAGGGTCTACTGTTCATTTTCTTCATCAATGAATTAACAAGGACTTGGTTAGCTCTCCAGAGCTTTCTTCTATCTCATAGTCTCCTTCTTCCACTCTTCTCGGAGCTCACACCGGCTCGAACGGTGCTTATCCGATACCCCCTCCACAAGGGGCGTATCATTGGTGCTTTTTCATTGAGAGTCTCGGCCTCGCATCCATGGAGGAGTTCGACGCCGAAACTCGACGACAATACCTAGCGGAGTTCGACGCCCAGCATCGTTGGGCAACCATGAACGCCCTATCTCAGCTAACTCAGACCACCACGGTGGCCGCTTTTCGAGCAGCATTTGAAGACTTGATGCAGGGGGTCACCGGGATCTCCGAGCCCTTACTCATCACCTTCTTCATCCTTGGGTTGCAACCGGATCTCCGGCGAGAGTTGCGCCACTGGACGATGCCGGATACCCTGCGGGAAACCTTTGCCCTGGCGCACGCCTGTGAAGCAAGAGTCGAGAAGACGCCGGAAATCATTGTTCCAACCCGGCAATCCATCGCTCTTCCTTCTGTCTCCTCTCCAAATCCCTTTCCCTCACCAAAGATCACCACACCACCACCCCTCACTAAGTCATCACCAGTGCCATCTACTCCTTCCAAAACCCTCTCCGATTTCCCTTTTACCTCGCCCATCATCTCCTCCGGCTCACTTTCCCCCATCCTTACTTCATCCGTCCCTGTTCCCTCAACCATTTCCCCACCAAAGAGCAACACGATCGCCACCAGCATCTCACCCTCATCTCCATTTCCCCCACCAGACCCATCCAGGCCTCCCACTCCATCCAGCCTCTCTTCAAATCCAGTGCCCTCTTCAAACCCCTTACCAGATCCACCTTCACCAGACCCACCTCCTGATGAGCAGAAACAAGACATCGCCGGGCAGCGGATCTCGAGCGAGTCGGCAGCCGTGTCACGCGTCGAGGAGTCAGAGACCGTCAAGGTTTCACTTCAAGCCGGGACGACATCACCGTTGCTCATCACACCCCAAGATCGGCCGCCGCGTTACCATAACGCCATTGTGCTCGATCCTAGTTTTTTTTCCGAACTATCTGTGGCCGTTCATCACCGTGATCAGATCATCTCGAATGAGCTGACTACTTTCCGTCAACCGTCGAAACCACCGCCACTGCTGGCTGAGATGGTCAGTGCGGATCCGAGCCTAACTGAGCTTGGGTCTGAGAGATCCCAATCCAATTTTCCACTACTTGCTTGGCGGATGCAGAGTTCTACACCCGCTAAGACGCATCCGGATCCGAATATCAAGGAGGAGGTTAAGCCAGGTCCGCCACCAGGTCCGAAACCAGATCGGAACCTGAACAAGGAGAAGAATCAAGTTTGCTCTCCTTCACCGCTGATTGCTCGAGGAGTGCAGCTTGGCTCAAACCATCCGATTCTTCTGCACATGCTTGACAACACCAATACTGATACTGATATCACTTGCAAGAGAGTTAAGGTAACTGTTGCTCTTATACCGGATGATGATGTTGTGGTATCATTCAGCACCCTTGCAGGTCGTATGGTGAGGATTGCAAAGGCATTAGCACATGGAGATATTGACAAATTTGACCGAGTTCGTGTGCCCAGCCCTTATCTTGTATCTCTTTCAGAAAGAAAAGGAGCATCTGGTGAGTACCACAATTACAGTGAGATTCAGATGTTGGTTTGCAGGGAGGAAATCAAATTTGGTCTTGTTCTTTTGTATTTCTGGAATGGCAATAGGTTCGACTACTTATGTGCATTCAGGGAAGAACATGTGAATGTTGTAGAGAAGATTTTAGATGAAATGCATAGGAATGTAGATGCTGTGGAGATCTCCTGGATTGGTTTCCCTAGGAGGCTTCATGTGGATCTTCCAGAGAAATTATGTGATCATGGAATCTTGCTTGGTGATTTGAGTTATAGAATCTTATTGCCTGAGGAGTCTACAACATCAGTGGGTGAACAGAAGACATCTGCTGAGAAGGTGTTTGCTGAAATGTCTCATAAGAGCTTTAGGACTTGCATTCATCTCAAGTCATTCGCCTTGGTCGCGGTGTTTATCAATTCTGCAGGCTTGCTAGCTTCAATGACCATGGAGTTCATCCTCAGAGAAGTGCGGCAACATGGGTTTGAATCCAAAGTTATTGAGGGAACTGCACTTTCGAATGCTTATGTTAGATATAGAAATGTGATGGATTTTTATACGGTGTTGGCAGTGATGAATAGCTCCAATTTAGTTTCATCTCATGGAATGATTCTTGCAATTGCTCTCCATGACTTGTTTGAGGAATCACTGCAGCTCTTTAAGCGAAAGTGGGTGATTGGTGTCATACCGAATCTTTTAGCCAAGAATGAAATCAACTACAGTTACAAAGTGAATGGATCAACTGAACAATGCAATAGTGGGCATGCATACATTGTTGGACTTGGTGCCCAAATCTCCATGAGTAATGCGGATATAGAGATGAGCTTGTGTCTTGGGAATATTGAGATCATGATGTGTTTCTTCAGTAAATTGAATGTCAAAATCGGCAAGAATGTAAAAAATCTTAAGATTTTCAGGTTTTGCTGGGATGCGGGAGGTGCTGCAGAAGCTCGAGATATGTATAGACTACCATTTGTTGAATGCCTGGTGTGTTGGACATTTATATCAGCAACAGCTCCTGTCACAGTCTTGGCAATATTCCAGGAACTTGGGACTGGTATGAACTTCTATGCCTTGGTGTTTGGGCAATCTGTATTGAATGAAGCAATGGCGATTTCCTTGTCCAGAGCTATGTCATCAGTGAGAAGAAATGCTTCGACAGGGCAGAGCTTGTTTATGGTGATCTTAAGTATTCTTGCGATTTTTGTTGGCTCAATAAGGGTTGATGATGTTGAATCTGAGCCATGTGTTCTTGTGAATTTCCTGGGAATAATTCGGATGGTTCTTAAGGTTGTCATCCTATTCCCACATGGATACTCTGCTTTGGAAGCCCTTGTCACGACCCAGGAGCCGAAGAAGCCCCCCGACAAGCTCCAGCGACGTCCTCTTCCAAATATCTACAAGATCTGTGGCATTCGGGCTGTTCCTTTTGGTCAATTTGAGACCGACGCATCTGGTTCGACTTTGCTCGTTGTTGAGGTGAATATGGCCAGGCATAATGTCAAGAATGGAGTGGATCCTTGGGTCTACAAGATTTATGAATTCCTGGAGGTTGTGGAACCCTACAATCCCACCCCACCAGGGCAGGCTGCGGACATAGTTAGTCTTCGTCACATGAGAACGGCCATGGTCGCAGGTGTTGAAATGTTCCAGAAGCTTGGTAAGCTTTATTCGATTTCCCACCTTGAGGACAAGGTGGTTTTCGACGCGGCGGCAGTGATACGACCCTCGCGCCAGAGTGAGCGCTGATCTTATCCGTTCATTGTTGTATTTTGTCGTTTTCGAAGATAGGGTGTGTTGTGGTCAAAGTTGGTTAGGAAACTTGGAGACCACGCTAGGTTTACTGCTTTCTTTCCTTTATAATGTCTAGGGTCTACTGTTCATTTTCTTCATCAATGAATTAACAAGGACTTGGTTAGCTCTCCAGAGCTTTCTTCTATCTCATAGTCTCCTTCTTCCACTCTTCTCGGAGCTCACACCGGCTCGAACGGTGCTTATCCGATACCCCCTCCACAAGGGGCGTATCAGAGGGAGTGCCATCGAACCATGCGGAGGCGATAACGTCTGCTATCACGGAAGTACTCAATGATAGCTTGGAGAATGTTGCTCAGTCCTTCGTTTCCAAGGGGGAAATGCAGAGGGTATTGGGTACTTGGTGTTTTAATGGGGATTGGTTGCTTCGTTTGTCATCAAGTTTTAATTTTTTTGGTTTAATTATAGTTGTTTTATTGATGGATTAATGTGCAGAGTGAGATGATTCAGGAGGCTAATCTGTCCAAATTTAAGTCTCAAGTTCAGAATTCTCAAGTATGCTTCTCATTTTAATTTTTCCAAGTCCTGATCGTGTTCTTATTTTTGTTTGGTTTGATAAGTGATCTTGCACTGTGTTCAAGAATTGGTCAGCAATTAGTCTCTCTGGTGAGATTTGATAAGCCTGTGTTTAGTTTATGGTTATTTTCGATACCAGCATCCATTTCATAAATTACTTTGGCTAATCCATTCTTAGATCCATTTATTTGCCTGGTAATTAAGGTAAATAGAGGGTTCTTCAATCGAACTTGAAAAAGAGAGAAAAGTAAAAAGAATTTTATCACTTTTGAATGAATATTAGCATCACTGCCTGATCCGTAAGAGAAAATCTCAAATCTTATGCCTTTGACCTTCGTTACTAGGCAATAAGTTGGTCATTAGAAGCAAATAAATGGATGATAAATGGTCCAATATACGTCACTTGGGTCCTAAAGTAGCCATTGGGAATTGGCAAGTGTCATGAACAGACCAAAGAGTGTGTACCTCGGTGAGAAGTCCGTTGAATTTTTTGTCTCTTTTTTTATAATTGTGGACAAGCTGCTTTATTTTGCCACAACATGCCTTGAACCTTTGCCTCGCAGAGTGGGAGTGTCTCATTAACTCTTATATGAGAAAGCTGGTAGTCTGTTGAAACTTGATATAATTTTCCTGTCGTATTCTTAAGATTTTAAAACTATTGAGCTTTATATTGATATACATGCATTTGCTTTGTTAACACTTGTTGCCTATGTTTGGAACTCTGTCCCGTTGAAGCAGGAGCACCATTTTTCTATGTTGCAACGTGAGACTGAGAATCTTCGAGTTGATATAGAGAAAATGCGGAGTGAACTTAGGTTTGTCATGCAGTTGAACATAAAGAAAAAAAATTCATGAAAATGTTGTATCAATGGATATAAGTTTCTGTGCTTAAAAAATTGTCATCATTTACAGGCATGAAATTGACAAAGTAACTGCAGGGCAACGCCTGGATCTAAACCTTGAAAGAGGGTGATGACCGAAACTTACTTTTATTGTCTGTTTTTTTCTTTCTAGAGTAGGTATGCGACTCAGTGCTCTGTTGAGGATATATATATATATATATATATATATATATATATATATATATATATATATATTGTCTTTTTCCTTTTTTCTCTTGTTCTGGATTTTGAATTTTGTATACATTCTCTGCACCACTCAGTAGAATCTCTATATTCACTGGAGGCCAGGTTGCCATTGTTTTTTTGTTCTGATCAATAACCATACAAGGCAGACTAAGTAGGTGGTTGTTTTCTGACCCCTGTTGAAAAACATTTCTTAGATTAGAACCAAAGCTGACCTAGTTTATAAATCGAGTTTATGATCTAGCATCAAGTTGACTTGGTCATGACAATCTTTTTTGTCCAATCTGTTTATATGAAGTCCACATTTCATTTCAATTGATTATTTAACGTAATCCTAGCGAGAAAGGCATGTATGAGATATAAGAATCAGATGATGCATATCCTAACATCAGTATTGAATCTATTGATCTAGTTATTGTGGTTCACATCTGTATCAAATGGCATTTACGGCCTCATTGATTATTATTTGGTTCTTGTAATAACTCTTGAAGGGGAGCCTTGGTGCAACAGTAAAATTGTCGCTGTGTGAAAGGTTCGCGTGGAAACAACCTCTTGTAGAAATGTAGTGAAAAGGTTGTGTATAATAAACCTAAGTGGTCCGACTCTTTTCCGGATCCCGCGCATAGCGGGAGCTTTATAGCACCGGGCTGCCCTCTTTTCTTCTTGTAATAACTCTTATCAAATAGCATTTCATCAGAAAACACTGGTTTTTGTTGGTACTGTAAGAAATTAATCTGCATTTCAGTAGACTTCATCTATTAACTCTTGCAAATCAATGTAGGCGGATACGGGATGAGCTCACCAAGCAGAATGCCGAAACTACTCATCTAACTGCAAAGTT
Organism: Dioscorea zingiberensis; assembly: GCA_026586065.1. Classification (NCBI taxonomy): domain Eukaryota; kingdom Viridiplantae; phylum Streptophyta; class Magnoliopsida; order Dioscoreales; family Dioscoreaceae; genus Dioscorea; species Dioscorea zingiberensis. Next base: position 42,291,997 of record CM048826.1, on the reverse strand, counting down.
AGACAAGGTGAGATTACTAAAATAGCATATTGTTTGAAATTTGTAACCTATAGTTGTTTATTCATGGTGAACCACAATGTGCTGAACATTGTTCACAGGAAATTCATGCCCTAAAGGCTCAAGTAGAGGCTGCAAAATATGATGTCATAAAATATTGTATTGGAACTCTTGTTTCAATATCTGCTGTCGGTCTTGCTGTTGTTCGGGTTCTCATGTAGAAGTATATTTTGTATGATTATCACTGTACTATCATTTTTGTTTTTGAAGTATTGGCAGCCAAAAGGTTGTAAAACTGCTCAGCCAAGAGGAGGTTCTTCTCCCTAGTCATGAGTCATTTTTTCTCTGTAAAAATTGTTTCAATTACAGTTAAATTATTTGATAAAGGAATTTATCAAAAATACATACACATGCCCCTCATTTCCTTCTTTGTGGCTTTAGTGTGTTTGTATATTTAATAAGAATATTATATATATATATATATATATATATATATATATATATATATATATATATATACATGGATGGTGTTATGGAGGAAAATAACTGAAGGCATGTGACATGATTATAAGCGCCGAGATGAAACCTAACTGTCAAGGAGAATTGAATTCTAGTTTTGAAATTATGGTATTCTTTCTCTTCTTTTTTTTATTTTTTATTTATTCTTGACTTAGAGTATCGGAGGCTCCCTCGAGCACAAGTGCTCGGACCTCTTTTTACCAACAGTTCTCTTCCTGTGATGTTCAATCTCCATAAATCTTCTAAAAAATTTCCCCCTTCACTTATCAATCTCTCTTGTTGATTAACATAGTGTTAACAAACCATTTTGAGTTGGCTTAAGAATGTACATGGAAAACCCAGGCAAAGGAAAAATTATCAAAGCAAAACTCCCAAATATTTTTAAGTATTAAAAGAATTATTTTGAATATAAAAATGTAAATTGAAACTATATAAAAACTATAGGATTTAAACACAAAATTGTTAAAATAAAGTTGGCAAATAGACACAAATTTTCAAATATATGGTGTGGAAGGTTTATTATTTTTCCTTAAAAATAAACTAAGAAAATTAATGAACACATTTTTATTTTAAAAAATCCAGTATTTTCAAAATATTTCATACTGAAAATTTGATTGGGTTCCCCAAGTTATATGTTAAAGTTAAAATTAAAAAATAAAACTATACACAAAAATATATAATTTGGTTAAAGAAAATGCTGATAAAATAACTGTGAAGTTCACATTTATCAATATGCTCAAATATGATACTCAATATTAATAGAGAATTAATCAACTTTAATAAAAAAATAAGTTGGCTAGCCCATTCTATCTCATAAAAAGAGGTTGAGGGTTTGAATTACACTTGCTACATTCTTTCAATGGTTTGTCCACATTTGTTAAAAAGAAATTAATAGAGAATTGTAATGAAGTTTCCATTTATAAATATATCCGAAGATGCTGCCCAATCTTACAAAGATATTACCCAATCTTACAAAGATGCTACTCAATCTTATAAGATATTTACCATTTTGGAAGAGTCACTCTTTCCCTATATATATTCCGTAAGCTTGACTAAGTTTGATCATCAAATCAATGGAGTTTCTCACAAGTGTCCTCAAGGGCCCTAAGTTTTGGTTCTTTGTGGTAGTCATACGGCTCTGTCTCGCAAATGAAGTGGTAGCAAAGGAATTGCATGGAGGAATGCTTAAAACCATGCAAATGGTACGTATATCACTGATTTATTTATTTATTTAACTATAAATAAATAAAACCTTGGAGGAATGAATGTTAAACAGCATTCACTTGACTCTCTCTATATATATATATTGATAAGATCCGGTTGGCCGTTTTACTATGCAAATGAGATCTCTTCTCATTTCGGCCCTTGGAACATATTTAAAAGATTTTCAACCATAAAGATAGAAAAAACATCAAAAAATAATTTTATATATATTTGCAGGAAGAAACAAGAAAGCCAAGTTTTTTGTCAAATGGAATATTCAAGACCCTCGATTTTCACTCATGCTGGCTCCCTGAGGATGATGTAGCGCAACATGTAAGTATTCCACGCAAAATTATAATCCTCACTTGGACAAAAATATATATGGTTTTTTAAAATATATTTATTTAAAATGTAGATATTGTTTATGTACCTATGAAAAAAATCATAATTATGAGTATACTCATAAGTTTCTCATTTCATTGCTCATATATCCTGGGTTATGTGAAACAATCATTATGCATTTTGCAAATATATCCCAAAAAATTCATTTAATTATATATTTACAAATATGTCTATGAAAAAAAATATGAAATTTAAAATAATTGAAATGTCTATATACATATATATATATATATATATATATATATATATATATATATATATTATAAATACCTAAAAGTTAATATTCTTGTTCGTAGTGGGCACAATATGTCTTGCGAAATTTTCCTGAGACTAAGGTCTACTATGGAACGAAAGCAACTATATCTGTTTATGAACTACCAGAGGTTAAAGAGAACCAATCAACCGCTGCTTGTATTTGGATTATCAATGGATGGCATATTAATAGACTTGGACTTCGCCCAATGTTTCAAATCGACGCAATAGTGGTTTGTTGGATGGTAAGTTCATGCCCATTTCTTATTTTTATTTTTATATCATATATTTGTAGGAATCTTAAATAAAAGGTGATATGTACAATAAATGAAGTTTGTTATTTTTATTCTTAAAAAATATATATATTTTTATAATTTTCAGATACAACCGGAGCTATATAATGACAACCATCCTCATTTATTCACATTATGGACGGTAAGATTTAACCCAAATTTTGTTTTATGTTCTTATAATTTATAAATAATATGAATTTGAAATAATGTTTTATTTTGAAAAAATAGGGAGATGGGTTTATGGAAAAATGTTGCATCGATACTACTTGCCCAGGGTTTGTACTTGCAAACAAGAGTGACATAGTTCCTGGAAGTCGTATCCCTCAAGCTTCAACTTATGGTGGACCACAATACGATATCACGTTACAAGTTTCTAAGGTATATTCATTATTTTAATATTATTTTTAGTTTAAAAATATTTTAAATCATAATTTCAATTTGAAATAGGCGACTAGGGTCGTAAGCTGGTCGAGTTTGATCGGGCTAGATCTAGCAAGAGTTTGAAATAAATTTGGTTTAGTTCGGTTCGACTTTAATTTTACAAACCTAGGCTCCGTTTGATTTAGCTCTAAATTAGAATCAAATCAATTTAATTTCAAGCTATGAGTTTATTTTAATTGAGCTCAAAATTAAAAGTTCATTTTTATATACTTCTGTAAAATAAAAATATATATTATAAAATTTATTTATATGCTCTATACTATTAATATGGCTGATTCGAAGCTTCCCAAGGTGAGGATCAATCTTATATAATTTCTATTTTTTTATTTATTAAAAAATAAATTTATATTTTATCATTTTTTAAATTTTTTTAAAGCTACTGATGATGCATATATATAATAATTTAATTATATCAAAAAATATAATAAAAATAAAATTTTCCTATGACATATTATCAAATATATAATTATCAATATTTTATTATTTATTAATATATATAATTTCAAGCTTTCAAATGCAACTCGTTAGAGTTCGGCTCGGTTTGAAAACTCAAAATTTAAAATCAGCTCGAGTTCTTACCTTGTTGAGCTTGAACTATTCATGAATAGCTTGATTCTTTGATAGCCCTATGAATGACTATACCTATGCTCATCATGTTATTTTCATTGTCATCCTAAAATAATGAAATTATATTTTCCTTAAAGAAACATATAATTCTTAGTATGTTAAATATTAGTATGTTAAATATATAACAATATCAAATATACCACAAGGCAACTTGGTTAGTCCATTCTCTTTCACAAGGAAAGGCTGATGGTTCGCACCACACATATCACATACTTCTAGTTGCTTGTCCACATTTATAAAATCATATTTATAAAAAAAAAAATAATAATGGCAAGTAGACCTTAAGATAGATTAATTATTTGAGTTTAAATAATTTTTGTTTTCTTATTTTGATTATTAGGATTTATAAAGTTGGCTTATTATTAACAGGAAAAATCCTCTGGAAATTGGTGGCTATATTATGGAGCAAGTGGGCAATATGATAATTTAATCCCAGTGGGATATTGGCCAAGTTCTCTTTTCAACATAATGGACCAAAATGCATCGCAGATTCAATGGGGTGGAGAAGTGACTTATAAAAAATATGTAAAAAGTCCTCCAATGGGAAGTGGTCACTTCCCAAAAGGAGGAGGAAAAGAGAAGGCTGCAACATTTAGTAGAATCCAATTAGTGGAACAAAATGGGGATTTACGTGGTGTTAATGATGCTCCAGAATTCGAGCAAGATAAAGAAGAGTGTTATTTTGTTGGTGATTGGGTTTATAATCAGTTTCCTTTTGGTGGGCCTGGTAATTGTACCAAGTAGAAGCTTTTTAACAATTTTGTTTTGAATAAAAAAATGATTTATTGAGTTTTAAATTTTATATGTATTTCAGAAATATTGTCAAATTACAAGAATTGATTATTATTTTAATGCCAAAATTATTTAATGTTAGCTATAATAAGTAACTTGAGAAAAAACCGAATAGAAATTGTTATGTTATGGTTCAGTTCGGTTAACCATAATAAAGAAGTGTGTTATTTTGTATCGAGTAGAAGCTATATAATTAATTAACTTTCACAAAGAAAGTTAATTAGCCCATTTTCTCTTACAAGGAGAGATTGAGGATTCAAATCATACCAATGATATATTTCTAGTGGTTTTTTCACATTTGTCAAAAAAATATGTTCTTTTTATTTTTAAATGTTGTGCAAAAATTATTATAATTATTATATTTTTGTCTTTACAAATTCAGACGTGTAAACTTTACATATTCTTTTTATAAACAATTATATTTTGAATTTGATTTTGTTATTAAATCAAAATAATTAAATTAATTAATCAAAATTTTCTATTAATAGACAAACTATATCAATTAACTATTTTTCCATCGTTCTAAGATCAAATTTTGTATTTCCAAGCTTAATTAGTACACTGCTTAGTTTATATACAAGTGGATAAACTGCACCACGTTTCATTGAATTTAAAATTTAAATAGCTAGTATATATGAGATGAGGAGGTTAAGAAATTGAAAGTACAAAGAAACTTGTAGAAAACATCCCGTCAACCTTCTTCTTCTACCTCCTCCTCCTCCTCCTCCTCCTTTTTTTTTTTTTTTTAATTAAAGGTGACAAGCAGGACTGTTAAATGATCAAGCTGTTCGTGAGCGACTCAAGATCGGCTCAATAAAAGCTCGAGCTCGGCTCAGAATTTTAAACTTTCGAGCCGAGTCAAATTCAACTCGAAATTTAATATTAATATATTGATTTATAATATAAATATTAATAAAATCAATAAATATTAATAAATATTATAATATAAAAAATATGTAATATTTAATATTGATATATGATGGGGGAAAAGTGTTAAGACACATGGAGATTACCCAAGCATACTTGACAAGTGGAAGTCCGAAACACCCCCCATCGAGCATCCCAGAGTCGAGGCCCCTCGGAAGAATGTCCTTCGGACCAAAGAAGCAAGCCGAAGTAGCCGAAGCCCTTCATAGTCGCCGAAGCTCTTTGGAGTCACCACCTTGGACTAGGTCCGGATCGGCCTAGAATAATGACAGAGGCACAGTGTAAGCATCTAACGGCTGATACAAAGACACGTGGCTTGTCAAAATCTCAGTACGCGGATTACGTCCAACAACAACAAGTCAATCACGCACGAGATATGGGTGCTGAAATCAAGGTGATGGCGCGGATTTTGGAGAGAAAAGCGGATCGATTATCAACCCAAAGCTTATCTACTTAACTCTTGCAAATCAATGTAGGCGGATACGGGATGAGCTCACCAAACAGAATGCTGAAACTACTCATCTGACTGCAAAGTTAGACAAGGTGAGATTACTAAAATAGCATATTGTTTGAAATTTGTAACCTACAGTTGTTTATTCATGGTGAACCACAATGTGCTGAACAACAGGAAATTCATGCCTTAAAGGCTAAAGTAGAGGCTGCAAAATATGATGTCATAAAATATTGTATTGGAACTCTTGTTTCAATATCTGCTGTCGGTCTTGCTGTTGTTCGGGTTCTCGTGTAGAAGTATATTTTGTATGATTATCACTGTACTATCATTTTTGTTTTTGAAGTATTGGTTGCCAAAAGGTTGTAAAACTGCTCAGCCAAGGGGAGGTTCTTCTCCCTAGTCATGAGTCATTTTTCCTCTGTAAAAATTGTTTCAATTACACTTAAATTATTTGATAAAGAAATTTATCAAAAATACATACACATGCCCCTCATTTCCTTCTTTGTGGCTTTAGTGTGTTTGTATATTTAATAAGAATATTATATATATATATATATATATATATATATATATATATATATATATATATTTTAAACATGGATAGTGTTATCGGGGAAAATAACTGAGACATGTGACATGATTTATAAACACCGAGATGAAACCTAACTGTTAAGGAGAATTGAATTCTAGTTTTGAAATTATGGTATTCTTTCTCTTCTGTTTTTTTAATTTTTTATTTATTCTTGACTTAGAGCATCGGAGGCTCCCTGAGCACAAGTGCTCGGACCTCTTCTTTCCCACAGTTCTCTTCCTGTGCTGTTCAATCTCTAGAAATCTTCTAAAAAACTTCCCCCTTCACTAATCAATCTCTGTTGTCGATCAACATAGTGTTAACAAACCATTGTCATTTTGAGTTGGCTTAAGGATGTACATGGAAAACCCAGGCAAAGGAAAAATCATCAAAGCAAAACTCCCAAATATTTAAGTATTAAAAGAATTATTTTGAATATAAAAATGTAAATTGAAACTATATAAAAACTATAGGATTTAAACACAAAATTGTTAAAATAAAGTTGGAAAATAGACACAAATTTTCAAATATATGCTGTGGAAGGTTTATTATTTTTCCTTAAAAATAAACTAAGAAAATTAATGAACACATTTTTATTTTAAAAAAATCCAGTATTTTCAAAATATTTCACACTGAAAATTTGATTGGGTTCCCCAAGTTATATGTTAAAGTTAAAAAAAAAAATTACACAAAAATATATAATTTCGTTAAAGATAATACTGATAAAATAACTGTGAAGTTCACATTTATCAATATGCTCAAATATGATACTTAATATTAATAGATAATTAATCAATTTTGATAAAAAAAAAAATTGGCTAGCCCATTCTATCTCATAAAAAGAGGTTGAGGGTTTGAATCACACCTGCTACAATATTCTTTCAATCGCTTGTCCACATTTATTAAAAAGATATTAATAGAGAATTGTAATGAAGTTTCCATTTATAAATATATCCCAAGATGCTACCCAATTTTACAAAGATGCTACTCAATCTCATAAGATATTTACTATTTTGGAAGAGTCACTCTTTCCCCTATATATATATTCCCTAAGCTTGACTAAGTTTGATCATCAAATCAATGGAGTTTCTCACAAGTGTCCTCAAGGGCCCTAAGTTTTGGTTCTTTGTGGTAGTCATACGGCTCTGTCTCGCAAATGAAGTGGTAGCAAAGGAATTGCATGGAGGAATGCCTAAAACCATGCAAATGGTACGTATATCACTGATTTATTTATTTATTTATTTATTTAACTATAAATAAATAAAACCTTGGAGGAATGAATGTTAAACAACATTCACTTGACTCTATATATATATATATATATATATATATATATATATATACTGATAAGATCCGGCTAGCCGGTTTACTGTGCAAATGAGATTGCTTCTCATTTCGGCTCTTGGAGCATATTTGAGGATTTCCAACCATACGGATGGAAAAATCATTAAAAAATTGTTGGAGTATAGACAAACAATAGTACCACATCGACTAATTGGAGAAGAGTGATGGGGCATATATGTGGGAACACACTTCAAAGTAGTGAGGTCTTTTGGGTTAAGCCCAAGAACAAAACCGTGCGGGCTCGGGCCTAAAGCGGACAATATTGCTACTTGTGTGAAGTGTGTGGTGCCCCCCGATCCTACAAGTGGTATCAGAGCTGGGTCTCTCCAGTCGTGTGGTAGAGTGGATCCCCGAAAAAAAATAAAAAAATAAAAATATGGCAGTGGATTAGACTCTATTAGGCAAGCCTAAAAAAAAAGGGCCTCTGACCAGGCAAGCTAGTAGCCTCTGACCTGGCAAGCCAACGGCCTCTGACCTGATATGAGTTGGCTCTCGAGTGTGCTGCAATCTCGATGGAGCAAAAAGAAGGGTTGATTATGTGGTCCTTTGTTTGAGGGGGGATGTTGGAGTATAGACAAACAATAGTACCACATCGACTAATTGGAGAAGAGTGATGGGGCATATATGTGGGAACACACTTCAAAGTAGTAGAGGTTAAGGTTAAGCCAAGAACAAAACCGCTATGCTTCTCGGGCCTAAAGCAGACAATATTGCTACTTGAGTGAAGTGTGTGGTGCCCCCCGATCCTACAAGTAATTGGTTGCTCTATCGGTGCACACTGACCTGGATTAGTTGGTGCCAGTGGACTGGATTGCGGTTGGTTGTCGCCAGAGGTGACCATGTGGGCCTTTGTTTGAGGGAGGATGTTAGAAATTAAACAATAGTCCCACATCGACTGTTGAAGAAAAAAATGTAAGGCTTAAGTAATAAAGCATATCTCCTAGTAGTGAGGCCTTTTGGGTTAAGCCCAAGAACAAAACCGTGCGGGCTCAGGCCCAAAGCGGACAATATCACTACTAATGTGGAGATGTGAACTAGCCTAATAGTGGTTATGGCTGGACCAGTTGGGTCCAGCCCTAAAAGATTTAACATGGTATCAGAGCAGGTTATAGGTCTATGATTAAAAACCTGGATTGCAGTTGGTGCCAGGCAGTAGGCCTGGATTGCAGTTGGTTTCCAGACAGTGGACCTGTATTGCAGTTGGTTGTCAGGCGGTAGTGGACCATGTGGGCCTTGGTTTGAGGGAGGATACTGTTGAAGAAAAAAATGTAGGGCTTAAGAATAAAGCATATCTCTTAGTAGTGAGGCCTTTTGGGTTAAGCCCAAGAACAAAATCGTGCGGGCTTAGGCCCAAAGCGGACAATATCACTACTAATGTGGAGATGTGAACTAGCCCAATAGTGGTTATGACTGGACCAATTGGGTCCAGCCCTAAAAGATTTAACAAAAATATTTTTATATATATTTGCAGGAAGAAACAAGAAAGCTAAGTTTTTCGTCAAATGGAATATTCAAGATCCTCAATTTTCACTCATGCTGGCTCCTTGAGGATGATGTAGCGCAGCATGTAAGTATTCCACGCAAAATTATAATCCTCACTTGGACAAATATATATGGTTTTTTTAAGTATATTTATGAAAAATATAGATATTGTTTATGTACATACCTATGAAAAAAATCATGAAATAATAATAACAAGTTCCCAGATTGTATGAAAATTGACAGTCTAGCTTATTTTTCGATGATCTTTCCATCCATACGGTTGGAAATTCTTCAAACATGCTCTAGGGGGCCAAACGAGACGCAACCTTGAATGCACAGTGTTACAAAGTACTAAAGTGATAAACGGGCAAACCCTAAATCCTAAAAAAAAATCAGTAAATATTGTGCTTATTAACCAAGTAGTGAAAAACTAAATACCTCGAGAAGTGCTCAGATCGCCAGCTTGATTGTCTCCTTCCCGGACGTCTCCTTATAGTTCTTCTCCAAGAATTCTTCTCAACGCCGAGGACGGCTTCAAGGGCGTACTCTACCTGGAAGAGATGACCATTGGGGGAGAAGAAAGTGATGGCGCAATCGTAGCGGGCCATGGGTGGATGAATAGATGAGAGATCTTCAGATGATTCTAGGGTTTCTTCTCTTCGATCTTTGTATGGAGTTCTCCATTCCTATTCCTCATTGGTGATTTAAGATGAAGAGAGGAAGAGTGGGAGGAGAAAAGGCAAAAGACTAGGGGTGGGGGGCTTGGAGTCTTGAAGAGCAAGGCAGCGGTCAGCGGGCTGAAAAACGGGTCGGATTTAAGCGACTAAACGGGTTAACATGTTGGAGTCTTGTTTCCACCCGATTCGATTATAATAGATCCGAATCCGCCCCATAGCGCATTTAATATTGTATATTATTATATTTCTATATAAATAGTTGGCGTAAAAGTTTGATTTTATTAATTTAAAAATATAATATTAAATGGCACCAATAACATTCTACTGACTTACTTCGACCAAACTCACTTGGTTTCTCATTCTTCTCAAAAATTTGGATAAAATATGCTTTCCTACAAGAAATTTCCTTGTAGCCCCACTTCCACCAGTTTGTGCATTTTTTTTTATGAAAGTTTGTGTAAAAACCCGCCCTGAAATAAATAAATTATTATTTCCCGGAAACGTTATATGACCATGTAATATGGGAAGCGGTGAATTGTTGGGAATAATCACAAGACATAAACAATCCTGCTTAATTAAGTGTTAATTAAGAAAGATTAATAGTATGATAATTAATTCAGATTAATTATCGAGGAAAGGAAACAGACAAACTAAAATAGAGAAACAGACAAATATGCAATCCCGGGGAAGGTGGATCTGGTCGACGGCTGAGACGGTCCCGTGATGTCACAGTATACCCGCGACGAGGGATTTGACTGAAAGCCGATACTCTCGGATCTGATCTGACGCTAGGACGGGAGAATCAAGCGGTAGACCCCAAAGATGAATTCACCCGTGACTAAACAATAGTCATGTGGGTGAATAGTTCACGTGTGATCTAAAGTACTAGACAAGATAATTAACAATAAAAGTAGAGAGGGGAACTATGAATGCAAATGGCCACATGTGTAGGCATGCGTTACTGCAGGACCTGAATGATAGGAAAAAGACATGACATGTGACTTGGCTCAAGACCAAGAATGGAGAACTTAGTAGAGGATTTTAACTACTACAACTACATGAAATAATAGAATATCAGTGAATGTAGAAGTGATCTAAAACCCAAGCTCATCACTCAGCTGTGCCCATTTAATAAGGGAGCTACAAAGGGAGACAACAGCTGTGTGAACCCACATTAGTAATGCCGGGAATCCCGGATCTGAGCTGCCAACAGGAATCTGAAAGTGACTTGCTCGGGAGTAGGGAAAAGAAATGGTCAGCCCTCTGGGCTGCAGAGAAGCTTGGAGGTCTTTAAAGCGAAAGAAGGGCTATGCCCATGACCTCTCTTGCTCATCACACCCTTCATTCTCTTTTCCTTCTCTTCTCCATAGCTGGTCTGGGCTCACGAAGGATCACATTATCTCTCCGGCGGCTCACAGACAGTGTCTCGATCAGCAAGCCTACCTCCGTGGTGGAGCAAGTGGCATCCTCACAGCTTTTGGAGAGAAGAGCAGCAGTGGGAGTTCGGCTAGCTTGAGGTCTATAGAAAACTTGGACGAACCACTATTGATGCTCAAGAACTGCCGCTCAAGAACCTGGGCAGGACTGCCTCACTGTCTTCCCTGAAGCGGCCTGCAGACCGGCCTGAGTGAGCAGCCACCTCCAAAGTTGGTGGAGCAAATGACATCCTCGCAGCTTCTGGAGAGAAGAGCAGCAGTGGGAGCTCTGCTAGCCTGGGATCAATAGGGAACTTGGAAGAACTGCAGAAGGTGCTGCTCAAGAACCTGGGAAGGCATTGTAAGCAGTGATCTCTACTCAAGAGTACATCTGATGTGCTGGAGCTACTGGAGAGGAAGCGTTCCCGCACACGGATCACTGAGCGAACTGTCAGGTAGGCGTCATATCTCAACTGCTGTTAAGAACGAGATTAGAACCCTTGCTGAGATCAATACCTGTAAACTCATGGACTTCGACTTATTAGAATAGAATCTTGTTGAGCATGATTGTATAGATGAGGGGCTTCTATACACTTGGAAAGGTGATCCTTGCTTTGAAAGGGATCAGTAGATTATTCCCCAGATAATTCCATTGATTACCTTTATAATGAGAGTACAAGGCTGTTAATCACCAAGAGTTACATAATTGGGACTAATAGTAATTTCATGGTAAATGAATGTTAAGCGCCATGTATTCGTGTATGGTTTATATGGATGTATGAAATTGCGAGATCCAAGTGTATAGGATTTCTTTATGGAATATTTGTACATTTTCGGGACCCTAAGAATAGGGAAAATACTGCCGAAATTTCTAGCGATCCCATGCATCATTACTTGTTGGTTGAGGGCCTTCAAGTATGATGAGTTAGGAGGGGTATCACTTAATGACTTAATCTTTTGAGATAGATAAATAGAACTTCATGAATAACCGAATTTCGTATTTTATACGGCGTATTAGAGTGTGAAGAGACTAAGGTTTATCACTCTATTTACTAGATTCTGATCCAGACGCGTGAGACGCGACGAGGACCAGGGGACTTCTCTCCAGATCAGGTAGGCTCTCGCACGGGAGGTTTGTGAGTATTCCTTCCTCCTACCCTGCTTTGACTTTTGTACTCTTATTTCCCTCGAGAGGTTCCCAATATATATTCGAGACGGTTTCCCTCATATATATTGGTTTTATATCTCGAGGGGATTGTTGCTATCATGTTTATTCTTACGCGTATTTAAGTAGAGTTTACTCCTTAAATACGTATTGACTCTCGATCTCGATGAGGTCACCGATCATTGTATATTCAGGATGTTGTTGCCTTGAATATATATATTTATACCTGTTGTTAGGTATAGTACTTTCAATCTCTTACTTTTAGGCATGATACATCGGGCGGAGACCCTGGCAGAGGGTGTATAATATCTGGCCACCAGGCCCCGGCAGAGGGCGTATAATATCTGGCCACGAGCACTTGGTGCTCCATCGGACGGAGACCCCGGCAGAGGGTGTATAATATCTGGCCACTTGGCTCACGGAGAGCGGCATTTTCGACCATCATGCTATACATGCTATAGCTTAGTCCGGCTTCGGCCGAAGACGATACCGATGGTGTCGTAGATGTCGTAGACATCTCAGTATCACATATGCCAGAGATTGAGTACATCTGTGGATTTATCCACATCCCAGTTACTTGTTATTTGCTTGTGATGTTATTATTGCATATTTGTACTTCTTTTATTTCTGTTCTTCCTAGTGGCTTTCGCCACCTCTATTGATTTACTTGCGACCCTACTGGGCCTATTCTTTAGGCTCATGCACTTGATTCATGTATTACTCAGGATCGGACGAGGAGGAGTAGGACCGAGCTTAGGAGGGGATATACCGAGCTGCCGACTCGGTTACTTCTATTTGTCTTGAGGTCTGCGTACCTCTTTTATTCTGTGTGAGACTTGTAATTTAGATTTCTTTGTTGTATGGATTTCTAGGGGTGACTGGACTGGATCCTAGTCTTGGGTTGCGTAAACCCGACAATATTCTGTATGGAGTTGTATGAACTCCCTTCATCTTTTAACTATGATTTCGCTGTGATTATTAACTCTAAATACTTATTGTATAAGAGTTCTGAAGGCCTTGCGCCTGAATGGGGACTAGTCCCTGTTTGGGTGCGGCCGGTTGTCTACGTGCCTGGGCCGTGGTTCGGGGCGTGACAGTTTGACTCGAAACCAACTTCAAAAAGAAGTCATTAGGAAGAAAATCAGTCTTTTTTTTTTGCCAAAAATGATCAAAGAGGCATTCATATAAAACACCACTTTAGTCACTTATAACCGGTTTCAAACCACGTTGGCTTTGTTTCATGTTCAAGTAGCATTAGGCCTTTTTTCTGTGGCAATCCATCACAATGTTCGGTTCTTGTGATAAAAGAATAAAAATTCATCTTTTCTTTTAAGTCAAAAGTTAAATTGACAATGTCTTGTGATAAATGAGTTCAAATTTTAACTCTAATATATCATTAAATAATTATTATTTAATAAATATGAATGATAAAACAGTTTGCAATACCCATTGAAAGTATTAAGATTAAAAAAAAATCCAATTTTGTTTAAACTTATTATTATTATTAAAAATATATTTTTTAGTACCTTTTTATCTTTACAGCCTTGATGTCATATATATTTATTACAATCTTGATCCAAGTGAAGAGTTTCTAATAAAAGCTAATGACAACTCTTTACCTACCCTACCCACTTATCTCCCACTTTCCGGTTGGATAGAAAGAAATAGAAGATATTTTCAAGAGAATCAGCTTGTTCTCACTAAACTTATCTGTTCTGTCGACTTCCTTATACTATCATGGCTTGACGCAGCACACCACATAAGAAGGTTAGGATTAAAGACCGCGGAAACAATTGCGAAGAGAAGCTTGGCAACCACACGGGAGGTAACAGATGCCATGCATAGACACACTAACTCAGACTTTGAGGATGAGGAACCCATGTAGCAAATCCCAACCCTACCAACAGCTGAAGACGGCTCCAGAATGACAAACCAACAAGTCAACAGCCGACAAAACACAACACCTCAACACGAAGAGCCATCTACGGAGACCCGATGAGAAAGGAAGTGATCCAAGATACCTCCTCCTCTCATGTCAAGGAAAGTATTTCTTAGTGTCTACTCTTGCAGTTGGAATGTCTCTTAGTAGTTTTTTTGACCTCCGACCTCTAGTTTGTACGCCTTATGGAAGTGTGTATGCTTGGTGGAATAGACTTAGGGCACGCATCTCACGACTTTCAAGTAAGCCCTGATACATAGAGGAGATCGCAATGGTTAGGGGTACAAGTGAGCTCTTTAAACATTGGGACGAATCCCTTGTGAAAAAAAGGAAACAAATGGAAGGGCTAGTTAAAAAGGTAGGAGCAATAGCTTGCCCTAGATGTGGCCATTCTGAACCGGATCAGTGGAACCGAACCGAAATCGAACAGGAAAAAAACCGAACAGGAATCGGAAAAACCATAACCGTCCTGAAACCGGAACCTGAACCTTCATACAAGGTTCAGTTCAGGTTCCAGAATTTCAAAACCGTTGAACCGGCTGTTCAACCGGCTCAAAGTTCAAATCTTAATACGTGTATTGACCGTTGTATACTTAATATCTGAGTTAGTATGTGACTGTGAAGTCTGACTTGAGTTGAAAATTAAAATAATATATTTCATCATCATCAAACGAGTGGGTAAATGATGGCTCTGGTACAACAATGGCAGCTTCCTTTTATGATGAAAGTTGAAACAAACAATTAGCCAATTAGAAAATGTGGGGAAATGTGTATAATAAAAATAAAAGAACTACGTGGGCTTTGATTCCTCTATACCACGAGAGGATACGTAGGCAACTTAATATAAATAAGTTCAAGCCCTTTATTTTTTTTATTTTTATTTTCTCATATCGTATTTGTATTTTTTTACAAATTATTGTATTGAATTTATATTTTTATTTTTTATATAAAATATTGTATTGAATTAATTCTTGCATTTTTGTAAAAAAATATTGTACTTTTTTCCCACTTATCGCATGATTCATGTTCATTTTTAATTTAAAATATTAGATTATTTGATTTAACAAAAAATTAAAATAAAAAAAAAACCCGAACCGTCAACTGGCACAAACCTAACCGCTGGAACCAAACTGGCAATCGAATCGGAATCAACCGCCAAGAACCTTGTCCAGGCGGTTCAGTTTAGGTTCAAGATTTCTTTGAACAGGAACATGCGGTTCAGGAACAAGAACCGGCGGTTCCTAACCCGTGGACACGTCTAGCTTGCCCTAACGGCTGCCCTCTTCTCATAGTTGAAGGTGCATCAGTTAGGGGTGCAAGTGAGCTCTTTCATCGAGGAGAACTCCTTTAGCTAAAAAAAAAGGGGATAGTCAAAAAGATGGGAGCAATAACTTGCCCTAATGGTCGCCCTCTCCTCTTAGTAGGCAGTGCCTAAAAGATTTACTTTGAAGACCAGTGCTGCTAAGTCTATCACACCCTGCATACATCTACCCATAAGACATAGGATATTCGTTCTGGCGCCTAAACCACTTAGACACATTCCGACAGCAGAAGTACATGCTAATGATGACAAGTACTAGCATGAAGGAGAATCCGCCTCCACCCCTACCCCTGCGCACACAGATCCGTAAATCAGCTTTGTATTGGCACTGCAGTGGCTTCTCAGTAAAGCAGCTACACTTGTACCATGGTTCACCCAAGAACCTATTTTGTTATGAAATAAAACGTGGTTTATCCACCTTCTCAAAAAAATAAAAAAAAAATAAAAAAGGACAATTTGATGTAAAAAAAAGGATCAACTTTAGTAGTTGAGAGATGTAATCTATTACTATAATAAACAAAAAAAGTTAGTAAAAAAAAAAGACAAATAAAACAAAAATTGAGAATTCTTATAATGAGATGTTTAGAAAAAATGGCAAGCTTATCACCGACTTACCATGAACACAAGTTAATTCTAAGTGAAGAGTTTCTAATAGAAGTTCATGACAGTTCCTTACCTATCTTACCCACCTCTCTAGCTCCCTCTCATGATAAGAAACAGTGCAATTTATTTATTAATTCTTCTATGACTCCTGAGCTTTCGATTTAAAGCTTCTCAATACTCCTACCAACAGCTGAAGAAGGCTCCAGAATGACAAACCAACAAGTCAACAGCCGACAGAACACAACACCTCAACAGAAGAGCCATCAACCGAGACCTGACGAGAAAGGAAGTGATCAGAGATACCTCCTCCTCTCATGCCAAGGAAAGTTTTTCTTAGTGTCTACTCCTGCAGTTGGAATGTCTCTTAGTGGTATTTCTGGCCTCCAACGTCCTCGAGTTTGTACGCCTTATTGGAAGTGTGTATGCTTGGTGGAATAGACTTAGGGCACGCATCTCACGACTTTCAAGTAAACTCTGATACATAGAGGAGATCGCAATGGTTAGGGGTACAAATGAGCTCTTTAAACATCGGGACGAATCCCTTGTGAAAAAAAGGAAACAAATGAAAGAGCTAGTCAAAAAGGTGATTGGGTTTATAATCAGTTTCCTTTTGGTGGGCCTAGTAACTGTACGAACTAGAAACTATTTAACAATTTTGTTTTCAATAAAAAAATGATTTATTGAGTTTTAATTTTTATATGTATTTCAGAAATGTCAAATTACAAGAATTAATTATTATTTTAATGCCATAATTATTTAATGTTAGAGATAATAAGTAGGCAAATTCCCTATTAATCCCTGGCACTAAATGACACTATTCCCCATCCAAAATACACACACCGAAAACCCTATTATACTACACCCCTACCAACCCCCCAAGGACCTATAGGAAACTTGGGCACTATTTAAGGGATGAATAGTAATTATTACTAATAAGTAACTTGAGAAAAAAACCGAATAAAAACTGTTATGTTATGGTTCAGTTCAGTGAACCATAATAAAGAAGTGTGTTATTTTGCTAATGAGTGGAAAAATAATCAATTTTCATTTGGTGGGCTTAGTAATTGTATCAATTAGAAGCTACATAATTAATTAACTTTCACAAAGAAAGTTGGCTAGCCCATTTTCTCTTATAAGGAGAGGTTGAGGATTCAAATCATACCAGTAACATGTTTCTAGTGGTTTTTTCACATTTGTCAAAAAAAAAAAGCTACATAGTTTTCATAATTTTGTTTTGAATAAAAAAAAATATTGAGTTTTAATTTTTAAGAGTATTTTTTTTATAAATTTAGAAATGTCAGATTATAACAATTAATTTTTATTTTAATGTCAAAACTATTTAATGTTTTTATTGATGCTACATGTAACTTAACTTGGGAAAAAACCGAATAAAACCTATTATGTAATGGTTCAGCTGTTTGATTTGAGTTTTTCAATGTATTTGCTAGCATGTCGATTTTCATATAATTTGGTAAGGTGATGCTTCCTCTTATCCACCACGTGCCAACTCCAGGATTGTTCCACCCACTCCATTAGTTGAGAGGCCTTTTGGGTTAAACCCAAAAACAAAACCACGAGAGCTCGGGCCCAAAGCGGACAATATTACACTAATGTGGAGATGTGGGCTAGCCCAATAGTGATTCCGACTTGCTCAGTAGGGTTCAGCCTGGAAAAATTTAACATGGTATCAGAGCTTGAAAAAATTTAACAAAAAAAGGTAGGAATTTAAAGTAGCCATATAAAAATCATTGTGTTTATTCACAACAAGGAAAAATAAAATGCATATAAAGAAAGTAATTAGTGTCTAGTTACTAATGCCAGAGGAGTTAAATTTGGTCTTACTATTGTGAATATCAGGAATTCATGCTGAAATCAGTGCCTAGTTTAGATCATTTATTTTTGCCTAGTTTGAAGAGTCAAGGAAGGCATCTGCACATAATTTCTAGATTGTCCGAAGAAAGATAAATAGATCAAGTGGTCTTCTCACCGTGCGCTAAAAATGTGGGAACCGTGCGCGTACAAGTATGTTGTGCAAGAATGAGGACATTTCTGCCATAAGGCTTCTTGACAAATTTTGAGATTGCAAACAATGGAGAGGAGGCAACTAATTAAGTTATATCCAGAGGTTAACTATATGCATGTGAAGGATTATCTCAAGCGTTATCTCTAAGATAAATAATTAATTACAGGCTTATTGTAATTTGCTTGAATTTATTTTCATCTTTCATTTAATATGTAGAGTGTTATATATAAGGGCTAATAATAATTCAATGATCTCATATTATTTTAAATAATGGATAATGTTACAATTCTAGTTTGATTGAGTTATTAGTATTATTATTATTATTTATTTTTTTTGGTTGATGGTTATATTTTAGAAGTTTGACTTATTAATATATAGGAAAAGAACTCAAGAAATTGGTGGTTATATTATGGAGCAAGTGAAAATTATGATAAATTAATTCTAGCGGGTATTGGTCAAAGTCTCTTTTCATTAGCTTGGTTGGTTATGCATGTGATTCATATTATGGTGGGGTGGATAACATGGCCCTTCAATTGGCAGTGGTCACTTTGCAGGTGAAAACAAAGCAACATCTTTTACCAGAATCCAAGAAGTGGATCAAGATGATAATGCATCTGACCACATTGAAGATGAGTTGTAAGATAAAAAAGAGTGCTACACCGCTATAAAATTTAGAGAACTGCTTCTCCTTTGGTGGGTCTGGTCAACAATGTACTGATTAAAAAATATAATACAATTATATGAAAATAAAAAAAAACTTCAAATAAATAATAAATTTTTTTAGTACTGAAATACGATGATTGGTAGGAAATTGAGTAGAGAAAAAACACAATCACACGAAGAATAGAGATATAACAAATTTAATGAGGTTCGGCCAAACCTACATTTTTGAGAAGAATGATAAAATCATCTACAAAACACACTCTATCCTTGTAATAGAGTTTTTAATTCTTTTTAAAGAGAATTTTGTTAGAAATTAAATTTAATTTATGAAACATTTATGGTTGTGAAATTTGAATAGTGCGGCTTTGGATATCACTAAGGTGTTTAGATATATATGTAATTGATTAATATGACGATATGAAAGGACTTCTGTGACAAATAATAATGTTGGTAAGAATAGAATAAAATTATTTTTGCGGTTGTTGAAATCTCCCTCTTTCATTTTTTTTAATTCTTTTTATATAAAATGGATCAATATATTTTTATTTCTCTTTTATGTGTGTGGTCCCGTTTCTACTTCCAACAAATTTATGGTAGGGTTCCACTTCCACCTGTACCTTTTATAATACCGGCAAGTCTTCTTCTTGGTAATGGAAATACATGCATCAAGTGGGTGATGGGTTTGAGTGTCATGGACAGCAGAGAGCTTATCCCAAGTGCCCATGCCTCCCTGTCTGAGTTCCACAGCCAAGCCCATCCCTCACCCCACCACCTTTGCTCAGATACTTTCTTCAGTTATTGCATGCATCTTAAGGGACACACCAGGTCATCAAGTTCCATTACTTTTGTTTATTCATTTGTTACTCATAATTATACATAACAACCAACTATTTTTTCAAAATCACATGTTTCTACCTCTCATTTGATTATTCACACTTCTCAAAATATTTTTAAAATTACTAATTGGTGTCATAATCAGTGTATGAATGTCTTTTTTGAGAGACAGTGTATGAATGTCTTAATTAAAACAAGATTCAGATTATTATTATTATTATTATTATTATTATTATTTTAAGTAAGTAAGAAGATGTGACATCGGTTTCTTCGGCGAGGGCCTATATGTTATATCAAAAATGAGATGGGAGTGTGTACTCGTTGTCTATGGTTGGCCCGGTTGATACCAAATTTAGCATGCATCCAACAACTTATTTGTCAACTTAAACAAGGACACTAAATCTACATCAAATTCACGGAGTACTACTTCTCATTGAATAACGCTTAATCTTGGACTTAGATCCAAGATGCACAACTAATCATCTAGTTAGAATTTATGTTTAGATATTGGGAGTTGTTTATCAATTGTTACTTGTATGAAGTTTAATTTTTCTTTTTCATTGAGGGATCGAATAAGGATTATTCTCATTCTCTAGATAGAAACATTAAACAAATAGAGAAAGGAAAAAGGTATAGAAGTGCCAATTGCCATCAGCATAAATTCCTAGGAATCTGGGAATAATTTAGCAGGATTAAAAAAACATTTTTTTAAAAAAAATTGATCACTCTGATGATGATTATTATTATTTTAATAAGATATTGATTTATTTATAAAAATAAATGTTTAGTACGAAAAACAGGAAAAGGGATTCATTCTGAACCCAATATGTTTAACTCCCCAAATGTAGATTTTCCTCTAGTTCTGGATGTTCTCAAAATATATCCCAATTATTCTGTGGTAGGTCTTTATGTGTGAACTTTAAGCTTCACTTCAGTATGGACTCCGTCAAAAGTAGCTTAGGCCTCATAATAAATCACTATTATGAACATCAAAATCTTTAAACATTTATTGTAAATTAGTAAATTAAAAAAAAACAATCAATAAAATTAATAAAATTAGTAATAATTAATTATTTATCACTTAAATAGTACCTAAATTACATATAGGTCCTTAGAAGAGGTTGGTAGGGGTATAATGCAGTAATATTTTGCGTATGTATATTTTAGATGAAAAATTATATTCATCAGAGATTAATAGAGAATTTACCTGATGAAATTACTATCAACTTTCATGGACATTTCAGTTCATATTTATTTAATAAATAAATAGAATAGAATAGAATAGAATTTAATGAAGCAATCAAAATCAATTATAAAATCTCCCATCCCCACAAGCCCAACTTTGAGCTTATTCCATCCTCCTCCTCTCCCCACCACCACCACCATCATCATCATCACACTCCCTGGATCTCTCTTCTCCTACTCCTAAAATACTAAACTAAAAGAATAGCTCCTTCTCCTTCTCCTCCTTCTCCTTCTTCTTCTTCTCTCCAAAAGTAGAAACAAAGTAGAAGGAAAGATAGAAAAAAAAAAGAAAGAAAGAGAGAAGAATTGAAGATGAAGATACAGTGTGATGTATGCGGCCGTGAGGCCGCCACCCTCTTCTGCTGCGCCGACGAGGCTGCTCTCTGCTCCTCCTGCGACCGACGCGTCCACAAAGCCAACAAGCTCGCCGGCAAGCACCGCCGCCTCTCCCTCCTCTCTCCTTCCCCTCCTCCTCTCTGCGACGTCTGCCAGGTCGATCTCCATCTCTCTCTCTCTCTTTCCAATCTCTCCATTAAAGCTTAGCTCTCTCTAATCATTCATCAACGTTTCAGGAGAAGCGCGCCTTCATCTTCTGCCAAGAAGATCGAGCAATCTTATGCCAAGACTGCGACGCCCCCATCCACGCCGCCAACGACCTCACCAAGAACCACTCCCGCTTCCTCCTCGCCGGCGTCCGCCTCTCCTCCGACGAGCCCGAGAAACACCAGAACTTCTCCTCCCCCTCCACCATCACCACCACCACCAACAATAGTAACAACAGCAACAGCAGTAGCATCTCCGACTATCTCATCAAGACGTTGCCGGGATGGCGAGTGGAGGACTTGCTCGTCGACGACGCCGCAGAGGCCGCCGCCGCCCACACCCTCTCCCAGGTCCTCCTCCTCCTCCATCAAAAACCCACCTTTCTCCTTTCTCTTCTCCATAGACTCTAAAAGGTCCGATTTTTATCTCAGATGGAGGAGCACCAACTCTTCTCGGAGCCAAACATCGCCGACGAGCTTCCCGGCTGGGCGGCACCGCACGTCCCACAAGCTCCGCCCATCTCCTTCTCCTCCTCCGCCGCCGTTGCCGCTACCAAGCAAGTGATCAGCAACCATAGCAAACGCTGGACCAACGACGAGCCTTTCCGAGTCCCTCAACTCCCTCCGGCCATCTCCGGCGGCCATAACAAGAGACCAAGAACCAACTCCAATATGCCTTCTCCTCCTCCTTCTCCTTCTTCTTCTCCTTGGTACTACTGAGTTCGAAGTTTTTCTCTTTTTCTCTTTGGTTTGTCAATGAAATGAAGCTCTTGGAAATGACCTCCAATGGATTCATTCATTCATTCATTCATCAGTGTCAAAACTTTTTCTCTAATTTCAATGAATGCATGAATGGAGATCATGTTATGCAGACATTATTGTTATTATTATTATTATTATTATTATTATGTCTATAATGCAAACATACATGGGAAAATTCTTAATTTTCAGTTAAAAAAGAATGTGAATAATGAATATTAAATAATTGTTTTTATTCTCATAAATTTAATGTGAATATTAAAAAAAAAGAAATTAGACAACTTGAAAATTGGAGTACATGCATGTCTCCCTAATAAGGGTAGTTGAAGTGGTTCTGAAGACATATAGCATCTCATTGACATGAATTACAACAAGCCATGACCTGCCATCCAAATCAGCCTAAACACAAGTACACTTATTACCTTTCACTTGTCCCTTTGATCATAAATGACAAAACTATGGAGCCTACATGCATGAAACTCTAGCCACCTTCTCCATCATTTCATATTTCAATCATAATTAATTAATTAATTAATATAAAAAATCATCTTAGATAATGTTGATGCCGATAATTTGCACGTCCTCAGCATCAGCACAGATCAGGATTAACGAGTCAATTAATATGGAAATAATGAGCTTCAGCTACTTCGAAGGGAACTGATTAACAACTAAAGATAGGTTTTATATGCATACAGTCTTTAGAAGAAAAAACTCTTTAGATTACGGTCATACAATAAAGGTCAGGGATCTACCTCCAGACTCTTGGACAATCAAGTTAGGAAGCTTGATCAAAGGTGGAGAATTAGAAGAAGAAGAACATAGAGAGAGTTTCTCAAAAGAAGTATGAGAGAAAGCAAGGAGATCGAGAGAGAGTTTCTCAATGAGCAAAAGCTTGTAGAATGGCTTGAAGTTCTTTGATCCCCTTTTATACTTTGGGAGACTGTTGGTTAATTAGAGATTGTTTTGGCGTCAAGTAAGTGTCAACTTAGAGGTTACTTGCGCTAGCTCATTTGTTCATTATTCTTTACCGTACTGAAAAAGCCTCCTCCAATTGTTAGTTAATATTTGGTTTTTTATAATCTATTGATTTTAGCTTTGGAGATATATAGTACAAGAAACGTTGTGGAAAATAAATTCTTATTTAGAACAACTTAATCAAGTAAACTAAAACTTACATTTATGAAAAGATCTTAGAGGCGTAGAATTAGAAGAAGAGGAGAAGAGAGATTCTCAAAAAGAGTATGAGAGAAAGTAAGGAGATCGAGGGAGAGTTTTTCAATGAGCCAGAGCTTGTAGAATGGATTGAAGTCTCTTGATCACCTTTTATACTTTTGGGAGACCGTTAGTTAGTTAGAGATTATTTGGGCTTCAAAAAAGTGTCATCTAGCTTAGAGGTTACTTGTGCCAGCTCAGTTGTTCATTTTTCTTTAGCGTACCTAAGAAGCCTCCTCCAATTGTTAGTTAATATTTGGTTTTTTATAATCTACTGATTTTACCTTTAGAGATAGTACCAGATACATTGTAGAAAATAAATTCTTATTTAGAACAACTTAATCAAGCAAAGTAAAACTTACATTTATGAAAAAAAAAAAGTAGAATTAGATCTTAGTGTTATTGGATCGGATGCGGATCCTTATCGGGTTTCAGGTAATCAGACTTGATAAGATACAAGGCTGGTTGCTTACGAGACAAGCAGAAGTCGCATGTGGTTTCGATCCTCGCTGCCCGTTATTAGGAACCAGCTAAAACCCGAGAAAGCCCAAGCTCGGCTTGTTCGAAACCCTAGCTCCGCCATGGCTGCTCGCCCCCTCGCCGACGAGGACGAGCGTCTCTGCGCGGAGATGGAAAAGTCGTCCCTCTCTGAACCTCAATTTCCTCCGCCGTTCCTCCCCGGTCGTCCGTTGAGCGGAGAGCTTCACGTCGAACGGGCTTGGGCGCATTGGTTGAGGCTGGGCGCGCCGAAGTTCATAGTGGCGCCCATAGTGGATAACTCCGAGCTTCCTTTCCGGATGCTGTGCCGGAATTATGGCGCCCAAGCTGCCTATACACCGATGCTTCACTCGCGTATCTTTTCAGAGAATGAGAAGTATCGGACGATGGAATTCACCACCTGCAAGGTAGCAAGGCTTCTTAGTCAACGTGTTCTTTTATTGCTCTCAGTTGTAAATTTCATAACTTTCTAAAATTAAGGTTCTTGATATGCCTTTTTTTTGCGGGGGTATGGATCGTGACAATTTGAATAGTATGAGGACTTAGGGATTAGGCATTAGGGCGTGGAGAGGTTATCTTGAAGGATTAGGATGAAGACAGATGAGCAACCTGAGAGAATGTGGACAAAACAAACTGCATTGTTTTGTGTTTCTGATTGTGTAGTTTTAAGGACAAATCTAGTGACATGAGAACATGCTATAGGGTAGACAACAGAATATGGATTGAAGCCTTGGTCATAAGTATTTCTGTTAGGATTTCATTTCAGGTTTCAATACTGTTGTTAAATTCAATGTGATCCATGACATGTGCCATGTGACTGAAAATTTGAGGTTTCATGAGTTCTGACTTTATTAAGCTACTCTGAAAATGGTTTTATAGTAAAAATATGCTGTTTTGACCATTCATTGGGAATGAAGAGGTGTATGCATGCGAAGAATTCTAATCTTTCCATCACCACTGTGTCTTGCTTCTACGCTTGGAGATTTTTATTTTTATATTATGAATTTAAATAGTTGTGCCATAGAATGCTTAATGGTTAAAGTAGTTATGGAACTCATTTTGAGGAAGCATTGTTATGTAATTATAATTGATTATGAACATTTTGACTGGGATGAAAGCTATTCGAGATTGTCCCTGTGATAAGATTATTATCTTTTAGATTATTCTCAGATGTGCATTTCCCTTTCACTCTAGCGACTGCTTAATGCTTATCACCTTTTTTCAGCAACAAGTTTAGGTACTATTGTGAAGTTTAGAGCTAAGAGAGCATGTAGCTTTGAACTTTTTGTTTTTATCTCACTTTCATTGTTTTTTAATGGCTGTCTAATATACCACCTATGTGACTTGTGTATCATAATACATGATTTTTCTCTGATGATACTTAAGCCATATTTAGTTAGTTTTCTCTTTTTCTTATGCCTTTATTACTGCTGATGTTGATTTCCGTTTTACCCGCCATGAATGTTGGGTACTTTTATATGCAAAATGTGATGTGCTCATGCCAAGACATTGCTTTCCTTCGACAGTGACCTCATGTGATAATTTGTTTAATGATTCAAGCAGGACGATCAGTCACTCTTTGTCCAGTTTTGTGCAAATGATCCTGAAGTTTTGTTAGAAGCTGCACGATTTGTGGAGCCCTGTTGTGATTATGTTGATATAAATCTGGGGTAATTCCTTCTTTTGTTTTTCCGCTAAACATTTCTATTTGTATGGTTATAGTTGTGATTGAAAAATACAGACAATTGTAGATATTTAGTTGAAAAATATCTCTTATGTTTGTTTGCATTAAGGGAAACAAATATGGGGATGAGAACTGGGAAATGTCTGTTTTAGGAATGTTTTAATATTTATTAGAGTGCTAAAACATTATCATCCATAAGCACATAGTAGACACGATGGAGAACAACACCTAAAGTATCTGTGTGATTTTGACCAACTATAGTGGTTATGGGTGGACTTTCTCCGTGCTATGGATGATTTTGATGTGTAAGTAGGTCTCTAAGCTGTGTTTTAATAAATCCTAATCTCAAAGTTTTCTTGATGAATCATATAATCAGAAACCATTGTATTCTTCTGCATGAGTCTTCTTGTTTGTCACAAATACACAGGCATCAGCAACATATCCAATAACAAAATTTGTGTGCCTTCTATTTAATTTATGATGGTGTTCGTCACTTCTATGACAATGCAGGTGCTCTCAGCGGATTGCTAGACGGGGAAATTATGGAGCTTTCCTCATGGATAACCTTCCTCTAATTAAATCACTTGTTGAGAAACTGGCCTCCAACCTTCATGTTCTGTTTCCTGTAAAATACGGGTTTTTCCTAGCCTAGAAAATACTATATCATATGCATGGATGCTTGAAGAGGCTGGTTGCTCTCTCTTAGCAGTCCATGGTCGTACTAGAGATGAGAAAGATGGGAGAAAATCTCGAGCAGACTGGGATGCTATAAAGGCTGTAAAGAATGCTTTAAGAATTCCTGTTCTAGCAAATGGAAACGTACGCCACATGGAAGATGTTCATTGCTGTTTAGAGCAGACAGGTACTGATGGTGTGCTCTCAGCTGAATCTCTTCTTGAGAATCCAGCCATCTCCAACCAGGGCAATTTCTTTGACGGCGCATGTAGCCTCAAGCTCCTCCCAAACATCCCTCCGGCCATCTTGCTCAGCAACCTCACTGGCCCCATTTGATGATTACAACAATAGACCATGATAAGGAGTCCAAATTAAATATAAAGAAGTCCCCAAATAACCTTTGCATATGGATCATTTCTGCCGGCGCCTGCCCAGAAAACCCTTCCGTCCCCGGTAGCCTCCTTCTCAAGATTTGGTTTTGGTTTATGTCGCCAGCTTAACACTTTATTATCATCTATGGCCTTGATGTCATCTATATTAATTACAATCTTGATCTATGGTTGAGAATCTTGAGATTCTACTAAAGGTTGTGGCGTATTTAACTATGCCAGTGAAAATAAATGACATGTAGTGAATAAATTTTAATATTTTTTAGAGATGGTCATCCCATCTCATGTAATTGCTTTGAGAAGGAATTGAAGATACTTCCAAGATAAACAAAATATTATATAAATTTAATTTTAAATATATTTTTTTAATATTTTATTGATTTGATATAGTATGTGAAACCAAAAGATCAAAACTATCGGTGATGGGGTCCATCATAAAGTGAAACTTAGCATTCACTCGAGAGAACCCCACCATACGGTCAATTGACGCGACCCCAATAGGAGATGCACCAATATTAATTGATCATTCACCATGGATATGAGATGTCAATATGGTGCCTTAAACCTAAAGCCCACAGGAGCAATCCAATTTATCCAATTTTATAAAAAAAAAAATTATAATTGGGAGTGGAGAGAGTTTTCGTTATTTTTCACATTTTTATTGGTCTATTGTGAGAATTTTCCCCTTCTTGCGGTTTGCGACCTTAAGGCTTCATCACCTTTTTTATTTATTTTTGCAACTTTGTGAAAATTATTTGGGTATAAAAAAATTGTATGACAATGCAAATATTTTAAAAATAAATTATGAAAAACTAATTAATTTATATGGATAAACCTTCGCCACTCAATACTAAAAGTAATTATTATTTATTTAAATATTTTTATTATTATTTTCATAGAGTTATATTATATTTTTTAATCAGTACATTGTTGACCAGGCCCACCGAAAAAGAAGGAGTTGTCTCTAAATTTTGTAGTGGTGTAACACTCTCTTTTATCTTGCACAACCCTGAATTCAGCTTCAATGTGGTCAGATGCATTACCATTTTGATCCACTTCTTGGATTCTGGTAAAAGATGCTGCTTTGTTTTCACCTTCATCTGCGAAGTGACCACTGCCCATCGGAGGGCCAGGTTGACCTTTATCATAACTCACCACCCCACCATAATGAATATCAGATGCATAACCAATCAAGCCAGTGAAAAGAGACTTTGGAAAATATCCGACTGGAATTAATTTATCATAATTTCCACTTGCTCCATAATATAACCACCAATTTCCTGAGTTCTTTTCCTGTTAACAAGTCAAACTTATAAAATTTATAATAATAATAATAATAATAATAATAATAATAACTCAATCAAACTAGAATTGTAAAATTATCCATTATTTAATATATATATATATATATATATATATATATATATATATATATATATATATATATATATATCCAAAAAAGATAATTTTAATATGTGAATTATAGTTTTCTGAAGCAAACATCATTCATTGGGAGTAGATATATATTAGGAAGATTAATAAAACCATGATAAGAAAAAATTACTTAACAAAGAATAATGACATAAAGAATATACCTTATAGACTTTTAATGTAATATTATGTTGTGTTCCACCATAAGTTGAAACTTGATCAATAGGACTTCCGGGGACTATATTGCTCTTATTCGCAAGTACAAATCCACATTGTGTATTGTAGCAACATGTCGTTTGAAACGAATCTATCTGTTTTTGAAATAAAAAATAATGTAGAAATATACATACAATTAATAAATTAGGTGAGTGAAAACAAAGCTTAAAAATCTTACCGTCCATAATGTAAATAGATGAGGACGATTGTCTTTAAATAACTCTGGATCTATCTACAATAAAATTTAACGATATAATTTAGAAACTTACACTTAGACACTTCAAAGCTAAGATTTTTCTGAAAAAAAATAAAATAAATAAAACTTGAACTTACTTACCGCCCACCCAACTGCTATTGCGTTAACGTGTTCTGGTGGTCCACCGAGTCCATTAATAATCCAGATAGACGCTGCCGTAAGTTGGTTTTGTGCAACATTTTGCAAAGCATAGACAGACATAGTTGCTTTGGTTCCATAAAAACCTTGACCATAACCCTTTCGAGATTGATATACCGCCCACTAAATAATTTGGAACAATATTGTTAACATATATATTTGATACTTGTAGAGAAATTTTGGATATAGAAGTACTGTACACATGTATGCAGCTAAACTTTGAAGGTTATATAATATATGTACACAGTTTCAAATTTTACGGGATATTGTAAGAGATTTCATGTACAATAAAACTTACATGGATGATATTATTATCTGTCTGTTTACATGACTCATAACTTTGATTCCTGATCATTGTTGTCCCATATAGCGAATTCATTTTTTGGATTCCTTCCTGCAAACATGTTTACATATTAGGAATAAATGCATGTAAGTATCAATATCTATACTAAATTTTGTTGATGTTGCCGGGATATAAAAAAGGATAAAAGAAAAATAAATAGACGAATACAAAATTAATAAATTTATATGGTTCATCCATGTTCTATTAAACAAGGTAAAATAAAATAAAAAATAAAAATAACCTGAATATTATGCTAAATTTTCAGTTATATAAAATTTATTTCCATCTTTTATTTTATTGTATTGCATATAGCTATGTACCTTTGAATATATATATAACAATTGTGGCCCTTATTTTTATGTCAGATAAATGCATTAATGGTTTATCAACTATTATAAAGACTAAACAAATAAACAAGATAATGTTATATAATACCTGTTGAATGCTTTGCAATTCTTTTGATAGAACTCCATCCTGAAAGCAAGCAAGGAAGAACCATATGGTTGGCACAATAAAGCACAACTTAGAACCCATCACAAAATGCATGACCTTAATTTGGAGGAAACACTAAGACAAGTTGGAGCTCAAAGTGTATGTGTGTGTGGATATATATAGGGGTATACCATGCATCCAATTTCCACTTGTCAAAGATTGAGTAACATCTCTAGAGATGTTTTCAAGATTGAGTAACATCTTGTAGATTGGGCAACATCTTGTGAGATTGGCAATATCTTGGGAGATGTTTTCAAAGATACTGAATTTTACCCACTTTTCTACCAAGAAAAAGTAATGAGTTTTGGTAGAAATATGTGTGAAGCATGATTACTACAAGTGATTTATTCATATTTATAAAGGAAAAATAAAAACTTGGATAAATAACTATAATAAATGGTTTATAAAATTAAAATAATTAAATTAATAATTAAACTATTGATGTATAATATAATAATTATTTTAATAAATAAATGGTTCAAGTGCTCCTTCCTTTTCCCAGTTGGAGTGTGACCTGGAGCTTCCTGGGGGAGTGGTGGTCCGGTAGCGGACCTGGGGTAACTCCGTACTGCATGATTAAGGGATCATTTTCTTGATGCATGAGAGCCCGAGTCAGACGACGCGAAGCTATCTGACTCGACCATACAGACATTAACATATGATGAAGTGGCGGAACGACGTAAAGGCGGGAAGTGATCAAGTCAGTTCCGTGTTGAGGCAGTTTTGGGTACGGTTCGGTATTTTGACCATAACTTTGGCTACAAGTGTCAGATTCGCGCGTTCAACCCCAATTCGGAAAGCTCGTCTCGACGCGCACGTAAGGTTCACCTAGCTATGCTTGGTCGACGTCGTTTTCATCCTCGAATTCCAACGTTTTCCCCTCCAAATCTTTGATTTTGTTATTTTTACTAATAATTCAAATGTCGATTTGAGGCATGGTTTGATTCCGATTTTCTCTAGAATTTTGACTGCCTTTTTAATTTTATTTGAATTTTTAAATTTGAATAAATTCAAATTTTTGCCAGTTTTGTCAAAAATACCGAATTTTGTGTGATTCTAGGGTTTTGAGGCTATTACTCTGGCTTGTGGACTACTCTTGTTTTTTGAGTCTTGTTTAATGAAAATTGTTTAAATTTCAAAGATATTCTCTGGTTCTCCCTGGTTTTTGTCATCTTCCTTGTGATCCCTCTTGGTTCCGGTTAGCCCACGGGTTAATCACTACCGCCGACGTCACTTCTGCTTGCTATCCCTTGGTCCTTCGTCTCGTCAGGACATACGGGCATTGGACCCTCTGGGGGCTTCTGGTGCCTCAGCGCGTGCGGTTGGTGGTGGTGGAGCCTGGGAAGCATGGCGTACCACCGCATGAACCACAGTCTGGAGGGTTCGGGTCACAGTGTCCATCTTCGGATCAAGGGCCCGAAAATGTTCCTCCAGAACATCTCGTCCTCCGAACTGGTCCGGAGGGGTCTCTTCGACTCTTTGATCCTCACTAAGCTTGGTGACGTCGTCTCCATCTTTCGGCTAGTTCTGGTTCACTCATCTCATGATTACATGGCTTTTTGTTAAAGGCGTTCCATAGACGGCGCCAATCTGTTAGTGCAAAAATCGGTATTCCTTAAAAATAAGCACCGGTTCAGCCTAACGGTCAAGATTTGTTATTGCTGGGAATGTTGATGATGGCCGAAAAGAGCGTCTGAGAGCTTCTCCAGTTCGCCAGTGATCCTGCACAGAGAAGAAGGTCAACAAAGGGGTGGGCCTAGTTGCCCTGGGGTAGCACCGATGCTCTTGCCAGTTAAGCGGGGGAGGGGGGGAGAGAGAACAAGAGAGTGCTCGAGAGAGGGAGGGAGCGCCTGAGAGCTTCTCAAGTTCGCCAGTGATCCTGCACAGAGAAGAAGGTCAAGAAGAGGGTGGGCCTAATTGTCCTGGGGTAGCTCTGACGCCCTTGTCAGTGAAGAGGGAGAGAGAGAGAAAGAGTGTGCTCGAGGGAGGGTAAATTCTAACGTTCCTTGGGTTTTAACCCAAGGCATTTTGCCTTAGGATGCCATCTAGGGTGTTTGTAGGTGTTAGATAGTATATTTTTGGGTGTAATGGGTACCACGACAAACCCAAGGTCCAAGGTATGTTTTTTTTTTTTTTTGTGACAATAAGAAGAGCTCCAAGAGCTATATTAATGAAAAACTAAAACTACAGACAACAAACAGGAAAGGAAGTCCCAACTTATCAAAACATCAAAATGTTAAACCAGCCATACTAATTATGTCCTCCAGCCATCTAGGCTTGTCTGATCCCTGATGGAACAGTGACAGCTCCGGGTTTCTCCTGCCTTGATTTGCTAGCTTATCAGCTATCACATTGAGGTCTCTCGGGCAATACTTCATCTCTATCATTGGTACCCAGTTTATCTGCTCCTGCACTTACTCAATTCCTCTTCTATATTCCCTGTTAAGTTGAGGGGCTTCTGAGTTAATTAGTTCCAGGGCCTGGATGCAGTCTGTGCACAACCTTTCTGGCTTAAGATCCAATCCTCTACTTTGCTGCACTTCCAATGCCCTTAATTTCTGCAAGTGTACTGTCTTGGATCAGGACTTATCTGATTGGTTTCCCGTTTTTGAGCTGCAATCTGGTAGCAATGATAGCTAGAGGAGTAAGGACTGGACCTACGTCCCTGGTGAATTCTGGTAAGGAGTGAGGTGATTGCTCCACTAGACCATGAAAGGGTTTCAGGTTGGAAATGTGAAACACTGGATGGATACGACAACCAGGCGGAAACTCCAAATGATATGCTACGCTCCCAATGCGTTCCACCACTGTGAATGGTCCATAGTATCTGGGTGCCAGCTTCTGAGACATTCTCTGGGTTACAAATGTCTGTCGATAGGGTTGGAGCTTGACCAACACCTGACCTCCAATGTCCAGAACTATCTCTTTCCTATGAGAGTTAGCTTTCTGTTGCATCTGATGTTGAGCTGCATGGAGGTTGACCTTCAGCTGACGTAACAATTCATCTCTTTCTTGCAGGAATTCATCCAAGGATTGAATCTTGGTAGCACCCTTGGAGTATGCTGGTATAGTTGGAGGGGGACGTCCATACAACGCCTGAAACGGGGTCATCTTCAGGCCACTGTGGTAACTAGTGTTATAGCTGAGTTCAGCCCACCCCAAGAAGGTCACCCAACTAGAAGGTTTCTGTTGAGTAAAAGCCTGAAGATACTGCTCTAATCCTCTATTAACAACCTCCTTTTGTCCGTAGGTTTGAGGATGATATGCAGTGCTATGCTTCAAGGACGTTCCACTAAACTCAAACAATTTCTTCCAGAAATTGCTAACGAATATGGGATCTCTGTCAGACACTATGGTTCGCGGAAAGCCATGCAAACGGACCACAAGCTCAGCAAACAATTCAGCTGCATGAGATACTGTAAAATGAGTAGGAAGAGGTCCGAAGTGAGCCAACTTGGTTAGACGATCCACAACCACCATTATAACAGTGAAACCACGGACTAATGGCAATTCGGTTATGAAATCAATGGTGACATCTTCCCACGCCTGATCAGGCACAGGCAAAGGCTGGAGTAGACCTGCAGGAACCTGAGTGGAACTCTTGATCTGTTGGCATGTCAAATAGGAGGCAACCCAGGTTTCAACATCTTGGTACATACGAGGCCAATAGAAGCACGAAGATAACCGAACAAGGGTACGTTTGACACCAGAATGTCCTGCCAGAGGTGTAGCATGAAACTCATGGACTAATCCTTCCTTCAGTGAAGAATGCTGGCCAATATAATAAGGTTGTTTATAAAGCAAGATTCCAATAGTCTCAGAGAAATGAGTAGATAACTTCCCTTCTTGAAGTTGCTGATGCAAGACTTTCAGGTCCTCCAAAGTAGAGTTTTCACGCTTCAGAATTGTGAAACCCGAAGATTTTAGGCTATTAATTTTTTTCTAAAATCTGTGATTAATAAAAGAAAGTCCCAAGGTTGGATCGAATTGAGTTTAGTGGAATAGAAGTTCTGATTATTTAAACAATAAGATAATTAGAAAGGTTCCATGTATTTGAGTTTTTGAACTTTATGTGTAATGAGAGATGAAATTGGATAATGTCTTAATTAGGGTTAATAAGAGTCATTAAGGATATTTTGGTAATTTCAGGAAAAGATTGGACTTAATGTGATTAAATTAACAAGGTCAAATTCATCATGTCACCCGACTTGGGTTAAACTCGTAGGGATTGGTATGAGATAAAATAGATAAATATAAAATTAGATTTCTCAAATATGAATTGTGATGAAATCAGAATGCAGTATTTGAATTGAATCAGGATTATCTAGTAATAATACTTTACAATAGGGAATTGAAAATCAATTAGGAGATAATATTTGAGTTGAATTAGATTTATCTTTTAGAGATAATTATAATTCATTTATAATTAATCCTTATCTAGAATTTAAATTATAACTCGAATTTGATAAACACAATTTAACTCTATCTCAAATTTAAAATTTGAGTAAGATTAGAATTCTCATATCTATATAAAGGGGATATAGTGGGAGAATTGAGATACAATTTGTTGAGGGATTTGCTAAGGGAGGTCGGCGTAGAGTGTGAGGACACGCCAGGAGGGAGTCTCACGTGATTCGAGACATCATTGATAGAGGTAAATACCTTCACTCTCCCTTTAATTAATGCATAGATTAGGAAGGAATAAACTTAAGTCAACATGTAGACTTTTTAAGGATGATAGTTTTGGACACACCAATAAAGGTACATTAGTTTGGAGTAATATTTTAAACCCTTATTGTTCTCCGATATGGGTGTATAATATATCGTTAGAAAATATAGGAATTTATCTTTCCAAAGAATACTAGATCATTAAATTTTGACTTACGAATTAGGAGATATGAGCAGTTCTTTCGGACTGCGCATAACCTACTATTGAAATTGTGTAGTTCTGAGCTGCCCGTTTCGAGTATATTTTTAGCTAGTTATAGTCTTCTGATCGGGTCATATAATATATATGACGTTGGAAATTTTATGAAAATAGCTTCCCAATGAATCTTAAATCAACATAATCGGATGTCTGGATTGAAAGATATGGACAATTCTTTCCATCACAAGAAAAGCTGCGAAATTCTGCAATATGTTTTGACATATAAATTAATAAGATCCTTATAGGTGATCATGTAATTGGGCTAGGTTTAGTCAAGTCCGATTTTATTAATTTGATTAAGAGTTAATTGATTGATCCAAGTTAGGCTTGAGTTAATTAATTAAAGGGGTTGGGCTCAACCGAGTAATAGTTTAGGTCCAATAAGTTAGGTTGAGATTTTTTAAATCAATCGAGTTAATTGATTAGTTGTTTTGATCAAGCCTAGTTGTACTGATTTGTGAATTAATTGAATTCAACCAATTTGTGAACTTGGGTTGGGTTTGGGGGGTTTGAACCATGAACCTTCCACTTGGGCTTGGTAGGCCTTAACCACCAAGCTATGTAGTTCTTTTAGACTAAACATGGGAAAGTGACTAATGAAGGGGCCGGAAGTTAAGTTTGGGCCAAATTAGTGAAACATGCATATCATACTAGAAATTTTAAGATATTACCGACATTAAATCGAGATTTTATTACCAGATACCGACGTAGAGACATATCAGGAGTAGGAGTCCGGGGAAGATCCCAGATATTGTTGCAGAGGTAAGTTACCTTCGCCTTGATTCCCGCCCATCTTTGGGTTTTCTTTGTGTTTGTTAATGCTATTTCTTTTAGCATGTGCTATTGAACTTCTGTTATTGGATGCATGCACGTACCTATGTTTGCTTGTTTTCCTTCCTTTGTACGTGCATGGTTGGGAGCTAGAGTAGGGTGTTTTTATTGCTTGTTATGCTCGTTGGACACGCTGGCCCGTGGATACATGGTCTCGTGTGCTGGCCGGGTAAGCGTGCTCCGAACGGGTTCGTTTTCCGGTTCAGTGGAGCAAAGGCTCAAGTGGAGCGTTCAGGGCTGAGGACACCCTGGCGTGTCTGATGGTTCCGTGCCGGGGGGAGGATACTCTGGAAGTCCAACCTGTCAGTGGGACGATACACTGACCGTGTTAACACGTAAGAAAGGTGGCGCTACCGAGGTACGACCGGAGGGTCGAATTCCAGCAGAGGCTGGGGGCTGACGGAAAAGTTTTGGTGTCGTCGATTCTTGGAATTCCATTTCGGGCCCGAGGGCCAGTGTTTGACTAGGAGTTCTTGCTTTGAATATTTTTAGAGTACTCCTAGGTTCTTGTTTGTGCGGGCGTAGTCCCGGTTGCTTGTATTTATACTTATTGCTTATATTGCTTATTGACTGGCTTTGTTGAGATCCCTGCGGGGAACTTACTGAGCTTTTCTTTTGAGAGCTCATTCTTCTTGATTTCAATTTCTTTTCAGGATTAAAGGAATAGTGATTTCAGACTCAGGAGCTGCGTATTGAGGTTCGAAGATCTCAAACCTTTTAAGAGAGAGACAATATAATTTTTAGGACCCTTGTAGGGCCCATAGTGTACTTTTAAATTTCAAATTTCCGTTGTGTAATTCTTATTATCAATGGAAACAATGTTATCTGTTCTTTATCATTTAGGCCTTGTATCCGAGTGTGGCTCGTCTCTACTTGAATATGGCCTGTCTGTGGACATGCCCGAGGTCCCGGGATCCGGGTCAGGGCGTTACAAGAATCTTAAGAAGGTCTGATTCCGTGTGGCTGACAAGTATTAAATTGTGTGACGAGATGCAAGTAGGCTCTTATGGCACTCTGGACAATGCATCAGCAGCCAAATTGGACTTCCCTGGTTCATATTCAATCTTGAAATGGAATCCCAGAAGCTTACGAATGAAGGATTATTGGTCAGGAGTTTGTAACACCTACTGCAGGAGCTCCTTGAGACTCCGATGATCTGTACGAATGATGAAGGGTCTTCCAAGAAGGTATTGTCTCCATTTCTGGACAAATTCCACGATAGCATGAAGTTCCCGGATATATATAGAGGCTCCCCGTAGTTTAGGTCCAATGTTTTTGCTGAAATATGTCATTAAAATCCGGTAGTTTAACTACTGGAGCCTTAGTCATGGCTTGTTTCAGATCATCAAATGCCTTTGTGGCTTCAGTGGTCCAGTCAAAAGCTTCTTTGCATAAAAGATTAGTTAGAGGGCTAGCAATGGGCGCATAACCATTGATGAAGCACCGGTAGTAGCCTGTTAAGCCTAGGAATCCCCGGAGCTGCTTCACATTAGTTGGTAAAGGCCATGATAATATAGCTGAAATTTTCTGTGGGTCAGCATTCACCCCAGATGCAGCCACAATATGCCCCAAATACTCAATAGAAGCTTGGCCAAACATGCATTTGGACATCTTCACAAAAAATTGATTTGTTTGCAAACAACTAAGCACTTGCTCCACGTGTGTAATATGGACTTCCATGGAAGAGCTGTACACCAAAATGTCATCAAAAAAATACAATCACAAACTTCCGAAGATATGGAGCAAAAACTTGGTTCATGGTGGCCTGAAATGTGGAAGACAACCCAAAAGGCATAACAGGGAATTCAAAATGCCCTTCATGGGTACGAAAAGCTGTTTTATAAACATCCTTGGAATGCATTCGAATCTGGTGGTAACCAGCTCGCAAATCAAGCTTGCTGAAAATGGATGCTCCTCCTAATTCATCTAAGAGTTCATTAATTGTGGGTATTGGAAACTTATCTTTAATAGTTGCAGCATTCAGAGCTCGATAGTCCACGCAAAAGCGACATGTGCCATCCTTCTTCTTAACCAATAAGACTGGAGAGGAGAACGGACTCTGGCTAGAATGAATGAACCCTTGAGCAAGCATTTCTCAGACCAGTTGTTCCATGGTTGTCTTCTGGAAATGTGGGTATCGATAAGGCCTGACATTGATCGGTTTAGAGTGTGGAATCAGGTGAATACGATGATCAACCAATCTGTGTGGTGGCAGTTGTGATGGAATACCAAATAAGCTCTTGTACTGATTCAAAAGTTGTACAACTATTGGTGGTAGCCCAGGAGGTATTTCAAACTTCTCAACCACCTTGATAGATGAAGTGTTGGTGTCCTCCATTGGGAGTGATTGCAAGGCAAATAGGTCAGAATAGTTAGAGTGAGTGAGCAGAGCCTGAAGCTGATTAAAAGATACTTGACGAGGAGTTGCTGTGAGATCACTACAGAGAGTAATTGTTTCTCCTTGCTATTGAAATTCCATAGAAAGATCAACATAGTCATGACTGACTTTCCTCAGACTCTGAAGCCATTGCATTCCAAGCACCACATCTGGATCATCAATTGTCAGTACATAGAGAGTCATTGTAAAGGATGTGCCTTGCATCATCAAAGGAACTTGAGGGCAACAGAGGTTGCAGATCATATAATCTCCACTGCCTATATAGACCCTGAAAGCTTTGATGGGTTTCACAGGTACGTAGTCTAAGTTTTTCAACAACTTTGGGTTTAATGAAATTGTGAGTACTGCCAGAGTCTATCAGAACATGCACATGATGCCGGTTAACTCTCCCCGCTAACCGCAGTGATCGAGGATTGTCCTGACCTGCTAAGGTGAATATCGCCCCTAATGACATCATTGACAGGAGAGCCTTCTGATATCTCCTCAGGAGAGTCGTCCCCTTCCTCATCTTCATCCCCGAGGAGTAAGAGGAATCGACTTTTGCAACGACGTCCAGCACCCCATTTCTGGTCGCAAGTGTAACACAATCCTTTATTGCGACGGTCTTGTAACTCCGCCGAGGATAGGCGTTTCACAGGCAAGTTGGGGGTGGGTAGCAGAGGTGGTAAAACAGGAGGGCGTTGTTGTGCATTAGCAACAGGATGCAGTAGACCAGTGGAGTTTGTAGGATTAATGATAGTAGATCTAATAGGCTGAGAAGGAACAAGAGCAGGTTTGATTTGTACCTTTGGCCCACAGCGTTGTTCATGTATAGACTCCTCTATCCGAGCTTCATAAGCCTGAGCTAATGCAAATGTTTCCATTAATGTGGCTGGCTTGTTGAAAAGTATTTCACGACGTATATCCGAACGGAGACCACTGATAAAGAAGGAAATCAAGAGAGGTTCGGATATACCTGTAACCCTATTCATCATATCAGCTTGAAAATCAGTCACCGTGGATGTTTGAGACAGCTTGGATAAGGCCCCTTGAGGATCCTCAAAGAATGATGCACCAAACCGTTGCCGGAGATTAACCAAGAAACTCGGCCAAGTAGAAAGAAGGTTATTGGATTTCATCCACTGAAACCATGCTGAAGCCTTCCCTTCTAAATGGAAAGAGATGATGCGAAGCCTCAGAGTCTCTGGAGTGCCATGAAAATTAAAAAACTCCTCGATCCGAAAGATCCAGGTATTTGGATCAGTACCATCGAACTTTGGGATCTCCATCTTCAGAGATCGGGAGAGAGATCCAAGATCAAACTCATCTGCTGAACCAATGAACCTGGAAATCACCGGTTGAGAAACCGGAGTGGGAGACATCTGAGACAGAAGGTCCTAGAAGTGCGCATCAACAGAAGCCATGAATTGCTCCAAGGAACGATGGTAAGACATAGCTTGATCGCCCATCTCCACTCGCATCGCCTGCAGGGCCGCCGTAACATCGGATGAATCTGCCATGGATAGAAAGACGAAGCAACAAAAGCACCAATTGATACGATCTTCACCGTATCGTAGCCCTTTTCGAGTAAGGGTGAACTCCAGAAGAGGAAGAAGAGAGAAGAAGCTTGAGGAAGAAGCAAGAGAGAATAGAATCCTGATATTTCTTAGGGTTTTTCATTACACACATAGCTACTTATATTATCACTACATCCATTAAACGTGATTGTATTATAACCAATCACTCGTTGACAGCTGGCCACTCCCCACATTCCTCGTAACCAATTGATAAGCCTTCTCCACGAGTTTGCCAGCCATGCAGTGCAGCTATCTACTTAACATAATCCTTCATCCAGACTGGCTCAACCCGCTTACGCCTGATGCGCTCATTGTTCTGGTGAGACTCCATCAACTCGTCTTCACGTGATACCTCATGCAGTGGCAGCTGGGATCCCTTTAGTTC
Organism: Dioscorea zingiberensis; assembly: GCA_026586065.1. Lineage (NCBI taxonomy): Eukaryota > Viridiplantae > Streptophyta > Magnoliopsida > Dioscoreales > Dioscoreaceae > Dioscorea > Dioscorea zingiberensis. Next base: position 42,252,076 of record CM048826.1, on the reverse strand, counting down.
ATCAACTTGTGAGTCAGCCTGCAGTACCGGTTGCTCTGAAGCCAATATGATAGGGAACTGTGTATCATGTACTCAACGGAGCTGGGATCCCTTTAGTTCAAATATTCTCTAATTCTCATAAACTTTTCCACTTTTATTTGGTTAAGACTTTAATTACCAAAATATATATATGTAACACAGCGGAATATGGTGTTATATATGAGTGAATCTCTTTAATCGGTTTAAATAACAAAAAATCATCATGAGGCTAAATATATAAGCCTCTAAGATAACTTTAAGAAAACCACTATTATTTTTCTATAATAGATTCAACTCATAAATCATACTAATCTCTTTAATTGGTTTTAATAACTAAAATTATCATGAGGCTAACTTTTAAATTCAAATATATAAACCTCTTAGATAGCTTTAATAAAACCACTATAAAACAAACTAATATCTTTAATTGGTTTTAATAACTAAAATTATCATGAGGCAAACTGTTAAATTCAAATATATTTATAGCTTGGGCAGGATCCGGGACCTCAAGACGCACGTCATCAGTCAGTAGGTATCCAAGTGGAGACGAGCCCCACTCGAATACAAGGCCTAAAAATGATAAGCAGATAACAATAATAATCAAATGTTAATAAATAATAAATAATAAAATCCAGCGGAAGGGAAATAATCAAATAAGGGTCCCCTGCCCTCTACATAATCCAGGCCCTACCAGGGTCCTAATAAAAACAAAGTAAGTGTCCTCTCACACAAGTAAATATCCTAGAGATCCTCCGACCTCTGCAAAAGCCCCAACCAACTCTCGCCGTCCACGAGGCGGAGTCAACCTACTCCTCGGGACTGAAATGAAGAAGAAGAAGAAAAGTCGTGAGCTTTGAATGGAAAGCCCGATAAGCATACACGCCAAGGGAACTCAAGGCAACAGAAAGATGAAACAAGATATCACAATCAATGAATCGTCAAGAACAGGGGCTAAACCCCACACAATCAGATCCTAGAATCCAGCTGCGGCCCTCGGAGCCATGGATAAGAAGTCCAATAACAGCTCAGCAAAGTTTTCCCGGACTGACCGATTTCAGTACGTAAATCATAAAAGCAGCGACCTCGGTGCAACCAAGCCTCGGGGTACATGGCGACAAACATGTCGCGGTCGGTAGCACCACCTCTACGTGTCGACACGGCGGCCAAATCAACCCGGCGGCAGGGATACGGAGTCTCGGACTCCAGCGGCCGGCGGAAGATCAGAACTCAGTTGGCACATACCCCCCCGCCAGCACACCTGACCATGGCTTATGATCAAGTGTCATTACGGGTAAGTAAGTCCAAAAGAGTATTTCAACAAACCGGTAAGTGAAACTTACACTCCTATCCGGACCGGAGTACGGGGCTCCGCGTGTTTCACGGCCCGCGTCGCGATCAACGGATCCTCGTGATCAGTTAACACTACATCTAGCTCATCAATCACACACATACCAGGAAAGATAGCAAACAAGCATATATGTGCATGTATCAACAAAAGCAGGGACTAAACAGATCATGCTAACAAATAGCATCCAACAAAACAAGAAAACCCATACAAGGGTGGAACGAGGCAAGGCGACTTACCTCTACACGCAATCCAATCACTGCACCACATGCGTCGAATGACTCAGCGGCTCCACGCGCCCGATATCCGGTTTTGCACCGATCCGCATCAACTAGTCCGCATCTCTCCTGACGCAACTCTGCACTCCAAGTCAACACCTGGAAACCGTAAGCCTAGTCTCAAATAATGTACATGCATACATGAACAACTAGTACTATTCACATCTAACTAGGGCTCGGCCCATTACCAAATCAAGTCACTAGTAGTCCCATTAGACCACACTTAGTCTCTTTATCCAACTTTACCACATCAACTCACTCAAACCCAAATAGAGACTAGATCCAATCTTCTTACCTCAGTGACTATCTTTGAATCAAACCCAAGTTTCCAACTTGATCAACACAGCCCACTTATGCAGCGGTTATAATCAAGAAGAGCCAAGGCCCACAATTCAACTTCACTCAATTACAAGGAAAATTATGTCTCACGAACCTCAAGTAAACCCCTCTAAAGCCTCTCGGACCATGATCAAACAACTTCAGACGAGCGGAAAACAAGAAGTCATACTTCTCTGAGGTTCAACACATATATTACACCTTTCTTTTCCTCTATGTTCTAAACCCAAGCATCACCGGGGCACTGAAACACGTTCCACGACTCTCTTATCTTTGCCAATTCTGAGGAGTTCGTGCACTTACTATTACAATGAAACCAGGGCCTTCTCTATACCCTCAAAGTTCATCTCATATCACTCAAGAAGAATAACAAGACAACTCCTTTCCATAAAGTCACCCCTTTAACTATCAATTCTCGAGAACCTATACGCCCATACTCATGAAATAAACAAATAAAAGCAGAGAGAAAACTTAGAGTCAACTTGAGGTGGTAGTAGTCATTCCTTTGGACATGCTCCTTAGCATCATCAACATTAACCACAATAACTCCTCTAATTAAAATGACATATCCTTGCCTTTGAAACTTGATTCCCGGACAAAATCCTCAAGTCCTCTCTCTAATTCCAACTAATTAACAACATCAAAGACTCACCATAACTATGCACACCCACATTCATCCACTCACGGCCAACTTCGGTAGAAATCAAGAGCCCATATATATACCTCATTAACCAAGCTACTTCTAATCCTTCACGTTGCCCACCAAAGACATGGAAGAATATAGACCCTTCTAAGAAGACCAACACTCTCCTATACTATATCTTGAACATCTCTCTAATAACATCAAACCCGATCGAGGCGGATGAAACCTCGAGGAGACCCACATCATGAATCCTACCCATATCCTCACATTCATCCTTCCTAAGCCATGCATGCGACCTTATCTAACTTGCTAATTGAAAACTAGAGAACAAGAAGGCTCACCGAAAGCCGTTGTTCCTCGCGTCCCACCTCCGACCACGGCGCTACACAGCTCGAGGCGCTTCTATTCCCTCTGTGGCGGTCCAAGATGTCACCCAGCGCTTGTCCTGGAGCAACGGCTGCGATGGAGGAGGGCGGAGTGGAGGGTCTCAGGCGGTACGCAAGGCTCATAGGGTTTCTCCAAGAGGATTATCTCTTTATAGAGGCAGAGAGAGTCAACTTATCTTAGCCACGATCACCGATAACACGGAATCGATTCGCACGATCGGGCCCACCTTATCCAGCGAGGCGGTTTCCTCGCGCCGGCGCATCTACGGTACGTACGGCGGTGAGAAGCGTCTGATCCGCGATGATACCTCTCGGAAGCACCGCAGGCCGTGGGATGCGTCATCGGGGAGACATCTCCACCGTCCACTCTCTCTCTATATATATGTGTCTACATAGGTTCATTCTCTCCACATCTCTCTCTCTCTATCTCTATATAAAATATACAGATATAACTTTATATCCAACCATGCACGTCCAAATCGTGTGCATGACTGCTCCCTTTCATAACTTTATCAAACTATATATATATATATATATATATCTATATACATATATATATCTGTTCAATGTCTCTTACCTAATCCCAATATATTCAAATAATCTGATTAGACCCAATCTATATACAAATATATTCAAATAGATACCTGTATCATATATCAAAGATAAGATTATTGGGTGTAGCCCCACTAAACATATATTTTGATTATTTTATTATTTAAATATATTTTGATCATTGGATTCTTTAATAATAAACCAACATGCATGCATGCCGTCCACCTAACATATATCTATATATATATATATATATATATATATATATATATATTATTCCTCAATCATATTTTATTTATTTACTATATATACAATTTGTAATTATCTCATCCCATATATATATATATATATATATATAGGTGCATAAATATGATTCATGAGAATGGACTATAAGGTCATTTGACTTAAAATCAATCAAATCTCATGGAATATCTTGCAAAGTGGATGATGACATCACCCATTATACTTGGGTTTCATTCCCTTCATCCTAAATGATTTTAAATTAACCGGTCATCAGTTTTCACATGAATGTTTGGACCATTTTACAATCTAACCCCTGATCTTAAGTATAATATCAATAAGCCTTAATAAAATTTCATTATGGTCCTTTTCTCCAACAATCACTACATACAAGTCCACAACTCATTAGGTCTCATAAGAGCCGATCAAGCATAATGGGAGGATTAATTCACTACAACATTCTCAAGCAAAGCCACCAATAATGTGACCATTCATTAATCGACTAATTAACCGACTAATTACTCAAAGAGTATTTAGGAACCCTTTTGTCCCAATTATTCAAGCTTAGAGACAACCTTCCATCCATAATAAAAGGGAAATCAAATCAAATAAGTCCTTAAAACCCCTGGGTTTTACATATATAAGCCTCTTAGATAACTTTAATAAAACCACTATTATTTTCTGTAATAGATTTAACAAACTAATCTCTTTAATTGGTTTAAATAACTAAAATTATCTTGAGGCTAACTTTTAAATTTAAATATATAAGCCTCTTAGATAACTTTAATAAAACCACTATTATTTTTCTAAAACAAACTATTCATTAACTTTTATTGTCCAATTACTCAAACCAAAATAACTTTAACTTTAAGGTAAGATTAGATTACTTATAAACCTTTTATTGCGTTAAATAATTTGACATATCATAGAGTTTAATCCTTATATGATTGATGCTTTGATGAAATCATAAATATAAAAATCTCTCATAAATTTTATGAACCATCACTCTTCTGATTCTAGTCCCATTAGTTTTATTAACTTTGATAAATGTATTTCGTAATTGAGTATGACCATGATTATATCACATTATCCATAACAATATTAGAATTCTCGATTCATGGTAATATGCAATTCTCACCAACATAATGACTTTAATGCCTATTCAAATATACCATGAAACATTATATAGGCCGATAATAATCAATTCCAACATTAATTCAATTGATATATGTTATTTCAAATGAGAAAGAACCCATCAAATCTTTATCTCCTCCTCAATTGAATTCTCTCTCTATTTCATAATACAAGTCTCAACTACTATTATAGATGTTATGTCATTAATGGGGAATTTAATGCATATTATTTCCAAAATTGAATTGTCCTATTATTATATGATATTGATCTCAATAACTATCATAGAGATCATGCTATTAACAGGAAGCTAAATATGCATATCCTTTAATCTTTAAGAGAGAAAAAAAAAATTACATGAATGAATTAATATACCCATTCATCCAAGGAAACTCTAAATACCCATACTTTGGTCATTTATCAATGGCAACTTTTAAATAGATCTTTTGACATTAATATGATTTGAACAATCAACTAATAGATCTATTAGCAAAAGATAGATGAACCACATAAATTATACCTTGGTTAAACTTCAAATATTAGAGTATTCCATAATTCTCAAAAGACATCCTATTGTTTGAGATAAATATATCATAATGTAAATCAAATATTTACAAACAAGTTATGAGAAAACTTTAAATATAGTGATGCAATAAAAGGTGTTTAATTTTGACCACTCCCACTGATCTTTTATTGTCTTTGCACTTTAAACCAATAATTGCAATTAGACATGCCAGTGGTACACGCAATACATAGGTCAAATTTATATTGGAGAACCAAGATTACTAAAAAATAACTTAATGTTTGCACTGCTCATGTTGATCAAATTACTACTAATCATTGTAATGGAACATATCAAATAGGGTTTAAACAAATACATACTTTAATGCTCACAAGAAATGAAATTGATACATAACTTTATGATTATAGGAAACTTTAAATGAATGACTCAGTGCATCATCACTAATCCCTCCTTTGGGCGAGACAATGACATGCGAATAGTCCATTCATTAACTAAGTGTCTGTTCTTGCTACTTGTATTGTGTCAAAATTCTTCACTATAAAAGATATCTTTAATGCAAATTATATAATTATCATGAATAGGGTACTTTGGCACCTACCAAATCAGACAAATATAAATTTGCAGGCATAGAATATGACACATAATAATCTTAGATTTAGCATAGAACCAAGACATACATTAGTTCTCCTTTAGCGTTATCAGCATGAAGTAATAGAAAATCCGATAATCATCACACCTTTGGGCAAGAGAAGATTATCATACTAACATCCTTTATATTGATAACTGCACTTTATTGAGAATATTCACACCTTTGGGCAAGAGAAAATTCTCATTATGTCTTATATATCAATAAATATACTTTACTAAGAATTTTCACACCTTTGGGCAAAAGAAAAATTCTTGGATTAATACATATAAGACATCTATAATTGTTGATATTAATCAATAGCCTCCTTTGGGCGACCATTGACTAACATCCTTTAATGCAACTTCACTTAAATAGGGAGAAAAGACTATTAACTCCAAATTCCATCATCTCATCTCCTAACATGCTTAGTGATCCTTTGGGACAACACATCACATGCCGAATTTGTAAATAATGGATGAACTTGCTTTAATAATTTATAAATCCATAATAATTTCATAATCCAAACATGAAATTAATATAAAATTGCTATTATTTACCATTATCGTAAGTAAAATTTGACTTTTATGCAAGATCAAGTAATATCATTAATGGATTTTAATAATTCTTCAACGATCATCAATCAGAAGATTTAAAATATATCAAAATTGAAAAATTAACCTTATATTGGACCAAAATAAACATTATAATGACCTCCTTAAAACAAATCTTTGACATTAGGTAAATTTTCAAGTAGTCATTCACTATTCAATTTTCTATTCAAAATAGAAAAATACTACTTAAACAATTTGCTTTCAAGTCCCTATAATTTTATCTCTTTAATTTTGACTTAATAAGCTTGAATACTTGTATGAACTTAATTTGGTCATTTAATTCAACTACTTAAATGAATTAATAATTCTAACATTGACCAAATTGAGTTCTCCTAAATTCAAGCTAAATTGAGGTTAAATCAATCGATAAAATTTTGATCCACTTTAATATAAACACTCGTGCTCTAATGTGCTTGTATTCATATATATGGTTCATTCACTTATTGGGTAAAACTTCAATAATATAGTTTGTGATCAAATTCGAATCTTTATGCCATAATACAAACCAAAACAAAGTAGCCCAAGAAACACAAGTATGAACCAAAATAATTATTGAATTAAAACTATATAATTTGATTTGAAATTAAAAATTTAATAATTTCAATTCCAAAATTGTAACGCTCGACCGGATCGGGGACCTAAGACGCGTCAATGACCGTGCGTATCCAAGTGGAGACGAGCCCCACTCGAATACAAGGCCTAAAAATGATAAGCAGATAACAATAATAATCAAATGTTCATTAATAATAAAGAACAATATCAGAGTTATACAACGGAATTAAAATCATGAAGGGTTCCCAGTACCCTACAAAGCTCTATACAAAATCAGGCCCTATAAGGGTCCTACAAGTGAAACTCTCACACAACCTGAGGTCCTCGGACCTCTCCAACCTATCCTAGTCCCATGCGCAGCTCCAAACCTGAGTCATCTGTTCCTCTTACCCTGGAAGAGAAAAAAGAAAGTGAAGTGAGCTTTCGAAAGGAAAGCCCAGTAAGTACCCTGCAGAGAAATCACGATAAGCACAGTCCAAATAGTCAAGATAGACAAATCAAGACAATCAGTCAACACAATGAGTCAATCAAATGGGGCCCCCTAAGCCCGACCAATCACACCTCCACGGTCAGCACAAGTGCCGTGTGCCTCAATGGTCAAGTGCCGGACGACAGGTGGCTATGCTCCTGAGTACGCATACCCGATCTTTGAGACATACCAACCCCACCTAAACACAAGCACCATGAGTCGCATACGGTAATGTCGGTCCCGCGGTGGCATGCTCGGTGAGCATCCAAAACAACTTGTCCAATCAACCAATCCGCGGATGTGGAAGAACATCAAACAACACATGAATACCGGGAATCAAAAACAGATATCCAAATCATATCAACAAGCACAGTTACGATGCCAGCAAAAGATATACCATACCAGGTAATAACAATGCCAAAGAAACCCATCTCTGGGTAGGAGCTAAGCAAGAGTCACTTACTTCACTCGCAAATCGTACCGACTGGTCCGCGTTCCTCCTGATGCAACTCAGCGCTCCAAAGCAACACCTGGAAACCATAAGTCCAACTCAAACAATGCACGCGTGTCAAAGGATAATCAGTTCATGATACTCGTCACACTACATGGACCCGTCTCATCATGAACTCCCTGATGCGAATCAACCCTCACATGGAATAATAACTCTTTTATTAACTTCGCATTAGGTTAACTACCAGCATTTACCAGACCATACATATCCCATCTAAACCTCAACAACCAATAAAAGTTTATCAGTTCATAGCACTATCAGTCCATGAAACCCAACAGAAATAACCCAAGACCTTACCGTCTACTAAACCTCAACACCATTCATTAACCCAAAGGATCAAGCTATGATCCTTTCAAAAATCTCAAGCTCTTGTTAGTCATCATCTACTCAACATCAACACCACAACAGTACCCCAAAGAATCATGCCCAGTCACAAGAACTAGGAACCACGCTCAGACTCCATCATCACACACCAGAAACCACACCATCAAAAGGCTTCCCCAACATATTCATCTGAGACTCTGAACCTTCATTGACAATCATTATTAAGGATCAGTTCACCCTATAACACCATTCATTAATCTCATAAACTACACTTATTATCAATAACCTCTCACTGATCATATCATTAACCAGGTAAACATTATCATCAAATGATTAATCAGTCATTGCCCTCGATGTTTAGTACACCGTAACCTTCACATATTCTCACATGAAATAACACTAGTTTAAATATAGGCTCTTCTCAAAGACCAACACCAAGTTCAACATCACTAAACACAAGGGCATGCATCAATCAAATCTAGATTCTAAAACTTAAAGTCATCAAATCCCTTTTCCTTTACTTGACAAAAAAGACACAGGTGCCATTACTTACTCTCAATGGTTACGTTCACCGAGACAAACTCAAGGAAACCATATGCTTACACACCATCTGAATCCTATGCATATCACTCATGCATATGCAACTCATCCTCAACTTAGACGGTCTACCATCCATGAAACAAAAGTAAACATTTGTACCTGAAAATTCATTCCCTTCACCTTAGGAATTAACATGCTTTATCGAAGTTGAACCCAAACATTCATTGGTACCCAAGTCCAAACTATTATTTCCATGAAATCACTAAGCCATGGTACTAAGCTATAACCCATGACCCTGCTACTGTCAGCCCACCTAGCCTCTCTCTTTCGGGTTTAAGTGAAACCTCACCAGAGATCTATCTTCTCTCTAAGAACGTACTTGCAAACACAGACATGCAACCATCATACCCTTCATGCATTATACGGATTTGGGCGGAAAATCAGGAGAACAAGGGGGGGCTTACCAACACTTGAATGGCGACCCAAGGCAATCCGGGGATGCTGGCTGACGATCTCTTCCGTCGGCTGCTTCATCCGGACCCTTCTCTTCTTTAGGTGTTAGAGTGAAAACAAGAGCGGCGAGTGTATTTAGGTTTTCCATAACTCTCTCCCTCATATAATATCCTTCCACCCAAAGATAAGATCGACTCACGTGGATGGCTGGCGAGCGGTATCTTGCGAAATCGATCTTCTTATCCCAACCGCTCGGTGATCAGCGGAAGCATCTCGCCGCCTGAGCATGCGTTGGAGAAGGTAATAACACGACCTCACGTGCATGAGATATCAACATTCTCATGAGATTTTAATAAAAGTAACCTTGTATTTCCTTTTTATTTACTTTAATTCAAACCTTTGGTCAAATTAAAAGTGGCCCCCTACACTTATTAAAATTCCTTTTTGCACTAAAGTCCAACCACTTCACAGTTTTCTTTTGAAAATAAATGAATATCACATCATAATCAACATATGGCTTTATCCTATCAAATCATCATGATGCAAGAATAATAATATATCATATAAATTTTCATGCATTCTATGCTCTTATCATCAAACCGTAATCATATATATATAATATATATATATATATATATACATATATATATATATATATATATATATAATCCATTTTATTTCACTTTATAACATAGTCCTTGACAGCCTTAATTAATTCGTTAAAATCACTAAACAAAAATTGAATCTCATTAATCCTCATTAATCCTCAAAAGATTTACATTTCTTTTATTCCCTCTTTTCTCCAACTACTCTTAATTAGAGAATTTCTTTCCCAATCATAAAATACTTAAAAATTAGAAATCTCCAAAATTTACTCAAAAACCCTCGGGTTTTACAAAAATAATCTTAAATCTTTTGGATAAACTTTCAACTTTAAGTATCCATAGAACTTTCATGGATCAGTTAAATTTAATTTTGATATAATAGTAAATATCAAAATAAATTTCCAAAATTCAATAAAGAATATTAGTTAAATTCTGGAAAATCTCTTTTATTTGGAAAATCATTAAACCATAATTCCATACTAATTTATCCAAAATAATAATAAAATATTTTCTGACTTTATTTAATTATGAAAACTCTTTAATTTCATATTCTTTTAATGTCAGAAAAATAAAAAATATTATTTGGATTTTTATTTTACATAAATCTTTAATTTTCGGATTACTTAATATGAAAAATCATGATAATTATTTTCTGAATTTATTTTATTCCGAAAATTCTTTAATTCCGGATTCTTAATTTCAGAAAAATAAAAAACATATTTTCTGAATTTATTTTACATAAATTCTTTAATTTTCGGATTATTTAATATAAAATAATTATTTTTTGAAATTATTTTATTCCGAAAATTCTTTAATTTCGGATTCTTAATTTCAGAAAAATAAAAATATATTTTCTGAATTTATTTTACATAAATTCTATAATTTTCGAATTATTTAATATATAAATAATTATTATTATTATTTTCTAAAATTTCTTTTATTCCAAAAATTCTTTAATTTCGGATTATTTAATGTCTAAGAAACTAATAATTATTTTCTGAATTTCCTTTTCTCCGAAAATTCTTTAATGTTGGATTATTTAATATCAGAAAATAAATCAATTGTTTGGATTACTTAATTCCAAAGTAGAAAAAAAATCGTTAAAGAAAAACTTATGAGTTTTATAATCTTTAATCTTGATCTTGCTCACTACAATCCATAGAACAATAAACCTGGCTCTGATACCAAATGTTGGATTTTATATATGCTGATATCACCAATATGCATATAGGCGAGGATCTTGTTCTTATGAATTGTAAATTGTAAAACTATAAATTTACTTACTTGGTGTTAGGTGTTAGGTGCGTTGTACCATTGGTTGTAGTCTCACGAACAACGCAGCATCTGAAGTAGCGATATTAGCGCCTCGATCTACTCGAGATCGGTGAGCTTCTGATCTTCTCTCCCTCACCCTCCTTATCCTTAATCAGGACGGGAACTGATGGATGTTCCCTGCTGCTGTAGATCTATAATGAGAGGTTGCCTCTCGAGATTGGAGATTAGGATATTAGGATATGGTGGAGAGAGGGACCAGAGCTCTTTATATAATGATTAGGATAAAGGTCTCTATCCATCAAGATTCCCAATCCAAATCTAATTTAAACTCTGTTGCTTTATCCATAAGTAACTGGAATTTATTCACTTTAATAGATTGGGTTTATCCGTTATATGTGAGTCCAACTTTATATAAAACCAAATACATTGGGACATTTTAACCAAAGTGGTTAATTAAGGCCACATAATAGAAAATATCTAACACAGCATACTCCGAACCTACAATTAATCGTCATCTATATCTAAACCTGATCAAGAGTATAATTAAAATATGTAAAATATTTAACTTCTGATAGCATATTAAGATAAGCTTATTATTCCATATTTTGCATCTTGATACTTGCAAACCATGTTTGAAATTATTCAAAAGAAGAAAGCGTGTCTTTGCAATAAAATGCAACTATAGACAAAGAAACTTAAAGAAGGAACGAAATAAAGTAGGCTATTTTTGAATAGGTGGCCAGAAAAGCCGCAGCCTTTTTTTCTCCTGTATTTTCGATTTCTCAGTGCGTCTGTTCAGCTTTTTCTGAAAATATTTTTATATCTAATTGAGACTTGGTCTTCTAGATATGTATCAATCAATTGCATAGGCTACTTGAGATATATTTGATGGTTTTGATTTCGTACTTGCTTTATTAGTATATGTGGGATCGAAAATACGCGTCTGGCATCGTGTAACACCAGACGATATATCGAATCACAAATATCGTATTTTTATTATGTGGGTTCTTTTATTCCTAATAGAGGCAAGCCCCTATTATTAATTACCCCAGACAATGTCTTGGGAACCTCCGATTAAGAGACAAAAGTACAAGTAGAGACAAAGAATAGTCTATTTATTGCAATATGATTCGTTACATATCAGCATATGTTTATATATATAGATATATATATTTATTTATTTATTTATGACGCCGCCCCCGCCTCAGGATTTGTGCCCTGCCATATGGGATCCATAATCCACCGGTTGCCTTGCATTTGAGATTTGTGACCGAGGTTTAGGTCGCCAATTAACTCCCCTTTCATCAAGAACTGCGTCTAACTGAGCCGTCCTTAGGAGTTGCATTATATAGTTGGAGAGATCAGGAAGCCTAAATTCCAATGCCGCCAATTTTGTCTTGATCGGAGTTCTCCAGCGAAAGTTGTCCACGTTTGAACAAGAAGTGGTTGAAATTTGGCTAGGCAGTGAGGATTAGCCTTTTTCTCCACCAAAATATGCACTACCCGAGCCACCAAAAGAGCCTGTGCTATATATGACTGTTGAAGATTTTGGTATTTAGTTTTCAGCACCTCAGATTTCACTCCCACTAGAGTTTCCAGGCAGGAATAATGAATTTTTGAAAATAGATCTTGACATTATGCGTGAAATCTTTGGAATCGACCCTTTATCTATCAAAATCTACGCCCGACCGGGCTTACGAAGGGGCTATCTTGTACATGACTGTTGGAGATCCGGATATCTAATTTCCAACGCCACAGATTTCCTCTCAATGAATTTTACGACCGGAGTTATGAATTTTTGAAAATGAAGCGTCAAGATGGCCGGTAGCGGGATTCTTTGAAATTTACCCTTTTATTTATCAAAATCTGCGCCGATCGGGCTACCGAAAGGATCTGCGCTGAATATGAATGTTGAAGACCCAGATGTCTAATTTCCAACGCCACAGATCTAATCTCAATCGGAGTTCTGTGGCCGAAGTTATGAATTTTTGAATATGGCTCTTTATTACAGCAACAACAGCTTTTTGGCAGCAACACTTCAGATAGAAGCTGACCCGGCTGACAATTTGTAGCCATTTGGCGTACCGCAATGAGTTCCTTCCTTTTTCCTGGCTTTACATCTTTTCATTTCCTTCCCAATCATCAACTTGAGTTTCTTCGGTAATTTCACCAAAAGAATGGCTATCAGAATCAATAGGTCTACACATTTTTGATGTGCTCAATGGAGCTTTGCTAGAGAAAAGTTCTTCGAAGGATTGCTTCCACAGTTGCCATTCTGGTCCTATTCAGTATACCAGCTTCCTTTTGAAATTACGCGATGCATCATTACTTTTCTCGCTTTTTATGAGATTACCGCAACCATGCGACATTTGACTCATTTTGCAAAGGAATCTTCTTTGAGCGACTTTTCATATCAAGCTGCATATTGATGATGCCATATATGAGAAATGATCCATGCTTTCATATAATATTTATTGCCAATTTTGCAGCAATACAATCAACATCATAATAATATTGCTCTCTCTCCTATGAGCGCGGGAACATTTTCCAGATTCATTTGTTTTATCGGCACATTAATAGCAACTCTTTATCTAAAAAATGGCGACATAATGACCACGGGCATTTCGATCTTCTATAGCAATGAGCACCCCTTGATAAATGAAATAACTCTTTCAATAGCCCTTTTACAGCAAAATTTCCTTGACATGTCTCCTCTTTCGATGTGCAGCTTCCCTCTATAATTTGGAACCCTGATGCGCTTGCCAACGCAACGTGTGTCGCGTCCCGATTGTGCTCTTCCTTCTTTGGCATCTGTTGAACCCGACGAATCCGATTCAATCATTCGTAACCGTTCTGGCTCCACCATCTTCAAAGGATGCTTTTGAATTGAACCGGTTTGAGTTGGCATTGAACACACCTGGACTGGCACTGTCACAATATAATAGATTATAGAGGGCCGTGTGTGTTAATTTACAGGGACAAGGGACTGTGGAACAGAGCGTAGTCCAGTTAGTAGGGTTAGAACTTCCAAGGACAAGGAGGGGAATATGGCGCTGGATATAGTAGGCTTCGTAGCCCACCACCTTCTCCCTGTTATCGCAGTCGGTTTACTTATGCTCCACCTTCTCCTAGTCATCTAGAGAATTTCTAAAATTTCCTAAATTCTTTTTGGGTTTTGGCCTGCTTCATCCATCATGAAGACATGAATTTAAAATTACATGTGAAGGGCCTAATTTTAAATTTGATCTAATAAACAAAAACCTAATCCAAAGGCATCATGTAATTAACTACCAAAGTTCTATTCATTCAATCATATTATAAAAATATTCATATCATCACATGATATAGTAATGTATGCATATGCCTACCCATAATTATTATAATATTTACGAGTAGATTATCACATAATCAATGAATTAATTAATATAATTTACAACCTGGCTCTGATACCAGTTGTTGGTTTTAAATCTTGGGAAAACAATTTTCAAAATATGCGGAAGCGTGAATAAACACGTATAAAACAAAATCTTGGATCGGTATTTATCAAAAACACCTTTTATGAATATTTTGTAAATTATAATAATTAATTTAACTTATGAATTAATAAAATTAGATCGAGAATAAAAATCGCGACGGAAACTTTTCCCTCGCTATTCCGTTGCTGATTTATTTTAGCGACGGAAATCCATGGTTTCGCGAGGGAAATTTTCCCTAGTTATTTTTCAGATTTCTTAGTGTACTTTGAAGTTCGATAAGTTTAAATCCTCCGAGATCGGCAGATCTTCTTTTTCCGAAACCACGGTCTTCCTTCCGGTAACAAAGATCCGAGATGGACTTGTGTGTGGGCACAACTCAAGATTAATCAGATCACTAAACTGATTATTGTCTCTCTCTAAAACTCATCTAATGAGCAATTGAGACTAGGACTTTTGAGAAAGAACTTTTCTCTCTTAGGATTCCTCAATTGGTTCCTATCTCACACTCTCTCAAACTTATATCAAACTCTTTTGAAACTCATCATTATGATGAGAGGAGAAAGGCTACTCCTTTTATAAACTCTCCTTTTTAAACTAAGATAAGATTTCGATTTGAATTCAAATACCCTTTTGAATTCAAAATCAAATTTTTGTCATACAAAAATTTAGAGAGATTTTAGGTCAAATTTAAAAGATAAAATATCCTTATATTTATCTCTTTTCATGTGTTTAGTTATTTGATTTTAGATTCAAAATCAAAATCAAACTTAGCAACCAACTTACTACATATATTGAATCTAGACATATGATTTACAAGCTTATCTAAATTCAAATTAATTTGAGTTTATCTTAATTTTAACTCAAATTTAAACACATGTGTCTTGGCTCACATTATCCAATAAGTCCATAAATAAATATATAATCAAATTATGTATTTATTTATTTTATTTATAAATAATCTTATTATTCATAAATACTACAAATTAATTCTCAATTAATTTGTAATAAAGTGATCAACACAAAATCAACTAAACTTGTCCAATCGGAGTTCCTTGTCCGGAGAGGGACTTATGGACCTATAATCCCGGGCCCCAATAAAACTTTATATTAATCAATTAAACTCTTTAATTAATCAATATGTTTTATTAATTCCAAAGTTACTCCACTAAAAACTTGGAATTGCACTCCCGAAATTATAGATACAAAATTACTCGGGATCCGAGTCGTCCATATGATATAGTCATCTCCTATATATTGATCCTCCATAAATAATTCATAATTAGAGCTAGGTAAAGATCCGTTAACCTCTCTAATTACATCTTTATCCTCAAGTACCAATGATTCTCTAATGAATGATAAGATTCAAGAGTAAATCAAGAATCTGAGTACTCATACCATTCAAGCCCTGAATCATCACTCAAGGGAATTATCTGTCTACTTCTTATGAAGAAAGAATGGATTCCGTCTTGCGATGTTGACATTCCCTGCTACTCATTTTGTTACACCTCCAACATACAAAGTTTAATGATTATGATCTTATAATCCGTACCGAGTAAATCAAAAGATGTAACACAACAAATAGGAGTTTGCTAACCACTCAGGATTAAGATCATTATATATCCGACCATCAGTGACATGATTTGAATGCATTATATTTTAACGGAAATTATCAAAGATTCAAATCACATCGTGTCCTAGTCCTACATAAACTCATTATGTATAGTGCCCTCATTAGATGTCCCTCTACATCAATGGTTTGGATAAAATCATTTCATTCTTAATAATAATGAGCCGCACTTGTGAAAATCAATTAAAGATTCCATACTTTAATTGTTAAGTCAATTGACTAGTTTTCACGGACTAATTTAAATTATCATCTTTAAATAATATCCTCCCATATATATAACAATTATATATATTTATTCAAGGTTACGTAGATAATTATGAAATTTTGTGATATTCATAAAGTATTCAAACAATACATGCGCTTGTAATAATTATATTATTTTATTCATAATTAAATAATATTCATAGCATCATATGCTTTAGGGCATACATCCCAACAGATTTTGTGATGAGTCTATTGAATCCGAATTCCTTGATCATGATATGACGGACATGAGATTATGATGGTTGGTTATTTCAATGGCCTAGATGGTTATGATTGTGTTTCATCAGAGCCCTGAATATTGGTGCATCTTTTTCTACTTTGTTTTGAGCCATTATTAGTTTGGTTCATTTTCTTCCAAGAGAACTTGCAATTCTACTGTTTAAATTGATTCATTTGCTTTTTGACAGTTTAATGAACCAAACTGATTATGGCTCAAAATAATGAAGAATAAATTGCACCAATATTCAGGGCTCTGAAGAAAAACCTCATTGTTTTGTGACTGTTTAACGACCGTCTAATTATTGAAGCATGTTCAGAGAGTCATGATTGAAGGTAGTTAAAGGTTGGAAATCCTGCACATAATATGAGGTTCAAGCTGCATTTGCAATTGATCCCCGAAATGAAACAAAGTGGTCTTTAAGAATTCATGTGAAGCAAAAAACATACTGCATTTGCTGCTTGCTGAGTTTGGGACAGTTGGTAGTGCCTGAATTTTTTTTTTCCGCTTCAAATATCACTAGCACCTTGTATCAGAGGTTACTGCTTGTTATGAATTAAGTTTGAGAAGCATTGTGAGTTCTGCTTCAATAATGATGATTTTTTTTTCCTTTATAATGCAGAAGGAAAGGGAGTTATGGATAAAAAGGTTGCTTTTGTCTTCAAGGAAAAAAAAAACTTTCTTGATTCCTGTCTTTTTTTTGTAAAGGAGGAAGCATTGTAGTCTTGTGCTGCTTTTAATTTAGGTCTGAATATGTTTCCACAGGTTTTAAGATTGGAGGGAAAAGTTGGCCTTGGAAAGCATGAAGTCTGTTTTAACTAAAGAGGTTAATTGGGAGTGATCAATATTTTTAATCCTTTTTTCACATTGCATTCCTCTGGTTTCTTTGACATGATGGTATGGATCTAGTTGAGGCTCATGGGGTCTTGAAAATTCCCTTTTTCTGCACATAGTTTATGTTATTTTGCTTCTTTCTTATTATATTTTGCTTCTTTCTGCACATAGTTTTGGATGATGCTCAGCAAAACAATGTCTCTTCTAATGATGTAAATATCCTTTTTATTCCATTTCAATTTATAATTCCTAAGGATAAATAGTGAAAGGAATGCTGTGGTGATTTTGTCCCATTCTTTTTTTTTTTTTTTTAGCTTGAAGCTTTCTCAAACAGCTTCAGATCCTGAACAAAGGTCCTCGCTAACCAAATCTGAGAAAGATGCAACTTCTGGCAGTTTTAAGAGTGCAAACGAGGGAAAACAAGATGGCACTGGTCAAATTTGCTTCTCTTTTCAGTTTAACTCTGTTTGCCATTGAAAAAAACTATTGAGTATGTGGAGTATGATGGTTGTCTTGACGACCTTGACTACATCGCTTGCAGGAGTCCGAGGGCGCGAGCGCCTCGGCGGGGGTCTCGCTGCTCGGTCAGTGACCGTGGGTCAAGGGGGTATCACCCCTTGAGGGTTTTCCAGAGGCAGCGCTCCTGGAAGCAAATTTTTATCTTTAGGCCCAGGCCCATGTGGGATTTTAGGCCCTATTTTCTTGACTCTATAAATATTTCTGTATTTTGTAAAACCCAAATTTTTCTGGTGGTGTGAGGCAAGGAATAAAAAACTCTAGTGAGGCCGTAGATGTAGGTCAAAATTGGACTGAACCACGTAAATCATGTCTTTCTGTGTGTGCGCGCTTCTTCTTCTTTCTATTGCTCAGGTTTATCGTTCGAATCCTCTAAAAAACCTGATTGTTTGGTGTTTTTTCAAATGCAGATGGATATCAACTAGTTGATACACCAGCAAAACTAGCTCGAAGGGTGATTCTTTCCTCCGCATTTTTCATGTTTATTTTGTTTATATTGTTCAACCAATAAAGTTGTGAACGTATCCATTGGTTTGTTTAACCAATAATTTTGAGTTTTCTAAGTGATCAAGTGATATGACCCCCTTTTTAGATATTTCATAAATGTCTTTTTCGGAGAACTATCTTCTCACATGACATTTCTTGTTATATTTTATTAAACGGAGCACATTCCTCAGTCAATTGGTTGTAAAGACAACCAACGAACTCTTGGCTTGTGTTTGATAGGGGAATATCCCACTTGGGATTAGGAATAATTTTTGAAAAGTTTTGAATTTTTTGGGGGGAAATTTTAAAGTAAAGGTATTAATGATAAGATGGTGATGTGTTGACTATTCATTGGTGGGTTTTATGTTTAAATCTTAATTAATGATTTTGGCGGGAAAATTTTTTTCATGGGGAATTGTGTTGGGGTTATCCCTTGGGGATAACCCCCTATCAAACATAAGCTTGATCTATTAGTATTGGGTTTCTTTGCTAAGAGGTGGGCCTCGTTCTTCATGGACGGATCCCGGGATCGAGCCTCTCCTCTTGTAAGGTGTGGGCATGAGTTGGGTTGTTGCGTTGTCCATCCTTAATTTTCTAGGGGGGTTTGTTTGTCGCCTTTGTCAAAAAAAAAAAAAAATTGGCTTCAAAGACAATTCCCAATTAATGGGATTCATTGCTAGCTTATCCATGAGGCTAAAAGGCTACTACTACCTCCTTCCTCCAGAGAAAAGGAAATTTCCAAGGATGTTGAATGAGGACATTTCTGCCCTGAGGCTTCTTGACAAATTTTGAGATATATATATATAAGGGCTGATAATAATTCAATGATCTCATATTATTTTAAATAATGGATAATGTTAAAATTCTTGTTTGATTGAGTTATTAGTATTATTATTATTTATTTTGGTTGATGGTTAAATTTTATAGGTTTGACTTGTTAATATATAGGAAAAGAACTCAGAAAATTAATTGGTGGTTATATTATGGAGCATGTGGAAATTATGATAAATTAATTCTAGTGGGATATTGGCCAAAGTCTTTTTTTATTGGCCCGCTTGGCTAGTTATGCATATGATATTCATTATGGTGGGGGTGGTGAATTATGATAAAGGTCAATATGGCTCTCCAATGGGTAGTGGTCACTTTGCAGATGAAGGTGAAAACAAAGTAACATCTTTTACCAGAATCCAAGAAATGTATTAAGATGGTAATTAATGCATCTAATCACATTGAAGCCGAATTCAT